>CM041735.1:0-1215000 GCA_023373845.1 Nibea coibor | reverse complement strand
TAAACAATGTTTTCTTTGCATTCATTTTTAGCATATTAAGGGAAGTGCACAGTCAACTGACACTGACATTGGGCGAGAGGTGCAGAACACCCATGGACAGCTCACCAGTTCAACTCAGGGCTCAGTTCAATATTAAATATGCAAATGCATGTATGCAAATATCATGTTATCAGTGCCCATATTTTCCTCTCATACCTTTGACATCCAGAACCATGCCAGGGAAAGTAAGGCTGGTAATGAGGCCTCTCATCTGGGCTGTCCAGGTCTGGATAGGCTGCCGGGTCTCTGTCCACAAAACCACCTTGGCTGCCGGCTCAATGTTGCCCATCACCTGAAGGCTCATGGTCGGGGACATCTACAACACGCACATTACAGCAACATGGTTAAACCAGCTGAGTGTTAGCACGCTCACAAAGATTCTGTTCAGGTGTTAATCCTGCATTACCTTGTTCTTGATGTGGCCATCCCGATAGAACCAGATGTCGCTCATGTGTTCCACCTCTGGGGTCACCACCACCCGTCCCGTTTTCATTTCCTCCACGCCGCCCTGGACAGACATGAAGTGACCTCTCTCTTTGTTCTTGATGCGGAAGAAACGACGCTTCTGCAGGAGGTAACAACAGTCACGCGTCAGTGAATCCTTGAAGACCCTCCGCAGCTAAATTATCTTATTGAATATCAAAGGCACGACACCTGTGATCAGTTTGGCTTTTCACTTCAATTATTCATTCAAATCATTCCCACTTCTTTCAAGAGCATTATGTGAAACACGATTTTACCAGCTGTGGTGTTGCTGTTAGAGAAGTTCATTAAGTGCTTGGAAAGCGGCACACACAGCATACAAGCCATTCAAGACTAGCTCTTAGTCTAATGTCACACTCGGAGCAAATCATCACATTTAATATTCAATGCTTCTTATTCAGGGTATAAACTTTTCTACTGCTAAATATGACCTCTGTTTGGAAAAGCAGCCACTAAATATGACAAGGGAGGATCAAAACCAGTGCCCCAGCTGATCATAGGACTTATGCCTTTTATTTATTGATTCTTTACTCAAAAAGACAAATTCAACTTTTTAAATAAATGACTTCAGTCAACTAATGCACTACACACTTTATGTTGCAGCAGGAAACAAAAGGTCACATGTGACAGATGTATATTTTGCATGTTATTTTTTTGCATGTTTATTTTATGGCTCTATTGTTGAAGGTGTAAAAATGATCCACCTTACTCCAAATACATTTAACAGACCTGTCTGACCGGGTACATTGAGCCAACCGTCTGCAGTGAGCTAAACTTCAACCAGTTGGTGATTTCGATTGGTTCCAGAAGGAACTGGCGCCCCCTGTAGTTGCTGTGTTCACATATCACCCAGCTGCAAAGAAAGAGACATAATTTGCTGCTTAAACACAGTGATACAAGGCGAGGATTTCAGCATCGTTTCATTGGGTATTCATCAGCTGACTGTCTGACTAACGTGCATCAGTGCAAACAAACTTTTGCAAATGCAAACACACAAACTGTGCACGGCCAAACGCTCGCAGACAAACACTCACCAGCCTCTGTTCACTCTGACAGACAGAACGTGGTTGTTGAAGCCCTCTTCAACCATGCTGATGATCTCTGTGTCCGTAGTGAGCTCTCTGCCCTCCAGACACTCGAGACCAAACAGAGAGATGGAAGGAACTGAGAACGTCTAGACAGGGACAGAGGAGGACGTTCAGAGGTGGACAGAGGAAAGAATGCAGACAGTTTTTTTTCTTTATATTTGAGTGCTTTCTCACCATTGGCACGGCCTTTATAGAACGGATTTTGAAGTCAGGCAGACATCCCATGCTGACTAAATTGGGATAGTCTCCTTCGGATAGAACATACAAGTTCCCAGAGAACTGTTTATCCTCGTAGAGCACCCAGCTGAAATTTGGAATTGACAGAGATTGGAAGAGATTAACTTTTCAGTCCTCCATCTCATAACAACCTTCCACACCTCACCACCATGTTTACTGTTTTGTCCATTTTTACACATTATTATTTGCTTTCTTTCTTTTTTGGCCTCCTCACCTTCCTCCTGTCACTCGGCAGGACTTGGTCAGTAGTTTTTCGGACACTGCTTCCTGGTTGCGGTCAAAAGCATGACACTCACCCTGAAAGCCTGGTTCGGAGTACAATATTACCTGACAGACAGAGACAGGAAATGAAAGAGAGAGATTAGATTAACACATTAATAACCTGAAGCCTTTCCATCCATTATCTGTAACGTCTTATCCTCGTCAGAGTCACAGTCGGGCTGGAGCCTATCCCAGCTGACTTAGGACAAGAGGTGGGTACACCCTGGACAAGTCAGCAGCTCATCACAGGCACAGAGACACAAACAACCATTCAAACCTACAAACATTTTAGAGTCACCAATTAACCTGGTTGTCTGGTTGCCTGGTTGATCTTTGGACAGTGTGAGGAAGCCGGAAGCCTGAGAGAGCCCACACAGACACAGGCAGAACATGCAAACTCCACACAGGAAGGCCCAGCTGAGGCTCAAACAAGGAACCTTCTTGCTGTGAGGTGCTAACCACTGCACGTGCAACCCCTGTAGATTTTTATTTATTGTTTTATTATTTTCATCTTTTTCGAGGTTTCTGCCTTTTAAAAGGAAGTTTTTCCTCACCACCGTCTTTTTTGCTCATGGTGGAACTCTAGATAATATTACAAAGAGCACAGTGCAGACCTCCTCTGTAGTGTCATGAGATAACTTTTTGTTATGATTTGGTGTAATGAATAAAACTGAATTGAAAATGATTGCCTCTCTGTCATAGTTTATAAGTTACAAAACTCTCTGCAGCTGCTTGGGCGTTGAAGATTTGTGTGAAATGTATTCTTCTCTCTCACACTTTCTCTGAACTGAGTGGCATGTCCAGCACAGCAAATACCACATCTAAGTGAGATAAACTGCAGATAATATGTACTATTTATTAGTATCAATGACAAAACAACATTGAACAACAAAAAACTGAGAATGTCAAGAGAATGTAGTCACCTCATTCCTGATCCTTGACCTGTCACCTGGAGCCTAAAAACAAAACAGAATGTGAGTGCGACGTCAACACAGTCACACACATGACATGTTGCTGACAGGTGTGTGTCCTCACCAGCAGGATGGGCTGCACTGAGCAGATACGATTGTCATTAGAACCCCAGTCAGCACAGTTATTGTAGAAGCCCTTCTCTAAGATGTACTGGTTCCCAGAGAAGTCCACATGGGAGTAAGCTATCCACCTGCAATGAAACCAAACAGTTAACTGGATTACAGGAACACTTCAATTACTGTATTGAGGAACACTTCAATTACCGATGTACTGATATGTCATAGTGTCGACTTACGCCCCGCCGAGTACGTGGATGGAACGCGTGGAGGTTTTGTACTCAAAAAGTTCGACGTCAGGAATGGCCTCCGTCACCTCGAACGTGTTCTCCTCCTGCATGCCCTCCTGCTCTTCTTCTGGCTGTTCAAACATCACCATCATGGGGTCTGTCAGGTCCTGTAGAAGAGGAGGAAAAATGGGTTCATTTACCTAAAATACACTTTCAGGCCTGCACCAGTAATCTGGAAGCAGCTGGAATTCAAACACAACTGGAAGGAAAGACAAATCCGTGAAATTCTTACTGAACTGGATTTATGACTCTATGACTTTATGTCTGTGTGTGTGTGAGATCATTTGGTTATTACATGCTACATGAGCCACCATTTCTACAAGAAGGAAGATATTCCTGCTGGGTGCCATTCTCTGTCATTATTATACTGTACATTCTGAGAAGATAAATAAATAAATCTGAATTCAAAATTGAACTCTGATGTTGTGACTTTTTATTTCAATCTAACATGTGCTTCTGTACATGTGACAGTATGGCACCACGTCTTCCACTTTGCCTACATTATTGTTATCATTCAAATGAAAACTTATTAACAGACACTGCAGTGAAATGTCTTGCAACTTACTGCTCGTATCACCCTGACGGAGCGCAGCTCGGAGTCACAGCCTCCCCACACCCTCCAGTCGTGGTACTCGCCTTCCTCCAGCAGGTACTGGTGGCCTCGGTAGCCCTCCTTCTCGTAGCCCACCCAGCTGCAGCAACGGAGAGAGGAGCGGGTTTAAAAAGCACACGTTTGATATTATCATATATTATACTGCAACCACTCTCATGAATGATCACCATGGTGAATACAAACATTGCAAAGCAGGACTCACATTCCTCCAAGGACTTTAAGGGAGCCCACATTGTACATAAAGACCGTCTGCTGCCTGTCTGTCCTGGTCATGAAGTCTTTCATGTTGGTGGTTATGGTCCTTGATTTCCCACTGAAGTACGGCTTGTCGTAGATCACCATCTAGAGGCCAAGAGTGACTGATTATCATCAACACTGATAACCATTACTAGCTGTCAGTGTAGTCGGATAAGCATGGCTTTCTTACCTTTGGCTCACTCATATTTTCCACTCTTGGTTCACCCTGTGATGAAAAAAGAAACAAATTCATGAACTGAAAAATCACAGGATACACACAGCTTGCGCATTCCCCCAACAATATACTTACTACTTTGAGTGGATGTAGTGAGGCCACGTAGGGCTGTTCCACTCCCCACGCTGCAGGGTTGGAGTACCCCCCTACCTCCAAGACCCGTGGTACACCGTGGAAGAAGGGATGAGCGTAGACGAGCCATCTGAGCAGGAAAGAAGTGTGAGTGGAAATAGTTTTCTAATCAGATTAAATGAAGCGTTAACTGCCACACATTTTCTCAGAAGTCATGATTCACAACTCACAGCCCAGCGTTAATGATGATGGACGTAGCCTTGATGGGGAAGCCAAAGATCCTGGCATCTTCAGACGTGTCTCTGAAGACAACCTTCTTCCCCTCTGCGTTCTCTTCTGGAAACAGACTGATTTCTGGAACACTGTAGTCCTGAGGGAGAACAGAGAGCATCCATTCATGTGACGTGATGGAGAAAAGAACAGGTTGTAATGCTGCTGCGGGAAATGTGCACCAAACAGCGAGTTCTGTAATCCAAATCGTTATGGAATTTCCTATCATAGACAGTGACAGCACTAAGTCATAGACTCATAGAGTCAGAGAAGACTCTCTCTCTTTGGTATGCGAGGCCGCTGTTTGGACTGCTGGAAGAGTGCAGGTGCCAGCCTATCTCACACTGTGGTGACCAGGGCCCAAGAAGCTGAACGTTCAGACGGAATAGCTAGCTAACTGATGATGTTCCATTAACATGAACAGACAACAGTGGCTCCAGACTAGTATCTGCTGACAGTAACACTAACATGGGTAAAACATTCTCTCTGGGTGTATAGTATGTGTGGTGTTATCAGTAGGGATTTAAAGTCTGACCTCCAGCATGAGTTGGGCAGAATAGAGACCGGCTCACATGCGTACCTGATTGTATGTGAGGATGTCTCTGATTCTCCTTGATGAAGCTTCAATAAATATTATAGCATAAGACATCAGAGGCCCCTGAATGCTTTCTTCCCTCCTGACCTGGTGCTATGGATTTCAGCAATTTCTCCACAACACACATTTTTTAAGGTGATAATGAATTTTAAGAGTGGGAAAAATCTAATATGGTGTGAGCTAAAAGACAAACCTTTTTTTTAATCAAGGTCTCTTTTCACAGAATTGTGAAATTCTCTGCAGGTTATTTTACAAATAAAAAAATAAATCTGTTAGTTCTCTGATGGACAAATGGTGAACATATGATGTCACCATTTCTACAATACCTCAGAATATCTATTGCTTTACAGTTTTTCTCAGTTGCTAAAACACAGTTTCTGAAACCTTGCTCCATTTTCTGAAAATATTAAACACAAAACCTCATCTTCAAGCACTATCTATAAAACCTCTGAGTCCTCTTGCAAAATCAAACTTTAACCTCAGAACAGTTTTACCTGAGCTGAAAACACTGCACACACTCAAAGCGATCAAAATGATGACGTCAGTAAACAATACACCAAAAATAGAAAACACATAGTTCAAAACATATAGTTCTCAGGGAGAAGTACAATTTTAATCTAAAAATAAATGTCATATTTTGTCATATTCTTATTTGATGAATGGAAACATGTTCTATCATAGGAGCTCAACATTGATCAGAAATGACTCTGTGCTTTGTTCTTCCTCCTCCTTATATTTTTACAGTACTGTACCCTGCATCTCACAAACTCTGTGATACTGTAATTCTTTGCTGATATGAACCTGCAACCAGTCAAACTGTATTGAGCAGTCAGGGCTGTAAACAAATGGAAAGCACAATGTTCAGGGCCAGACAATGTGTTTATTGTACAGTATACAGCCTACAATGCACTGTACTCCTCCTCCTCCCCACCTCTTATACACACTCATCCTCTCACATAGTTTCTTGTTCTCAGACTTTCTCATTCCCACCTTCAACAACCTGTTTGCTCTCTGAACTGGCTTATATCGGTTGAAATCAGTGAGTGATTGTGTTTAATCAATGACATGCCTGCTCTGTTTGCATTTGCAAATTTGGGTTGCGTGCATTAGAGTGCAGGATGTGTTTAGAGTTTTGTAAGCGAGAGCTGCTCACTGTGTTTTACCATGTGAAATGGTTTAAGGTGACAACAGACTGAACAATTAGCTAAATGAGTTCAGGCAACTGAGAACTTTGTTGAGCCAATGGCTTTGAGTGTTTTAGCAATTGAGAAGAACTATAATTTAGGCCAATTGAAAAACAAGTCACACCATACACCATGTAAATACCACGTTAGCAAAATACCATGATTACCCAAAATGTTTTTTTCACCTCACTCTCACTCAGTCATCATTGATGTGAGTTCACCTGAAATGTTTCTGTTTGTGTTCTGATGGGTCAGGACAGTTGAATTATACATCGGATAAATACATAAAAGCTGTCAAATTGTGTGAAAAGCTTTGCTTTGACGCAGCACTGAAAGGTTTGGGTCGTAGAAAAAAGTACAACTGAAAAATGAAATCTTTACTTTCATTTGGGCATTTTGACTTCAACGATGACACTTGTGGGGAGTCAGAGCAACAGGCACTTACTCCTGCTTTTGACACTAGATGGTGTTACTGAGTTAAGAGCGCATCGCTGTCAGCATTCAGATCAGTTAGTGTTATGTTATGACAGGTCACAGTAACATGGATTTCCAGTGTGCTCTATGACAGCTGATCAAGGCGTGTGAGTTTGTCTTACCCTCACAGCTCTCCGGACAGATCCAATAATGAACTTCCTGGCCGGCTTGGTCTCCGTCTGCACATCACTCGTTTCTCCATTCTGCTCTCCTTTCCGCTCTTCAGCCTCCTTCTGTCCGTCCTGCAGCTGCTCCTCTGGAGGGTTGAAGGGGTAAGTGAGTTCAATGTCTCCCTCATCTAGAGCGATCTTCTCCCCTTTGAAGTTGGGCTTCTCATACAGCACCCATCTGATGGGAGAGAAAGGGCAAAGAAAGGGTGTGAGGTTACAACCTCCTTCAAATGATCGGTGTTCTTCTGGGCATCTATCAAAATCATAGATCTTGTGATGTATTGTACATGTTTCGTTCTGCATCATTACTCTAACAGTGCTGGGAAGCAAAATAGCTCATTATTGTCATTGTCATGCTGCTGGTTGATATGTTGTTTCACACTGAGGCTGCTGTCCTACTAAATGAAGAGCGCTCACATATTCTAATACACAATTATTTAAGATGACATACTGTAACACTCAAAGGCAAAACAACACTTTCTCCCTCTCACAGATGACAGCTGAATTATTAAACAATAAAAATGCAACTTTGTTCAATTCAATGCGCTATGTAGCTCATGTTGGCTAATGTTAGCTACCAAACTTTACATAGGTAATGCTGTCAAACTGACTTGCTTCTGACTGTGCTTCTGTTACAAGAGACCTCAGTATGATCACATAATTGTCACTTGGCAGTGGCCACCGTGTGAGGAAGTAAACTTTAATTAACCAGAGTTCCAAGGTGCCGTACAGTGCAAGCATTAAGATGTTTAAACAGGAACTCCAAACAATA
The DNA here is from genome assembly GCA_023373845.1 of Nibea coibor. Classification (NCBI taxonomy): domain Eukaryota; kingdom Metazoa; phylum Chordata; class Actinopteri; family Sciaenidae; genus Nibea; species Nibea coibor. The sequence continues at coordinate 1,206,952 of CM041735.1, read as the reverse complement.
AAAACAGGTAAAAGAATTACACAGTAAGCAAACAAAAAAAATCACCACAGGGCAAGTGCTCATAAAACAGGTGAACTGACTCGAAGCTCGGTCACCATTGGTCTAGACTGCAGCACCAGTCAAAGGCCTTGATCAGCTGACCTCAGAGGTCTCATCGAGATCGGGGACGCTTTATAAGTTATGAAAATCAGTTTTAGATTAATTCAACTGGTGACCAGTACAGATTATCCAACACAGCTGTAATGTGATGTGTGGACCATGATGTGTGTTAGTTGGAAGTCTAACAGTCACATTTTGGACCAGTGGGAGCCAAAACACAGAGGAGTGACTCAGTGCATTTCAACAGCCAAAACAGGAGGAAAAATACACATGAATGGCTTTTATGCAATGTTTCTATGATTGGACCATCTTGTTTCTGTGCTAGGGAACCAGAACACTGCTGTATTCTTTATGGTCACGGCTCAGTCTTTAGTCTCTAGTAATTTTAATGAAATCTAAGAAGTGAAATGCGCTCTTTGGTGCTAACAACTTCTAGACCTTTGCAGGACGATGCAGGGGTTTAACCATGATGGAGCTGTGAAACAAAGGTGGTGCAGTAAAACATGGAATATTCTAGGAGAAAGAAGCCTAGGTAGTTAGCTGCAGGTAAATGTTGTATTAAAGTAAACTAGATGTTGTTTAGATTTAATGAAGCCACTTACTTGAAATTAATTGCAATTAACTGTGGTTTGCGCTATAATGTGCGAGTTGACAGAATAATTATCTCCCTGTATGAAGCCAAGCGGGCGTTGATCGGGTATTAGCATCAAAGCATCAGTGTTAGTTCACACTGTTGGCTGTGTGTGTTAAAACATTCCACATCCTGAGACAAGTGTGCATTTAATCTCGTGCATGGGTGTGTTAACTATTGCAGGCATTTGTGACAGCCAGCAGTGCATCAGTGGCTGTTTGGTTTTTATCCAGCATGCAGGGAAAGGGAGTTATTTTGAAAAACACACCTCACAGATCAAGAAAAACAAGATGCATAGGTGTCATCCTATCTGTCTTAGAGAAGCTCCATGTCAGGGAGCCTTGGGTTTTACAGGGTGCCAAATATGTGGTGATGGCATGAGGAAAAGACACAGATTTATTCTGTGTGTTAGTGCTAGAATTTGTGAATTGGTGACTGATTCACTCTAGACAATAGCTGCTTAAAGCCAATACATGCAAATTCTTAGCATGTATTCACACTAGAGAAGTAACTAAGTAAGTAACTAAGTAAATGTAGGCTTCATTTCCAAGATGCGGTGCACAAAGTAATCCTAGAAAAATCTACAAAAACATAGATACTGCAAGGAGTCTGTAGTATTAAACTAGAACACAGCTGGAGCTGAGACTAGAGCCACTCACCCTCCTCTGACAACCCTGATGGAGATGGTCTCCTGCAGGTCCCACGGCGTAGCATCAATGACATCACTGCGCACCTCGATCCTCTGGCCACACATCCCTGGCCGGTCAAAGATGTACATCTAGTAAAAACATTGACAGACGTAAGAATATATAATATAATATATAATATAATATTTTGAAGTCTGCTCAGCTCTGTGGCTGTGGGGCTTTTCACAACCTCGGTAAGGCTTTATTCTCCAAACAGAATGCTAAGAGACATTTATCAAATAAGATATGGTGACTAAAGTTTAATATCAGACCAGATAAAATTACAGTAATAAAAAAGAATTACTGTAGGCAAAATCGACCTTTGCTGCTGAAGAATCCTTCATACAATCATGTGAAATGAAAGAATGGAGCAAATATCATCCTGTAGTATTATCTTCAGTTTCATATCCAATTATGAATCTTCAATTTCATGCTAATCCCTGTAAGACATCTGACACTGTGCATGGTGGAAAGTAAGAGTACAGCAACAGAGTTGCACAGTAGGATCATTAGTGTTCGTAACCTAGCTCTCCTTTCTTGGGGAAGTTTGTGGTTTATTAGATAAATGTGAGTACAGCTGCTTCTTACGTCTACACCGCAGACATGTTTGGTCCAGTCAGGCCCTGCAGCATGGAAGAATACTGAGCTCAGTCTAAATGTCAGCTCCACCTCCATCATTTAAGAACCTTCATGGACAATCTCAGTGAGAAAACCTACGCTCGTCAGCTGCATGCAGGAGCAGGTTTGACATTTAAAAGTTATTAAAGTGCATGGCCTGGGATAGGCAAAAAGTAGCAGGTATGTTGTTTTATGACATCAACCAGAGCCTGAAATTTCATAGAATCTACTGTAGAATCTATAGCAGTCTGCTGCATCTGCTGACAAAAGGTTTGAAGGAGCACTCAAGGGAGGACATGTGTTAACCGAAAGAATAACAATGTACGGAGAGTCTTGTTTCGATGACTTTCGCCCCCCAAAGGTAAAGCAGCTGTACTCTGTGAATGAATGAGTTACAGCATAATGCCATATCCAAGATCCACACTCAGTAACAAACAGCTGATATAAAACTGCTCTACAATTACATGCATTATCTATAAATACAAGAGACCGAAACTAATATTTTACTGCATACTCTTTTGCATCTTGTGGTATACTTGCTGACTGAAAGGAGGCCACGAAAAGCATGAAAGACACCATAGTGTCTCAAGTCAGTGTCTGGTTTGTCTGTTCTGAGCCTCCTAAAATCTGACACACTGGAACTTTAAAGTCTATCGCCATGCTAATGTGCTAGTGCAAGTTCTCATGGATCGTGGCTGCTGCTGTGGTCCTGCATGACGTCCACTACATATATTATTACTGTCATAATTGTTACCATATCTCCATTACAGTTTATAGTTAGTTCATGATTTACTGCTGCTGTGCATCTCTCTATCTCTATCACAGATTCCACTGCTACTGCAATCACCTTACCATTTATTGTAATTCATTGTCATTGTACGACATGTTTGTGTTGATTGTTCTGTACATGTGACATCCATTGCACGTCTGTCCGTCCTGGAAGAGGGATCCCTCCTCTGTGGCTCTTCCTGAGGTTTCTTCCACATTTTTTCCCTGTTAAAGGGTTTTTTTGTGGGCAAGTTTTTCCTCACTGGAACCGAGGGTCTAAGGACAGCTTGTATATAATGTTTATATTTTATATTCATGTCTTTTGCTGATTTGCACTAGGGATGTGAGGCAAAGAATATTCAATTCTCTGACTTGTGTTTTCTGTGAATGAATGCCATTCATCAGCACAAGAAAAGAAATGATTGTTCATCGAGCATCCAGTCTTCCAACAAATTCCACAGCCTTCGCATGACATGATGACATTATGGCATTACTTCCTGGTTAATCATAATAAGCTGGTTAGAGCAGCTGTCAGCTCTGACAGTGAACTTGGACACATACCTCAGCTGCACTGTGGATGAAGTGCACCAAAGAGTGTGTTCTGTGTGCAGAGACTTACCTTTCCAGGACGAGGATTGAGCTTCCCATGTTCCTTCTCTTTAGTGAGCTATGGACAAAGAAACAAAAAACATTTTAGCAAACTATTTAATACACACACACACACACACACACACACACACACACACACACACAGAGAGAAACAGTTCCTTCATATGATAAAAGGTCAAAGACAAAGTGCTGGATACAGATTCAACATGGACATTTTAGAGGACTATAAAATATAAAAAAAATAAAATAAAATAATAAAATAAAATACAGAACTTCGTATACAAGTTGATACTCATAACCAAATTTATGGTTACAGCCCAACACATTCCATTTATCTGATCTGACCTCATCTACAGAACGTTTTGCCAATCTATCATTCCAGATGCGGCAACCTAAGATCATGCACAGTTTATAGCTTCTTCACTTAAATGTCAAACAATATACACATTGTTGATGTTTATGTCAGCTTGTTCAACAGGTTCTGTGGCCGTCAGAGAGGTGAGGACAGAGGGCATCCACAGTGACATACAGCACAGACACCTCTTTGACAGGTAGGAATACCTTCCTCCCCTCGACCTGTTTAACCTGATGTTTTCCAGTACTACCCACTGATAACAGCTCACCTGAAAACTGGACCATGCACCCATGAAGTGATGAAGTAACTCACTGTTTCACCTGGGTGTGTGTGTTACATTTCTGTGTGTCTTAATCACGGCTGGTATGCTGCTGGAATTTGTTTCCTGTGAAACTTGGAATGTGGTAGCAGGTTAGCACAGTGTCATTTGCATATAGATTTACCAGAGAGGTTTGTGTGTGTGTGTGTGTGTGTGTGTGTGTGTGTATGTGTGGTTTCAGGTAGCACTTGGCCTCTCCTCTCTTAAAGCTCTGTAGGAAACAGGTTATCATGGAGCTCATGTTACCAGCCAAAGAGGCCCTGCTCCAGAAGCTTCTATTTCATCTCATTGTCTTTAGTGTCTGTCTCTGGCCTCATTTAAATGAGAAAAGTCTTTCATAAAATATATTTTAACAAAATCAAAATAAAAAATCAGACTCAGACGAATGTAACTAACCTTTCAGGACACACTAACATTTGGACTTTTCTAAAGTGCAACAGAAGACCTTTTTAGTTTCAGTGAAAGCATGCTGAGAGGCTGAATGGCCGTCTGGAGCCTTTTCAGCACTGACCTAGTAAACAAGAGAGTGACGCATTATTGAGATACTGCACAAGAACACACACAAAACCAGCATAAAACCACTGCCTGCATTCCTTTCTTCATTCCGTCAATTTGTTTCTGTATTCTGAGTCATGAAGTGTTAACATTGTGCTTTTACTCATGAAAATGAACTTGTCTGCTGCTGTCCATGACAACGGAACCAAGTGTTTCATTGTTCATTAGAGACATTTATACAAACAATACTCACACTTGTCAGGGTAACTCTGACAAAACACAACATGCCTAGTATGACTAATGTCATTGTTGCCAATACTGTCATGGAGCACTATATTGCATGATCATTAATAAGTAGGACACATTCCTCTGTGAGCATGTGCCTCAAACAGGTCACATGTCATAATGAGACGTACAGGTTAGTTTACATTGATACACTAGGAGTGACAGCTGCTGGGACAATGGATGAGTGATGGCATCTGCTTGTTAGAAGGTGGCACACTGGACTGATTGGTCTGCCTTTAAATCATAAAGAGCATAAATTAAAATGTAAATGAGATTCATGTAATGAGCTGATGTCATGACCACCAAGGATTTAAATGAGCCCTCCTGAGATCGTCTTAGCGGCTCTGGAAGGCCATCAAAAGCAGCTGAATGATCTGAAGGAAACTCTGTGGTTTTCCTGATTGAAACAGCAATTACAACCTAAAATGAAATCATCTCCGACACTGTGTCCATAAAACTAGGATGCACTTTGCATTTATTCAACAAGCAGTAGTGAACTTGAATTTTAGTCTGTGCTAACTGTGCTATCTTAGCTTGACTCAGGCAATTAACACAAGTAATGGCAATTATTTATGCAGCATCAGGTTGATAAACAAAAAAACTCAAGCAGCTGGTGGACGTCTGTGTATGTTTTCTGCATACATACGTCATTTCTAACTTTTTAATGCTCCTTGCTTTCACTACAGCTCAAACAGCATCGTTCATGGTGAGAGATGTGTTTATTGCTGCCTTGATGCCCAATTAAAAAACAAACTCATCACACTTTGGGTCCCTTCCCTCCCAGCACCCTGGGCACAAGATCTGCTCTCCCATAAAATGAGTTATCGCAGATGGAATGTGCAGTTTCGGCAAATCACCAGCAAAAAACAAAAAAACAAAAAAAAAAAGCAGGAACATGTGCCACAGACAGCTGATGAACAAATCAAATGAAACCTCACAGGAGGGAACAGATAATCAGTTTGTCACCTTCTCGCACCCTGTTGTTTCCAAATGTCAACTTCACTTCGTCAAATATTAAACAAACAAGCAAAGAAAGGCGAGGATGAACACAAAAGGCGAGGTGTGGCCGTGTCTCTGCAGGAGCAGACAGATAGCTGGAGTGGGTGCGGAGACAGAAAGAGAAAAAAAACAGAGGAGCAGAAAGTGTTCTGCCAGGATTATATGACTGAGAGGACTAACTGAGACACACACACCAACTAACAAGGAGCCACTGGCGATTTTAATGCATGAATGAGTTTCTAGCATTTAACTGTATTAATGCTCTGACAAACAGAGGCACACATCAGTCATGCAGCGTGCTCCCTCAGTCATGTATTTCAGTCCCAAATTCACCAACAACTATTTCATCTCTACAAACACAGCCCTGCTCACACCTGTGACAAGGCACTGATGAACTGCTTTCACTGATAAAAGCCAGTTCATAGCCATAAATATATCCACCTTATCTCAACTGTTTCCTATGATAACATGCATCTGATACTATGACTGACATTCAGATATGTGATGTCATGTGTGAACTTTTATACACAAATCGACATTATTGTTGAATTTTGCTGTAGATTTTTTAGTTCTCCTCCACGTGACCCCACATCCAGATCAAACAAACTAGAGTCTGGGTGGCTGCCTGTAACGACTGTAATCATAGGTAGGAATGCAAATTATGCAAGACAAGTGCGATGACATTAGTTGTTTGCCTTCTCTTCATACCGTCCTCTGGTCCGGCTGTAAATTATTGACAGCTGAAAACTCCTTCTGTTTGAAAAAGCTTGTTCTGCTGCACCTCACTGATCTTTAGAGGCCTAAACTCATCATCTGAGGTTACTATCAGTCTCAGTGACCTGGGCAGTAATATGAGCCATGTTCACGCTCTGTACCTGGGAAAGAAAGAGCTGCTGGAGCCACACTACTGAACGCCACAGTATTGTGGGAACATAGACAAACAGCTTGTGCAAACATTTGTATTTAAACCACATGGTGCAGCTGGAGCTTCATGAGTAGTTACACCTCGAGAAAGACTGCTTTTGTATTTGCGCAGACAGCAATAACATCACTGTCATGTGTTATGTGTGGAAAAAACCATCAACAAATGATATGTTTCAGAGAGGAGCATCATAAAAAGGCAGAATGTAATGACCCGCTTTTACTGCTTGTCGCAACATCCCAACATCCCCCCAGGCGTCCCTTCTGTCGGCTGAACTGTGCTCCTGCATGTGTGTGTGTGACAAGTTCAAATTACGGTTTCTCTGCTGAGGTGTGAAATATTGGCAGAATTTGTTTGCGTGTGTTGACAAGAAGTGACAGAAACGAGAGAGAGAGATCCTGTGCAGCGCCATGTGTGCAGCACACGTGTGGAAAAAAATCATTTTCAGACATGTCCTAATCAGTTTTGCTCACATGAATTCTTGCATGTGCGAACAAGTGTGTGCATGAGAGAACAGGAGGCTGGGTACACCCTTTTTTGTGAGATGCACATTGGGAATAGCATGTACCTGACAGCTAGGGGTTCAGAGCCCACTGACTTCATTCACAGGATCATTTTGACTGATGCAGTGGGTGCTACTGGAACTACCTGCAGCCACTTACACTTGAACTGAATGAGCTAAGAAGCTTCATAAAGAGAGCATGCACAGTATGTAAAAGGTAAACGGATGCCAACAAAGGCATACAAAGAGGGACTTTCCTTGTGGGCACAACAAACCACATGTGAAGTCATCCCTCTCACCTATTGTAAGCCGACCTGTTGTTTCTTTTTTTTCTTATAACAGTGAGAAGAATAGATCTGAGAGCGAGGCTTAGAGCTGTGTGCAGAATAAGCACACAGTGACGTAGTTACGGTTTCAAGCCTCATTCGACCTTCCACGGACCGAAAAAGTGTCCGTACCGTGCACATCTGACATCCCCGGCTAACCAAAGTGTGAAATAAAATGCTTCTACTGCATTCATCCACTTACTTTTGATTGGAGTGCAGACAAAGGTGTATTATTCATGCACTGTGTGCATTCTTAGTAAGCCTAAAGCTCTACTAGTAATACTCACATAAGCATCGGGGAAGGCTCTGTATTTGGACACCAGACTTCTCTCAGGCTCAGGTTCTTGGCTGTGGAATTGAGACCCTCCGTGCACATTGTTGAACAATGAAGTCTGCTGGACCCCCATGATGCCCTCACTACTGAAGCTCCTCTGCAGGGTGGGAGTGCTCAGTCCGCCAGTGCCTACACCTGTCCCCAACCCCTGCGTCTGGCTAAACAGAGAGAGAGGGGAGTCTGCTGGGCTGAACGGCTTGTGCAGGTCTATGGAGCCGGTGGGACTGAGAAGGCGGGTGGGACTGTTGCTGGAAGGTGGTGAGCTCATGCCCAGGAGTGGAGGCCGACTCATACGAGAGTTCGAGTCGTCAGCCCCGGTCAGGGAGCCCGACGTGGAGGACGAGGAGTTCAAAAGGAAGGAGAAGCGCTCAAAGCGAGATCCCACTTGGTCTGTTCCAGTGCCTCCTTCAAGATCCTTTGCTCCCACACTCATGCGATCATTTGAAAACCCTGTTTCAGGTAGTGAGTTGGTGTGGAAGATTGAGCGATGCCTGTTTTCCGATGTCTGATCTACAGATGCTGACCTGTGGCTCCCAAAGATGACGCTGTTGTCTAGACGAGAACCAGTGCCGGGAGACGGCAGTACCCCATTTCCATTTAGCACTGGGGAGTCCTCAAAAGAAGACGATCTCATTACAATACTGTTGTTGGCAGATGCTCTCAGGGGAGAGTTTGGACCTCTCATTCCAGTCTGCAGGTCCTGCAGGTGATTGAGCACATGTAAGTGTTGACAGTAAGTTAAAGGGCAAAAAATGCATGTTCCTAGAAAAGGTACCGAGTCATTCACATTGTTTGGGTTTTATTTGCCTACATTTGAACATCTCTCTGTGATATTTCAGCCTCCACCACAACACAATGGAGGTGAATGGAATTTCAAATTGTGGGGCTAACAGTTCGAGAAAAAACTGCACTGTGTTTTTATTTACTTTGGTGTAGGGAAAATCTTTCACCCAAAATTCAAATGAATGCATATTTCCATCCACTACTGTTCTACAAAAATTTGGAGTTGGGTGCATCAAGACAAACAATTGGTGGAAACTAGTCTCTAGTTTGTTAAAATGAAGCTTTTTTTGTTATTATTATTTGTAAAATTCTCTTTACATCCTGACAGTAATCAATGATTCAAATGCTCTGAAAACAAAAACAAATCTGGTATCTGCTGTCTCAAGCCTGGATTAAGACCTGCGTGCCTTTTTATCGTCCTGCTTGGCTACCTGCCTAACTGCGCACAGTCAGACCAATCATGCGTTTTGGGGGAGTGGCTTCGAAAGGAGGGGGTGAGATTTTTTCAAATGAATACTTCATGGCAAATGATGCAAAACATCCATAATTATCCATAATGTGCACACAGATCCATATTAATTAGAGGAATTATGTCTACTCATCAGCCCACACAGGTCAAAGCTTGTGTCTCTTCAACAGATTAAGTCATGATTCAATTAATCACACTTAATTGCATTTTTTTGCAATTTTTTTTTTTTGGTGCTCATTAAAGTGAATGGAAACTTCACTTTCTCCCTGTAATTTGTTGAACATTTACAGAGCAATCAAATATGCACACATTTTTACTAAACAAACATTTGGAGTCTGAATGTACTTCACCTGCTGGCTCTTCATCAGTTCCAGTGGTGAACGAGTGTCTCTGGGGGAGCTCCACTTCAGTCCCAGGTCAGGAGGCAGAGTGTAAAGTCCGTTGAGAGGCTCCATCTTTTTTGTGGGACTGGTGATGGAGTCAGGAACGTCGGAGGTGGCTGGGCTGGGAGCATCCTCGACAATTGGTGGCAGGGAGGAGATGAGGACTGGAGGAGGCCCGCGTAGGCCCACGCTCCTTGGCCTCAGGGAAGGTCCCATGCTCTTCAGGGTATCCACCAGGCTATCCATGTCGAACTGGTTGGGGAAGTCTGTGTCTGGGGAGGCAGGGGGAGTGGAGGGGGAAGCTACGGAGTCGGAGACCAGCTCCACAAGCGTGGCCTGGAACACTCCAGTAAAATGGGAGTCGTCCTCCTCCTCCTTGGAACTGTCAGTGCTGTCGTAGCTGGTTCGCTGTGCAGAGGAGAGGCTAGACACAGGCAGCTGGTGTGTCTCCCAGTGTGACTTTATCCTCTCTGCCTCTCCCTCCCTCTGCTGCTCTCTTTCACCTGCAGGTGCAGTAGGCTCCTCCTGCTCCACTAAGCTTCTCCTCCACTCATCTTTCCGCTCTTCTGCTGGCTCGCTCTCACGGCTCAGATAAACTTCGGTCCTGTCACTCAACCTGTTGCCAAGGGTAATCTGTTTCTCTGGAGCGGGGGAGGAGGAGGCGGAGGAAAAGGTGTTGTCGAGATATTTGCATGCTGTAGCCTCGGGTTGAACAGAGGAGGGGAGAGGGGAGGTACTGCTGTAAATGTCAGACGTTTTGTAAGTCAGAGAACCAGAGAAAGAAGAATCTTCTGTCCCGTACGGTTTATACTGAGAAACCCCCTCAAATCTGTTTCTCCATTTGTACTCTGAGCCGAGATCTGCTCCATGTGATTCAGTCACAGTGGTGTTTGTTGTGCTAAAGTCCACTGTGTCCTGGCTGACCTCACTGGTGCCTGCCTCACTGATCAAAGATACTTTACGGAAACGATATTTCGATTCATCCTCTTTAGGGGGAGATGGGTTCTTAATGGACAGTTTGGTGCTCAGGATGCTGTAGCCTGAATTCATTTTGTCAACAGATTCCTGGTTGGCTTCTGAAGCTGTTGTGGGCGTCCTTGAAGCCGTCAGGGACCTGGATAAATAGAGAGAATAAGAAAGAACAGGCAAAGATGACAAAATAGAAAGGACAGAGCAAGAGTCTGATTAGATAATGGTATCTGGCCCAAAGTGTATCAAGTGCTGCAGTGCCTCGAGGGTGCGGTTGCCATGTAATGCCAACAATGCAAATTACACAAAGCAACTTTGAGTATCGTGACTTGCAAGGTTACAGCTGTTTAAGTAATGTTTGATCTACTTCTGACTCTGTGCTTAAATTAGCCTGATGACTTTAACAACATGTTAAAGGGCTGGATCCACTTTATGCACAAAAACTGTCATCAAAATAACAAGTTTGTCCTGGGAGCATAGTGAGCAAATAGCAATTCAGAGTTTGTTAAAGTCAACACATAGTCTGACATAGAGTCTGTGTTACAAACTGAAGAGGGGATTATCCAGCTGAATTATGGGAAAGTGTCTCTGGAGTTTGTTTGGAGATCATCTTATTCTGTGTCTTTTTTCAGTCCGACTCTCTTCATGAACGTGAATTCCTGAAATTCTTTAAGTGAAAACACGATCCTGATTTCCATGTTAGATCATACTCAGAGAGAAGGAACAGGTCTTTAGTTGTAATTGTTTAATTATAAATGTGTCCATCATCATTCTCTTCTGTATTGTACATACTGTGACAACACACTCATGAAATAACTGTGAAGAAAAAGTTTTACTTTTTCACTGAGCCCAGAAAATAAAAGCTGGAATTTCACTGTAGTCATGAAAGCCTTAAAATCGAAGTATGCGAGCTATGAGAAGTGACGTTCTCTACTTTTGGATGTTGTTAGTACAATTTGAAACTGTGCTGAAATCAGGATCTGGTTTATGTTGATGCATGGTGTCTCATAGGGCCATGCAGTCTGAGCATATTTGCATGCATAAAACACTCATAAACCATCTGTATGACACTACATATCATACATACTACTACATGTATCACTTGCCAAACTAAATGAAGCAATAGATTGGGCGTCAAGTCGAGCAGTAATTTGAAGAGGATGATAATGAATCATTTGACCTTTGGCAGCTCACTGAAACCATAAACTCTGCATGACATGGTATCATTTTTTTTGTTCTATAGTCTGTGGGTGACAACCAGTAAAAGAAAGAATCATCATGATTCATCCATCAAACAGGTGACACAGTTAAGCATAATTCCCGTGGTGGATTATTCAAAAGGTCATGAGAATACAACAGCCTTACTTAATGGCATTTTCGGATACTTCACAGAAAGGTCACAACTAGACCTGCTTTTTCTTTTTTCTCCTGCCAGATTTACACAAAAGAATACAAATTAGACTGAAATTAAATCCCCTTTTGTTAAATAAAGCATGAAAAATGTGCAGAAATATCTGCAAATGTCACTTTTTGTTGTGCCGCAAAGCATAATTAAGTGCAAGGGTGCAAAGGATTTGGTAGCAGTGCCCTTAAATAGTCTCATCTCCACGCACTAAGCACACAGGCCAAACCACAAGCCAGTGCTGGTTCCACTTTCATTGGAAGCTTAATTAGATGTTTGGTTCATCTACTCTTTGTTGCTGAACTCTCTGGAAATACAATCTCGAGATGGCACTGGCAGATATCCTGATATGTTCTTATCATCATCCACATAAGGCGTACTGTAGGTCTGGTTTTACAGGTGTGGGGAACAAAATGAAATTAATATGTTGAGCAAAACATGTAGTTACATTAAATCAAATAATTAAAACATTGTGATAAAACTGGTTATAGTGCCTTTAATATGTTGTGAAAATGGTAAAATTGCATTGATTGTCACTAATTTTAGTGTTTTGTAGCTACCAGATTCTTCGTGATAATGTTGTTTCGGTATCTTTTTATAGAACTCTCAGTGTTGACTTTGACTTATCAGAATCATTCAGCCGTGAGTAGGTGTCTACAGGTACTCCTTTCACGCTGCACATACAAACAACACCAATCAGGTGGGGCAGTCTGTACAGAGAGGAGCCTCAGAGGTTAACTTAGGTAAAAATTCTGAAAGTAATCACTCAAGATGAAAATATCATTTTTATAAAATCAGATCTTCTTCTCTTGGACTGCGGCTGAACAGGAAGAGGAGAATGTTCAGACAGACGAGTGTCAGAGGATCAGCCTGGAATATTAAAATATTAAAAGTATGGGACACTAAAGTGAGAGGAGCATGCACCCAATGTTCCCCCGCCTTCCACCTCCCACACTTTATTCCCAGTTATTCCCCAGGTAGAAAAGCACCACTGTGTGTATTGCTTTTCTAAACACGGAGCCACACCTATATCTCAGGGCAGCCACTAAAGCCTGGCAGCAATCCTGAACGCCTTGACTTCACTGTAAGATGCAAATGATATCACATCTGACATAATGAGGCTCTGAGAGACAGGTAGACAGGTATATAGTAAAGACATTTGAGTCCAAATCAAATTTACGTGAGAGAGTCAAGAATCAAGACTGAGACAAAAAAAATCCTCTTTGAGACCACCATCTAGACGACCAGTTAATATTTTTGTGACCTACTTCTATAAACAAAATGTACTTTTTTCTTTAAACAGATTTTCTCATTTTAAACCAGATCTTAGCACACAGCACTGAAGCGTCGGTGTGCAGAATTCATTAACATACTGAGTTGCAGGTGCAGGAGACATTCTGTGAACATACAGACACAGTTGTAAATCAAAATCTGTGCACACGCATGTGCTTGAACATGTACCGGCCTCACCAGGGACGCTGAGTACATTGTGTCATTTAGCTTAGGGAATGTGAGTGTTGCACATGAAAGGGAAACGAGCCATGTAATTATGTATAAGCATCATAGAATTTGTAACTCTCTGTCTCGCCTGATTATGCAGCTTTGAGGATTAAAGAACACCATCTGTTTCCGTGTTGTTTGTCAGCAAATCTTTAACTCTTTAACCAGCCAATACTCTTCTTTCAGTACTGATTAACATTCTGAAAATACTGTTGATCTTTGTCTGCTGGTAAAAAAAGAGGATGTTAGAACGTGCGACTATGTTGGATAGGACACCTCTGCCATCAGTAAATTAAAGGGTGAATGTGACACCCTTTTTAAATGGCAGGTAAATTAGAAAGGTGTGCTGTCGGGAACTCAAATAAAGTGCTCTGTTTTTCTGATATTAGTTTTAGGATTTGGGTCTTAGTTCCACCAAATGGAACTAAGACTGTTGACTGTGTCTAACAACAGCCTTAAAACGTGAGACAATCCAAAATGAAAGATGCTGATCACTGACAAGTGCTAAACAAAAGTCCAGAGCCTTTACAGAAGCGAGCCATACACACTCTTGGCCTGAGCCCTCGGTATGAGTAACAGTAGTGTTAAATGGCAGGTTTCAGGACAAGGTGTGGTTTAACTCACCTCAGGCCTGCTGACAGAAAGTGATTTACAGCAGAGGTCATTCTCTACAAGTTTGCCATTCCTCTTTTGTCTCAAGTAAGCCGTCAGACAACAGTCAGTCAGTCACACATACAAAGGACAAAGCTCTGTGGCAGAGCTCTGACTATACGTACAAGTGGCTCAACAGGCTTCCGATCTCATCAAACACGTCCATACACCTGACAGATCCCCCAGATTATGTAAGAAGAAGAAGAAAACACTAAAACTAAAGACTTTCATCACGATGTGACAGAGTGTAACCATCTTCATGAGAAAATCAGATTTTAAAGGCTAACATAAATATGCCTTTTTAAACCAGAGCTCTCCTGTGGAGGTGTGGGATTCCCCGTCTAATATAACATAATAGCATATTACACATTACTTCCCATAAGACCTCTACAGAAGAACAGTGTGTGACAGGTGGGACTCATATTACAGTAAGTCGTATTATGTTACTTGTTGTTGCTGTTATGTGAGAGGAAACAGACGTTTGTTGGCAAATTATGGAAAAAAAAAATCAATGAAAATGAAACATGATTCAATAGTACAGAAGCACACACACACACACACACACACACACACACACACACACACAGAGTTAAAAAAACACTTTCTTTATGTTGGTTCATTCTTTCATTCTTTGCCACGAGGTTACGGATATATCTCAGCTCAAATTTGCTCAGTATTAGTTTTTGTCTATCAAACAAATTCTTATTATTCTACATTTACAACACACACACTTCTTTGTTATCTAGTGAGTGCACTTATTGTCCTGCTTCAGTCTGTGTGTGATAACATGGTGATCTTCAGCCAGCGCCGGCAACTCAAGAAAAAAAGACGTGTCTCTGCTGCCATCTTGTGGATTTAAAATCTATAGTGCAGATAAATCCTCTACTACAGACCAGATTCCTTTATCTTGTGAATAGAACAACTTGAAGCTGTTTTTTCTTTGCATTGTGCACTAAGTTAAGACCATGCTGTATTTACAGAATGAAGCCGCAAAGATCAATCTGCATCAGTCACATCATGTAGCACAGACATTCTCACAAATCTATCTCCTCCATCACGCTGATGATATGTCCCTTTTGAAACATACCAAACAAACAAATGCTTCAAGAAAACACATCTACGCACAGTAACACACTCAGATGCCCCAGGCCGGCCTGCTGTGCTGAAGTGAGGAACTTTACACAACTATAAGCTCAAACTTGTTTGCTGTTTCTCCTCATAATCACACCTTAGTTGCCTCATTTCCTAAAATCTGACACACTGGGTCAAAGGCCAGCTTCAGCTTCAGCTATGCACTGCCAAACATAACTGTGTTACATAAATATGTTCATAAGGAAAGGAGCATCTGATGTAAGACCCGGTGCTGCAGGTGTCAGGATACATGGAGCTTAAATGGACTGTGATCATATGAGTATGAGAATTTAGTGCATGCGGCAGTTAAGAGCTGAAACAATTCAATAGTTAATCATCGTTAAGTCAATTGACTCAAATTGTTTAATCATTTGATTGATTATTAATTTAAGTAATCTATTAAACAAAAATGTCAAATGTGCTGGTTCAGCTTCATAAATCTGCTCTCTGTTTTATGACTGTAAGATGGAAATCTTTGACAGAACAAGTCAAAGTAGTTGATTAATTGTGACGAGGCGTTGAGTGTTTGGAGATGTTATTTAAAATGTATATTTAATATCATGTTATAGTACAGGAGGGATCATAAAGCAACACTCTGTCCTAAAAGTTAAAGTTTTATTTAAAAAAAAAAAACATATATTAAACTGTACAACACTCTAAAGTGTTAAACACTGTACTGTGGACCGGTCTGTCACTTACCTAAACTAATTAGGTTAATTAAATGGGTAACGTTACACCCCTGCAAATTAATACTGCACCTTTATTGTACAGCGACAGCTCATGGTTGAACAAAATCAATTAGTTTACTGTCAGTGTTGTGATCATGACATGGGATCGGTGGACCACACCTGCTCACGGCCACGAAGCTGAAAGTATGTGACAGTAAGACCTGAAAAACACCCAGTGATGCTAGGTTAGATCACTCCACATGTGCTGCATTCTGAAGGGTGTGTTCTGAACTGCACAGCTATGTAGGCAGCTCTGTTGGTAAACAGGACAGCTCGTCCCATGCTGACCTCGTCATCGGAGGAGATGTTTAGCCGCACATGCGTGCGTTATGGGCCTTTATCAGATTACAGCGTGGTAAGGTGACAGAGTTAAGGTTGGCCATGTAAAGATGGCAAACGAACACATTCATTAAGATCAACAAAGACTCAACACTACTTACGTCTAACATTCCCCTCAGGCTACATGTTGTACATGCCAGCTACACACCTGCAATTTTCTAAATGACATTCACAAACCATACGATAACTCACTTGTTTCACTTTCTTCTATTATTCCATTAACTTGAACTTAAGGACAGAAAACTGAGTTACACACAGAGGTAAGGACTATTTTATGTACCTGTTCATTCACATCCTGCCTGCACTCGTGGACTGAAGCTGAATTGTTTTTTCAAAGATAATACGATAAGACTTAATGAGATGAGACTTTCCACTCACCCCTGATTCAGCCGGAGATGATCGCCTCTCTCTGACGGTGTATCTGCGACTTCGGTATCAGGACAGCATGCGTGTGTGATCAGGACTGACAGCTCGACTGGCACCTGTTGTAGCGCCGTGCTGGCCGTCTCTGTGCTCTGAGTAATAGTATCCACCCACTCACTCCCCCGTGGAGCCCTATTGTGTTCAATCTCCGTGGCATCTGATTGCAGCTCAGAGCTGTGTGTCAAAGTGCCAGTGAAAACCTCTCTCTCTGCACCCGCTGTAGTCGTACAGCTGCTTTCTGTGCTTTCTGTGCTCACTTCACCTCTCTTGTCTGCATCTGCAGTAAATGCAACTTGCTCTTCTGTCTCTCTGAGCTTGGGTGTGATCATTTCTTCCATTGTTGTGTTGCCGGAGGCTGCATGTATACATTCAGAACTCTGAATGTCTTTGTAGGCCAGATATTGTATGTCCTGGCTCAGGAGTTGCTTCCCTTGATTAGGGTGGGCTTCTGTTTCCAATTCCTTGTTCCAGTTTCCCCCTGTCCCCTCCCCCTGCACATGCAGCTCAGTGGAGGGTGGAGCAAAGTCGCATACCATCAGTGTGTTTACCTGCTGAACCGGTGTGGCCAGTAACTCCTCCTTTCTCTCCTCCTGTGGAAACGCTGTGCTTGCTTTCTCCTTTGCATCACTACGTATGTGAAAATCAAACATTCCAGCTTCCTGCACTTGAGCTTCTGAACTCTGACCTCTTAGTTGTTGCTGCTCCTCAGTTCCGGTATTGACATCCACTTTGTCTTCTTCGTTGCCCATTTTGACTCCCTCGTTCTGCGTTCTAACAATTATCACCAGCCCTCCCTCGTCTCTCTTACTTATCCTTCTTTCTGCAACGTCCTCCTGCCATGGAAGCTCCTTGTGCAGCACGTCCATTTTCACCACGTCACCTACTGCGCAGATTTCTTTTTCACACACCGTGTACATCTCTTCATCCCCGCTCATTATGTTGTCCTCTTCGGCACTGTAGTAGATCTCCATGGCGCTGCCATCATCCGATCCTACACTCAGATATGTTGGACTTAAAGGTCCGTCGTATCCATCGGTCTGTCCAGGAGCAACTGTTTCAATTTCCAGACTCGTCAATGCACTCATTTTTTCAGGCACAAGAGAGGGACAGCCAGGATCAGAGCTTGCCTCGTCTGTGACTAACTCTTTGACTAGGATCACTCGCCGTGTGGTGTCAGTAACCTGAGCATCCGTCCCCTGGGACGTTACACAGTCAGAAACAGGAGGGGCAGAGCTCTGAACCACAGGGACTGACCTGGTGCTGTCTCGAACAAGGCTGAAACTGTCCGATTTCGCCTCTGAGAGGGAGCGGGTGAGCTCCGAGTAGGAAACGTTACTGCTGTCATCTGGTTCAGAACCTGAGATGAGGGACGAAAGGAGATACCTGTGCTGGATATCTGGTTCTCTGTGAGGCTCAGGAGCTGTTTGATAAGAGCTGGAGCTCTCACTGGAAGAAATCACCTTTCTCTCACTGAAGGTGTTGGTGTAAGCACCTGCAGCATCATCCATTCTGGCAGCAGCAGAGTCAAAGTCACGTGAATGTGACAGACGAGAGTATAGAACATTAGTTTCTGTGTGACACTCATTAAGGGTTTTAACCATGACAGGTTCTGATTTGGTCTTGTGGTGTATTATCTCTGTACGGACTTGAGGCGGAGGATTTGAGACCGACGACATTACCTCTGAGGTAAAACTCTGAGGGAAAAGTGACTCATACAACGCTCCATAAACTGCATCTTGACTGACAGGACGAGTGCTCTTTTCACTGCTAACAGCTGGGGCTGTGGTGACACTCTCGGCAGTTTGGGGAACAGATCTCTCAATGCGAGAAATTGAGACTTCTTGATGGACAGAGGCAGAACCTGCGCTGAGACTTGAGTTGTCAGTGTGAGGAACAGGGGCTGACTTCTTATTAATGGCGTCATTTCTGGAGTCAACACTTTCCAGGCATGGTTTACCGTTTAGAGTTGTACTGTCAGCTGTGTCAAAGGCAGCTGGTTGATGATGCAATAATGCAACTCTGGCAGATTCAGAAAGAGATATTTCTGTTTTTGTGGAAGACTGCTGCAGGATGTCATTGTCACACAGGACATTGCTTGGGCAGGCTGAGTCAGTGTCTGCCGCTTTGTGATCTGGGATGTCAGGCACGATTGAAGGCTGGCTAGTAGGAAGAATCTGCACAGCAGTGGTTGTGCCTGAAACAGTTGTGGAGACAGATGAACTGGGATCACGTTTGGAGACGTTCTCATGAACAGAAATGTTCTCCTTCTCCACAGGTGAGCCTGGAGATTCCAGCTGCAGCTCAGGGATGGTAGCTATCGGCGCATTCAGTGGTTCCTTGTGGACACTGACGAGATCTGTGCCATTTGTCAAAGGCTCCTCTGCCTCTGGTTGGGCGTTTTTAGCGACAGATGACTGTGATTCATTCAGGACAGAGAAATATGCTCCTAACTGGTTTGTGTTCGCAGGTGGAGGAGAAGGGATGTCAAACTTCCTCATGTCAAGCTGTGGCTGAGACATACTGAACATCGTCTTGGTGTTGGCCTGATCCAGCTCTATCTGACTGAGGTGTAGATGAGTCTAGAAGAAGATTATTAACAGTTTCACTCATCAAATAATGAAGAATTTATAGTTCAGTTCTTTTATGGAAGTAATAATATTTTTTTGTGAACACAACATATCGTCATCGCCTTTTAAGCTGATCAGAGAACTTATTAGTAGATAGTTGCTTATTTACACATCCAGCAGTCATGTACAGAGTCTTTTCACTGAAAATGACACAAGCAGAGCTGTGAATGAACCACAGCAGTAAAGCTACACAGCTAAAACTGAGGTCAGTTGTAAAATCAGGTGATTATTCTCTGTGGATTTATCCCAATAATCGACTGCTAATATTGTTGTACAGTCACACTGTATTAAATATCAAAATGAAAGCAACTTAACTTTGAAGTTGTAAGAATTGAAATCTAGAAAAAAAAACCCTCCACTGATGGAGGTTACCTCCTCATGCTCGTCAATCCCCGGGCTATGAAGGCCAAACGTGCTCTTGGAGATATCCTCTTCATATTTCTGCTTCCTCTTTCTGAGACCAAAGGAAAGGGTGGCAAACCTACCCTTGGGCTTTCGGAGGTCCAGCTCTGAGTAGCTGAATTCTTTTCCCTGAGAGGAAGAAAGAAAAGATGAAGGGATGAAAATGAGGCAGGAAGAGTGGGAGGGAGAAATGAAAACTTAGAATTTCAAGGTAAAAACATAAACATACGTAAACATATACATCTATAACCTGAATCAATATTGTCTATGTTATTAATTATTAGGAAACAAACTATGTATAAAAGAAATGTCCCATCATCATCAACATTTTATTAAATAAAATATAAAGTGTTCATTCAGACCATACAGTATATATGTCAAACAAACTCAGTGGTTTCAGCCCTTGCCATGAGTTAATTGGAAACTTCCAAGCACTAATTGACTTCACTGTTAAGAATGAGGATATGACACGTAAAAAATCTCTTCCTTAAACACATGAAACACAGCTGACACCCTAACTTCACTCAAGCAATCAATGTTGCTCCACCCATCAAAAACATGAAGGACTTCACGTAGGACGTGTAGAACACGATCTACTAGAGCTGGTACATAGCTGCTGACTCAGATAGTGTGGTTTGGTGCTGTCGATAAAAATAAACTGATACAACTTCCGGTTTATTTTAATGTTCAATAATACATATCATGTAGCTTATATAGCACAGTACATACACCACAGAGAATTTATGACAAATAACATATGCAGCCAGTGAAAGTCAATTTATCACCTAATAATCTGAAGTGACTTAGTTTGGGTCATATATGTTACAACACTTGTAACCTATGTCAAAGCCACTATTACAGAACTGGACTAAATCTACCTGTCACTCTGTGCAACACTCCTCTCCAATACTGGAACATATACTTCATATCATATGTGATATGTGCTAATTTTAACTATATTGACATTATATATCAGGAACCTGAGCGCTGATTGAAAAGATTAAAGTGATGCTAATCTATGCATGTTTGGTTGTTTCTATCATGACTAAAGACAATGGAACACACAGACTGACACTGCTATCTGCTAGCTTTTTCACTGGGTGTGCCTACCTGAATTCTTCCTTCTGTGACGGATAGTTTGGAAAGAATGAGAAGCAAAGACAGTAGTCATGAGGAGTCCTAGTTCAGATTGTAGTGGGTGGACAGGGCAACTCTGCTGTGTTATACATCTACATTATTAAGAGATATAAAATAAATACAACGAAAATGAGCCACATGTAAATCGTCGTTTTAATTGATTTTGAATGAATTTTTTCACTATAATTTCAGTGATCCAACATATCACCGTGTGCTACCATTCAAACTGCTTTAACTTCACATTAACATATAACACAAATAATAATCTGAAAAAACACCCTTTCAAGTTTTCATTAATAGATGCTCCACCCATCCAACCTGTTTCACTGTAAATCAGCCTCCTTCATGTGTTCAGTGACAATGCTTCATATGGTCTGGTATTGTATGACAGGCAGATTAAGGCACACTTTATGACTCTTCTTCTGTAACTGTCATTACAAGTGCCCACTGGTTTTCAGGTTAGGCTTAGCTTTGTGGTTACCATTCAGAATAAATGACACTGTGTGCCCAGGTACAGCAAGACACCTCCACTGTCCAAACCACAAGACACATGACGCATGTGACACAAGACACATGTCTGCTTGTGATGCTCAAAGACTCTCGTTCAAGTCTTTAGTCTGTCTTCGATAAGCCTGTTCTGCATCACTTTAATATTGACAGTAAACACATGCACCTGAATTCATTCTCCATGAAGTTCAAGCTCACATTCTTCACTGTATTACACAGCTCGGCTCCAGCAGTTAGATCAGATTGGATTCACACCAAAACACTGCTGTTAGAGTAAAGCGCTGGCACCCTCTGCTGGAGGGAATAAAAAGTGTTTCTTTGTCCAACTCTGGATTAAATTTACTGTGACATACATGAAAACATATGAACAGTGTGTTTGTGTCGGTGTGTGTTATTTTTGAGACACCGTGCCCTCCACAGAGGAGTCCTACATGTTGATCACTTGTATCTTTGTGGGTGTAACTCAACTGAGGTTATAAGAGGTTATAACAATCGATAAATATGATCACTGTCATTGTGAACATCAGTGTGTGCACTTATATGGATCAGTGTGAAGGAGGCAAGGCCTCAGGGTTGATGCTATAAATCACTGGTGTTACAGTTAAAGTCACCTTGAAGGGGTCTTTCACAACAGAATGTAAAAGTCTCGTTCAGACAAGCTTCTGACCTGATGTGTAGAAAAAACACACACAGGTCAGAAACGTGAGAGTTTCACCCACCAAAATGATAAATCTACAAGAAATATATCATTCCAAGTGATTCCTGTCAGTCCATGTGTATCATGAGATAGAATGTGAAACACTTATACACAAAAATAAATTGAGAAATTACTGTAAAATGAAATTCATTAAATCACATGCTTGACATTTGTTGCTACAGGGGCTAATGTGAAGTTAGGAGTCGAAAAAGCATCGAAGTTCTAATCCAGAGAGCTGCAGAGTGAGCTGACCACAAAGGGAATCAGGGCAGAGCAAAGCTGTCTCTAGCAGTTACCCATTTCAATTTCCACATCTTTAAATTGATTATAACTGTGGTCAAAATGCTCCTGTGTAATTCATTTTATTACTTTATTATTATTATTATATTTGATTGACTCCCTATGTGTTGGGGCGTTACTGTGGTCAGACAGCACATATCATCACATGCTTCTTTTATAGAAAGCATTTATGAATATGAATTATGTTTCCAGGTTTTATCATTCTCTTGCCAGCTTTAGCTTTATTTTATCTACCTTTATGTTTTATGATCCTTTGTTTGTTTTTTATTTTGGCGTCTGTAATTTATTTCCTGTGATGCACTTTGTAATGCTAAGAAAACTGCGGTATTCATAGTTCATATTATTGGTTAGGTTTATTATTTGACAGAAATGAACTTCTCTGTGTGTCACACGCACAGAAGAATGGATTTCATGGCTCAGCATCACATATCTTCAAATAAAAATAACAATAAAAGTTCAATATGATCCTACTACATGTAGATTGCATTAGTCAGCTGGAATCTCCTAAGAACAAAAAAGTGTCCTGCTTCTGTGTCAGGTCACTTTCTGGGTCTGTTCTAGGTCTTCATGATAATGACAAATGTCAAACCTCTTTTGAGTCAGCTCTCTCAGTCTCTGCCTGAGCTTCTGATTTCTCTATGGACAAACCTACATTCATTTACATTCATATAGAACTGGTCAAACTCTTTTGTTCAAATTCTTTTGTCATCATTATTGGTTTTCTTTTATGATTTTGTTTATATCTTGGGAAAGGTCTGACACCAATGCTGTACAGCATACTGACACATTGTAAATAAATGTTCTCTGAGTCTCTGGAAAAAATATAAAGAATCAGTCTATAAGAAAAGTATCATGAGATAACCTGTTATGAACTGACACTGTATGAATAAAATTGAATTTACAAATAAACCTTTTTGATAATGTCAATTAAAACAGTGTGACACAGTCACAGTGTGATGTGTGGCTTCACGTCTGCAGCACGTTCATACTTAGAGTCGCACTCTGAGTGTATGTGTGTGACTGTCAAACAGATGCACAGACTGTATAAGACATGGTCATCGTCTGTGAGATCACCACAGGATTCTGAACAGTTGTGAAGCTCAGTGTGGAGGCCTTGACTGTTGCCATGGTGACATTCCTGCCTCTAGCACCGCCCAGCTCATCCAAAAACGAGCAGAGATGGAGCATGGGTGGAGTAACTTTGCTCTTAACTTAAACGCATTAGTTTAAACCTTAATATAATTTGAATAGGTGAGTTCTCTCTCTATGTCATCTTTATAAACTACCCGTTAACACAGCTCAGCAATGAAAGCAGCTGGACTGACCTTTGACCTGGGTGCCGTGCCGTAGAGAATAGACTTCTTGCTGTCCGAGATGTCGTCTGCCACTCTGTTCTCGGTCTCAACAGCACTGAGGGGCACAAGATCAGATCATATATGAAATACATCAGTTTCTACAAACTGAATCCACTTTTGTCAATGTTTCCCACAGTAAGTGAATAAACAGTACAATAAAAGTGTGTGTGTTTATGTCACACTGGACAGTTTGGTTGACCTGCTGAGGAACTGCAGAGAGAAATGAAATGTTGACTTCAGAGATATTTTGCTCCCATACAGTACAGTGTACTGAAGCAGTGCATCAGACATATTATGAATACATGTCACTCAGTTGGTGCAGTACAATAAGTGCTTTTTGCTGCCTGGCTTAATAAAGCAGTGAATCACTGCTCAGGGAATGTCGACCAGAACCGGCTAAACAGAAAGTGTTTCTTAAAACAGCGTTCCATATTAATTATAAGAAAAACTAATTACACAATGAGGACAAAGTTAATGAACATAAAAACTTACTTTGGAGCTTCACTAGCTGTCACATAAATCAAGAAACTGCTGAATAAAAGCTTAAATAAAATTATGAATTCAATTATTGCCCACTCTGTGGTGAAACATCAGGCCTTTGTGTTTCCGGCTTCAGTGTGCAGCTGCATGTGCTTCAAAGTCAACAGAGAGGCTCCATCAATAATCATGAACTGTCATCACATCAAACAAATGGTACAAAGGTTGCTTCATTCACAAAGGACGTTTTTTCCTTTGCACAACTGGACGCCAAATGACAAGCAAACATCAACGCCACACAACGACCACTGTAAGTCCAAAAACTGTGCATGGCACACATGCACACACATTTCATTTGCTGTTGATCTGAACTTTTCCCATAACCCATATAGGGGACAACTGCTTTAACTTTTCCATGTGCCTAAAGCAGCCTTGACAGCTGAGAGTTTGCACTGTTATATAATATGACTCACATGGATGCATACGTATGCAAACAGACAAACATGTATGAACACATGACCACAGTTTTTGAAAACAAATGTTGTGTGTTTGTCATTTTTCATGCACGGCAGCCGTCAGCACATCAGTCATATGAACCGCTGCAGCGTGTTAGTGTGAGACATGGAAGCTGCTGGATGAGCCATTGTTTAAGCTGCGATAAGAAAAGATGTCCAGAGATCATATCAGCATATCTTTGTCACCAGGTGATGTGTTTGCATGTCAACACACACAGAGTACCCAGAAATCTGCAAAAACCCTGCCTCTCACTCCGTAAACGTACAACACACCACACTGCCTCAAATTCAGAAAAAAAAAATCCCGTCCTGGACGTTCAACAGGATGTAACTGAGAGATGAAAGAGCCTTTTGTACTTTCTCATGCTGTGCAGTAAAATGTGGAAATGTTTGTTTGCATAAGAACAAGACAAAGAGGAGGAGGAGGAGGGGGAGGGAGCTGCAGTGAGGCCTGCTGCACTGAAACTTTATATTTGCATCTCTATCTGCAAACTAGCAGACACTTGCTACAGCCAAACCACACGTTTTCTGTATGCAGACTAAACCAGACTCCACCTGAGTCAGAAATATGCTTATTTGATTTCATACAGTACATTATGTAGCACTAGCTTAGCATTAAGACTAGAAACAGGGGGAACGGCTAGCCTGGCTCTGTCCAGAGGCAACAAACTCCAGCCAGCAGCGCCTCTGAAGTTCAATGCCAAACATAACTTTGTTTAATCTGCACATAAACTGAACAAAAACTCATTTTATGGTGAGTTATAGAAATGTGTGCAGATTTGTTACGTTAACCATTTCTCCCTGTTGCCAGTCTTCATGTTAAGCTAAGATAATCCAACCGCTTGCTCCAGCTGCATATTTACCATACAGATACACAAACACAATGACATCCATCATCTCACTTAACTCTCTGCAAACACATAATGACACTTTCCTCTAAAATCCTGTTGGATGAGTTACGTGCATAACCAGGACCCGAGGGAGATGACACATGACGTGACAGTTATTAGGCCATTCTACTCTGCTGGTTGTTGTTACTCAGCTTTCTAGTTTCTGATCTACCGATCACTTTCTTCCATTCACACACACATTCACCCACTGACAGCACAGCCATCGGGAGCAGTTTAGGGTCCAGTATCTTGCTGATGGACACCAGTTTCACTGTGTTTCTTTTGTCTGCCGACAGCCTCACTGCTGTTTTCCCAGGTGCTGCTATCATCACACCAGTAACATCACCTAAAAGCGACGTATTAAAGTAAATGTTTGTCTGTTTGCATTGGTTCAGCTCACAGCCATCATTTAATTAACTGATGTTGGGATTCATCAGCACACCCATTTGTTTACTCCACCTGAAGTACATGCACAACAAAAGGCAGACTGGTGCTGATAGTCTAACCTCTGCAGCAGATTGGTTTCAGTCGATGATGAAATACATACATACACAGTGAAACATGCAGAATTAGTTCAAATGTGTCAATAAATGACTGAGTACTGTTTGCAGAGAAAGGCATGATCCCTCCACTGAACAAAGGATCATTGATTCTTTTGCCTGACTGATATTTAATCATGTACTTCAGGCATTTTTTGGACAGTGGTGTCATTTGGAATCAATGCTCCTATTTAACCACGAACAACAGACTGAATGGAACAGATATAAAATTAACTTGACATCAGTGACATAAATTTAGCTCATCGATTTTACCTATACTAACAATCAATCAATAACAGTCAAACATTATACAGAAAAGCTGAATGCCACCTGAGGATGAACTCAGTCAAATGGTTCACATGCAACAACAGCACCATCGGATGATTTTGTACATGCGTGCCCCTGATCAGGCATAGAGATTTCCCTCAGATTCACCACAAGCCGGGAAGCCCTGACTCACCTCTAAGCTCAATGCTTGAGTAGGAAGTTCTGGTTGAGCAACCCATAGGTGCACACACTGGCAGATTTTCATATACTCATATATATATACACTCATGTGTATATATCCAACCTGACGTGCGGTAGATAAATGTAGCACTCCATTCACTCAAAGAACAATAAGTAATATATAAATATATTTTCTAGGAGACAGGCTTTGTGTATATGTAGGTCATAACTTATTAAAAACATGTTCAAAGAGCAGTGTGCAGGATTTAGTGACATCTAGCAGTTTGCTTGTAGATTCTAGTGTTTAGTTTGTCCTTTCTGGGCTTCTGTAGAAACAACATGGTGAACATGCGGCTTCTGTAGATATTAATGGCCCGTTCTGAACAAACAAGAAACATGAGACTTCTAATTTTCAGCTTTTAAAGAAGTATTTGTAACAAAGGAAGTGTGTGTCTGTGTGTATCAGTCTGTCAGCAGCGGGTTAACTTGTTCCAACAGTTTCCACAATACAGTGACTCACTTTGAAGTCGATTGTTCTGAGCAATGTCAGATATTTAAACACAATTGAGATATTTGAGCTGTGACTGGGACTACCATGTTGCTGACCTGTCCCCGTTGGCACAGTGATGTGTGCGTGTGCAGTTGTGTAATTGATTAGTAGTTTCATGACAATGCAGCAGGCATGCAGAGTGGCAGGTTTCTCCACAGTTCCTCTGTTAATCCATGGCTCCAGCCTGAAGGCCAGCAAATCTTACCAGATACTAAAGGGTGTGTTTGACTTGCTTGAAAAGGGAACTTGAGACATCAAATGTGTCCAATGACTTTGGCATCCCCTTGAACTGAGTTATGTAGTCAAAACAAGCTGAATAAATCTTAGCCAGACAAAACCCTGGACAGAGATTAACACTAAATCCTTAACCACAGTAACAACAAAAACAGATGTAGTCTAGATCAGATTTAACTCTCATCTACAATGTCAACAATTAGAGAATGCATTCTGCACATGACTTTAATAGAAATGCCAATATGGAAGTTCATTTCAAGTCATAAGAAAGAAATATTACAGAACTCAATAACTGAACTTAATAATCCCACTTGTCCTCGTATGCCTGTTCTTGCCATATGTAACTTTGGACTTACCTGTTGGTATACTACTACACCAGATGTAGAACCAAGAGCTACGGCTCTTTTGCTGTCCTAGCACCGCGTTGCTGTTGGAAAGCTGTTAGCAAAGTTGTCGACTCGCTAGTTTCGGATCAGAAGTAATGTAATCAGAAGAAAAACTTGAGTACAGCTGAACATATGTACCACAGTGGTTAAACTGGAGACAACAAGTCACAAAAAACATTTAACAAAGTGAATGAGATGTTATTCGGCTATTCAGACAAATTACACATTCTTTCTATTGTGTTTTCATTTATTACGCTTTTGTCCT
Organism: Nibea coibor; assembly: GCA_023373845.1. Classification (NCBI taxonomy): domain Eukaryota; kingdom Metazoa; phylum Chordata; class Actinopteri; family Sciaenidae; genus Nibea; species Nibea coibor. Next base: position 1,178,898 of record CM041735.1, on the reverse strand, counting down.
GAAAATGAACTCTAACGTGAAGCTTGTTTATTATTATTTATGTGTCTCCTTCATAAGCCCTTGCCTTGTGTAACCTGTGTGCAGCTCTTGTGTGCAGAGACCGTACTCTGTGTCAGCTCATCCTTTGTTTTTTTCCCTGTGCAAACACGAGCACTCCCGCAGTCTGGCGTACAAACTAACAAATACCATGATCACATGGTCATGGCATGTGACATTTATAGACAGGGTGCCTCACCTGTGTGTTTACACACACCCCTTTGCTTATATATATTGTGCTTTCTGCGTCTGAATTCTGCTGTAAACATTTCAGACTGATATGGTGGAGTTTCAAGCTGCATATTTAACGTGTTTATGCATGTGCTGCATGTATTGCATTTTGGCTCTGACAGTTCTTACTCTAGCCCAACTACAACTGATTTAGATCCTGATGCAAAACAGCATCAGATCCAACACTGAGCCCCTGCTCTCCTCTCATCTATCTACTAATGTTCCAAACTTATCAACCCCACAGACTAGCATAGAGACAATATCTAGTCAGCGCCTGTCTTCCTGCCAACGTGATGTTTTATTCTAAAGAGGTTGATCTACCTGTCACTGATCCTGCTCTACGCACTATTATAAACCTGTTGCTCAGCGCCGGTCCTGTCCCCGATCAATTTTAGACCAATGGTGTCAGGCCACTTTTAAATTGGGCCTCAATTCTGTTCTGAACAATTTTAAACCCATTTCAAGTCCTGGAAAAACTTTGTTTCTCCTTTGCTGGTGAATATTTTTAATGGATTTCAATCTGGCTTTTCCAGAAACACAGTCTTGAAACTGCTTCATGAAGAGTCACTAATGACATCATACAGGGTGACACACTCCATCTTATTGTTACTTGGTGAAGCCGTTGATCATTCCATCCTCAATGATCATCTAAAAAACATTGGCTGGTATCTCTCAAAGCTTTTTGGTCTCTGTGGGTCTGCCTCTTTGTTATATGGGATGCTTTGGTTGTACATCCTATCACTGTTGACAACAGTCGACAACACTCGAAAAACCAGATGATTTCAGACACTCTCCAAAACGGCTCAGTGGCAGTGGCAGAAAAGTTCACTCAACTTTTCTGTGGCGTTTTTCTTGTTTATTTTCTATCCCCCTGCCCTGGGACGTCTCCAGTGTGTACAAAATGCAGCCGCTGCACTACTAAGTAGGACTGGATGTAGATTTCACACTTTCTATTATAGACTTGTTGTATGTAGAAAGTTCAGGACTGATTTGAAGATTCTTTATAATAAGGCACAACATGGCTTAGCTCCTGTCTACATTCCCAACGACTGAGCCGTTACACAACCAAGCAGCCCGTTAGGTCATCCAACCACAATCTGACGGCTTCACCGCATGCCAAATCTAAAACCAAAAGTGACAGCTCTCCTGCTGCCCAGACTCCAGAATGATCACCCCTCTGCTCAGATCTACTGAACCTGTCGACTGTTTCAAACTACATTTAAAGACACTTCTTTTCCATTCCAAAGAATTTGATCTAAGCGAGGTCTGGTTGCTGTATGCTTTGTGTTTGCTTGATGTTAATGTAAAGCAGTTTGTATCCTTTGTTTAAAATATAAATAACATTTAACTTAATGCTTTAACACTTACTCATGGATTAGGTTTGTCTATGAACGTTATCAGTACAGTCCATTGATAGTGGCATCGCTGAACTAAAGCAACATGAAGAGTGACACCACTGGTGCTTTGGACACACAGAATTGTACCTATCTGCCAATATTGGTTTATCAATATATTATATCAGAAAGACACGGCTCTGTGTTTAAGGATAACTGGATCTCAGTCATCACACTGTTTGTCTAGCTCAAGCCTGTATTGTTTACAAATGGTCATATCACAGTTTAGCAGATGGTGTTTCCAGCTCTGTTTGTAGTAATGACTTTATTGCTCAACAGCCTGTCTCCACAGTATCATATGATGAAACGTGCTGAGGGCTAATTTTCAGAGATCCTGCTTGTTTTTCTGTGAACAGAAAACAGTCTCAGACGGCTTCTACGCTTTCACTAGCCCTGCAAATAATGATCATTTCTATGACTGCATAACCTGCTCATCTCTTTTTTTCACTGAATCCATGAATCATTTAGTCTTTAATTTGTCAGGAAACAGTGAAAAATATCAGACACTGCTGAATGTATTTGGTTTTTGTTAGTTCGTTGAGCAAAACAAGTCAACACAAGCCAAAAATATTCAGTTTAATATCAAAGACCAAGAGACCAAGAACACAACAACATGTTCATATGAAGAAGCTAGGACCAGTTTCTGGTATCCTTACATCAAAAACCACAGAAATGATCAACGTTCAAAAGAGTTGCTGATTCATTTTCTGTTGATCGACTCATCAATGAATTGACTAATAGCTTCAGCTTTTGGAAAGATGTCAGTTCACATTCATGAACTGAGTACCAGATGTTTTACTGCTCCCCTCAGATGATGACGTACAATAAATATTTAATCATGCATTTTGTCTTTGACTAAAAAGAAGCCAACGGCGCTGCACTATGTTTGACTTAAAGGAAATCTTTGCCAAAACTGTTCATGAGCTGTTTCAGTGTGTGTCCCTGCAGCAAGCTTTCAGATAACTGAAGTTTCATTTATGCATTTTTCATTAGCTCTCTGGCACAACTGCATAATGCCTGAGAGAACACACTGAATTTTATGGACTTCAGCACACGTTTCAACAGTTCTGTCTAGACAGTGCCTCCTGACACGATCCTCTTGGGCTCTCTACATCAATATGCACTGAATCGTGTTCAGGTTCATGGAAAAAAACTTTTTCAGCTTTCATCAACCTGTCAAACATCTGCACTGACCGCTGGACATCTGAGAAACTGAGAAAGTGCTGATGCAAAAGTCCAAAGCACCCAAGATGCAAACAGTCTGTGCAATACTGGTGAACGGCAATAAGCACCACAGCAGCAAACTGAGAACTGAAAACATGTAAATGATTACACCTGGAGCAGCTGGAGAGTTACCACTGCAGGCTGTGTGCAGTTTCAGCTCGTTAAAGCTTCACACGTTGCTCACGTCTCCATCAGAAGCCTTCTGGCTTCTGGGTCATGCACAGGCATGAAAAGTGGCAACATCCAGAATTCACGACATTCTGCGAGCATACCTGATCACCCGCTGGTTCTCATTAGCCGGCTTCTCGGAGGCAGAGCTATTCTTCGACTTCAACTTCAGCTTCAAGAACTTGAACCTCTTCTTCTCTTCCTCACTCTTGTCCACATCCTTCTCCACCGGAGCGACCAGGCTGGCTTCGCTCCTGAAGAACAAACTTTTCAGAGACTTTCTGCCTGAACTCTTCGCCATCTCTGAAGTCACTAAAGTCACCGGGGTTGGAGGAGGACTGGTGGGTCTTCACGTGAGTCACAACGGCGTTCCCACTGGTGATCCACTCATTAAAACCGGATGGAAAGATTCCAGGAGTGGAAAAAAACGCAGGGATGACTGTTGTTGACAGGTGACAGCTGCAGGTGAGCTGCCGCTTCATTTCACTGTGCGGTACGCAGAGCTCAGGTGTAGCGACACGCCCCCGAGGAGCACCACCCAAACCCGGACAGCCTCCTAATGACACCGCTCCTCTCACACCCAAGTACACACACACTCTCTCTTTATATATTGTTTTCTATATATTGTTTCCTGTGCCAACCTGCTGCCTCTTGCTACGTGTCAGTTGCCTGTCCATATAAAGAAAATATTTTAAAAATATATTTAAAAAAATAAATATTACATAATAAATATTGAAAAAAAGAAAGAAAGAGGCCTTAATATCCAACTGGAATAGGCTCCAGCTCCACCATGACCGTGATGAGGATAAGCCGTTACAGATACCGAACGAAATGGATGGATGGATGCATAGATGGATGGATGGATCGATGGATAGATGGATGGATGGATTGATGGATCGATCGATCGATGGATGGATGGATGGGCTTTTATATCCGCAGAGGCTGCAGGTGTCTTTCCACCAAGTCCATCAATTCCCCGCCATGTTTCTGCAGTAGAGCATACATACAAACCAAACACTGGTTCCACATGGTTTTCCTAAGTTTTGTGACCACATTAGTTTATCCTTCATGCTAGGATGGAGAGGTTGAGGTGAGGGTTATTCACTTTGTTGCAATCTGTAAGATTACCACCAGATGCCACTAAATCCTACACACTGAACCTTTAACTACAAAAGCAGGCTACTTTTTAAAAGAGTACTTCATTGATCCCTGATGGGAAAATCAGCATTAAAATTTATGTAAACTAAAAGTAAACACATCAAATTTGAATGTGAAAGTACGGGAAAAAAAAGTCACCACCTGGATAAATAAAACCCTTCCATTGGCTAATTCCTGCAGTGATTAATATGTTTCAGCTAGCAACAAGTTATTCAACCCTAGCTGATGCTGTGAGTAGCATCTCCCTTCTTAACCAACCAGAGGACATATCCTGTGGTCACAGAAAGAATGTTAAGCACTTTCAGAAGGATCAAATTATCAGCCTGCATCAAGAAAACAGCTAAGGAGTTCACTGAAAATACTCAAATCTGATTAAGAACTGTGCTACACATTATTAATACCTGGAAGGATAGTGGTGAAACATCATCTTGGCTACATCGGGGAGAGAAGAGAGGTAGATGAAGTGATACACCCATCATCCCTAGTTCCCACCGTACAAGTCTGTGGGGGCCGGTTTTATGTCCTGGGGTCGCTGCAGTTGGTCAGGTCTAGGTTCTGCAATGTTATGAATGAGGTCAGCTGACTACCTGAATATAGTGAATGAGCAGCTCTTTATTCACTGATGCCATATTCCAAGATGACAATGCCAGGATTCATCTGGCTCACATTGTGAATGAGTGGTTCAGGGACTATGAGACTCCCTTTTAACATATGGATTGGCCACCACAGAGTCCAGACCTGACCTCAGCCCCATTGAGAATCTTTGGGACGTGCTGGAGAAGACTTTGCTCAGCGGTGCGACTCTCCCATCATTAATATAAGATCTTGTCAGAAAATTAATGCAACTGTGGAAAATGCCACAGCATGTGTGTGCCATACTCAAAGCTAAAGGCAGTCCAACAAAGATCTGATCAGAGTGCGACTTTTTTTTTTTTAGACAGGCAATTGCATGTTCATTATTTTAATGTAGCAGCTGGTGAAGGTGGAGCTCATTTTAATGGCATTATATTGTTCCTGCTAGGATCAATAATCTATTTCTGACTCTGAGAAGTAGCAGAAATACTTATGTAAAGTACAAATGCAAATACAAATACAAACAGTACTTAAATACAGTATTTGAGTATATAGATGATGATGAAACCATATATTAAACCATAAAAAACATTAAACCATATATTTATGGATGCATGTCTGATGTGTAGAATCAAACAATCGCATTACTTTTCAACTGTGCCCCTCGGCCTGATGGGAAGCAGCGTTGGAATGTGACAATGGCATTTCTTCAAGTACTGTAGTGTAGTACTATTCTGACATATGCATTATGATTAAATAAATAAACCTGTTACAATTTACATTTCAGAGAGAAATATTGTATCCTTTATTCGACTACATTAATTTGACACATAGAATTACACTTATCTAATGTATCTACTTATTGGCTTCACATTGACAGACTACAATACTGAAATCCTCTTACATGTATTTTGACATGTTTTATCTGATAAAAACAGAATAATATAATATTCTATGATTTTTTAAAGGAGACACACATCTGTGCTTTTGCTTAAGTATAATTTGTAATTCTGTACTCTCACTTGTAGAATACTTTAGAGCAGGCCTAGGCAATCTGTTCCACAAAGGGCCGCTGTGGCTGCAGGTTTTCTTTCCAACCAAGCAGCAGCACACGAGACACGAGACTGATCTCAGTCTTCAAAGTGCTCTTGGTTGGTTTGAACAAAAACCTGCAGCCACACCGGCCCTTTGTGGAACAGATTGCCCATGCCTGATTTAGAGGATGGTGTTCTTACTTTTAGGATCAGACTTATTTTTCATAAGATAAACAGAAAAGTACTGCAAATGATAGCTTATGTGGCTCATCACAATAACTATAATACAAACAGAACATTTGTACAGAACAATTTTCAGATTGGTTTTATATAAACCAAGGTGGATAAATCTGTGTTCTACGGCAGGGTGCAGGCTCAGTGGATACACGGTGACATCTTGTGGTCTCTCTGCAGTTTGCAGCCTGATCACAGATCAGATGACAGACAGAGAAGTACTCCTGCAGGCCTGTGCATGTCTTTGCATACATGTGGCTTCCTCTGCCTCACGATGGCACTACCAGCATGTTCAATTCAATCAGTGATGACAAAGGTCAGTTCAAGTGAAAGCCACTTGTCAGAAAAATAAATTACTATGAAGTGACAATGAGAGGTCAATAAAGTAACACAAAATAGAAACCAGTGTGTGTGTTCACGTAGCTGACCAATAAAAGTGAGTCAGATTCTGATACTGTGACATCATGTTGATTATTATTTTACTGCATCAGTAGCCTCCCACACTGGCTGCATTACTAACTGGGGAGATAACAAGAGAAAAGAGGCTGACGATCTCAGTTTTATGGAGAGAGCGCTGAGATTCTCCTGCTGCAAGCATCAGGAATGGGAACTGCCATACTAATGTGTTCTGTGGACGTCATCAGAATAAACCAAACTTTAACATTACTACTTAGAATGACATGTGTTCACATCAGTCTGTTCAGGATCCAATGAGCTGGTGGGCCCCTGACTGTTGATCCCTGTTCCTGCTGCTCTATTGTACAGTTTCCTTTTGCTGGAATATTGAATGTTTGCTGTATACAATGGCCGATAAATCAACAAATGTGCTGTGTTCAGTTCAAAATTTGGGGAATTATACTAAATATTAAACTAAATGTCCAGTTATGTCAGTGCATTGATACCAAATGTGAGGCTACAAGCAACAGCCAGTTAGCTTAGCTTAGGGAAAAAATAGAAACTGGAGGAATTAAATAAAATAAAAATTTTATTTGTATAGCCCAAATCACAAACACATTTTGCCTCAGAGGGTTTTACAATCTGTACAGGGAGTGACACCCTCTGTCCTTAGACCCTCGGTTCCAGTGAGGAAAGTGCCCACAAAAAACCCTTTAACAGGGAAAAAATGTGGAAGAAACCTCAGGAAGAGCCACAGAGGAGGGATCCCTCTTCCAGGACGGACAGACGTGCAATGGATGTCACATGTACAGAACAATCAACACAAACATATTGTACAATTACAATGAATTACAATAAATGGTAAGATGATTGCAGTAGCAGTGGAACCTGTGATAGAGATAGAGAGACACAGATGCACAGCAGCAATAAGTCATTAACTAACTATAAACCAACTTAGCTTGCCTGGCTGTCAAATGGTAACAAAAAAATCCAAATACTGGTTTGTTAGATCTTGTTAGAAACTTTTTTTGTGTTTGAGTATCTCTTGGCTCTAAGCAGCCATATTGCAAGAAGCTGTGCCTGGCTGAGAAAATATGAGAGCTATCAATTTTTTCATCTGACTTGGTAAAACTTGGTACATGACATGGGATTTGTCACGTTTGCCTGGTTGGGTTAGTAGCATTCACATCCAGCCCATTCTTGAAGAAAATAGCTGAAAGTTGAACTTATTGATTATACTGAATTTAGTTTGAAATGCAATTTTGTAATCAAATATATTTAGTAAAGTCTTATTTTATCAGCAGATTATTTTTCAAAACATTTCTCTGATCAATACTGTTTAAAGCTTCTTGACTAAATATGATGATGATATAGACTTCAAATGTTTATCTTTATTTGTCAAACCTTTAGACCCATTTGGCTGATCGCTACAGCATGTGTTATTACTCAGAACCCCACACCCATGTATATGACTATATTACTATATTACTGCTGACTAAAAAGAACTGAAAGACAAACAGTGAGAGCAGGCTAACTGGAGGTAGTGATTTAGAGGGTGAACATATGCAATGATGTATGATCAAAAGCACGCACATCTGAAAAAAAACAAAAAAAACACATCTTTATTCCGTCTTATTAACTTCTGTCACTCTCCTGCTATAAATAAGTCAAAACTGAAAGGAGCATTGGCGCCAAGTCCTTCTTTTTGGCACTGTTACACACACACACACACACTCCCCTGACATCTAACATTATTATCCCTGCAGTCTTTCCATTGAAGTTAACGGAAGTTAACAGAAAATGGAAATTATCCAGCACTTCCAAGTAAGTGGCTAAGAGGACATGAAGGCTTGGCTCCAGCCAAAACACTAATTCCTTATCACCTGTTAATTTTCTTGATTTATTACTATTGACAGCATAAAAAAAAAAAAAAAAAAAAAACTTCCTATGAATTCTTAACTCACAACTTAAGTCCTAAGTTGTTTTCTTAATTAATTATTTTAATTATTGCAGTTACCAGTGTTAGATATACACGTAAAATACTTGCAGAATACAAGCAGAAAACAGGGTGTTCATTCACAACACACTTCCAACCAAGTACTTATGAAATGAATACCTGGATGTTACAAACCATCAAAGGTATTTCTACAGAAGTGTTGTCAGATGAAAAGTGACACTTCTGGCTGGCAGATGTTAAAGTGACGTGGCTGTAAGTTACAGATACACGTAATAAAATGAATATTTTTCCATTGATGAAGAACATGAACAGAAAGAGTTGCAGGTCAGTGGTTGAGATGATACATATATTTTCAAAATGTATCAAATGCATTACGGTAATAGACAAGAGCCGAAGGTGATGTAATCTCCAAGTAGACTTTTCTGATTTAAGTCCAAGGTGACACATGGCATCATGCATGATGCAACGTCTGACTTCATTTTCAAGTAGATTGTGTCACAGAAGCAGTACAAAACCGATCCAGCAGTCATTTTGTGCTGACTGGGTTCTCTGTTACTGTTACTGCTGGAACTAATTTAGGTCTTTCAGCAAAAAGTATGAAATGATATATTTAACTTGCTCATGAGAGCTTGTAAATGTCCCCAGAGTACGCAACAAAAATAACATCATTCTGATTTCAATGAATTTCCTGAGCATAGATGAGTCTAGTTTAGTAGTCTTCCATCAGTATGTCTGAAGAAAGGAGTGGATATATTGTTCACAGCTGCTAACACTATGGCAGGTGTAGTTAGAAACTATCAATGGTGTGATTTATTGGCAATCTCCCAAGGTGCAAACAATGGTTCCTCAAGCAAGCCACCTGTCACAGCACCTATACCTACATTTCTACATAACGTTAAGCCTTAATATAATGTGAACAGGTGAGCTGTATATAAATTCACCCTCAGTACAGTTGTCATGAATGAGGAAATTAGCTACATAGACCAAAACTGTTTTTTGTAAACATGTTTACAGCAGCCCCTTCCACTTCTTACCATACAAAGCATTTACAGCTTCTTGAACACAAATATATTTTAAACATTGATTATCTATATTTCTCTTCAACCAAAACAAGTTAGCTGCAGCACCAAGTAACATTACAAACAAAGAGACAGTTACATCCAGGTGACCATGAAAGTGTGCAATACTACACTATTTAACAGCAGGAGATTGCAGGACAAACCTGTAACTCACAAAAGCTACTATGACATGTAACTGTAGGCCCCCACACTGGTTTTGTCAAGATGTTGCTTGTAAGTTTCCTGTTAACATAATGATAATGACACACTGAGCTGTGTGCTGTAAGTGGATTACGCATCAGTTACAACTGAACATCAAACCGCAGACCAGAATCAGTGATGTCACTGTCCACTGTATGTCAAATAGAAAAGTACAGGGATCAGAAAATATAAATATGGAAATATAAATAAAACCACTACAGGGTGGATTGTGTAATTAAGATATTTGTCCTCACAGTGAGAGTCAAAAGGCACTTTATTATACTGTGTGCTGTTGTATTACACCAAAGGACATGACTCAAGTTACTATGAATCAAAGAGTCAGTGCCTCCTGGATCCATTTTGCCCTGAGAACTTGGAAACTTTGCATTCATTGCCCCGCGGAAGTCAGTTTCTGAAGAAGCATCAGTCTGGCATGTAAAGAGCAGAAGCTTTTTACATGCCAGTCTGATGTGTGATTCATCTGAAGCAAGATAGTCACTTCCCTGGAAATTTTCACTGTTACCTTGTAATGTGCACTGAAGAAAGCTTCCGTTTAACAATCACACAGATGGGCAGCGGTGTGAGTGCACAGTTCATGCCAAAGCTCAGATTTTGAACACATATTTTCATTCATACAATACTGGGGCATGCTTCAAACCATCATGCACCACCATTTTCTTCATTTTTTCGTGTGTTTTGTTAATTTTTGCAGGTCAACCACTTTATGTGGCAAGTTAAAGCATGACCTGTTGTAATTCTTATGAGCTGTGTGAACCGAGTCTGCTGCTCAGCTGGCTAGCCACAGAGGGGAACCGTAGATGTCTCTTTTCAAAGAAAAAGACAAGTGTCACGAGATGTCAGAGAGAGAAAGTATAAACAGGATGTCTGCTTCACTTAAGCTCTGTCCTCTCAAGCAGGCAGTCAACAGTCCCTCCAACAGAAAGGTTGTTAAATAACTGACAGTGTTTATGAATTCATGAGGTTTTGTCCAATTTTCATCTTTTCTAAATCACATATTAGCCTTTCTGCTTATTTGTATGTGCAGTATATACTGAGGCCAATGTGTTCTGACAAGGGTTAAAAATTTTGTTCATGTTTTAGTTTGGTCAAAAACTAAATTTAAAATGTGGTGATGGTCAGGCGGACCGTGAGAGAGAAGGCATGATGCTCACCAGCTGTTTGTTCCTTCAAATGTAGCCTGGTTATAACATTGATTAAGTGTTTATTCATTGATCAAAAAGTAATTCTTCTTCCATCATTAACTGCCAAGTGTAACTGTTAGCTACTTGGAACAGCTGACAAAGCTAAAGTTAGCTTGTTAATATACAGATAATCATCAACGCATCTGACCTCGCTTAATTAAAATTGTATAAAATGTAAACTGAGGACATTTAATATACCTTAAAATTACATTTGACATGACCTGACAAACACACATTTCTCCATGTGTACTGAATTAGTCACACCAAGACAGACACAAGACAGACAGATGTGTTTAATATATCATTTAGCTTCCTAAAATAATGCATTTTGGAGCTTGTGATGTTTGTTACTAAGACGATATAGTGTGTTTACTTCATTAAAACACACTTTATGTAACTATGTTTTCATTAGTGTATAATCGCCTGAAAATAAGAATGGTTATGTTTTTGTTACCTTAGAATGAGCCCATTGCAGCTACAGGCTGCCATGTTAAACATAAAATGGACAAACCTTGACAAACACTTTAATATGAGTATTATGTCTGTCTGCACTACATTAAATTAGTTCTCTTCTCTTCTCTTCTCTTCTCTTCTCTTCTCTTCTCTTCTCTTCTCTTCTCTTCTCTTTATCAGAACAGTACATAGGTATTTTCATTCTTTCAAACTCTAACCAGGATCCTGCTTCGAGTGCTTAATTGCACAATGACATAAACGTGTATCTGACAGCGTAGCTGGCAGCCTGCCATATGAAAAAGGATTTCCTGTCACGGCTGCAGTTTAACTGAACATTAAATGTCTAAGGTGTTTTTATTCTGGTCAGTGGTGTGTAGGTGTGGGGTTCTCCCCCACAGCAGAGATCACAGGAGGAAATACTACAGACTGAGGAGTCATTGCGCAGCAAAAAGAAAAAGAAAGTGGTTAAGAGACAGAGACAGAGAGAGACTGTGAGAGAATTACTGTAAAAAGCAAATCATGCTTACAGTAACTTTGCTATAGAGTTTGCTGATTGAAAGTGTGTCTCACTGCCATCAAATGACAAGAAACAAATTAGAATCGAATTTTGGGGTTTCATGTTCATTCAGGTGTGCCCGTAAATGTATCACACTGTTACTGTCTTGAGAAAAGCAGAGGAAGAGATTTCTTCAGTTCTTTCAGCAGATCATCATTCAACTTTTTAACATCTGTTTTAAATGCCATGTCTGAGAAAAACATGCTCTCAAGGTAGTATGGAGTTACTGTGACCTCAGATAGATTTCTGACATCATTTCTCGTACTACTCAAGTCTGAAATGAATGTAAATGTTAAAGAACCAAAACACTGATACTGCAATGTTTCATACTGAGATTACTGGCAGACTCCAAAACAGGAGTGATTTTATAATAAAATCATGATGTAAGAGTGCTTTTTCTGAGTTTCATCTGTGGTTTCATTTCCTGTACCTTCTAGGAAAGAGCCTGAAAAGTGAACTAATCAGGGGCCTGTAACTTGGGACTTCCTACACTTTATTTCCATCAAGAGAGGGGTAGTAAGCATGATGTTGCAAGGGGTTATTGTGCATTTAGTTCCTGTATTGTATAATACAATACTATATACACCCCCAATAACTAAGTTACTGTGTTCATAGAAACAGGGTTTTATTAGAACGTCTGTGTGTGCATTTTTAGGTATTTTCATATGACACACTGGTGACGGTAGAGGTTGTGAAATCAGTTATAAAACTGAAGACTAATAATAACTGGCCTTAATGACTGCCATTATAAACTAAACTCTTCAGTGCCTACAGGGCTGGGAACGGTGCTTTCTTTGTTCATCCATCCAATTTTAAAAGTACTGCTGGGAAACAGTTGCATAAGTAAGACATAAGCATTTTGGTTATGGGCAAGACAGTCAAAACCTTCCTTTCCCATAGAGTTATCCTTTCCACGGGACCAAAGGGTTAATCAGACCAAAAGAAAGAGTAACTTCTATTACTTAACACAGTAACACAAGCTAGGAATTGGTTGAATGCTAACATTAGCTGTTGACTAATGGTAATGGGTTATAAAATATATTGTGTTACCATGAAATATGGCCTGTTGACCAATGGGGAAGTGGTGAAATGGTAACAATTTGAGAGTCTCTATGTTTATATGACAGCAGTATGACATTTCAGAGGAAAAGTCAGAGGGCTGTTGTGTGAATGTGATGATCTGTTGTCACTTGTCACTCCCTGCTGTGCTGAATTTGTTTGTTAGCAGCAACAAGGTCAGAGCTAATATATTCACATAATAATCCATTACACAGACTGACTGAAGGTCAGAAAAAAATATCTTTACAAAGGCAAAATGCGCCATCACCAAATACAGTATGAAGGACCTAAAACAGCAGGAAGTAACCAGATATATAGTCCAGATTTCTCCTAGCAGGAAGGAGAACATCAGTTGATTCACCTGGTAACTCCAAAGTTTATGATCCAGTGACAGTGCACTGTAGCAGGCCACATGTCATTATCATAGAGCAGAGTAGGATGGAAGAGTTATCAAAGTTTCCATAGAGACTGCTGTTCAATTGTGTTTCCTGCCACTTGTCATCATGGTTGTTGAGGATCTAGGAACCTAGCGTTCTTAGTGTTCATTGTAACTATGAGGACAAAGTTCTTGTGAATGACGCATTCATTTCAACACAAAACACAATGCTTAATCTAAACCAAAATCCGTCCCTTCACCTTAACAAGATCACACTGTCACATCAAACATTTAATCTTGCTTCAGTTCAGAAAAGACTTGTGTGTCATGGATGTGTTCTCCTTTGATTTCAAGGTTGTCACAAAAGCATTACTAGCAGCAGCAGTTGTTTTTTTTTTTTTGGATGAACTAATGCTCATCAGATGATCCATGCGCTGCCAGAAATAACGCACAGCTTCATTTAATGGGTAATTAAATAATGGGATTTCATAAATGATTTCTTTTCTACCTTCATGGTTGCTGTTTTTGTTCCATTATGCACATTTTATAGCAGCATGAAATCACAGACATAACACTGGGCATATAGAAACAATATCTTTAATATGCTACTTCATGTAAATATAAAAGTATCATCAAAATAGTCTCTCACATATAAATTCTTCATAACCTGTCTCCAAAAATAAACTACATAGACAAACATATTGTACAAAAGAAAAAACAACAACCCTACAAAACAATTAAAGATGTACATTATTGGCTCAGGAGTAAAAATTCCCACCATCTGGTTCTGGGTAACTGAAAGCACACAGATCTAGTTTTTATTTCCAAAATATTAACAATGTGTTGCTTGTTTTTACCCTTCAATGCTGAATATGAGGTACCAACGTCTAAATGAAGATTTGGATAAAGCTTGAGGTTACATTGACAGTAAAGTTGTGTGTGTAAGATCGATATGTATCCAGTAAAAAGCTACACAATGATCCACTTTATGACCCCAACACTGAAGTAAGAAAGAAAATCTTGAATGAATGAATCTGTAGTATTTTATTTCTTTTGGTGGCATTTGGTTATGTTCAACATAGTGTGTCTTTGATACTCGATATGTGAAAATATGCTGAATAATCAAGAAAAATGTGTGAATAATGCTTAGGTTGAACCTCTTTCCTCCCTTCTAATGTCAGGATGAGTTGAACAATGATCCAAAAATGGTGCTACACATTCATGTCTTTTGATTATTAATTCATTTTGGCAATTACTTATTAACACACAGTTTCAAAATACCTGATTTTCCCTTTTTATCATAAATAAATAAAATAGTTGCCAACAGTTGAGGAGCAGGAAGGTGGTTTGTGCTATCACTGTCCCCTGGCATTCAAAAGAAAGAAAACGTTCCACTCGTCGTACACGCGCACCCAAAAAGCTGAAACACACTGGCACACACAGTAAAATAAGAGAACCGGTGAAGACTTGTCCATGTATTGTCCATTTGTGGTTTTCCTCAAAGATCAAATCTCTTTGGAAATGTTGACACATATGACAAAAACACTAGCAGAAAACACAAGCTATGATACAACCAAATAAATATAGATGACTCAAATAAAAAAAAATAGTAATAAGTTAAAGCACAAAAAAAGCAAACGCTTTTCTACCTGAGTGAAAAGAGTTTTAAATATTCACAGCTTAACAACAGCCTCCAAGATTTCATTTTTAAACTGACGTTTGGGAGGAAGTACAATCACTGAATACGCTCAGTCTTTGGAATGCTCTTCTTTTGGTGCTGCGCTCATTGGATTATGGAAGTTTCAATTCCCTGTTATGCCCTTCATGGACAATATAGGGAGTTTTATTTGGTGACAAGTGTTCTCTTGGTTGGTGGTATGCTGTATGTCCATTTTATATTTCCCCCTCCTTTCACTGTCCTTCTGTCTTCACCGTTGGCCGTTTGTGGAGATGAACAACGCTGGCCCTGTCTTGATAGGCTAGTGAAGGGCTGTGGTGTGATGTAGGTACAGCTGATTGGGCCGTGGGCACTGATGGTGCGTTAATAGCTGCTGTCAAAGCTTTCAGCAGTAAGGTGGCCTCCCTCTGGTCCTCCTTCCCCTCGCCTTCCAAGGTACGAGCCAACCAGCGCTCCACAGCTTCTTCCACCTGCGGTGCAGATGCCGCCTCTGTGAGTGTGTCGGCCTCTTGGCTGGCATCAAACCGCTCCACCATCTCTTTCATGTGTATGTTGACGGGGGCATTGGAGTTAGCCAGACAACAGCTGCGCTGGTGAATGCGGAGAGAGAAGCGGTGGAAAAAGAACTGTGCACAGAGCTGGCAGTGGTATGGGCGGTCGCGGTTGCTGTGGAGGCGACGGTGCAATTTCAGGTGGATGTACTGGGTGAACTTGGTGCTGCACAGCTTGCACTGGTAAGGTTTTTCCCCAGAGTGGAGGCGCAGGTGTGTTTTCAAGTTGCTGGTGCTGCTGAAGCGTTTGTGACACACCTGGAATGTTTGAATTGAAAAGTTAAGGCTTCTGTGAGGAGCGTTCACATGACTGATGAACACCTAAAGAACACCATACTGATTGTGTTTATGTTTATTCTGGAAAATCTTAGCTGTACAGTATGATGTCACTCTGATGTCATTATTAGTATTGTATCTGGGTGGACCATGTCATTCCAGTTCTCTGAAAGACTTTTATATATAACGACAGGGACTACTTTTCTTTCTTCGTAAGACCTGTTCTATCCTCACTCACACCCATAAAGTCACTCTAGCAAACAAAAGCATAAAGCATAGCAAGGTGGGTAGTGGCTCAGTGAAAATCAAATAGATGCTGCGTTACCAGATAGGTATGTGAATGTCTGTCACATTCTAGATTATCATCACAGTCATTGTGAGATCAGTAAAGAGCTTGTAAGAAGCTTGTAAAGAAACAAGAAAACACTCACTCAGGTTATAATCTCAACATACCTGACACTCGTGTGGCTTCTCCCCAGTATGAACCAGGTGATGTTTCTGGAGGTGAGCCAGCTGAGTGAAACTCTTCTTACAGAGGTTACACTGGAATGGTCTCTCACCACTGTGCACACGGAGATGGACCTACATTTACACAGAAGATACAAAAAAATCATGAGTTCAGTGCTAAATTGTGGCCTCCAAATTTTAGGATACATTAAATTAAGTTAGAATTACAAAAAAACAAAGATTGAATCTATTACCTTGAGGTTCGACAGCTGTCCAAATGTCTTCGAGCAGATATTACATTCATACTTGATCTTTCCATTCTGCTTCTTCAGTGGGTAGGGCAGGGATTTGTGGCCAGGGCCGTTACGTGGGGCTGTGCTGCCTTTGGTCATAGCCAGGCTAAGATTCATGGCTTCCTCACAGCCAGAGGGAGACTGCTCAGGAGACTGTTGACGACTGCTGGGTTTGGGGAGAGGAGAGAGCTCCGGGGTGGCTGGGGCGCCTCGTGGTGGCGACACATTTGGTGTTAGTTCTTTCAGACCCCCCTGTGGAGACGAAGGGAAAGGGAGGGACACTGGAAGTAGATTAGGCTGGCTGATGGGTGGATAGGGGAGCCCATCTGTGCCCAGATAGCTGCTGTATCTGAGGGACCTTGAGGGCAGCACCCCTGGAAAGGGAGGGGAGTATGAGGGGAGGAGGAGGCGAGGATATTGTGGGCCATAGGGAGGAAGGAGCTGGTACGTGGGCTGGAAGGGTCTGGACTGAGGGTAAAAGGGGTAAGATGAAACGAGACCCTCTCTGTGGCCATAGAGGCCATGGAGGTGAAGAGGGAGATTTCGGTGTGGAGATGGTAGCGCAGGATGGTGGTCTGGTAAGTATGGGTGATTCAAGCCCAGGCTTGGCTCTTTGTGTTCGGGCTGAGGGGAAGGAATAATCCCTCGGTCTTCTGGATCTCTGCCGGTCGTCTCTTCCTCTTTCTCAACCTTTTTGCTGAAGTCCATGATCTGATCATCAGGTGTGTCAGGCGGAGTGTCTCTCTCCAACATCTCCACGTCTATCTTCTCCTCTCCATCTTCATCCATCTCATCTTTTAATTCTTCCTTTGTACTTTCTTTAGGCCATGTTTGCTTAGGTAGGTGCTGCTTGGTGTACTCCAGCTCCTGGTCTTCATCAGAACTTGGTGAGTACACTGCAAAACAGAGAAAGATTTTTTTTTTTTTTAGAGAGAGAATGTATTAATTCCTAAATATCAGTTCAGATGCCTCCCACACAGTCACACATCAGCCCACAGAAGGCACTCCCTCTTATGGTAAATGATAGTAGTTTCAGTTTTGACTTGACGTTTTCTTTGTCAATCACGGTAGTGAGTTTGGTGTGGGAGAATGTGTTGGTGGTAATGTGTGTGGGAGTCTGCGTGTCAGGGTATGAGCCATTGTACAGCAAAATTCTAAGTTTCATTTATGCAACCTTTTCTGGGTATAGCTGCCTTACCGTTCTGACCACAAGAAAATGTGAACCATCTCTTCCTTTTTCCCTTCTCTCTCTAAAACCTGGCTAGTTGAATTTGTCAGCGTTACTGTACATCGATTACTGTTTTATGTCATTCCACTCTGTTCATCACATTTGCATTTAAGGTCATTTAAAGGTCTGTACCAGCGTTTCATGGTTTAGCCTTTACTTTAAAATGCTGTCAAAATGCAGCCACTGGTTCCCTTCTTCCTTCAGTATATTACAAAAATGAGTTTGGAAAAACTTGAACTGAAGCTTCGACAACCATTACCCAAGCTGCTAAACCACATCACCTTCATGAAGTATCAGAAAGTCCCAGAAGACAAACAATAAACGAGCCCGGAGTTTTACAATGAGGAAGGTGAACGCTTTCAAAATCCTTACGCTGATAAAACAATATAATGATACTGCCTCAGTGTTAGTCATCCATAATAAATGGCAACGCATCTGGTGTATCCAGTTGACATGAGTCATCAGACTTTGCGGCAACAGAGAAACATTCAGGATGATGAAGGTATGACTTGCCATTCTACTAACAGCTGAAAAACAAATGACTCATCAAGGTACTTTGACCGGCCATTATTCCCCTTAGATTTCTCAACTCTCCTTAAAATCCTACACCATTTACCACAGCTCTTCAACTACTAACTACGGTTTTGTCTGTGTGCATTCTCCATGATCTTACATGAAACTGTGTCTCTCTATGTTTAGCCAGACACGGAGAAATATAGCATCAAACCAACTATCTTTATTGTCAGTAAAAGATAACATCCGGTCTTCCACTGTAATTCCTTTACAGTGTCTTTATTGACTTTGAAGTGAAAGAATTTGATTGATAATAGTGATCCTGTCCTGATGCTGACTTTGTGCTGTGTGTTTAGTCACAACAGATCTAAATCTGTCAGATTTTCTCTGATTTAATCTCTGTTCTATCTCACCATCAAAACTTGCGACAGTGAGCTGTCTTTCATTCCCTCTCACTAAAACATTCCTCATGAAGATTAATACAAAATCACAGGTTCATCAAGTTCACCAGAAACGTGATGTCTTTGTTGGAGAACAGCAAATCTGTTCCAACAACTTTCATCACGTCAAAAACGAGCACTGAAGTGTGCAGATGTGAGCTCTGTTCCTTCCTGTGCCTCGAGACATTTGTGAGTCTATTTTTACAAAACTAGAAAAGATCCTGCTGCACTCACTCTGTTTGATGTCAGCCTGCTGGCTGCAGAGCCTCTGGGCAAACTCCTGGCTGTACCACACCAGCAGCTCCTGATTGGGTTCCACTGGTCGGATGGTGTAGAAGTAGATGTCCCGGCTGTTCTGGCATGCCACCAGGTTCTGTTCAACTGGGGAGCGGGCCGGGTTGACGTAACGCATCCAGTTGCTCCTGTGGACATCATAGCCATCAATGAAGTTTTGAAGCTGCCCACCGTTGTAAATCTGAAGAAGAAGAGAGCGGTGATGAGATTAAAAGATGTACACAGAAACCTGAAGAACATCATGAGGACTGTTGATGAAATGCTATATTTAATGTATCAGATGGTTAAAATGAACTAATATAATAAAAAAAAATCCATCCGTTGGCCAGAGCAGCATGTTAGACCCAAATATAAACATTAATAATATCTATTGATTTTTTAATAAATCAAGAATCTAAAGAAGAAAATCAGAATAATCACCTCTGCCATGTACAGTTAAATATCCTTTATCCTCTTCAGTTATCAGTCGCAGTATATTTGCGTCCTACAGCTCTGCTCTGTGTGTGTGCTGAGTGCTGCACTCGTGTGTGTGTGTGTTTATGCCTCTGCATGTCACTATTTGAGAGACACGGAGGCGGAGCTTCTCTCACTCTCCCTCTTTCCTTCTCCTTCTCTTTTTTCTTTTCTTTCTCCTTCTCACTTCTTAGTATTATTATTGTGTTTGGCTTGACATTTAGTTTCATGAAATTCATGTTAGCAGCACATTTTATGATCTCTTCTTTTGATAAAAAAAAATATATATAGTGTGTGTATTGTGTGTGTGTGTCTGCGTGTGTGTGTGTTGCCTTAAGAAAACAAACAAAATGAAAGGGAAATGTAAGTTGGATTCCTGCCTGACAGGCGGCTGGCAGGTGGCCAAACCACATACGCAGGCATGTCTTTGGCAGCACGTCCACCCTCGTCCAACACCTGTGTCATGAGGTTTATCAGATAATGACTCCAGAAGAACATCAGACTTTCACTATTGCACCATGGCAGGAACACTGTAAACCATGCACAGGTTTTACAGGAAATATAGCCGGAAGGAAAATACGTAGGAAGTCCTTATGGGAATTGGCAGAATAGAAAATTTCCTAAATGACATAAGCTTTGTCTGAGAAAATAATCACAGGACATGAACACTAAACAGGGGCCGGAAAGACAAGGATTGTGTGAATGTCTGAGTGTGTATATTGAACAATAGCCCCTTCCAATGTGTGTGTGACACATATTGCATAGGAGCTGATTGCCGGTAAGGAGTTGATGACTGTGTGTGAATCCAATCCTTTTTTACGTGCCAACATTCACAACTTCCTCTATAATTTTGACCAAAAACCCTGAACCAGTTTGATGACGTACTGGCTTGAAACTTCTGTATCTGAGCAACCAACCTCTTTTTTTCAAGAATAATAGAGGAAGATGAAAACAGATCCCCAGCAGCTTGTCAAATGTTCTCAGGGTGCCTAGAATTGAGATTTTCTTCTGTGTGACACTGGGCTGGACTAACATTTCGGTGCCTAAATTTAAATGCATAGAGTTTGTGTGCGTATGTGTTTGTGTGTTTCCCTTACTCTCCAGAAGTATTTCCTGTTGGCCTGTTTGGGGACGTTGTCTTTGGTGTAGATGTCTCCTTGCAGGGGGCCAAAGCGAGTCCCTTGAGGAATGTATTCTTTGCTAAACACACCTGTCACCTGAAACACAGAACAAATACTTCATGAAATTTAGAGCCCATTTCCCATATTTTCACCTCGTATGTGGAATATTCCACTGCAACTTGACACTCGGCCTTCATAGAGAACATAAAATGCCATCTATCAGCTGAGGTTTTGAGCACTAATTAAGGATAATTTCCCTCTACACATATAATGGAGTGGTATACTTGTGTTTGTTTACGTCCAGCAGGTTGTTGGCATGAGTTTTGGTGGCTTTGTCTTGTTGACCCAGACAGCTCTAGAGCCACGTTAAAGCCCACAAGGTGACACACTTTACACTAATGAGTTAATGGAATGAAGAGAATTACACTTTCTCTGACCTACTCCACTGATCTCTGACCTACTGTCCTCATAAACACCACAGATAGAGGAAATCATGTCCCCTGTTTGTTGTGTGAACGCTATGCTGCTTCTCATCTCTCATATATTACATAGACAAAGGCAAAAGCACTGCTGAAATATAAGAGTGACTCTGCCTGCTCTTGCTTCAAAGCCTAAAAGCCGTGATTGCGAAATCTTCTAGCTATAGATGTGTAACTCACCTTTAACTCAGTATAATGGGGATCCCAACACGTTTTTCAATTGCAAAAGGGAAACGTGCATGTTTTTTTTTTTTTGTTTTTTTTTTTTTAACATGAGTGAGTAATTGTTCCAAGGTACATACAGTAATATATGTGGTTAGGTAAAAACATGTCCTGTTGCGCACGTCACTGAGTCATGTCTGACCTTTTGAGGTAGATTTTACTGAGTTCAGAAGGAAAACATGGCCTCTGTAAAAAAAAAAAAAAAATCTATAGATATGTCAGTGGCCTTTTTTTGTGAAGAACAGCTTTATGATTCACGCATTTATAGAAAGTCCACAGGCTAACCCCCCTAAAAACACACTCAAACACACACACACACACACACATACATACACACCATCAGGCAGGGCATCTGTGGCACACGGCCTCGTGAGGAGCTTTGTGTTCAATCCTTAAATACCCTCACCCACCCTCCATACATAAACACACACTCTTTTTGCCACTGAGGAATTATAATTCAAACGGATCCCTAAAAAGATTTTCATGGCCTCTCATGGCCTAAATGAAAAGAATGAAAAAATGACACCTGAACATGTTTATGAAGGCCAGAGTCTGGATTTGTAAATTATGTACAAGCAGTTAATTAAAAGAACAACAGGTTGCGGCAGAAGCGTGTGTGTGTTTTTGTGTGTGTCAAGGCGAGTGAGGTGATTCCTGGATGAGATGAACCGGTGTGACAGTGACATTGTGCTTCGTTGGCGTTGCGTGACTAACGAATTGCTGTGGCCGCCACTGCTGCTTAACCGCTCAGTTCAGTCAGGTTGGGAGGATGGGGGAGGGAGGGAGGATGCCAGGGGTGTTGAAGAATGGAATAAAGGAGTGTGGGCGTTCTCTGGACCAACGCTATCACACTCCTGAACGGCCCCTTTTTTTCTGCCCTCCCCCAACCCCACGTCTTTTCTTAGCCCTCTCAAAATAGCTTGTGTGCCCGCCAGGTTGAAGCCTGATGCCTGGCCGGCTGCCTGTCCCCAACGAAAGTTAATCATCTGGTTTTAACCTAAATCCCCCCAACACCCCCTCCTCTGCTCAGCTTCTCCCTCCCCATCTTATTCCCTCTGTTGCATCTCTCTCTCTCAGCTCACTGGCACCGTTGCTAACACCCATTCTGCCACGTGCCCCCACCACCTTTCATTGCTTTTCCTGGCACGCTTTGGAATAAAATGTGTGTTAAAGGATGTTTAGAAAAGATGTAAAGATATTAATAATAAGTAGTTCCAACAATCCAGACAGGCAAAGAATAAGTAAGGCAAATGTGTTGCAGTGCATGTTGAAGTGCTGGTGCCACACTATTGTCCAGAGGGCCCATTATTTTAAAACCCCAATAAGATCCATTGGTCTGAAAATACACAGTCTGGTACAGTGTCACAAACTTAACTGATGAAACTAACACACTTATTAATTTTATTTTATTTTTTATTTGTTTTTTTAAACCAATGGTGTTTTCTTAAACTAAGAAGTTTTCATGCCTAAACCTAAACTGTCATAGACGATGGCAAAGGTCCTTTCCTGCATGTCCAAAACTCTGAGGCCTTTGGAGCAGCAAGCTTCTGTTTTTGGGATAACGGGCTGTTGGATAAATTAGTTTTTAGTCCAATAGCACTATTGGAGTTTCGGAATAATGGGCTGTTGAAACAATGGGTAGTCCCTGATATGGTTACCAATATATAGAGTCAGTTGACTATATTCTCATTGTTTTCATCCAGAATCTTCAGATATGACTCATCTATCAGAAAGAAACAAGTGTATCATACACTCACCTGTGTGAAAAATCCCTTCACTTACAGCCTTCCTGATAACGGTGTCACCTAACATTTAAAGTCAACATGTATGCGCACTGTGCCGCAAAGCCACACAAAGGAACAGCTGTTATATGATCATCAGGAAATGAATTTCCCAGCTTTAGTGAGAGAAGGAGACAGATTCTCATGACACCTTCTTTAGGAAGGGAAACCACTCGAAGGGTCTGATTAAGCAAATGAGATTACTGGCAAGCATGTGAGGGTACGCTCCTCTTATGTCTCATTTTGTATGTGATGTGTTTTTGATTCACTGATTACGTGTGCACACACACACAAGCACTAACTTGTCTGGTAGTAAGTGTTTGTTGTGGGTATAAGATATAATTATATTCAAATTAGATTTTGGCTGAAGACATGCAAACGGTAGAATCAAGTTTGACAGAACAGTGAGTGTGTGAAGCGTTTTGTAAGATATGCTGGCCAGAGAACAAGGCCTAGAGATTTGTAATTAGCCCTCAAAGAGATTTTATCACCTTAGTTTACATGTTTTCTCATCCTGCAACAGTAAATGCTGCATAGAGAGGAAGAAGAGATGAGAGTGTGAGAGCTAGAGAAGAGGAACAACAACAGAAAGTGTTGCCTGGGTCAGGACGGGACAGAAAGAGGAAGGGGACAGCGAAGCCGACCGCAAGGATCAGAGCGTCAAGAGCAACTATAAAAGAAGTGCAACATCTTTAAGATGAGGTTTCTCTCTTTTGCTGAACTACGAAACCTTTTTGAAACTTGCTCGGAGACATGATTGCAGTGCTTTGCAGTGGGTAACATGTCCAAACACATGCCTGCGCTATAAGCCAAGCTGACTGATATTCCCTATGGTTATTGTAATTGCTCTTCCTGACTCACCAGAGTGGGAAAGGATGTAGGAGGTGAGAGATTCAGGTAGTTAAGAAAAGGAAACAAGGGGGAGGAGAGTCTGTGTGTCCCTGTGTGTCTGTCCTCATGTCCTGAGTGCCTACATATGTTATTATGTATAAGAAGAAGTGTAAAGAAGCTGCACAATAGCTGAAACATTAGGGAAGCTAAGGTGGCCAGAAGGCTTAAAAAGGGCCCTGACCTCAAGCTGCCAGTGGCCTCATGTCAACTGCCCCACATTCACACACACGCACACACACACACACACACACACACACACACACGCACACACACACACGCACACACGCACACACACACACACGCACATACACACATGCTGTACATGCTACTGTATGTGTGAGGAACTCATTAGTCAGCAGATCTTTTGTTCAAAGTAACCCTATGCAGATGGCCCAACAGAATGTTATGTAACTCTGAATTTTGAAGTGTAAAAACTAAAGCTTTAATCTAACAAAACAGCACTACCTTAAGATTAGACTTACTTAGTTTATTAAAATATGTGTTTTTTAACGTACTATAACATCAGAGGCCTGCTTGATTGCCAGTCCATGGTGTTAACTTGATTTTGTATTTGTATTTCTTTTAAAAAGACGTTTCAAGAGTGTGTCTCACTGGGTAAACAGTCTGATATTGAATGTCTCTTACCTCATTGTCTGTGTTGTATTCAAAGGTGAGGTTGCGTGGGATGGACGTCATGGCTTTGGGTAGGCTGAAGCTTGGATCCGACACCTGGTCTGGCACAATGTAGGTGCAATTGAGGGCAAAGTCCATCTCTCTCCACCTGCTCATGTCTCCTTGTGCGCTATCTAGCTTCATGATGTCGCTGTAGAATACACTGCAGGTGATGAATTCAGGTGTTTTTTAGTTTGGTTCTGTTTGGTTTAGGTTGCTTTGGTATAGAGGTACTTTGGTTTGGTTGGGTATGTCTTCTGTCTTAGGTACGCTGGTTAAAGCTCAAGATCTGAAAAAGCAATGGAGGAGAAAGAGAGACTTTAGAAGTACAAAAATCGTCTTGTAAAGCCTGTCTATGTATCTGTCTTTCTTTCACAGACTGACCTTTTGAAAACTGACAGCACTGTTTTCAGACACATTCCTCTTTTTATCCAGTCCTCTTATTTATACACATCAGGTTAATTCTGGTTTAAATCTTATGTGACATGTTTGGAAGAGATTGATCAATAAAGTTTTAAGAAGATACACTTTAAATATCAAGAATAGATCCCATAAGAGGTAAAAATATTTTATTCCAACAGTGTATATAAATGTAAAGTGTTGCTATGGTGAGCTGACTTGTTTTATACAAGTTATCTCCAAAGTCAACTAAGTTCAATGACACTGTCTCTGGCTAACATCCCAGCATTTGTGATTCAGTTTAAGAAATAGGTCAGCCTGTGATTTTCTGTCATTACATATAATTTATCCATCTTTTATACAACACTATCTTTGTAAGCAAACAAGAAAATAAAAGATGTGACTTACTCTCACACATTCATTAAGCGGTAGGATCTTCATTTCTTTGGTTATGACATCCCTTGATTCTCTGCTTTCACCTCTTTGTACTCCTTCCTCTAATGTTTCTTTAGAGATTCCTTTCAGTTAGATCCTTTGGGGTACCCGCTCGATGTGTCCACTCTGTCAACACCACCAGAAACTCATGAGTCCGGATTGCGCCAAGCTTTTTTAGCTCAATGCCTTGGCCAATCACAAGCCGCTGTGGTCATGTGATTGAGCCATCTGACACACAACTGTTGGTTTTGGACAACAACATCGGTGACGTACACTTGGCCAGCAAGTGGCTGTTGTGATGAATGCTTGTACATACACACAAGCACACACACGTCCATGCGCACACAAAGAAGACATGTTAATGAATGAATAAAGGAAGAGCAGATGGCCGGCCTGTTGCCACTGAAAAACACACTCAAGACTTTTGCTTGGTTTGGCACTTAATGAGCAATCTGCTGCCACTGTATCTCCTTGACCTACATCTCACTGTAGAACATCTTTAACTAAGACCCCAAAGCCCCTTGGCACACACACACACACACACACACACACACACACACACACACACACACATAAATCCTGAACCCATACAAACACATGAGCACAATTTTACGATTAGATAAATTTTAGTCAGAAAAAAAGTCAAACACAACAAACAGAAACGATAAGTATAATCATTTTCTGTCACTTTGTACACACAGACACATGCCCTCTGCTGATTGAGGATCACAGGTACAGATGTAGGGCAGGTCATCTGGGAAGAGACTTAGACACCTGTCTGGTGAGCATCCCCTTTACTTTCAGACATACACACACACACACACACACACACACGCACACTGAGTCTATATGGAGCTCTGGGTCACCTCACCTGAAGGTCTGCATAAAGATAGCCAGGACAGGAGAGAGCAGTTAAAACAACATATGGAGGCTAAAACTGTGTGACTTTTCTATTTGGAGAAGGGGTCTGTGCAAAAGAGCTATTTGTGTATTCATGTGTGAAACCCCTTTAAAAAACATATGCCCATATGTAAATTTGTCAAATTTAGCATATGTGAAATAAATGTACTTTTAAACTCATAAAACATAATGTATGCACCTGTTGTATAATTAAAAAAATAAAACAAAAAAAACATATGAAGTAGACCTTAAAGGTCAAACTGTATTTGAGTTCCAGGGTTTAATATAATAGCTAAAGAGAAACAGATTTGAAAAAAAAAAAAAAAACTTAAAAAAAAAAATGTTTTATTTTGTTTTTTTTTAAATTTATAATTTTATAATAATCTATATTTTTTCAAATCTGGAGAAATTATACTGCTTCCATTATTCTGACTACTTACCCCCCTTTTCTTTCTAACTTGGCTGGTGAAACAGTAAATTGGCTGCCATATGGCAAGACTGCTATTCCAAGAGTGGAGCTTTACTGCCCAGTGTGGCGTGGGGGTTAATGGTGATGGTAGGAGGAGTGTGTGTGTGTGTGTGTGTGTGTGTGTGTGAAGAGGGTGGGGAGGTGAGGATTTGGGCTCTTTCACTGGCCTGCGCCCGGCTGGGCTAATTTCTCTAATTTGCAGACAGTCTGGGCTCAGGCTCAGGGCTCAGAAGGCTAAAGACCCGGCACTCCAGGATAGCAGGCTATCCGCCTCATCTCACTCCTCTGGACACACATGACATCCGGGAGATCAGATAGTTCTAGACACGCTTCTTCTGGGGAGGGAAACCTCTCTCACACGGCAAAGGGTAGGCCTTAGCAAGACGGAGGGAGGATGATAAGAGCACCAGACGAGAAAGAAGAGGATAAGTGGAGAAAAGACCTGAGGTCAGATATATTGAAACTGTCTGAGACAGAGAAAATCAGACAAAGTGAGGAGGCCTGAAATGTGATAATACTAAGCTGAAGGTACCTGGGTGTTTTGTAATAGTCTGTTGTAAACACACCTGTTGCCATGCAATAGTATAAGTCTGTACTGCTCTAGTGTCAATAGCAGGGCAGAGAAAGCTGCCACCTGCTAAATACTGAGTTTAAGTGAGCTGAATTAACTGCAACTACAGCAATGAGCTGTTGTGCGCTTCCAATGAACAACTCCTGGTTCTGCCTCCCGTTTGCTCAGGGCAATCCAAACTCTTCTCGTCTGTAGTTCCCCATTGGTGGAACATCCTACCAGTTCCTACAAGATCAGGGGCGTCCCTCTCTACCTTTAAAACCTCCTGAAGACTTCCAGGTCTTCAGAGAGGACCTTCTCTGCTAGCACTACACAACAAATCTACACCTTAAAGAATTGTCATAGCACTTATTGCTGCACTAACACTTTTTATCACACTGTACCTTGATTGTTCCCTTTTCTGTAAGTCGCTTTGGATAAAAGCATCAGCTAAATGATGAATGATAATGAGTTGGTCATGCAGCAAATTCTATATTATATATTTAAAGTGAAGAAGTGACTTGAAAATTTCCATCTTCAACCTAAAATTTTGTTTTCTTTTTTATTTATTATGTTGTCTCTTTCCATTCAACCCACCTAAAGTACACAACAAAATACTAATGGTCATTTTAGGACATGGTGCTTCTGTCTCTCTATGCTACAAGAAATCAAATAGGGCAATTAGGAGTATAAAGTCAATAATCCTATTGTTTACCCATCAGTAACCACTGATTCCACCACCCAAACCCTGTTACACATGTACCCCAACCAATGGGCAGCCAACCAGTTAACCTTAACCTTTATTTGGTAACAATGACTGGCTTGCTGTACATTATACATAACATAACTTAGCTTGAGTTATTGCTTCATGCAATAACATGCAAAGTAACTACAGCAGGGTTCTGTGTAGTTGTGGAAGGGGGAGTAACATTAATAGAAAGAAATAACGGGAAAAAGAGTGAATATGTTCAGTTATTTAGTGTATATAAATAATAATAATATTTAGTGTTATTTAGTTCATTATTCTATAACTGATACAGTCAACATTTACTTCATATGATATGTTGAAGAAAAAAGTTTCCACTTTAAAGAACATAAGACACCATTAATCATCCTGTAAAAATCTGGTAAGAAAACTTTCACCAAAAGAAAATGAAAAGGAAACACGAGGTGACAGAGACTTTATCGTGTTGTGTGTGCTCCGTTAAATACAGTAGAGTTGATATGTTGTCAGATAAAGAGCAAGTGTTCTTTCAGCGAGAATGAAAGCGATAACAGGCCAGTCACGGAAGAATTATGATAGCTCACGTCGTTTACGGCTGCATGACCATGAGTCACAGTGGAAACATTCCACTCCCCGTGATATATGAAACTTATCGATGGGTGCTCACAAGCCCCTCCCTTTGTGTTTTTTTCCAGTTCTGTGGTGGTAAACAGTAAACAGCTGAGCTGCAGATCCAGACAAACAAAAAGAGGATTACTAATGCATTGCATACTGTATACTGCAGTACAGTTGTTGTCTATAACAACAACCACAACCACTCTTACCAGGAAGTATAGATAACCAATAGGAAGTCAAAGAAACATCACTTTTTGGGGGGTGGGGGTGTTGTTGTTTACTGAGCCTGACCAGCTTACTTTACCAGATCCCCGGATTATCCCTGCTGTTTGAACCTTAAATATGTAACATAACATTATTGCATTTCATTGCTGGCACACAAAGGTCATTGTTTTCTTGGAAGTCTTTTTGTTGAACGAGTTTAAACTGTTTTATAAAAACAGAGGAAGTGTGTTTGGCTATTGTTTGTATGCCAATAAATACCAATAGATAATGTGCACCTCCTTCTACTGTAGAACTCTGAAAGAAAACATGTTTCATTTCCAGTGTATACATGGTTCATTGTCACTTGGTAAACATTGCTCTTTTTCCAAATAATTCAGACTTGCTTGACCTGTTAGGTTGCTTCAGGAGATAATGTAACTCCAATGAAAGAGGCCTTCATGAGGCGAGTTTAACAGGAATCACTTTATGGGAGCAATTATGTTTACATATGGGGAAAAGAATCCTGAATGTTATCTTTACGTCAGGAGGGTCAACGTACATAATCCAGGTATGATTTGAAACACAAAAGCATGATTATAATCCTTGAAGTCAATCTGCAACAGCGGACAATTTCAGTGTCCATGTCCCAGGATGTGTCATCAAATGCTTGTTACTAAACAAGACAACCGACCTAAATCCTCCTTTTCTCCATCTGTCTGAAGATCAGTGTTATGTGCTGGGTCTTGTTTTCTTCCACAGGATTCTGCAGCGTCCTCTCTTCTGTTTGTTTTTTTTTTTTTTTTTCAGTCATTGTTAAATCCTGTGGAACTTTGCCAAATTCTTTGGAAGTATGGAAAAAAAACCCCAGAAAGTTCACAAAAGGTACATTTTAAAGTGGAGCTGTTTTCAATGTCTGGCAAAGCTAGAGAACTAAGGAATAGATGAATTGTTAAGTTTATACATAAACACTACCTGAATAAAGTGGAGTAATGGGAGAACTTCAACATTGTAAACATAGTCACATTTTCTTCATAGAGCTGAAACAGTGCCCTTGTTTCAGCTCTCATAAACTGATTGCAGCAATATTGACTCTGTGGTCTGTTGATGAAGGGATGCAAGGTACAGATATAAAATTAACTTTTGTTCTCAGTTGTGTCTATTATTAGCTGATAACCAATACATCATTACAGCTGCAGACATGTTGCACTGCTAACGAGCTGCAGCAATGTTGGCACCTGATTTATTCAGAGCATGCATTAGCTGTGACTGTATTAAAATTACAATGACACTATAATCCATATACTGTCAATGTGCATTACACACACACAGGCCACAGCAGAAGTATATATAAATATATACAGCCAAAAGACTGAAGATTGCAGTGAAGAGTATGGCATGTCTTCAAATGATCTTTTAAAAATCTGACACCTTTTCAGCCTATTGCACGTCTGCTTGTCCTTATAAGGTTAACACAAAGTGAGAGCTCACACTTTCTCACCAGCATCTGTAGCAATAAGCCAGTTTCTCGGAGGCTGACTGTGACAGACCAAAATAACACATCTCATTTTCACACCTCTTCTTGGTCGCATGCCATCACAGAAGAGGAAGGAAAGAGGCAGACGAGCCAGAGGCCTTTACAAACAATCTTTATCTGCATCATCATCCTCAGACTGTTTACCATGAATACGGTAACTTTGAACCATATCAGGGCTCGTGTAGGGGACTTTTACACTTCAACACTTCTAATTTAATCTAAGAACAGGGCATGGTATTTTGAAGAGATGTGCTATCTATTTAGTTAACCACATACACTTAGATAGTTGGCCTCTGGGTTGCTAAAAGAGAAGTAAACTTCATTATATTTTATTTTCCCACCCAGCTTTGGTGATTGAATGCAATCCACAATGTGCTGTAAATTCTTGTCTCGTGTCTTTTTATGACCCCCGTGAAGCAATAGCAACATCGCCAATGTTAATTTAAACATTTTTAAAAAAAAGTTAATTTAATAAAGCTTGATCGTTTCCTTATGTGAACTCAGTGTCTGGTCAATAGTGTCAGTGTCATTACCACAAACATTTGCGACTCATTTTTTTCAGTACTGGCATTCATCGACAACTCTTCGCTTCTTCTTTTTCAGCGATCACGACAAACCTTTTAACGCTTCCTTTTGCACACACTGAGAGACATATTTGCACTTAACGAAAGCTTAATCAAAGCATGAATGTGAGATGTATCTGTAAATGCTTGCTGTGATTCTCGCAGTTTAGACATGAGAATGTTCACACTTCTGTTCTTTACGTGACTGTGTTGTATTGGTTTTTATAGCATAGCTCTAAATTCAAATAATGTCTTGTCATGTTCCTCAATACTAAGTCTTCAGTCACACCCAGTGCACAGTACATGCATGCTGCCAGCACCCATGACATTGCCTCTGGCCTACAGAAATAATTATCTGATTCATCATATTTGGCACACTGAGAAATGAATACGTTTCACAATCCTGTTTAACCTGTGACTTTGAATATTTGATTTCTGAAACAAACATGAGATGGATCAAATGGACCACATAATCCTGCCAACATGAGACGACTTTCTTTTTGTTCATTCACTTTCAAACTTGAGCTTTAAGCTGAACAGACAGTCATAGCATGCAGCAGTGGTGGAGGGAGCACTCTGTCACTTCACTCAAGCGAAAGTAACAATACCAAAATGTAAAAGATGCATTCAAAATGTTACATGTGGGAGCTCTATTTGCAGAATATGGCAGAAATGTAATATAACATGCATACCTATGTGTTCATTAGAGTTTATTCACCATGCTTTGTAGTAATGTTAGCTCTGACTCTAGGCTTGGCGTCAGTCCACAGCCTGACAGCTGAGAAAGTCCTGAGAGGTTACTTCTTTAAAGCTGTGTTATACCACTTAGCAATAAAAAGTGATTAAAACATATGTGAAGTACTTCAGAATCTTACATTTTTTTGGACTATTCTCAGTTTTAGTTTTTTAATTTAGCTATGTAGCCAGTGAGAGGTTTGATCGGGGAATCAACTGCAAACTGCTATAAGCCAAAATGGTTACATCAGTGTAGCAGACTACATAACCTACATTACCTTTGTAAGTGAAGCGAACATTGAATTCAATCGCAGCAAGGTATAACAACTTAGAAATGCAGTCAGCTAACAGATTCTGGTTCATTAGCCAGTAGATGGTGGCTAATTTGTAATATATAATGCCTCCATAATCTTTCCATGCCACTCAATTATCAGTTATCAGAGGGTGTTTATCTTAAACCCTGAGCTAAAGAGACTAATTATTGCTTACTCAAGCCATCACCTACAACACATGCAATTCATGTGCAGAAAGCCCAAATCATATGAGCTCCACCATTAGTAGAGTGAAGATGGTGCTACAGAAGAGATGGGTGATGGGGAGAAAAGGGATAAGAAAGGGGTGGTGTAAAGGTGTAGCAAAGTCTGAACGCTTTTGGCTTGTGGTCAACAGGTGGGCACATCCACCACAGCCCCCCTCCACAATCTCACAGACCACCAGCTAAAGAGAAGAACTTTAGTCAAGATCTGTCTGGCAGACAGAGAGGGGGATTTCAGCTCCAAATCCAGCAGATCAATAAAAATGTCTGCTAATTAGGCTTTCCGGGGGGGGGGGGGGTCAGCACGAGAGTGAGAGAGAAAAGAACAACATCAGATCAGCCAGTGCTGATTCAGATGTCTAGACAGTTAAGGAAAATCCCTAGACAGGCATGCCTGCTGTGGAAATCAGGTGAAGTACAACAGGTGACACACCACCTCCCTCTGACAACCCAGAGTAGTCCTGCCAAGCATCAGGCTCACCCTTCCTCCATACCCCATCACTCTCTTTCCCAGTCACAGGCAACCTCCCAGGCTACAGCGATTTCCCTGACCCCAATCCTTCCTCCTCCTCCTCCTCCTCCTCCTCCTCCTCCGTCTTTTTTGCCCCTCCTCCTTCCTTCCTCTGGACATCACTGCTTTGACCTAAATCTCCTCATTTAATCTTCTTCTCCTCGTCTTTTGGATAACAATCAACCCTCTAATTGTCTTAGTCTCACTGGTCTTTTATTGTCCCTGGAGCGTCATGCGTACCGCAGAACAAAAACATTAACCACAGATCAATACTTGGCATCAGGCCACAACTACCACCGTGGTCTTTATCGATTATTACAAGTTGGTCTGCACTGCTGATGAGTTTAATTAAAACAAAAAGGGGGCCAGGCATGAGGACATGCAAAGACAACATTTGTTGTTTGTCAAAGAAACAGATATGTTTTTTTTATTATTAATATATTAGAATATTATTAGGATTTCATTAAGAGGGCTGTAAGAAATATTTTTCTTTCTTCATAGAGAGCAACATTTGATCAGAATTAAGAGATGAATAGCTGCCCCACTTGATGTGAAGGATAATACATTTCACACTTTGGAAATGTGAGAGAAATATCAGCATTTTGCGCATCTGTGGATTATGCCCAACTTGAAAAGCAGCAGCGGGCAGTTGTAAACACCCTTCTTAAAATCTCCCCCGAGCCTCTTGTTATGCTCTCTAAATAAAACAAATCTGTACATTGTCAATTTCTAAAATGAGAAGCTTATGGAACAGCACTCTCAGTTATATTACAATACAGCTTTGGGACCTGAGCCCAAAGATATTAGCTCAAGCACAGCGGTAAGCCGAGGATCAAGCTAAGGTTAGGTGGTGATTTGTGTGTGATTTTGAAATGACAACCAGGGACGATAATCAAAATATTCAGAACAATAACAGATTATCTGTTTCAGAGGCTGCACTCTGCACCATCTGTTGAGGAGTGTGGCTGGGATTGAATATCTGCATAAACACATACACACACACATATGTTTGACTTCTGCAATTGTGTATATTTGTGTGTATATTTTTGGTTCTGCTACTGAATTTCAAGATGTTGTGACCAAGACTTCTTCACATGACTTCTTATTTTTCTTTTCTTTGCATGTCTTTCTGTTATTTTGTCTTGTCTTTTATCATTATCATCCTTCTTCCTCTTTCAGAACATCATCAGGACATGCTCTGCCTCCCCCACCCTCTCCTCTCCACTGTCCTCCTCTCTCAGTGGGTGAGTCTGGAGCTGCATCACGGTCAGATGACACTGTCTGACTCTGCTCTACTGTAATCTTACATGGCTAATCTAATCTCTCTGTCTTCACAGATTGGCAAACTACCTGGGTGTCTCCAGCCAATTAGCCCATCTGCTCAGCACGCCATGCAGGACAGGCCAAAGCCAGCCACTGTAGGAGCCCAGCCGGCTGGCCTAGTCGTGCCGCTGCAAGGCTCAGCGATGGCTCAGGCTGTCTGGGGCCCCAAATATCTGCTTCCATAACAGTCCATCTGCCTTTGGCTTGGCCTGGTCCACTTTCATCCCAAAGATTAGGGATCCTCCAAGGACTTTACTGCCAATTAAGGCACTTGTTGCCATACATTTGTTAGGTAATCACCAAAGCTATAATTCATCACCAGGTTAAGTGGGCTACTTTGCCAAATGTCCCTTTTCTCATTATACTAGTGTACTATTTATCATTACTGCATCTGCATTTCAGAAGGCTTCACAAAGATAACTCTGATATAGAATATAGAATTTATATAGAATTTTTAGCATATTTAGTTACCCAAAGGTCATAAATAAGTTATCTGATTATAACTTATAAAATGAATTAGATGTGACTATATTAAATATACTTTTTAATTGTCACCATATTAAACTGTTCGATCAGTCATCAGAACACTGTCATCTTGTTTTTTATGACTGCTTACTGGCTGAAGAAATAGAAATTGAAGAAGTAGAGTAGAAGTAGAACCCTGTCATCTCTCCAGAATTACTTGCACAGATTAGTAGTATTGGCTTGATGGAGTGGACATCTAAGGGCCTTCAGACTTTACAGACCTGACTGATTTTAATATTCCCCACAAAGATTTTTACTTTCCATGTACTTCCAAATTTGTCACTTATAGGTTCTCTCTCAAGGACAGGCGGGATCTGACTGTCAGAGCTGGAAAACATTATAGTTCTGCTCGATCTCCCAGAGGACAGGAGGATTTCCAAGATTCATACTTCACTAATTTACTCTGATTCTTCAGGCTATGACTCTCTGAACCTGTTGTGGGAGTGTATCTGGAGGTGGCATTTAACCCTGTAGACTGGGACAGAATCAGCAGTAGGGTTTTTCCTAAATGTACTTCAACCTCTATACATGAACAGAATTTTAAATGTTTTCACTGAAATTATTACACACCTGTTCGCCTCCACAGAATGTTCCTCGATACCTCCAACCTTTGTTATAAATGTAATATACACAAAGGTACATTTATCTACTTGTTTTGGTCATGTGAACACATCCAGACTTTCTGGAAGGGGGTTTACTCTGTAATCCAGGAAGTCACCGGTGTTTGTTGACTCCTTCTTTCTGTCTACTTGCTCCAGACAATTTCTTGGACATGGACAGCAAACCTCTGTTGATTTGTTTTTGGCAAAAAAATGTATCTTGTTGCGGTGGTCAACTCCCCAGGTCCCATCATCAACCATCACATTCCTATTTACAGAAGTCATCTTATTATCTGTCCCTGGAAGATGAGGACTGTCTGCCCTTTCATTCATTCCATGTATATTCTCTTTGTTTACCTGTCTCCTCTCTTGTTTTATATCTACCTGTTTATCTTATGTACAGTACATGTAGAAATATATAGCATATCATTCACTGTTAGTTTGGGCTGGGAATTGTTTGTTTCGTTTTGTTGTTGTTGTTCGTTTGTTTTTCTAAAGTTTGTGTTTATAAAAATGAAAACTTGAGTACTCGAATAAAAAGAGCATTAAAAAAGAAGTAGAAATAGAACTTTTTTTTTATATTTACTACAATGTTGCACATAAACTACAGAATAACTGGTGTGCAATATATATGATATATAGACGTAAATACACTGAAACAAGGTCAGAGGCCTTCTGACAGCTTATTTTCTCATCAAGCAGGTCTCACTTAATCATCTTAGCTAAATTAGTTAGAAATTAGCCCTCTTTCTAACTCCCTGTCCACCATCTTTCCCCTCCTTTCCTCCCCCTTTTCTCCCTAGTCGTTTTCACAGCTTTGTGGATTAGACAGATTACATGTCTGAAACTCTGTTTTTGTTCTTTCTCTCTGTCGCCTTGTTTCGGTTCCTGTCCCTCCACCTCATGGCGTGTTAATCCTCCATGCACGTTGTCTCAACATGTTGTTTTACCTTCGGGCCTGGTACAGCTTAATTTTGAAGAAAACAAATAGATCCAGTCAAAGTGATGGAATGATGTGTTTATGGAACATATTGTGAGAAAGTGAAATTATCCAACTACAGAACGTTTCACTGAAATTCAGGTGTATTTTCTATGGTGTAACATTAAGGTACAGCAAAACTTTGATTTGATAACACGGACATGCTTCCAAATGCAAACATCTCTCTTTGTACAAACTCATTAGGCTTGTGGCTACATAATAAATATGTTGACACACATGCAGGGTCACAATTTTATATTTCATAATACATATTCCAGGAAGAAAGAAACAAAGAAGACAATAATGTGGCTTTATTAAAATTACTTGTCCATTTAGATTAATTCATTTACAGGTTAAAACTGAAGATGGACACTGTGCTGCTGTGTTTACTCTGGAGCTATAAGAAATCTACAAAAGTCATTAGTTGGTTAATAAGTCAACTGGAAGTCATCACAGATGTTAATAATTGACATATTGACATAATATGACATAATATGATTTTTTTTACATTTTATAAGTGAAACGATTTATTAATGAATTCAAAAACAATCATCAGTAAAATCATGCCTTACATACTGTAACTCGACATGCCAGCCAACTCCTGACACAAGCTGTGATCATCTCCAAACTAGATGACTGTACCACCCTCCTAACGGGCCTCCCAGCCTGCACAGTGCAACCTCTTCAGATGATCCAGAACCTGCAGCATGCCTGATCTACAACCAACCCAAAATGTCACGCCACCTCCAGCTCTTCAGAGAGGACCTCCTCTCCAACACTACCAGCAACTGGACATGATAGATCTACCCCTTTAAGAATTGTTACTGCTGCACTAACACTTTCTTATCACACTGTACCTTGATTGTTCCCTTCTCTGTAAGTCGCTTTGCGTCAGCTAAATGACTACATGTAAATGTAAAATTGGTTTGGTGCAGAGTTGAACACTTGCAGGATTTGGTCAGGCCTCTTCTCTGTCATGGTGGTTCAGTGTTTATGGTGAGACACAGCTGTGCTCTGCATTTTATTTGGTTAAGTTACATTTTTAGCAGATGTAACCTTTTGACAGATTTTATATTCCCAGATTTTTATGTCCATATATATATATATATATATATATATATATATATATATATATATATATATATATATATATATATATATATATTATGTAGTAAATGAAAATAAGAACTTCGTGCCAGCACACGTACCGTGCGCATCACTTGCCCTAGATGGCACATCATTTCCTGTCAACGACAAGCACAGGCGCGCAGTGTGCAAAGGCGTGTGTGTGTGTGTACGTGCGAGAGAGAGAGAGAGAGAGAGAGAGAGAGAGAGAGAGAGAGAGAGAGAGATGCTTTCACTTTCACTCCACACTCCATTAATTCGGTCGCGCGCTGCATTCATAATAATAAAAAAAGAACAGCAAGGACTGAGAGCCGGAAGCCGTTAGGAGAGCCCGCCATGGCGTTTAAGTATCCAGCTGCGACCAGAGATGAGACCAAGGTCAGTGTGAAAGTCCCGCCGAGTCTTTCTCTCTGTCCGTCTGTCGTTCGGTGAAATCCTCTCAATTCAAAGCCACAAAAAGCGAGAACAGGAAGAGAAAGGCGAACTGGGCCGTGCCGTGCCGTTCTGGGTGGAGGCCGGTAAAGAAAGCAAATGGCGAAGAAACAAAACAGAAAAGTTTGAAACCAGCTGAGGGGGACTTCTGTGTGTGTGTTCGCTTCGTGAAGAAGTGACGTTAGCATTTTCAAACAACACACACACACCCGAAACATTAGTCATGAGGTTAACATGAGAGTCCTCGTGACCAGTGATAAGGCACGTTTGGACTGGAACCGGGACTCACTTAATGCTGAGTCACGGTTTCCTAAGCCCCCCCCCCCCCCCCCAAACACACACACACACAGACACACACACACTCATTCATTTGTTTACTTGTTTGGACGCACCTAACCTAACTGACTTTTCTGGTTAATCTTCTGATTATTGTCTTGGTTCATCTCTAACCTGTGAGGGATGCACAGTGATACAGACCTTTTTACCGGCTTCTAATGCTGACGCTGATCAGATAATTTAACCTAACCAGATCTAACTGATGCTGTTAACATGAAAAAAAAACTGTTCTATCCAAGACTTGAGTAGTTTCTCTCTCTGTTATCACTTCCTACACTGGAGATGAACACAGCCAAACTGTGAAGTAACGCAGTCTGTGTTAAACAAGGTGTAAACAAAGAAACAAGAAAATCAGATTTTAGATTTTTAAAGCAACATTTTACTTTGACAGCTTGCTCACTCTCAGCGTTCCTTCACTCAGCTTCATGAGTGCCTGGAATGATTTTAATTAGCAGGCATAGCTTGTTAAAGTTAATTAGTAAAACATATTGTCGTCTTAATGTGTCCAAGATCATCATTTCGTCCTGTTGTTCGGAAGTAGTGTCTGCATACAGTATAAAGCTCTCGCAGCCACTGCAGGAGTTCATATGATGACATGACTGCTCAGCTAAGTAAAGAGAAACATCAGGCCATCATTACTCTCTTGGCTCTCACCAGGGCTGCTCAGGAAAGGGTGGTCACCAGTTAGCAGCCTCAGAAGTCAACAATTAACAGGAGCACACATAAATGCTTCACAGAGTTCAAGTATCAGACACATGTGAACACCAACTGTTCAGAGGAGACTGTGTGAATCAGAGCTTCATGGTCCAAGATGCTGCCAGGCACTACGACTGAGGGAGACCAGCAAGAAGAGAATGGCTCGGGCCAAGAAACACAAAGAATGGAGAGCAGCCAGCTAATATTTGCCTCCACCTGACAGAGTTCTGCACTTTTTTTAACTGACATAGCAGTATTATCATCTTACTGAGTGAGCTTTCAGAGTACAACATGGCTGAAGCGGCATAGCATGACCGGCTGGTGCATCACTTACAGACATGAATTTATGCAATGCTGCAAACGGAAATGTCTTAAAATGATGTAAAGATGTCAGAGGAAACAGAGGAAATTTGCAGAGGCAAACAGGAAAACAGACCCTCACAAACACTAACCAGACTCACAGACAGCATCACATATGCATGTGTTAGACTCACTATTGCAAACTCAGTAAACCTCATTCCATATGTTTTCACTAATATCTATACCTATTATTATCACAATGATTGGGATCAGCCAAAAGTCATCCACTCTTGTATTTGTGGTACAGATGATGGTTTCATGATGTAGCATATGGGCTGGGTTTATATATCACTCACACACAGCCTATAACCACTGTGTTAGACATAGATGTTGCTGTACGTTAACTGCATGACATCAGATGATGTGACAAACTTTGGCTTGACTTGATTCATCTCAAATGAAACGTGACGGGGTAGGCGGTGCGTATCCGTCCACAGACTGATACGCAAACAGCCTACAGCTGTTTTGCAATTTGACCGTTTCAGTGTGTTTGTTTGGGTGAAACGCCCTCTGACTTCTTTGGAACCCGGAGGAGGAAAGTTGCATGGGCACATACCCATCCAACGTTTTTCTGCTGATGCTACTGCATACAGATCTGATTGGTCCATCACTTGTTGGGGCCATCGAACACAATCCTTTCGGATTGTGTTCGATGGCCCAGAAAAGAGGTGGTTTGACGACTGAAGTAAAGAATTGAAGAATTTGGGTACAGATGTTAAAAGCAGCATATGTTTGAAGTACCTATATATATATATATATATATATATATATATATATATATATATATATATATATATATATATATATCAGAAATAAACAGCTTTTTTTTTTGTTTCTGTTTGTTCCTGTTTAACTCGTATATCTTTGAATCAGGTGGACGACTACCATGGAACTAAGATCTGTGATCCCTTTGCATGGCTGGAAGACACTGACAGTGCAGAAACAGTGGTATGTGTTAAACCTCGCTTGCAGAAATCTGAATTTATTTCTTTGCACCAAACTCTCCAGATATCACCCCTCCTCTCTGCTTCTGTATCCCAGGCCTTTGTTGAAGAGCAGAACAAACTGACCATGCCGTACCTGGAGCAGTGCGCCATCCGGCCTCAATTTCACCAGCGTCTCACTGAGCTCTACGACTACCCCAAATACAGCTGCCCTTACAAAAGAGGGAAGAGGTACTGTCCCAGTCTGCGTAGTGCCTGACCTAAACTAGCCTAACTAAAAACTATGCTCATTGTCATTTTTTCCTGTTTTTTATTTCCAGATATTTCTACTTCCATAACAAAGGTCTCCAGAACCAGGATGTGCTGTATGTTCAGGATTCCCTGGATGGACCTGCCACCACATTCTTTGACCCGAATAAACTCTCTGAAGATGGCACTGTGGCACTGAAGAGTGAGACAAACTGCAGAGCACTTACCGCACACCGCACATTAAGACTCACAGAGCTGAATCCCTTCCTTTCTTTGTCCCCCTCTCCCTCCAGTGGGCCGTCTGTCAGAGGAGTGTGAATATTTTGCATATGGTCTGAGCAGCAGTGGTTCTGACTGGGTGACAGTGCGTTTCTTGAAAGCTGATGACCTCACCCCACTGTCTGATGTACTGGAGAGGGTTAAATTTAGCTGCTTGGCCTGGACTCATGATGCTAAGGGCGTCTTTTACAACTGCTACCCACGCCAGGAAGGCAAAACTGATGGTTAGGAAGAGAGACCACCCACTCAAACACACACTTCATCAATGAAACAACACCTTTAACCAAAACCCTCACTGTGCAAGACTATTGCAGACATATTCATATCTTAACCCCTCTGTATTTCACTGAAGGCACAGAGACCACCTGCAACATCAATCAGAAGCTCTACTATCACGTCATCGGCACCAAACAGTCAGAAGATATTCTGGTGGCAGAGTTCCCAGAACATCCTAAGTGGCACAGTTCAGTAACCGTGAGTCTTGAATCACTTCTTCTTCTTAAGCTTGAGTCATCAACATAACATTTATCCGTCTCCTCTCATATTTTTGAAAAATATTTTGAAGGATTGGTGACCTGGCTGGTTGGTTAGGATGAGTGCAGACACTCATTACACACTGTACTCACCCTGCTCCCTTCCTTACCTCCTTTCATTCCTCCCTTTCTTCTTTACAGATATCCGATGATGGCAGATATGCCGTTCTGTCCATCACTGAAGGCTGTGAGCCGGTCAACCAGCTGTGGTACTGTGACCTTCAGCAGCTCTCTGACGGCATCACAGGTCTGTAATCGCATCCAATCATTCCATAAACACAACAATTCATCTATTTCTTGATAAATACATACAGAATTATTGCTCAGGTCGGCTCTGGCAAATTAGTGATTCTTGAATTATGTTAAAGTAACACAATTCAAGATTCACACTATGTTTTTACTGATTTCACTGATGGAAGAATCCCTAAATCCAAATTGTTGGTTGATGGCTTGGATGCATGGATGTGTGTGCAAACAAAAATGTATTCATGTCTCTATAGTTTAACTAGACATTCATCATGCATCAGTGATTATTTTTCTGTAGCATTCTTACTCTTTTAATTATCGGTGACACAAGAGAACAACATTTCCTGTCAGGTTTGAGTCACTGTCTATATTTATTTCCTTTATGTATGATTGAGGGCTGCACCTACCATTTATTATTTCAACTGACTAATCCAATGATTATTTTTGCAATTAATTAATGCAGTTTATTAATTAAATATGATGGTGATCATCATTGTGGAAAAGAGAGCCATTAGAGTCTAATTTGCATGTTGCTGCTTTGTTATGATACTAACAATAGTGATGGACCCTATTTGTCACACAGGACAACCTTTTCTTTTATCTTCTTTTTTTAAACTGAATTATTTGACTAAAAACGTCAAATCACATCAATCCCATGGATTTGTTAGATGACTGGAGTAATGTGCAGCTGAGAATTTTTTTTTTTTTTTTTGCATCAGCATGGGAGCGATCTAAAACAGCTGCACACCCCTTTCTATGTCTCAGCCAGGATGATGCCCCACCCCAATCCCCCACACCAAAGAAAAGCTATAATATAAAATAAATAAAGAAAGATATTAAAGGTGACATGTTAATCATGCTCAATTGACCAGAACACACATGTAATAAAATAATAACGATCACAACAATGTGCTCTGGCATTTGAATTCATCTGAAACACTGTTTCTATATAATGCAATGCAACAAAGTTATGTGTAAGCTTCCACCTTGAAGAGCAAACAGGATGGATGATTGGCTCAGGATCAGAGGCAGAAAGCAGATATGTTAGTATATTTTGAGCCACGTTGAAATGTTTTTTTATTGCAGCAGTTTTGAATGACTGTAATGGAAATGTTTATTTACTCTATCGTCTCAATTGTGTGGGGGAAAACACCGTAATTGTGTAATTATCAGACCGCCATTACATTTTTCATCTTGCGCACCCCACTAGGAGCAGCTCACACACCCCCAGGGGTGCGCGCACCACAATTTAGGAATTACTAATTACTGAGTTTGAGTCATTTTATCCGTCTTCTAATCCAGGACTGCTGCCATGGGTCAAACTTGTGGACAACTTTGACGCCCAGTACTCATATGTCACCAATGAAGGAAGTGTGTTCACGTTCCGCTCGAACTTGGACGCTCCTCGGTACTGTC
Source organism: Nibea coibor (assembly GCA_023373845.1). Classification (NCBI taxonomy): domain Eukaryota; kingdom Metazoa; phylum Chordata; class Actinopteri; family Sciaenidae; genus Nibea; species Nibea coibor. Next base: position 1,136,033 of record CM041735.1, on the reverse strand, counting down.
TCATCAACATAGACATCGAGAAACCAAACAGGCAGCACTGGACAACCCTCATTCCACAGCACGACAAGGATGTCCTGGGTGAGAGTGAATGGATGTTTTAATAGTTTCTACAGCAGAAGACAAAGTCACCTATACATGTGCATCTCAAAAAATTAGAATATTGTGGATAGTATTTTAATAATTCAATTCAAAAAGTGAAACTCTGACTGAATACAGGCAGAGTGAAATATGTCAAGTGTTTATTTCTTTTAATTTTGATGATTATGCTTACAGCTAATGAAAAAAACATAAATAAAACTTAGTATCTCAGAAAAGTAGAATATTCTGAAAAAATTCAATATTATAGACTCACAGTGTCACGCTGAAATCAGCTAATTAACCCAAAACACCTGCAAAGGTTTCCTGAGCCTTTAAGTCTGGTTGCTGCTGACTTGACAGCTGTCCACAAGGAGGATAAGCCACAAAGGGTCATTGCTAAAGAGGCTGGCTGTTCACAGAGTGCTGTATGTAAGCATATTCATAGAAAGCTGAGTGGAAGGAAAAGGTGTGGTAGAAAAAGATGCCAAAGCAACAGCAGCCTTGAGAGGATCGTGAAGCAACGGCCATTCGTGAATTTGGGGGAGATTCACAGTGGACTGAGGCTGGAGTCAGTGCATCAAGAGCCAGCACGCACAGACGTATCTGACGTAACGAGCTGAAGGCCGCTATCAAAGCAACCTCAGCAGTGTCACAGGCTGATCGCCTCCATGCCACGCCACGTCAATGAGTGATTCATACAAAAGACGCCCCGTCCAAGTACTGAGAGCCTATATATGAACATATTTTTGAGTTCTCCGACAATTCTGTATAAACCTTTTGTTTGTTGGTCTTATGTAATATTCCAATTTTCCAAGGTTGTTTTTTTTTCATTAGCTGTAAGCTATAAACATCAAAATGAAAGAAAGAAACACTTGAAATCTTTTTCTGTGTAAAGAATCTACATATGAGTTTCACTTTTTGAATAGAATTATTGAAATAAATGAACCTTTCCACAATATTCAGATATTCTGAGATGCATCTATTTATAGTATCAGTGGTCTACTGAATAAATGTAATGTGTCTGAAGGCTCATACAGAAGTTTGCAAGACAGACCTGTCTGTGTGACAGCTGTGGGCGAGACTGTGAAAACTCCACCAAGCTTTAGTGCGTGGAGTCAAAGTTCCACAACTCAGCCCTTCGAATCTTGCACAACACTTTGTCACTGAATATCTGTCCTAATGTTTCAATGACATCCCAACCACAACTGGGAAGGTCTGTCTGAGGTCTGCGTCAGAGGGAACTCTGTTCAAAAAGTGAAACTTGGCTCATAAGCACTTTGTCTAATCTTTTTTTTTTTTTTTTTTTTTGCTGTGAGTCATTTAAATGATGGTAACTATACACACACATCACAGACACATACACACCACAAAACTAGAATAAACTAGCTGATCTAGAACTAGGTTCTCTTTAGTCAGCACGATACAAACAACGTAGGCCATATAGTACATACATATATGCACACAATTATATCTGAGGGCATTTAGTAGGACCAAAGCACCCCCTGATTGGGCCCCCTGTTTAGCATGTATAAATAGTATATAAACATTTAATTTCAGGTTTATAGAGCACTGTAATGTAGATGTCAGCCACTATAACTCCTTCTGCGGGCATCCATTACAGTAAGTGTGTCTGTAGAGACTGCTAGATGGATATGAATGGCAACATAATAAAACTCTTGATCTTGACGTCTGTACAGTGTGCACATCCTCTAAGTATAGCAGTAATGTACACACGTTGCCATGGTGTCAAACAGTCATGCTGTTGGAGGAGCTGATGGTTACATCACAGATTGTGATATTCATGCAGCTGTTACATTGACTGTACTGTCAATAATATTCTTCACACCATTTAAACTCCTTGTAGTCAGGGTGACGCCGGTGTGGTGTGGAGTGGTGTGGTTGTGGACCCACAAACTGTTGCGTAGAAGAGTTTTGTCCTTCCTCATTGTTTCTCACTGATGACACACAAAGGCTGAATGCCATATATGGAAAATTAACAAACAGGCAAACCCAGAGAAGGCAGCCTCTGCAGCTGCACTGTGAGTGTGTATTACACTTCTGACATGATTTGATGACATGATACTTCTTCTATTATTATTGTTATTATTATTATTATTATTATTATTATTATTATTATTATTATTATTATTATTATTATTATTATTAGATAAATGAGCAGAATAAGCAGAGAAAAAGTGACACTGATAATAAGAAGAAACAGGAAGTCAGACAACAAGGATACTGTTTCCCTTGGGTACACTGTTTTTTCATAACCAGCAACACGCTCTCATGTTCACTTTCTATTGCTTCCTTTTTATATCCGTTTGCAGGCTTCGTCTCCTGTGTGAACCAGCACCACCTGCTGGTCAACTACCTCCATGACGTGAAGGACATCCTGCAGGTGTATGAGTTGTCCACAGGCAAGCTGGTCAGAGACCTGCCGCTGGATGTGGGCACAGTGGGCGGAGTGAGCTGTAAGAAGAAACACTCTGACTTCTTCTACAAGTTCACCTCCTTCACTACACCAGGTGATAAACTGAATTGAATAAAGAATATCCCCTGTACAATAAGTTAAACAGACAGGAACCTCTGACCTGTGACCTTGTTGTGGTGCACAGGTGTCATTTACCACTGTGATCTGAGTGAGTCGAACCCAGAGCCCAGAGTGTTCAGAGAGGTGGAGGTAAAAGGCATCAAGCAAGAGGACTATCAGACCAGCCAGGTAATGTTTGACCTGCTTCCCTTATCTCTTCTGTTTCTGTAACAATCTGTCTCCATGCTCAGACTTCCCCTCCGTCTTTCTCCGCATCTGCTGGATCATGATGCCGATTTCTCAGAATCTTATTCACTATGAGGAAGTCGTAAATGGTCTGTGTGAACAGCTCATTTCACTTGACAAACAACTGAAAAACACATCTATGTGAAAGTCGTGCTCTTTAATAACATGTGAAAGAATGACAAACACAGCTGTTCCCATTTACAGGTTTTTTATCCCAGTAAAGACGGAACCAAGATCCCCATGTTCTTAGTTCATGCCAAGGGCCTGAAGAAGGATGGGACTCATCCTGTCTTCCTTTATGGCTACGGAGGCTTTGAGGCTTCCATACAACCGTACTACAAGTAAGTACAACTGCTCTGCTTGAAATCTCATCTCAATCAACGAGCCAGAAAAGCCAGAATGTGTGTTTGTGTGTGTGTGTCATGCCCATCGCATGCGATGTCTTGGTACATCAGTAGCTGAAAAGCTGCTTAAACAGCAGTGTGATTAATAATGATGTTAATGTGATTTCAAAGGAAAAAGGTTTAATGGTTTGTATCCTATATGTAGAACTACAAACACAGCTTATACGACATTTCCCATCCTAAACCATCAGTGTATGTTCACATGTATGCAGCTGTCACCCATGATGCCCCATCACTTTGTTTGCAATGGCTTTATTTCCTCCTGTCTGTCTTGTCTGTGGTCAGTGTTGCTTACCTGCTCTATGTTCGACACCTTGGAGGGATCCTGGCAGTGGCCAACATCAGAGGGGGCGGAGAGTACGGCCTCACCTGGCACAAAGGTACAGACATGACTGTACTAAGAGTACATCGCTATACGTTAGCAAAGAGTAAACATAGTGTTATGCTAATTCTGCTGCGTCGTATGTTTTCTAGCCGGTACGTTGGGGAACAAGCAGAATTGCTTCGATGACTTCCAGTGTGCAGCAGAGTATCTGATCCAGGAGAAGTACACCACAGCCAGCCGCATTGCTATCAACGGAGCCTCGAATGGAGGGCTGCTCGTGGGTCAGTACATAGGAGGGCTGTCAGTTTTTCAGAGTTTGACTGAATTTCCCCCTCAGCAAAAAAACCTAAAAAAACATATTATAACTGTATGACAACACATAAAAATTAAAGACCTGAACCTCTCAAAAACTGAACTGCTGCTCCTCCCAGCCGAACCTGCTATACACCATGACATCAACATCAAAATTGACTCCCTGTGTCTCACCTCCACCTGGGTGGTGAAAACCTTAGGTGTTAAGATTGATGACCAACTTACCGTCACTAATCATCTCTGAGGTGACTCAGTTGCCCAGTCATGCCGCTTTGCATTTCACAACATCAGAAAAATCAGACCTTACTTAACACAACACCTAACTCCTGACACAAGCTGTGGTCATTTCAAAACTAGATTACTGTAACATCCTCCTGACAGGCCTCCCAGCCTGCACAGTGAAATCTCTTCAGATGATCTAGAACGCGTCGGCGTGGCTGGTCTACAACCAGCTCAAAAGGTCACATGTCACCCCGCTGCTCATCGAGCTCCACTGGCTACCTGTTGTAGCCCATATTAAATTCAAAGCGCTAATGCTCACATACAAAGTTGTCTCTGGTACTGCACCATCCTACTTTGATGTCCTTATGCAGCCATGTGTTACCTCATGTCTGTTGCGTCCCTCCAACGAACAACTCCTGGCTCTGCCACCCGTTCAATCAAAGCAATCCAAACTCTTCTCATCTGTTGTTCCCCATTGGTGTTCAACATCTTACCAGTTCCTACCAGATCAGGGGCGTCCCTCTCTACGTTCACAAACCTCCTGAAGAATGAAACTGTGGATTAGGTTAGTAAGGCATGCACTAGGTCAAGCTGGTAGCGGAGTGCCCTCTGCTGGATCTTAGTGGAAACTACTTCAAAAGGTCTGTGACAGACTAAAGTTTGAATATTGATCACTTTTGAACAAATGTTCAAATTTCAAAACAAAGTGACAGCTGTGTGAAGTGTCATGCAACAGACCATTACTTGTTACATTAAGGAGCTGAAATTGTGAAGGTGGGGCAATCCTGCTCTTCATTTTTTATAGCCGCAGTGTTGTAATGGAGCGTTACCTCTCCATCTGCTCTACTTTAACAACTCAGCTCCTCTTCCCGTTCAGTTGTGGCCACCAACAGTAGAGACAGAATACTGCACATCTTCTGTTTTTTAGACAGTCAAATCACTGAGCCATCGCTCGGCTCAGCTGCATTGATCATGATGCTTTGTATCCTTTATATTACATCTTTGTCATAATTGCTAATGTCAAATCCATCTAACAGTAGTTAGCTGCTTAGCTTCAATTAATTTAGCTATTAAACAGCACATTAAACAGTGCTTAGTCACATCATTTACCAACGGCTGGCTGCCATATGGCATCACACAAACCCAACTAATGCCTTCCCTGGTGTGTAAGTGGCTATTTAGGAGTGATTGTGTCCCACAGTGTGAAGTAAATGGGATGTATGTGTGTTTGAAAGCAAACTGAATCTGTAAGACATTTTTAAAATACACACACAGCGGCATGCGTGAACCAGCGTCCAGACCTGTTTGGCTGTGCTGTGGCAGAGGTGGGGGTGATGGATATGCTGAAGTTCCACAAATTCACCATCGGCCATGCCTGGACCACCGACTACGGCTGCTCTGACGACCCGGAGCAGTTCAAGTGGCTCCTCAAGTATGAGTAACACACACACACACACAGATCACTAAACTATACCTGTGCATGAGAACATGTTAGTTAAGATGACTGTTGGTGTAAACAGTCATCAAGGTCTGTTGCTGGCCTAACACACACTCCCAGTAGAGCGACTGAATCATATGATACAGTCCATGAATCACTCATATGCTCTCTCCTCACATTTTCCTTCTGACCCGTCTTTCTCGCCTTCTCTCCAGGTACTCTCCTCTCCACAATCTGCCACCCCCACCTTACTCTGGCCATCCCTACCCCGCCATCCTGCTTCTGACAGCGGATCACGACGATCGCGTGGTGCCTCTCCACACCCTGAAGTATTGTGCTGCCTTGCAGCACGGAGTGGGCAGCAGCCCTGTGCAAAGGCAGCCTCTGATGGTCAGGGTGGACACCCGCAGTGGGCACGGCGCAGGGAAGCCCACCGCCAAGGCCATCCTGGAAGACACGCACATCTTTTCTTTCATCGCTGAGACACTTGGACTCAGCTGGAAGGACTGAGGAGATAATGGCAGGGAAAGGAGGTAAAGGTTATACACAATGAAGGGAATTTTAGGGGGTCAGTGACTTCTTACATTTATGGAGACGTAGTAGGAAAACAAACCAGTGTGCTATAACTCACCATACTGCCTTAAACAACTCTTACCTGTCATTTACCTTAACCAATCAATTGCACAATGATCTTTTGACTTTGTTTTTAAAACAAACTGTAAGTTTGAAATGAACGTTTGACTTTTGGAGTATTTTCAATAAAATCTTGTAATCATTGTATCATCGTTCCTGATTAATGTTTCATAAGATCCACGCTTCTGAAGTAGATCTACCAGACCTTTTTCAAAGCAGCCATTTTAACATGAGGGTCACACACACAAACACAGGTGTTGATATGATACAATGATGTTTAGAGCCTTTCCAGTGAGCCATCATGTGGCTGTGGCTCAGGAGGTTGAATCCCGGCTCCTCCGTTCTGCATGCTGAAGTGTCCTTGGGCAAAATCTGAACCCAAAATTGCTCCTGAAGGAGCATCATGTGTGGATGTGTGTGAATGGTTAGCTGCTCAAACTGATGAGCAGTTGGCACCATGCATGGCAGCCAATGCCATCAGTGTATGAATGTGTAGTGTAAACGCACCTTGTGGCTTTTTATTGTTGCAGCTCTTTGAGGTCTCTTAGCTGTTTATCTACAGCCAGGTGGTTTAATATACCCTGCTGAAAGCAAATGTTTGTAGAAATTAGTATTTTTGTGACTTGTCGCCTCCAGTGTCCCCAGAGTGTAACCACTGTGGGAAATATGTTCAGCTGTACTCCAGTATTTGTTCTGATTACATTACTTCTGATCAGAAACTAGCAAGTGGACAACTTTGCTAACAGGCAAACATCAACAAGGTCACCAACAGCAGACACAGCAGCAGCTAATATTATAGTCAGCCCAGCTCGGTGTCTGTCTTTCAGCCTTTTATTTCACCAAGCTCTCACCAACACTGAAAGTCAGTCCCACATTTACTCTTGTCCGGCGGCTCGGTTCTGGAACATCACCAGCTCCACCCTGTCAGCAATCCCCTGCGCCTGGTGCTTTGAGCTCACAGTCCAGGTAGCCTGGCTAACAAACTGAGAAAACAGCAGCTACAGTTAGCTATAAATCACAGAGAGAGCAGCTGGAGGACAACAGAGGATGCAAGAACAGACATGTGAATGACAGAGACACCTGATTACAAGTCAGTGTATCACTGACATGATTTAAAATCTGAAAAGAATTTCAAAGGTGTGCCTCCAGTACATTACTTGAATATACTTGTCCTTAGTTGCTTACTCCATTACTGCATGGTGTAGTTTTTACATATTCCACTAAGTGGCAGTATGGGACTATAAACCTCCACTGCAAGCGCAACCCACTACAACACACCACCTGAACGTCAAAGGTTGGGTGTCATTTTAGTGTTGTTCTGCTCATGGAGGAGATTGTGGAGTAAACAATAAATATATAAAAAATAGCAGGATGCTCTCTGCTAAATCCTTATTTAGTTATTGTTTATTTGCTGCTCTGCCTCATAGGGGGAATGAGATCACCAGCAGACAGAGATAAGTAGTGGAACACACAGGAATGAGGGCTAATGTGAGCAGGATGTTCAGTTGCAGTTGTTAGGGAACATGGAGGAGAGAGAAGGATGTGTGAACATGTGTGCAGGAAAAGTTGAGACACGAAGAGCGGTTGATAGACGACAGATGTGTGGTGCGACAGCGAGAGGCAACATGCAGACAAGCGGAGAGAGACAAAGTGCACTTATGGAGAGTCTCAGGAGGCGCTCAGACAGACGGGTGTTTAAACTGTCAAAAAGAGAGATGGAAAGTCTCCACCAGCCTCCAGCCTGTCAGCCAACCAACCGCAGAGAGCCAGAGAAGTTGTCCGTTCGGTCACTCAGAGTTTAATCTCTGCTCAGTGGGAAGTTCTGATTTCGTCAGACTGAACCCCGGGCCTTCTCTGAGTACTCTCTCTGTGGATAGATAGGACAGTAAAAAAGGAGTAGGCAGGCTGCAGCAGGAGGATTTGCAGACAATGACTCTTTGCCACAGGGGCAAAGTGGCTGAATGAAGCCTGGAAAGACAAAGCCAGTAATAAGCTGGACATATGAGAGATGGAGAGAGTGGGGGTTAAGATCATGCAGCACAAAGGCTGTGACTCTTCTCCCAGGAGTGTCCCAGAGGATTGGACAGGCTTTCTGCTTCATTTGCTTCTTTCACCCCCTCATCACCTCATGAGCTCACTCACTTCTCTCTTCACACACGTTCACACATCTTCAAGCATGCACACTTTTTTTTCTCTGGAGGAAACGCAAGCTTTCACCTACAAAAGCCTCAGCGCGTCTCACAGCTCCTCTCCTCCTTCCTCGTCTCACGCTCAGGTCCCCGTCCTGTCCCCCGTTTGTTTACTTTACTCCCTCCATAATGCAAGGATTAATTTCTCAAAGCCGATTTGAGCTGTGGCACGCTTCGGCAAAGAGCGGAGAGCAGAACTTTTGTGCTCGGGGAAGTTTCCCCTTCACACTAGCTTAGAGGTGGACCGCTCTCCCCTTTATGCCGCTCGCTTTAATCTTCACACGGAGCAGAGGGAGCGGGGGGATAGAGGGAGGACAAGAAGGGGAGAGGCTTCTCAGCATACAGCTGGGAATCACTAATGTCTTTACAGAGGTGCCGTCTGCTTTCTCATCCTCCTTTCGCCTCTTCTGCTACCTCTCTGGCATTCTTCCGTTTATATGTTTTTGTCTTTTCTTTTTGACATTATAAGCTTGCATGTGTATTTTATAGTGACAGTCAGTCACAATGCATGGTTTGAGGACAAATCAAAATTATTGGCCAGTGCTGAGTGTATAGGGTTGTCATTTTCATTACTGTTTCATCTAACAGAAAAATTCTCATTTCAGGTTCCCAGATCAAGGCTGATCTTTAGTCCAAAATCAAAATGCAGTGAAATGCTTACATCAAAGATTTTAGAAGCTGGAACCTGAAAATTAGGACTACATCTAGAAATGATTGTTAATAAAAATGATTGTTCTCATTATCAATAAATATCTGAATTATTTTTTCAGAAAATCTTCAAATGTTAGTTTTATCCCACCACAGAAAGATATCTAATTCAAAATGAAAATGAAAAAACACTCTCACACTGAAGATCCTGAAACAAAAAGATTTCTTCATTTTCACTCAGACATTAAATTATTTTTTATTTCAGTGTTATTTATATAGCTCCATATCATAACTTCAGTTATCTCATGACACTTTCCATACAGAGCAGGTCTGGACCGTACTCTTTATGATATTATTCACTGAGACCAACAGTTCCACCAATTCTACAATATGGACAGATTCATTTCTGTGTTGTTTGACTAATCAACTTATTGGTTATCGTCTCAGCTCTCACAAATGTTCATCATTTTTCTGCGATCATGAAAATTATGGTCAATTAATATTTGGTAAACGATTTCAGCACGAGAGGTCTTGCAGTAGTATTTAATATTTCTTTGTGAAGTTTGATTGTAAAAAGAAATCTATCACATAAAAAATGACTCACAGGGTGTCGGTTAGCTCAGTGGGTAGAGCAGCCGTCTCATGTTCAAAGGCTCAGTCCTTGCCACAGCGGCCCAGGGTTCAAATCTGACCCCCAGCCCTTTGCTGCATGTCATTCCCCATCTCTCTCTCTCCCCACATTCCTGTCACTCTTCAGCTGTCTCTATACAATAAAGCTTGAAAGGCCAAAAAATATATTTAAAAAAAATGACTCACAGTGTTTTAATTGACTTTAAGTCATCTGACAGCCTCAAAAGTTTCAGGTACAACAATCTGTATTTTTGCATTTGGAAACACGGCATGCTTTAAGCTCTTGCAGGAACCTTGTGCCCATCTCCCTGTCCCAGTCTCATTTACAGTGAATAAACAGCCAAATCTGATTGGAGATTTACACTCAAACTGTGAGAAGCCTCATAAAATAGCAACTAACATGAAAACCCCCTTGCCGCTGATGAGAGCTACTGTGGGATATGATGTTTGCATACCAAGACATCACATTAAAATGAATAGCATTTATTATATTGTATGGCGAGGGAATAGGAGGCAGAAAGCGGTTGATTAGGCCTGCTATTCGGCTCATTTAGCATGTGTGCAGCTGCTGAGGTGGCTTGTGACCCAGAGCAGGCAGAGGGAGGTGTCAAGGTTTGGGATTTCATAATTTATGATATGCAGATAGGGAACAAACTTTTTCAATATTTTCATGTTAAAAACAGCAGTCTGCTGAGTGTGTTCACTTTAAGTAATCAGTGATTTTTAACGTAATTTTCATTTGTGCATCTAACTAAATGCATGAACATCCAGTCACATTCTCTGTGTTTCAGTCTCTGAGACAGAATTTTAATGAGCCTGACATGTAAATAAGATTTTCTCGTGTTTTCTTCATCACATTCCTTCTCGAAATGCAAGTGAGAAATCTACGAAAAGCCTCCGATAATGAATAATCCAAATCCAGTGTTACTCCAGTGGGAGTTCAGATGCTGGGTTCTGCTAAGCAGCATCTGAAGCAGTTGATGTTTGATTGCGTGGGAGGTTTAGAAAGCTGCAGCCAGCAATGGCTCGGAGATGAAACTCATTAAGTCTCAAACTCCAATCCTCAACTCCAATAAGACTGTAATATAAAAAGTATGGATTGCTGCTGAAACTATGAGATAAATAAAAAGATCTCATTCTCCAATGTATGCCCGCGGACTGTCAACACACATGCAGTAAATTTGCGGTGTTCTGTGCACACACTGACCCATGCGAGCAGGCACAGAGGCACGTACCAGTGCACTCACTTCTACCCACCCACACAGTTTTGCCCACAGCAATCCTACGCACAGTTAATTTGCATTTACAATAATTTCTCATACGCTCTAAAGGTGGGTGTTGTGTAATAAAGCAGTAAGTAATATAACCTCAGTCCTGAAGAGAGAGACTTAATAAGTTCACATGGTAGAGAAGAGAGAGGGAGTGGAGTAAGCAAGGAGAGATAACCCAAAGTTGAATTCTGGAGTAAATGGATATGGGGGCATTAACGCTGTAGCATGGTGTAACATGAGTAAGTACGAGAGGAAGAGGTAGCCTCAACATTGGAGGAATGAGTGAGCGCTAAAGGCCGGTGGTTCATTTCTTTGCAGCAGATGTGAAGTTAAAATTCAGACAAATAATCTGAGTTTATCATTAATGCAGCCACTCTGTTCCCTCAGGCAGGATGCTGAGATCCTGTTCTGTTGTGAAGTTGACAAAAAAAAAGAAAAACATTTATCAGGATTTATACCAATGTAATAGTTCCAATGAGACATGTACATTTCCAGTACACTGAGTACCAGACATGTTTCTGCTCTCTTTTGGGGTGGAAGCACAAATCTCAAGAGATGGACAAATGAAAGGTGTCTCACAGCGTTTACTTGTTTACGTGTTGGTAACAGCCCGCACAGACCGGGACACCTCGCTGGGTGGGTGTGACCACCCATTGTTGGTGAGGATAGTATTCGAGACAGCATCTACCTCAGTTGTTTCACTGAAAGAAGTGAATTCATCTCGCTCAGTGTTTTAAAGTTAGTCATGTCATTTTCTGAACTCACCTGACACGTTTCACTCACTTCAAAATGGCTGCTTGGCTCCGCCCATCAGGGGGCGTGTCTTCAGTGCTTTCAGCGGACCCCACAGTCCTGGAGCTGAGAATTCATTTTTACCTGATTTGACACCTAATTTCATAAACTTGTTGATATTTTAATCATTCGAATTTGGCTGGGTGGTTAATAACACTTTCTTCTTTGGTCTGACAAACTCAAAACACATATTTAGTTTTACTTTACACAGACTTTAAATTTCCAACAGTAAAATGTTGCTCAGCAGATTTATATTAAAATCAAATTTCTGTTGATTTTCTTTTCTTTCTTTTTTTTTTTTTTTCCAAATATCATTATCAGCTTCAAAAGTCCAGACCAGTCAGGTTATAATATGTAAATTTAATTTGAAAGTTTCTGTTCGATTCCAAAACAGAAGACAAGGAGCAAAAACTTTTGCTTGTATTGGAGATTTTTTAATAACACGTTTCAATATTGCAACAGCCATCAGATTTTCTTCTAACAGGTAAAAATCATCAAAAAACTAACGAAAAAAGAAACTTTTTTTTTTGTTGTTTTATATTCCAAACACCAGAGTTTCTCGACTATGGCCCTAAAATTCAAACAAATAAAACCCTTACACAGTGAGCAGATATTATATTCAACACATTGTTCTTCAAACAAATTATAAAAATAGATTTAGCATTTTCAAATACATATTTACAGTATTAAACATATATCAGAATGGTCACAGTAACAGAGGGATAACAATTGGAGTTTCATTCATCGTGGTGACGAGGTCCAGTTTGTTGTGTGTGTCTTTGTAGTCTCGTGTGTGCGTGTGTGTGTGTCAAAGGGATCATCCGAGTGTTTCCTCAGATATGTTAACATGTGCGTGATAACATCTATAAGGACATATGAGTTCATTTAATTTGACAGAAACGGTTACAGAGCGAGAAGGAGAGTACGAGGAGAGAGAACAAAAAGTCATTTTGTACCAAATAGAAAGCAGTTACAATATTCCGGTCAAAATGTAGCCGTACCTTTAACTGTGAAACTGTATGATCACCAAATAATGCCCCGATAAACGTCTTCCTTCAAGTCTCGTGTAGTGAAATAGGTCAGAAAAGGCGAGGGGCAGATCACTGTACAGGGAGGATTCTGGGAGTCGTCTGTTAAAAAGTGCAACCACGTAGTGTGGCAGAGCATGATATTAACAGCAACATAAAAGAAACATGAAAACCCACCACGTTCTTTAAAATTGTATCCATACTGCAACACACACACTGTCATGTATACAGCAAATCCAATGAGAATGGACAGAAAATGAACTGTATCAAATCCAGTGTTCAAGAATACACAGATACTGTGTGTTGACAGCACAAATCCCCCAGTGTTCCTCACTTCCAGTGTACAAAACAACACATCTGTCCAGGTATAAACTTCAGTCATATTAGAAAGCAACAAAACAAGAGGAGACAACCGCTTTGCTCGACAATTTTTAAATACTAGTTAAATAAATAAACCTTCCTAGCCTCTCTTCTGGAGAGATTTGTGTTCCAGTCTGTAAACAGAAATAAATATGGATAAATATCTGAATCAGGCCATCTTCCAGAGTCGGCCCGTGCTCTATACAGTATTAAGTAGTGAAGGAGGTTTTTGGAGAAGAGGATTATGTTAGAGAGATGACATCCAGCAGGCTGAAAGGGAAAACTGGAGGTTTTAATAGCACAGAGAAAAACAACTTCAAAGCACAAGAGGAGAAGAGGAAGGAAAAGAAAGGATCGCGAGGAGCCAAAGAGACGCTGACATACAACCAATGAATGAACAATCAAACATGTGTTCGACCTTTCGCTTTACAGTTGTATCCTGCAGCTTTTGTTTCACCGTCAGTGGCCACAAAGAAAAAACAGCAGGCTGATGTTCCTGAAGATTCAGATCTCATCACCCACATCTGTCCATCCTGTGTGGACTGTACTGAACGCTTTTGAGGCTTCATCCAGCTCTTCCAGCCTCAGACTCACTGAACCCTCCACGTGGGACAGCACAGTCTTCTTAAGCTGCTGCTCTGAAAGTTACATTCCAGCCATGTTTAATCTTCAGAAAATGCTCCTTCGCCGTCTGATCTGAGATCATCTCTGATGTACAATTATCTGATTTTGCGTCCTCATAGTACATCAGTTCATTTTCGATGTGAAATCAGCTGTGCCAGTTCTGAGCAGAGTAAAATGTTCCAAGGCCAGTGAAATAGTTCCTAGCTTTGACAGTATTTTGTTTTCAGTGAATCGATGCTGTGGTAAAGGGAAATTCCACCCAAAAACCTAAATGTTTTTTTGAGCACTAGTCCGTAACCGGCGTGTTTGCAGCGTAGTACATCTGTGCCCCTCCCGCAGTTCAGAGGTCAGCTTCAGACAGAACCCGTCCTGCTACAGACGACAGTTCATTTGTCTTTACGCACTGATCCAGAACCAGTGAGATAGAGGTGACACAGTTATTGAAGGTCAAAGTGCAGGTAGAGGTCACAGAAAAGAAAAAAAGTCACGTGACATCACTCCTCTGCTGTCCCCCCCCCAGTCGCGAGAGGAACAGCGCTCGTCTCTGAGGGCATTCATAGAAAAAAGGAAGTAAGGAATCAAGGAAGGCATGAAGAAGTGTGGGAAGGAGTACTAGATAGAGGAGTGCAGTTAGCTGAAAGATCTGCTCATCTTTGCTTCAGTTTGGGAGAGCTTTCTCTTTCTCTTTCCTCTTCTCCACCCCATCATCCGTCTGCACATACATGTGGGTCTGCAGCAGCAGCAGCAGTGTGTGGATTGTTAGACCTGCACGCCGCGGCCGTGCATTTGGATGACCTGGGCTCTGAGGGTCTGGATAGCAGCCAGGATCAGCTTCTGGTGCTCAAGGGAAGTGATGCCAAGACTCAGTACATCTCTGTGGACACAGAGATTTAGTGAGATTAGTAAAACAGATTTAAACAAACAAATTTGTTGGACTGTACGTGATTGGCTGGAGAGAGTGACTTCATGACCTGAAAAAAAAAACATTCCTCTTTATGGCTTTTTCAGTCAAAAATCATCTTCTCTCGTCATTCGGATTGTGTTGTGTTCTCACAAACTGTCACCATATTTCAAATATTGTTAAATCCTGTGTGCATTTTTTCCAGTGTGAGTCAAACCAGTAAGAAGATCTCAGACAAAAATGGATGTTTCTATGACAAAATAACCAAAACTGAAGTGTTCTGTGTTAGTGTGGGACCCTGCGGCTCACTGTGAGAACCTGACCTGCTCCGTACGCTTTGGTAATATGAGGCTGCACAGCAGTGTCTCTAGTTGCCAGTTGCAAGTGTGTTGCTCCTATAAACACACACATCAGTGATGTCATCGTGCATACTGCTACATCAGTGCAAGAAGGTGGGAAGCTGAAGGAGCCGTGTGTAGGAGATGTAGATGTAGTGGTATCCAGCAGTGTAGTTGGAGATTGCAGCCCCCTTGCCTCACCGTCTCCTTTCTAGTGTGAAGGAAGGAACCGGGCTGCACAATGTGCAGAAAAACATGAAAATCCCAGAGCCAGTGTCTAGCTGCATCAGCGAGAGTGTTACATGGCTTCTGGACCTAGAGCATGTTATTATCCTGACTGCAGAGTTCTGGATTAGTTGGAGGCTGTGAAGTGATTTATTTGTCCTGGTGGTTTACCTGGACATGGGAATTTAGGAAGGACTTCTGCACGGCACTGAGAGAGGGACGGGCACAGTCTTGCAATGTGGAGCCACTGTTCATACGGGCACCGAAGGGCATTTGTTTTGCTTTCTTTTTATTTTTGAATAATAATATAAATGTACTCTATACATTTCTTATGTTTCTATGAGTAAAGAAGAAACTATGAACTTAAAGAACTCAGAGATGTCCTTTCAGCCTATTGTCATCCCATTTTATTTGACCTTATTTTAAGAGCGAAACAAATTGTTGGGAATGGAAATTGCCCTTTTTAGAAATTCCAAGGTGATGTTATGGAATGTCTTGTTTTTTTTCCTGCTTGCACACTAAAACCTAAAAATATAAAATTTATTACAGAAGAAGCAGAAAATCTCTGTCCATCTGTCACGTAAGACACATAAGTGTGTGTGTAAGGAGTGGACATCATCCCTCAGGTCATTTATTTATCCATGCAGTTATCGGTTTAATGATCTCGTCTCTTATTATCTTACTTAGCCACCCTCTATAAAGCAGGAAATGAAAGGTCACGGAGACAGAGACGTATAAATCCACTCACTGTACAGTCATCCGTGCCACAGACTCCAGGTAGCAGTATCCTGCAGCAGTGAAGTTGTCCTTGTATCGGCCCATGTCCACTGCATCCAGCCACTCTCCCACTGAGTTAAAGGATGGGAAGGAGGGGAGAGGCCTCTCTGCTAGTGTGATGGATGAACTCAGGGTTCTGGAGGACAAGAAGAAGGGTTGATTACATGGAGATTACATTTGTAGAAGTGAATGTGTACAGCCATCCATTTACTGAGCCCACATATTACCAGAGTTTACCTGCGTGCTAGTGTGGAGGAACCAATGCCATCGGGGGAGCGGATGCTCTTGCTGAGGGCTGAGTGGATCTGGCTGAATGTGGGCCTCTCTGTCCTCTCCTTCTGCCAGCAGTCCAACATCAGCTGATGGAGATGTTGAGGGCAGTTAACCGGAGCCGGCAGCCTGAAACCGTCCTCAATGGCCTTGATCACCTACATGGTGTGCAGACGAAGGAAAACAATCACATGAGGTTAGAAAATCTGGAATAAGTGTTAGTGTGATTTTTTCAGTGCTTATCCTATAATTGGATCAATTCCCCAAAGAGCATGTTTGTGACTGAAGGGCAAGATGAGGGAAGTGAGACAGAGAGTAAAAAAGTTTTGTCCTACTTAAGAAAAGTTGCTTACTTGCTGAGAATAGAAGCCTTTGGACAGTACAGGTCCGACTTGGATAAATAAGTGTAGAAAAGTGCTGATGCTTTTATTTTCTTTTGTCGCTAATTACACCACCTGTAATGTTCTATTGCATTGTTTTGCTTTTTGGTAATTGAAGATATTTTTAGGCAGCATCCTTTAAGGTCACCTTACAAACCAGCATCAGCTGCAAAACAAAAAGAGACTTATTGCTAACCTAAACAATATGAGCGGAATACAAATCTGCAGTAATGTCTCGACTAAAACCAGCATAAAAAAACAGAAGCACACAGCAAAAATACTCGACTATTAGCTGAAAGATAGGAGAGTTATCTCTGCAGAAGCCGAACAATGCAAAATCCACCATGACTGGCTGACTTTGTCTGTGGATTAAGAGGTCACTTAACAGGATATTCAATATCTCATAGTTTCACATCACAGGAAATTTGATGGGGTATCATGAAAGTAGGGCTCCTATCAGCAGAAAACTGTATTATAATATTTTAATTTCCTATAATACAATATGTTGTAGGGAGAAATTACAGAGATGAAACAAACAGGCCATGATGTGCAGTGTTTCTTCACACTCTAAAAGATAAGCTTATCTCAGCTCAGCGGCTTTCATCGTAGCCCTGTGAAACCTCGCTGTCCTCAAACAGCGGAGAATGAAAGCTCTGGTCCAGACCTCCTAAACGTTCCTCGCCCCTCCATCACGCTAATGTTCCACCGTAACACCTCACACCTGATTTGCTCTCAGTATATGTGAGGACGATACCTCCTCCTCCAGACTCACTAAGAAATACAATCTCCTGAAAGGAGGAAATAAAGTCAGAGCATAATCACAAAAATGACATCCATCAGCTGCATTATTTCCTAAAACGCTCGCCCTCTCTCTGCACACCGCCCCACTCCTCCGTCCTCTCAGCCCCTTAAGCTCCTATCTCTCTAAAGAGCGTTCATAAAATGCTTTTCAGCGTTTGACATTTTCCATTTAATCAAAGTCGGTAGGTAAAGGTCACGATGGATCACAGGTGGACAGCCCGACCAACAATTCTGTTATGATATAATGTATCAATTTAAAGTGGATTAATATCCCTGGCACTCTACAAGCTTGACCTTTGCCCTCTTAATTGGAAAGTTTGATAATATGAACTAGGCTGAGAGGAAACTTTATGAAAGGGCACCAGAAGAAAGGAGTGTGAAAAGAAAGTGGCTGTTCCCGTGTCTGCTGAATAACTCATGCATATTAATTTTGGACATTCAAAAATGGAGCATGCTAATAATCCACTTCTATTTTAACTATGCGCCTACCTGCGTAAAGTGAAGGCATTCTTTTACAGTGACAGCAATTTTTAAGAGGACATTAGCATGATTGCACTTTTGACTTGATGAACAATAAGAATTCTTCAAATTATCACAATCTTTTCATAGTTTGTGATCCTCTGTGTGTCGTCAGCTTCTAATAAAAAGAACAGCAGTCACAAAGAATACTCGCTCGCTCTCTCATCTCTTTAGCAAACTTGCATCAGGCTTTCAGCTACACTTTAAAGCACGACTTCCTTCAGATATTAGAATAAAAACAACCTTTTCTTTTTTTCTTTGAAGGACAAAGAGGTAGGAGTGACAATGCTGCAAAACAGAGCACCCACCCACACTGACTTGGAAATTATAGGTTTCAAGTGACAAGCAGGCAGGGTCCTATCGACTGGACAATCTCTTCAACCCTCAAACAGCAGCAAGCGTTTTACATTTCCTGAAATTTTCCAGAGGGATATTTGAACACTTTTAAGAGCAGAATGGGCTCTCAGGGACAGGCAGAGACCACTAGAAGGGGGTCAAAGCGTCCTTAAGAGAAAACAGGATTGGTCATGGAGCTGATGCAGACTTAAAGAAAAGGACTTAGCCCCTGCAAAAGCTTTCAGGGGTACTGTGGCTTCTTGGCTTTCTTTTAATAAGATCCAAGCTGGGCATGGTTACAGAGTCCATCCACAGAGTGAGGTGAAAGAGAGAGATAGAAACTGGTAAAGGAATAGAAAGAAAATGACTAGAGAGATTAATGGAAAGCACCATCCTAACTCACAGACACACTTACATCCTGGTTGCCCATATCCCAGTAGGGTCTCTCTCCGTAGGACATGACCTCCCACATGACAATGCCAAAGCTCCAGACATCTGAGGCCGAGGAGAAGCGATGGTACTGGATGGCCTCAGGAGCGGTCCACAGCACAACACTCTTCCCTCCATGCTGCAGGTGTGAAGTGGAAAGGTGGAAAAAAAAAGGCGTGGAAGGTTCACAAAAGTAACACTTTAATATTCTCTTTGAAAAGCTTTGAACATATTTTCAGGATATCAAAAGAATCTTTAGAGCGGGTTCACCTCGAGTGGAATCCAAAAATATCCAGAGAAATAAAGCACAGGAAATACGTTTTCTCTGACAGCTTAATTATATGACCTCCACTGAACCTGACAGGATGTGTGTTAACTCTCATTCAGTGCGAAGCTCATTAAAAATATCACCCTTACATGTGTGAACTTCAGACCAACAGTCTGCATGCCACTTTGAGGGTCATTAATTAGGGAAGTGGAATGTAAAACAGTGAATCTAGTTAAGTTGCCGTTTTCACATAGTGTTTCTCTTACCAGTGTGGTGTAGATGGCCTCGATCTTGTCCTCCTGAAGAGGTCGGAAGCCTGATACCTTACAGCCAAGGTTGGAGTTAACCAGCACCTGTGAGCAGGAAAAACAAATTGGAGAGCATAGGAGACATTTAGAGGAGGAACAATCTCAGCGGTGGGAAACGCTCTTATTGTAACAGAGACAACTGATTCACAAAGAACAGTCCTGTTTCTTCATTTTCTGCAATGTGACCACTGCATTTGCACTTTGACAGACAGGTACTTTCAGGAAAAAGGGACTCAGTGAAACCTGGATGTGACAAAACGTTTCTGACAGTATTGTCTCGTCATGTTCGGCTTCATGTATCACTCAAATGAAAAGCTGCAGGTAAGTGATTGTCAGAGATGTTTGCAGACAAGGACAAATTGTATTCTGTGACCCACCTGCACAAAACTCGCACTAGCCCGAGACGCACACATCACCCTTTCCTCTAGCATCTACTCCCACCTGCTCCCTCACCTTGTGTGCGGCCAGCCGTTTATGGACAAAGCCCATTTCAGTGAGGTATTTCATCCCTGATGCCACCCCTGTCAGCATATCCATCAGCTGCATTACAGTCAGCTGGCCCTCGTGTTTCTGAGGTTACGGGAGGCAAAAGTCAGGAGACGGAAAATGAGGAAAAAAAGAGAGGAGAACAGGGAGGGGTGAAGAGAAAAGGAAAAGAAAGAAGAGAGGAGCGGGTGAGTATGCACAGTATGCATGTAGTGACCCCACACATCTGTTACTACAGTGCAATGTTGTGCTTATTGAGCTGAATCGCTTTATTTGGGGAATAAAAACAAACAGGCCATTAATTCGTATCATTATAAAGCACGGCACAGTGGTTCACAGAGCAGAGGGGCAACACTAACAGTTTACAGAAGCTTACAGCATCTTTAAGCAGGAAACACTCCATTTGTGCCATTAATTATGTTACATTTTCCTTATTACTGTAAGAAGCACGAGGATTGCTGCCTGCAGTGTAATAACAGTGAATTTATGTTCATGAGAGTAAAAAGCTGCAAATGTGAAAAAAAAAAAAAACAGAACGATGAGGTTTAATTTTCATATATATTCAAATATTCAAGATGAATGCATACACACACACACACACACACACACACAAGGACTTACCCTTAGGAAGGAGTCTAAGGCTCCGTTCGACATGCTCTCCACAATGATCATCATGGTGTTACCTGGAGGAAGACAAAGAGACAGTGGAGTGTATGAGTGAAATTGGGCAAAAATAGAGAGACTACAGGGGGAAAAAAGAAAATGAGTGAGTTAATAGAGACAGAGACATGTGGGGGGGGGTAAAGTGAGTCGAGTCCACTTGGCAGCACGGCAGGCGTTGTGCAAAGCCATTCTTCACCCAGTGAACTGTGGTGAAGTCTGGAGAACCTGTGTGCTGCCCTGGCTGTCTCAGCAAGTTTAACGACCCTCAAACACTCAATGTGTGCACGAGCGCACACACTGACCGACACAGTCCAGGTATGCACGTTCATAGACACACATGCCTGCTCACGCACGCACGCACACACACACACTGTGTGCAGGCACAGATGGCAGGGATCCAGCAGTGCTATGAAGTGCAAAGAGGAGGAAAATAAGACTGCAGCAGTCAGAGGAGAGAGGAAACAAGGAGAAGGAGTGGATTATGGAAGATAAACCCTGGTAGATTCACAAACAACCTGATATCTTTAAAAACATATCTACATACGTGTGATACCAGGCTGTCACACTGACTGATTGCTTATTACAAAGATGATAACTTGGCACACCATTCATGGTTGGCCAGTATTAGCAGGCTTCCTAGAAGCTATTTGGAAAGGTGACCAATAACACTCGGGAACTGTGAGTCAGCACAGATCCTCTGCTATAATATGCCATTGTGGCATTCATGCGAGGGATTCATACATCTGAAGACATCTTGAAAAACAAATCATTTGCTGTTTCAAGCAGCGTGTTACAAAACTGCCTTTCATACGGACCCAGTCAGGTTTCTGGCTGATGAAAACTGTCCACATGTTGAGGAGGGGGACAGATATTAGATGCTCTTGTGGGAAAAGAAACAAACATCATAACAGCCAATCATGCTTGGCAGAGCTGGAGAGGACCCAGAGGATTTCATGACAGAACGTGTCAGTGGTCAGTAGATTATTTTCAATAAGCTGATCTGGTTACAGGCTCACTGAATCCACCATAAAGCAATAAAGAGCGCCCAATAAAACAATTGAACCACAATTCAATGAAAAGCAGACAAAAAATGAGAGCTACACTTCCTGTCAAATTAACGGCAGATATATTTTTTTTCTCTGTCAATATAGACATCAGCAAATATGCTAAAATGTATATATGCTAACAATGCAGTTAAAGAAACATTGTATGGAAATTATATATATTATATTTTTGTGACTTGTCACCTCTAGTTTCAGAGTGTAATCCCACTCGGTAAATATGTTCAGCTGTACTCGAGTATTTGTTCTGATTGCATTACTCATGATCAAAAACAGCCACAAGATCAACAAGGTCACCAACAGCAGACACAGCAGCCAGCTATTATTACTGACTAGTCCAACAGCAGTCAGCCCAGCTCGGCGTCTGTCTTTCAGCCTTTTATTTCACCAAGCTCTCACCAACCTCTAAAAGTCCCACATTTACTCTTGTCCGACGGCTTCTTGCTCGCTCGCTCTCTCTTTTTTTCTTAGCTTCTGTTGTTGTCGTCTTCCCAGTTGTCCCCCAAGCTGCACAATCACTTTTATGGAGTTTATACATTAGCCACTGAGTATTCTGGATTCTGATTGGTTGGAAGGTGTGGATTTAGTAACCGGACATCTACTACTAAAGGACCTCAGTACTGCATCCACCACTGTGCAATCATGGAACTGACAGCAGCGGGGTGGAACATACAGTGGGTTGTAAAAAGCAGCCCAGAGAGGCGGGAAGGGAAGCAGGAAGCTTCTCAAGTTCATGGGACACACCCATGATCTCATGTGGCCTTGAATGACGGTGAAAGGAAGGAAGATTAGGAAGGAGGCTGCTGTTTGCAGGTGGTGGTGGAGGGCTGAGTGAGGATCCGGTGGGAGGTAAGTGATGTAAAGCAGGTGATTTGTAGTCTAACAGTCGGTGGGGGTGTGTGTACTGTTTGTGTGCATGCCAAGTGAGGAGGCAAGTAAGCAGGTGTGTGTGTGTGTCACTGATAGTGAAAGAAAGAATGAGCATATGGGACTGACTTTGTGTGTGTTTGAGGGAATGTGCGCATGAGTTTTGTGTGTGTGTGTGTGTGTGTATGCACATGATGGTGGGAGATTGGAGTGGATCTCAGGACCCTGCTGGGTCTCTAGCACCAATTACTGTACCCTGCACATCTGCTGCCATCCTACTGAGCACAGAGTGTGTTCAGGCACCATGCCCACACACACACACACACACACACACATACACACATACACTACACTGAGCATCACTGTGGCAGTAACAAAAACTTCACAAACTCTTTAAAGCTTCTCCCTTCACCTGCCATTCCCATTAACCTCTACCTCATCTTCTCTGTCTCTCATGTCTCTTTGATTTTTTTCTCCTCCTCCTTCCTTCCATCCCGTTTTCGCTCTAGGACCTCAATTGCTGTCTGTCAGCAGAAAATAGATCTTGATGTGGCTCAGCTGCCGCTAGCGTACGCCATCCGTCCTACCACCCTGCTCTCCACTCGGCAACCTTTTCTTTTCTTCTTCCGTCCCGTCCCGCCCTCCTCGCTGCGAGCGCTGACCCCCTCCATTTGTGTGATATTGAAGTGGTCAGAGAATCGCAGCGCTCTCCCTCAATCCTCTCCACTCCTCTCCTGTCCATTGCCTTTGCCACTCCTCCAGTCTTCTTCCCGTCTCTCTGCGTAGTGTACTAGAAGCGATGACCCCCTCCGCATGTGTGATATTAAAATGGTCAAATTCCAATTCCCCATTTTACCCCACTCTACTACCTTAGCCTGATTTTCTTTGCCCCATTCCTTCCTCCTTAGTAATGGAGGTGATGAACCTCCTTTATGATACTGGCGGTGGTCAGACTGTCCCATTCCTCCTTTGATCATCGAATACCCAGGATACCTCTCTCTCCTCTCTGCTTCCTTTCATCTTCACCCGCTCTCCTTTTGTTTTCTCATTCTTTTCCCAGTGGTATCATCCTTCTTCCCAAACTGCCTTTAACATTCTGCTTTCTGCTTCAACTCCCTCCATCCTCCTCACCGGTGGTGACAACGCCCTCCAGCCGGATGATGTTGGAGTGGTCGAACTGCCCCAGGATACCAGCCTCGCTGAAAAAGGATCGGCGCTGTTTGTCAGAGCAGCCAGCCCTTAATGTCTTTATGGCCACCGGCAGCTCTCTCTTACTGGGCAGCTTCAGGCAGCCACGACACACCTCCCCGAAGTCACCTGTAGGGGGAGACAGACAAGCGGAGGTCACAATCTATTGATCGACGAACAACCAGAAGGAGCGGAGAAAGAACACGGCAAAACGTTGCAGGTCAAACGGAGTAACATCGGTGCACAGATGAAAGTGAAAGAAAGTGAGAGAATGGGGGTTAGATGATGATGAGGGAGGAGAGGGAGGTTAGTGTAGAATCAGGTGGAGAAATACAAACATATTGGGGAGGAAGAGAGATGACGCAAATGAACAGACACTATTGAGAGGGAGAGAGAGGAGAGAGAGACATGAAATACAAAGGGATCAAAGGGAGATCAAAGATGGCGTAGGGTGCAGGTGAAACAGTGGAACATCAAGTAGAGACAAGGCAAATCTAACAGCCAGAGCAGTGGGGCTCGAGTTTGGCAAAGATCAGTGAGATGCCTGACTGATTGAACTGGTTTCTTCAATTTGTCTCAAGGCAGGTTGAGAGAAAGTGCAAAAAAATACTTTGAGTCGCCCCGAGATTGTTGCAACCGTCGATCGCTCCTGTTGCTCTCTGCTGTCTACGCTCACACTGTGATTCAGAACTTTTTCGTATTTCAGACCAGAAATGGCAGCAAGAATTACTTTTGCTTCTGTTTCCATTTTGGAAACAAGAATTTCATCATTTCTGCTGTGCCATGCATCCATACTTATTATATGTAGATTTGTATAGTGGATATTTATATAATGTATATATTTATGCATTCTGTGACACTCTCTTTAAATTTAAAGGGAACTCCATCTATTTTACACATGAAGCCCATTCTGCGTGTCACAAGAGGCACTGCAAGACTCTTGATGTTGTAAATTGGCTTCTGTGGTCCTGAAGAGAGCTTTCTACAGTGACTTTCTGACAACGTCCTCTGGGTTCTCTCAGAACTTGGGATGTGGGTATACATTATGCAGGGAGGGTCAAACGCTGCTTTTGTGTTGCATTCTAGTCTAGTACTCCTACTAAAGACTAAACGTCAGGATAGCTTAACCTTTGCTTCTTTAAATACTAAACAGCTGAAGTCCCCCTTTAAAAGGAGTGCAAACATCCAGCCTGTCATGTACCTGTGTGCACAATTCTCTCAATCTTGATGCTCGAGTTGTCCAGCTCCTTGGCGAAGGCGTGCACGGCCTGCAGCAGGTCCTCGCAGGTCTCTGGGTCTATGTAGGTCCTCCGTGTTGGGATCTTAACTGAACACACAACATAAAACAATGTACTTAGAGGTGTGCTGGTGAGGCGAAACTTTCCACACTCCATAAAATCAACAAAACAGCAACACAACATTTAAGTCCACATGCTTGTCTGCTAAGAGAAACATAAAGATCTGGAGTCCCTGCAGCAACATGTCCACATGAGGCACAACTCTCAGATTCAGATGCTATTAAACTGTGAATGAGCAAATAACATGCAGATTGTTAGCCAACTGTTTCTGTAGCACAGAGATGTCTGTGGCCTGGCGGTACCTCTCTCTCTCTCTCTTAACACAAAGCGAAACATTTCTCATCTCAGCATCACTTTGTGCTCTGTCAAGGCTGCAGTCAGAGGAGAAATTGGTATCTCTGCCTTCTTCAACAAAGAATATCTCTCTGTACGATTATTGAACATTAGGCAAAAATGCTGTGTCTGGGGAAAAGCGTGTGCTCTTTGATCCAGAAGCTGAAATCAATATCTTAGTTCTGACCATTGATGTCTGAGCTAGCTGAACCATTTTCTGTGCTCAACTCTCACGTTTACGTGTTTAGGCAATTATCTGTCGTATTAACAACCATTCAATTCTTCACAAGTAGCTTAAGGATGAAGTTTCATATTTTAAAAGGATCCAAAATATTCCTGTGTATGTACTCAGAACACGTCTAATTCTGCGTTTTGTTTGTTTTGACCTTGCGAACTCCAGAGACAGAGAGAGAAAAAAGCCAGATCAAAGCCTGCGAGCGCTCAGATCTGACTCCGGGTTTCCTCCACACGGCTTTGTCAGATCACAGGGCTCTTCCACCAGGGCTTTTTGTCTTTCTGCTTGCTTCTTGTTATCTCACTAACACACACACACACACACATGCAAAACGACAGACACACACACACACACACACACACACACAGTATAATCTTCAGTCAGAAACTGGGACAGGACATAATAGACAGTAAAACGCTGAGGCAGAGAAACCTTAAAGTGCCACCTCACTTGTAGTTGACTTGCTGCTTTGTTGTTAGTTTTAGAGTTTGAGGACTGCTTCGTACTCCCCAAAAATAATGACAGCTCAGGTACCTCAGCAAAAAAGATCTACAAAAATAACATTAGCCCCCATCCTCCATCCGCTCTGTGACATTTGATAAATAGCAGAGTAAGTATAAATGTGATGTATTGTGAGCTACGCGTTGTGTTAGCATACGACAACAACAATAGGAGTTCAAACTGAAGCTTATCTGACGTCTTCTTAACCATTACTGCAGCTCATTTCCTTCAAGGACCTCAAAACTGCTTCAGTGACACTAATGAGACACAACGACTGACATTTCAAAGTGAACTGATATCAGCCTCAGCTGTTTGACCGTGTACAACCAAACAAAAGATTTCTATTGTTTTCTTTATCAACTGCCCATTGACTAACACTAACTACTAGTAGATAAACCAGCCAGCAGACAGCCAATAATCATTGACCAATGGACTATAGTTCTCAATTAGGTGACCTTTTAACCTTGTTACTACACGTTAAGGCTAATCTTCCTGGAAAAGGCCTGGTAGTTTTCCCAAAATCCAGGCCGAGCCTCTGAAATGTGATTACAGCTCTAGATCGACCTGAGGGAGCCTATACAGGCTGCCTCATAACGGCTTATTGATCCAACACATGCACACACACACACACACAGGTTTTCTTGTGTACAAACACACTCAGATATTTTTGCGTACACACACAAACACACACACACAACATCGACAAATAAAGCCAAAAGTCCAATACTGACAATTATCTATTCAAGGCCAGGGCTGAGTACAGGATCGAAGACTCTTTTCTGTCAAATAGGGTTTTCAACCACACACAGCTTAAAACCAGCTGAGTGGTGCACACACACACACACACATGCACGGAGAGGGGATGCTCACATGCCTGATAAAATGAACTCTAAAGGCTGGAAATGACTGAGATGGCTCAGACACATATATGACACATGGATACACCCTTTGCTGGCTCTGTGGCTGATTAGTTTCAGGGTTAACCGTGTCACTGCCACGAACAATTGAGGGGAAACTGAAGCATGCTCTCACTTGGCTGCAAGTGGACCACCGAGTGAGTGAGCGAGCTAGTGAGCATGCCCGGATATTTTCATTCTACTCCACAATGCTGCAAACACTTTATCACACGCCTTGCTATCTTTCTCCATTTATTTCCCCGGACAAACCCTCTCTTTGTCTCTCTCTCACATGCAATCAAACTCCGGATGATATCTAAAACTGGACCGTTAATGGAGATTGCAGATGAGGCGCTCCTCCATCCCCCTCCATTACATGTTTCTAGGTCACATACTCCGACATAAAACTAATGTTCTGAGCAGTGTCACTTATGATGAGTCTCTCCATCTCTGCCAGCTCGCCGCCTCGTACTCCGTCCCTCTTCCCCTCTTACTGAGTGCTTCACTACTTATTCCTGTTTTATGACTTGCACACATTTATTCACTCATTCTCAGTCTTCTCCTGTCCTTCCATGTTAAACTTTGGTTGTGGGCTGTGTTTTAAGAGTCTTGCAGGTGGACAGATGGGAGAGAGGAGGAAAAAAAATGTAATCAAGCTTACGTGACACACTCTTACACACACACACACACTCTGTATTTTCAGGCAGACCTGCGGCACCATGACAGGAAGTGGACTGAAAAGAGAGTGTGTTGGATAAGGAGAAGGCAAACGTGTCTTGTGTGCCTATTTATGTGAGTGTCCGTGTTCTACAAAAAAAAAGAAAAAAAAGTGTGTGTTTGAAAAGCAGGCCAAAACTGTGTGTGTGTTTCTGTGTGTATTGCGTGCTTGTCAGCTGTTGGCATGTCTTTGTTTGGGCAGATTTAATTCCCAGCCGCATGGCTTCGGCTCATTATTCATCAGGCATAGTGCTCCAAACCTCTCCAGAGGGCTCAGCATGCTGGGAGATTAAACAACTTAAATGAGCATGCACATACCACACACACACACACACACACACACACACACACACACACACACACACAGCGCAGACTTACACACAAACAGGAAGAGATATGTCAAACTACTTCCATTCTGTCACTGTCAAACAAAAGCGTTGTGAGCAGTTTAAAAA
Organism: Nibea coibor; assembly: GCA_023373845.1. Taxonomy (NCBI): domain Eukaryota; kingdom Metazoa; phylum Chordata; class Actinopteri; family Sciaenidae; genus Nibea; species Nibea coibor. The sequence continues at coordinate 1,108,048 of CM041735.1, read as the reverse complement.
AAGCAGCCGTGTACAACATCATACACAACAACGACAACATTTAACGTCCGATTTGGAATCTCTGCTGCCCCACCCCCCCACCCCCTCCGATCTTCAGCTCTTTGTCTTTCCCCTCCTCCTGATTTCAATCTCTCCCCATCAAACTCAGCCACACACACCACCTAATGCAGTGTGTGCTCAGAGTTGGCTAAGCGTGCACTCAGAATTAAGAATTAATGCTGTGGTGCCAATGCCTCAAAAGTCATCTCTAAGGCAGACGCATGTGTGTGTGTATTCACATGCATTCCAGCACATGGAATAGAAAGGACACCTCTCCCCAGAGTTTGAACACCTAGAGTTAACACTCACACACCTCCACACACATGTGCAACATAGAGCGATCACTGCTGTCACTTACACTGGAAGTAAAGTTCCTCGTCTCCCTCTTGAGAGGCTTTGCTGTAGCCGCATTGTCTGCAAAGAGAAACAGAGACGGGCATCAGACAGTGTTTTATCCCAATCAGCAGACACAAACAAACACACGCATCAGACGCTTGTTTATCTTGCGACATAGTAGATTATATGGGATGTGCAATAACTGTGAGATGAGGAAGCGAAGATGAGAGCATTGGTAGTACAGATGGAAAGGATACAGGGAGGCCTTCAGAGAGACTCCTCATGTGACGCCACTGACGAGCAGCAGAAAGATCTGAGACTGAGTAAGTGGAAATCCTACCTGATTTGACTGAGCAAGTCACAGACACACACACACACACACACAGTTCTGATGTATGTTCCACTCAGTTATCTCTCATCCCCTGCCATCATGGGGGTGGGGTGGTCTAAAGAGGACACAGCTCTCTATGATCTGACTGCTGATGGCTTTACGGCTTAGAAAAGAACTTAGCTCTTTACGCTCACACGCATACACAATCCGCACAAAAAATCCACACACACACACACGACAGATTAACAAGTAATGAACAGACACTCTGGATAGCCAGCATAGTGTTTACTTGTATTACAGAGAGGGATGAAAAACGAGACAAGAGGGACACAGCCAAGGAAGTGAAGGAAGTTTGGCTGGTTAAATCTGCAGTAGATCTCCTAACAAACGGTGCTGATTAAATATATTTTAAATATATTTTAAATATATTTTACATATATTCTAAATTTATCTGCAAGCATATCAACTAAACATAGAACAGAATTATTATTACCATGTTTTCAGGGAATAAGAAGTTGATGACAGTGAGGTGGTTGTGTGTTATGTGTGTGTGTGCATTAATGTGAATGTCAGGACTTCACACAGAACTGATCCACTGCAGGAAGTTCACAGAGAGCCTGATGTGACTCTCACTGTGTGTGTGTGTTTATTTACATTTTGCATGTGTTTACAGGGCTGTGTTTTTTTTTTGTTTGTTTTTTGCATGTGCATATCCCCGCGGGTGTGGGAGGGAGGTATAAGATGTGATCGAGGTTGAAGTTGACACATCCCCTCAGCCTGTGCAGCAGCAGGGTCTGAGACAAGGTCAGGACCCTGTCTGTCAAAACACACCAGCAGACACATGCAGCACAGATCCTCAGGGCAGGAGATACCAGACAGGGGAGGAGAGACAAGAATTAATAGATAAGGGAGCACAGCAGAAAAGGGAGCGGGAGGGAGATGACGATACCGAGAGAAACAAGATGCAAGAGACCTAAGGGGGAAAGAGGGAACATGGTATAGGGATGAGGGCAAAGCAGTGGATAAATCAGTGAGGAAGAAAGAAATGGAGAGGCAGAGGAAGTGACAAGAAAATAAGAGGTTACGGGTAAGAGGATAATTGGGCAGAAGGGTATGCAAGGAAGGAGAAATAGTTGAAGAGGTGCACAGTATAGGCCATGAAGTACACGGTTTGGGGCAGAGGAAGAAGCAAAGCGATAAAGAAAGAATGGTAGTGACGAGTGCAGGGTGGGAAGAATGGATGCTAAACATGAAGGAAGCAAGGCAGCGATGGAAAACTATCAGCTAGGACACACAGCAGGAAGCGTTAATGTAATGACAAGAGGCAAATGAGCAAAAGAGCAATGCACATAGATAACAGATTTAAAAGGACAAGTGGAGTGATATGAGGGAAGAGAGGAGACAAGGAGGCAACTAAGCCCTTGAGAAAGGAAATAAAGAAGAAAAAGTATAATTGGCAGGGCTGCATGAAGGCAAAGTCGCATGACTTGATTCCATTTCCATTACCTCTTTTGAAATGTCACAGATGTGACAAAAATGAAATGGCAGATGCAAAGTAGCTCTTTTTAGAGGGTAGCTTCTTTTTGGGGATGAATTCAACAGTAACAGTCTCCATCACATATTTGAAGTTCATTTCAGATACAGTACTGAGGGTATAATATGGAACTGGGCCAAACAGCTTGACAAAAAGGAAGAAAACGGAGAAATGGTTTTTGGCCTGTTATCAGTCTCTTGGTATGAGGCAAGCCAGCGACACAAGGAAAAACTAAAGCAGAGGGAGAAGAGATGGCAGGACAACTGGGAAGGAGATGGAAGGAGGAGGAAGAGTTTGGGGGAGGGAAGTGCAGACATGCCAGTGTACCTGGGCATCAGCTGTGTGAAGGGAGGAAGAGGAGAAAGAAGAGGAGGAGGAGGAGGAAGAGTGGAGAAGGAGGTCGAGAGCAGCACCACGCTAGCAGGAGTTACATTGGAGGAGCTCGAGCAGACGCTTCTGGGAAAAAACAAGGGAGGGGAGGGGGGAGGGGGTGCCGTGTCAATTCTGGCTCTTTATGACTTTAAAAGATGGTCAGTGAACACAACTTTGGACTGATGAATAGATTCTCACAAATCTAATCAATTAATGGTGGATGTTGCCAGAAAAGCACACATAAAATGATAATATGACCATAGATAGTAATTGAAAATTTGAAAACATATATTCTCTGTTTTGAAAATATATCCTGAAGTCTATTAAACCCCCCCAAACTGCTTCCAATTTCATGCTTTTTTACTCCAATTCTGGACCAATTTTTGAAAATTTCACACTTCAGAAGAACCAGATGGCAGAAAGAAAGGCGTGGATGCCAAAACACTGAAGATTTAGGCCAAACTCCGTCACTGTCAGCTCAGCCTCGTCAAATGTTAATTTTGGCAAAAATGTTCATCTTCATTTTTAGTTTAAGTCTTTATATCGCTGACAGGAAACATGCATTACATACAATAATAGTATTTGTTGGGGACTATTTTCTGTTGTGCGTGTAGTGAGTATTTATGGCTGTATTCAGTGAAGACATTTGTCACCCAGTACAACAGTGATCGAAGGCTACAGGCTGAACATTTGTTCATTTTGGTTAAATGTCTTTTGCTCGGTGCATTTTGCATATGTTGTATTAGGCTTTTCCATACAGTGAGTGTCGGAGCTGCAACTCTAACTTTGTTATTCATACAAGTCATCATGGACAACTGACTTTGGATGACAACATTATGACTAACCTTACCCTGCACTTTGCTGCATCTCAATGGCAAAATTCAAATTTTTGCTCATTTTCAAGGGAATTATCAGCCCACACACACACACACACACACGCACACACACACACACACACATTAGTGTTCAGCAGACAACTTTAAAGCAAGGAATGGATGCCATGTAAATGAAGCCTATTCACCGGCTGCTTTTTCCCTCTCCATACATGAATTCTCCTCTGAAATAAGTGTGGTTATGGAAATAATATGAATAATAGGCGAGAGAGCTGGAACAGAATCCTGGCTGACAGGTAAAGTGAAGCAGAGGGAATTTAGGCCAGCAGAGACTTATGTAGGGCAAAATACATGGAAAATTACGGAATTTCAAAAGGCCACTTTTATCCATTCAAAGAGTAAGACTGGCTTATGAAATGATATAACTATTATAAGAAGAGAGGTGACACCTTTGTTTTCCTGCATTGTTAGGAGTGGCACCTTGAAAATAATCCCTGCTGATTATATGAGCTCTTTTAAATAGATTATAGTTTTGGGTTTGGGTTAATAATCAAGTCCATAATTACAGATACAGCAGTCATGTATTCATTCATGACTGCAGAATAATAATTGGAAACAGGTTTCCTGAACAGATACAGAGCTCTTTAGAAAGACAACTTTCACATTTAAAATGGAAGATGTCTGATGGTGGGGGGGCTTCCCGAGACATGGAAGCAGTGATCTGTAAAAGACACATGAAAAACTCCACTAAGGGGCTCAGACCTTTCCTCCTGGCCTACTCATGTCTCCCGCGTCTCATTTGTTCCCCTTCGAATCCCACTTTGTGTCAGCGAGTGTCAATGGCCCAATGAAATGACCCCCTGCTTTAATTCCCGCCTCTTCCTTTATTCTTCATCTCCTCTCCATCTCCTGCTCCTGATAACTTGTTACTCACTCTTCAGGCATGGGTGTGCACACACACACACACACACACACACACTGGTGTGCCCAGTGAAGGGGAAAGCAATCCCTGCATTGACCAGTCGAGCCTGGGCTTCCTGGAGAATATTTGGGCAATGCCCTGGAAATCTGCTTCTATCAAACCCTGTCAGGCATCAGTGGACTTTGTGTGTGTGTGTGTCTGCGCATGCACACGTGTGTTTCCTCTATTATTATTCCCCACATTATTCTTAACTGAAAGTCTTGAATAATGTTCCATGTACATCATGGCAATATGATCCTCACTGAGGAGTCCAAAAAATGTAGATGTACTGTATATATGTAATTCAATAACCTCAGAACTTTCACTCCATCCACTCTTTGACATCTAAGACCAAAGTCAAGACATGACATCACTAAACAAAATAAAAAATGGGCAAGAATACCAGACAATACAGAAGACAGTGGTGCATTGTATTGCAAGAAAGCTGCTGGTGTGTTTGGACTGCAGGACCAGTTTAAAAGGATGTAGAGCCAACCTGCCGCTGACACACACACCTTACTGTACATTAAAAGATGAAGTGGAGTTTCATGTGAATACGTGTCTTAACTGTGTGAGACTGCCTGCAGGGCTCATTTGCATGAGTCTGTGTGAGCAGGCCGGTCTATGTAATGGAGACCCTCCAGCTGTGGCTGTCTTTGCAAACACGAGAGCATAGTAATTGAGGCATCAAGCCATTCCCTCTTTGTCTCTATGCAAAGCATGAAGAGCAAGTTAATGGTCCAGCAGCGATGAACAATGGAGACCACTTGCAATGAATGCAGTGATGGGAATAAAGGAGAGAAAGATAAGCGTTATTATTCAGCACTGGTCTGTGCATGAGGGGATGATGCTGCCTTCCCTCAAAGCAACAGTGTATTTAAATATACTACAGTGTAATGTGTGTGTGTGTGGACTGAGGGTTTGTGAATTTTTGCATATTCTGTGTTTTTTTTTTTTTTTGCTGCAGTGTTGTCGCCTTCACACAGAGTCCGTGGACATCTATATATTCCCATACATTTCTTTATGGACGTTTGACTGACAGCACAGGTTTGTATGGAGTCGCTGTGACTGAATAGAACCCATTTTTACACCCGGCTGACTCCATCATTGCACTGTTTTGTGTGTATCTCGATTTTGTCTGCTGGTTCCGATGTCACAATCGCCTTTTTAGACAGGTACGTGCAGGCTGAGAGATGGCGCTGATGTAGATCTGTGTGTGTGCGTGCGTGTAGACAAACCACTGAGGGAACACACACAAACTACGCATTTGCAGTGTATCTGAAAACTCCCCGGATAGGACCAATTGAATGCCGTCCAAATAAAAAAAACGATTGTTTTCTGGCTCAGTGTGTAACTGTGTGGGAGTGGATATGTGCTCCTTGCTCGTGTGCTTGCATGTGTGATGAAGTATACCGGGTAAATTGTGCAAGTGTGTGTGTATTTGTGTGTGTGTGGGCGCGTGTGAGGCGAGCTGGCAGAATATAGAATTGGACAGGAGTCAAAGAGCAAAGCGGTTGGAACGGCGAGTAGAAATGCACTCTTACCCCCCCCCCATCCACTGCACACCACCCTTTATCGGCTCAGATGAATAAAACATGCAAGTATATGGCAAGATATAGTGCAATAAACAAGACAACAAATCATGCACCGAAACGCAGAAATGACAGAATAACAGCACCGACTGAAACAAGGATTGCATTGTGCAGCTGTCTGATCGACAACAGTGAAACAAAGGATCACAAACTGTGAATGTACTTATTATTCTAGCTTTAAAACTTTCACACCGCACTCAGTGAACAGTCTAGCTGTTTATCAGTCTGACCGACTTTGCTGTCGTGCACATTTATTCGTCATTTATTCATTCACATTTGTCTAGATCATCTTTAGTATGACTGTTGATTCCCAAAAAGTTGGAATGCTTTGTAAAATATAAATTTTGCATTTGTCTCCATGAAGCCATGTAGAAATATCCTTTATGCCACCGGTCCTCAAACCTCCTTGTGGTGGTATTTAGAGGAATCTCTCAAATCATTTTTGAATTTAAAATAAATTAATTTAAAAAAACACAATACTATCAAAATACAAAAAAGTATATATATATATATTAATAGTAATATTTTGTTTGAATATCAGCCTGACACATGAATGGTAAACATGAAAAATGAATGGTACAATACATTTGTGGCTACAAATGAGAAATTTTAGGAATAGCGGTGCAGATCAGGAGTGCCTCTTCACCACCACATTAGCTCTGGTTCTTGAACCAGTTCTGTTCTATCACCTGTGAAAGAGTGCTTTTTGAGCATTCCACAGCTAAATGTCATATTATTATGATGTCTACTGAAATTTTGCCACAGGTAGGAGTCAATGTTATACCAGCCTGAAAAAGTTCTGTGTTGCTTGTGTGTTGTAGGTCATGGCTTCATTCTTCAGTCATTCATCACCTGAGACTGCAAAACATTTCATGCTTTGAGAGTGTATCTTGAAACTGCCCTACTTTTTCAAGTCATGCTATCATAACATGTAACCTGCTTAACCTAATTTATGCCGGTCATTACATTTCATCATACTTTAATTCTAAAACTGAGCCAGTGTTTGGGTTCGAGCGTACTGGGCTGCCACTTCAATTAATAGAAATAAAGTGTCTTACTCTGATTGCTGCCGTCTGAACGGCCCCTTCCTGCCACCACAAACTCTCCCAATTCAAAGAATCTTGATTTAATAGGATTTGAGTGGTATGCTGGAAACCAGGTCACAGTCGTAGTGAAGGAAGTGGTTGTGGTTAACTCTAACCATCTGATCCAAGCTAAATACTTGCAAGTTAGATAGCTGTCTGTCGAGCTTGTTTTGAAAATGGAGCAATAATGAATGTGGACACTTATTGTACAAAGCAGAAAATACTTTTGACCTCTTTATAAACTTTTGGTCTAAGTAAAGCACGCATATAAGCTGTTATACAAGTAACACTGTTTTAACCTCCGTCTCAGCTTCTTTCCGTGTCTCACTCCTCCATGTGAAAACTAATTAGACAGCAAAGAACTATGAACTCCTGGCCAGAAATAAAAATATCAAAGGAGGGTTTGACACTGCCAGCATTTCCCCCCTCGATGCAGACAGAGCTGTTATCAAACTGGCTTCTTTATGTTGCGTATGAAATGATGAGTGCTTATCATGTAGCTTGAACCATTTGCTCGCTGTCACAGCACATTCATTTCACAAAAGGGACTCCTCCTCTCACTGGATTACTGTAATCTGGATTATGATGGATGGCGTACGACTGAATATGTGATGGAGACTATGATTGAGTGTTTGCACACATGTTCGTGTCAGTGTGTGTTTGTGTAACATGCTAAGAGTATTAAAATCTTAGAATGAGCCATAGGAAGCGCACAGTGTATTATATTCATATCTACCTCCTCCAGATCAGCAGTCCGACTCCCATGGAGAGCAGCATGATCAGGGCGGCCACGGACACGACGACAATGATCACCACTGGACTCTGTTCACTGGACGCCAGTGCCACTGAAAATGACAAAACACACTCATTACACACATGAACAAGAACACACACATGAATGAACCATGGACACGCCTGAGTGTTCTCGACATATATTAACACCATAACAACACAATTTAACACCCTGGCATGCAGCGTGCATATCTTCAATTACTGTATATTAAGTGTGAACAAGAGCAGGAGATGAGTGCTAAAATAAGGCGATGACCTTAAAGGCCAAATTAATTTCATAGTATAGGAATTTAGCGGAGGCTAAACTGATGTTTTCCTGTTTGAGAGAGCTGCAACCTCCTCGAGATGATTAATATTCACACTTGACCTGTCCAACACTGTCTACTACTACTTCTATTAGCATGCACTAAGATTCCGCTTCCCTAAATTCACTCAAAGGAACAGAAATAAAAGGACAACATGGTCTTTGTTGTAGAAAAACTTTTTGTGTAGATTTAAAAGTTCAGGCTCAAACCTCATATCCATGTTTTTCTTTCTTTTTTTTTATGATCAAAATTATGGATTAATTGTTTTGTTACCTGCTGTTTCTACGGTCAACAGATGGACAGATGCTTTTACAATCCAGGAACACAGCAGAGATGCAGTGAATGTGACCTTAATGTCCAACACTGGACAAAGAACATATATTAAAATGTGCACAGGCATGTAAAGTTTTGCCCCTCTGTGCTCCAGCTGTGCATCTGCCAACTCTTACCGTCTGCATACAATTAATCTAGCAATAGTTAAACTTTCCTAATGCATAATTCACTTGACACATGAATGTCATAATCTTGTATTGTCCTCCTCCTCCTCATCGCCCTCATCCTCTACTTCTTCTTCCTCCTGTTTGTTTCCTAAGTAGCCACTCGAGGCTGTTGTATTTCTGCCTTGTGAGATCTCAGGTCATCACTTATTTGACACTTGATCTCGCCTGAGGCAAAGTGAGTAAACTGAATATGCATCATCCAAAAACTTTATTGTACATGACCTCTCACCCTACAGCAAAGCAAATGAGTATGCAACCCCCTCCACTCCAAAATAAAGAAATGATCTTGTGGTAGAGCTGGTATTTGGCCAACTGTGGAAGATGGTGTTTGTGTAGGGCAGCTCTCAGGTGAGTTCAACTGTATAACTGTGTAAAGCTCAGTGCTATAAAACTATGAAAGCTCAACAAAGCTCCGTCTTGGAGAAGTATAAGAATTCATGAGAGGTACGGAGCACGCAACACACACAGAATCCCAACCAGACCCTGAGGTGGCATGAGGGACACGGTATCAACTTTCACAAAGACGAACCATTTCACAGCTTACTGGTAAAATCTTGAATCTTCACACATAATCTCAGACACACTCACTATAGCTCTCTCACTCTAGCAGCAGGCCTCATTGTGTGGGATTGCCAGGTGCCTACAACACCCCCCATCCTGATCTGCCTGGTGGAGCTGAGAGGAGGGAGCGAAGAGAAAGGAGAGAAAGTGAGGAGAAGAGGGGAGGAGGCGTAAAACGGGTACTCACGCTCGCCAAGTGTCTGCAGCTCCAGGGGAGCGCTGTACGCTCCGTAGTCGATGGGTGGCGGAGAGGAGGAGGATGAAGAAGAGGATGATGAAGAAGAGGAGGAAGAAGAAGTAGAGGATGAGGACGATGAGGAGGAGGAGGACGAGGACGATGAGGGGGAGGAAGAGGAAGGGGATGAAGACGAGGAGGATGAGAGAGGGGAGGAGGACAGGGGTGAGGAAGGGGCGGGCGTGGAGAAAGGGCGGATGAGGAAGACATATGTGGTGCCAGGTTTTAGGTTGTTGACACTGATCCGTGTGGCAGCAGTCTTCACAGTCGAATAACTCTGATCCTTTTGTTCCTGTGGAGACAGACAGTGAAAGTGAGAGACGGAGAAAATAAAGACAGAAAAGCAGGAGGAGAAAGAGAGGAAGGAGAGAGATGAGTAGGTGGAATCCATTTGTGAGATGCCTTGTTCATTTCCAAGGCTCAGTTTGAGATGCTGGGAGACCTGCAAAACTATTTCATAACCAAATCAAGGGCTTTGGTAATGTTTCATTTATTGAGAGAGTGGAACGCTTTTCAGAGTCACAAAGTTTCAAAGAGTCAGGTGGCTCAAGAGGACTGTGACTTCTTTAACCCGCTTTCAATAAAGTATCACCCTGAGCACTTGGAAATAAATGGTGAGAAAAAATCCAAGACGGTGACAGACAGTGTGACTCACGAGGTCTCAGAGGTCTTCAGAACACAGGCCAAAGACAGTGCACATCTATGGAATTACTTTGTGTCAAATCAATCCAAACAAAACTTCATTATCAAACAAATATAAAGAGAGAAAATTCTCTAACCTCAGACATAAAATTTATAACTTGAAAAAAAAGTTTTTGATTGACAGCTCAGTGCTCCGGAACTCGGTCACTTTGTTTGAGATTACATTTTTTGGTCTCAGCGAGAATTTTCTTTCCCAAATTGTGTTTTATTCTCTCTTCAGTCCTTATATTTGTTTGATATTGAAGAAGTTTTGTTTGGATTGATTTGACACAATCGGTTTCTTTCTGTGAGAATGCACCTTATGAAACTGGGCACAATGAGGCTGGTGAGCAGCTGACATGCATTAACATAATTACTCCGCTTGTGTTGTCTGATATGTTTGCCTCTACCTGTTCAGTGACAACCCGTTTCCCATCTCTGCCTCTGTTCAACAAACAGTCTTACTGCTTCTTTGCATGTCATGCCTCTGCATGTCAATGAGATCAATCCAAGTGAGGGACCATAAATCTGATTTATCTGCAAAAAGCGAGCGAGCGAGGTAAGCAAGTGGAAGTGAGTTTTTGTGTTGACGATGCTTTTTCATTGCACAAAGAGAGAATAAAGGAAGCAGAGAGAAGAGAGCAAGAAGGATGGAGACGCTTTGTAATATCAAGTTATGAATGAACATTGATTCAATCATTGTTAGTCATTACCAGAGTTAGTCATTATTGTCGTCAACACTGTGTTATTATTGTTAATGTTTAACAAGTGATTCTATAAATATTAGTGAGTGTCACTGTGTGGGTTCAGACAAGCAGAAAGCTGCATCTTGAAAAGAAAGAAGGAAGAAGGTGACTATACGCTGACTAAGCAGTGCCATATTTCATCCTGTGATAGGCTCTTTGCTGCAGTGTGTTGCCTTTTCATTTCATGGCCTGTCAACAATCTTAGTGTCTCAATCTCAGTTATTCTCCATCTATCCTTCACACCCCCTCCATTCTTCTGCTTCCCTCACAAAGCGCCTTCATTCAGTTCTTTCTGTTACCGTGTTCTTACCAACATCTTTACACCGAGTCATCTTCCCCTCATCTGTCCCTAATACCCCTCTGTGAGGTCTGATCACACAGGCATCTCATTCTCTCAGATCCCTCTACTGTATGCCTCCTGTCTCTCCTCAAGCATCGTGGTTCTAAATCTTCCCCTCCTTTTTTTTTTTTAAGATGTGGGAGTAGAGCAGCAAGGAGCGAAGGCTTTATTAAATATGGTGAAGCATAGAGAAGAGGAGGAGGTGTGAAAATGGCTGAGAGGAGTGTGACAAAGCCAAATACAAAGACCTGGCATTGCCAGAAAATGCGGCGTATGAGCATGGAGAGGCGTGAGCGTGACAGCTGTGGTTTACGTGCATGACAGATTTACTGTGAAGACTATGACTGTTTACGGGGCGGCCACGATCTCTGACTAAGTGTTTGCTTAAATGAGCATGAGAGGGCCAATGAAATTACAGCAGTTATTCAGAAATGCAAGAGAAAATGTGGCAGTGATATGGGCCTCTGCTTTGACATAATTTCCCCTGACCACAATGAGCTTTGAAACACTTCTAAATAGCAGTTCAAGACCATGATTTCACCTTTTGGAAAGGGCTGTAAAAATAAATCACACATCAGTCGGTGTGCTGAGTTTCTCCTGTGACTCCTTACGCACATGCACTGAGTCAGTCACTCATTACATGGTTTTCTGTTAGCATGGTGCACCAAAGATGACTGATGAAGAGATTTTGGTGTCTATGCTGCGCTGTCCTCAACTCACTTTTTTTAGTATTTATAGCACAGCATGTAGATTTTAAATATGTTTAGTGACCGCCCTGCTACTGTTTGAAACTTGAGTACACTTGAATTTTGCTATTGACTGAATTTGGAGGCAGGTTACACATGGTGACAACATCCGTTAGCATCCATCCTGGGGCCGCGAGCTCTGAGGTACAACACATTTACCACACAGAAACTTTCCTGAATGTGCTTCAGAGACAGTCAGAGCTCCAGCAGAGTCTGTGTATGAGTGTGTGTGTGCGTCCAGCACATGTATGGAGAGTTTTCACAGCAGCAGGTTGAGAGCGAACAATACGACGCACCACTGAACGGCCGTGAACGTGCTTCACACTGTGAAAGTTCAGTGGTCTCTCTGTGTGTCAGCTGTATTACTGCTACACTAAGCGATGGTCAGTCACAGTATGTTTGCATCACAGAGTAGAGGTGTGGGGTTAAAAGACACAAACATTTAGGAGGTGTGGAGCATCTAAAAAAGGACACTGTGATTGGGAAATGTAGGATCGAGCATTTTTGGAGCCAGCGCCACACAGTCAGGATAAACTGGCCTCTGCTGCTGCTCTTCTTTAAATCTCCCTTGTTTGTGTCCCAGCTTTAGGGAAATGCAACACTAAATCACTGCAGTATACATATTCCTTTAAGCTTTATGTTCCTTTAGTGTTTTTCTCCATTTACTCGCTGGATTCTTGGTCAATTTATACCAACAGCAAAGGTGGAGGAGGACTTTGAGTTTACTTCAATTTACTGGTTAGGATGGACAATAAGTGAAAAAAGGTTATGATATAACAATGGATTTTACCTTCTCGTAGTATTTGACCTCATATTCAGTGCGGCTGCTGTTTGGGTACGAGGGCTCCCTCCACACCAGGGTTATGCTCTTCTGCTCGATCTTCTCTGCTCGCAGCTCACTGATCAGTGATGGTGCTACAAAGAAGGAGAAAAACACACAGAGAAAGAGAGAAAGAAGGAGAGGGATGAGTTTGGGGATTGAATATATATTCAATAGCTTGAGGAGTTTTCTCAAGGACATCAGAAACAGTCTTTACTGTTTTTTTTTCTTTACACAAAGCTGGATGATTCAGGCAAAGGTCAAGAGAGGACTGGAATGAATTCTACATATTCTATATATATACTGTGTCGCCCGTACTGCAGAGAGCTAAAGAAATGTGGACATAGAAATAAGAGGACATATGGGGAAGAATAACAGAGGTAGGTTAGGAGAGAGGTAGCACATTAATTATTGAAAATGAGATGAGTAAGAGCAGACAACTTCATCACATTCCATGAATGGACAAACACCGTGTGTGCTTCTTTGTCTGAGCAGGTGTGTGTGTGTGTGTGTGTGTGTGTGTGTGTGTGTGTGTGTGTGTACAGCATTGAGAAAGTGCCTGGGTCGATACATTGGGACTGACAATAGATCCATACAGATATGGATTGACTGACAAGTCTGTATCGACAAGAAACTAACGGATGGAGACTGCTATTAATCTGAGCTCCCCGTTTCCTCCCCGCGTCTCTCAATTAAACGAACTTGAGAACTTTTTCTGACTCAATCTCAGAGACCCGCGGTGAAACGGTCCTGACAGATATTTCATCTCGTATTGATCACAGTGGAGAACAAAATAGAAGATGAATTATCCGGACAAATTTAGGCGCAGCGTGTAATGGCACTGGCTCACTAAGCAAACAATTTCATTACTGAGGAAAGGCCGGTTCTTTTGTTTCTCTGTCAAAGAGTGACAGGCAGCACGTAGTATGATGATCAGCAAGCACCACCCACCCTTGCTTAAGTGCTAATTATTCCATGTATAATGAAGTAGCAAAGTGGGTTGTCACTCAAAAACACTAAGAAAAATAAAGAGGTGCAGTTAGCTTAGTCAAAAGGCCTTTTGTCTGGGAGGAGCCGTGCCATTAAGGCCATTAGGGTTAGCTTTAGAAGGAGAGGGTGAGGGCTGTGCTCCATCATCTTTCTGTACTGCATGGTAATTATTGCTGTTTTTTACTTATTCAAACACCTTTCAATGGCCCGGCTTCAGAAAGACGTGATCCTTCAGGATTTTCTATGCCACCAGTCCATTTTTACTTTTCTTGGAGTTCTTGTCTGTTCTTATTCCATCTTTTCTCATCCTCCCATCAGTCTTCAGTCCCATCAGTCCACTTTCTTACTCCATCCACTTCCTGTTCATTGTTCCTCGACCTTTAACTGTGAATTCATCTCTTCCCTCAGTGGAAACAGCCACACTAATGAAAATGTTATGCCTGTCACTCACACATGAGCAAAACTATGTGAGCGCACAAAATAACTACACACACACACAGCATCTGTGCAGCTCGTTCAGTTATTTTAGGCAGTGGCTCAAAGACACTTGATCTATCTGCATCTCTCACTGTCCATCTCCATCTGTCTGTGTTTTTGATGTCCCTGGAAACACAGGTATTTATCCATTATTCATGGTGTGATTTTGTACCACAGAGGCAAGGTGGGCATGTTAGTATGTGTGTGTGTGTCCCAGGCAGTGCTGAAGCCGAATCTATCATTGCTTTTTATGTCTGCCCAATCAAGCTGCATGGAGGAGGAAGATAATCCAGACTGCAGTATGATAGGCCTGTGTGTGTGTGTGTGTGTGTGTGTGTGTGTGTGTGTGTGTGTGTGTGTGTGTGTACATTAGAAATGTGTGTAGAAAGTGGAAAAAAAGCAAATTCAGTATCTAATGAGCAGGTGAACAATTCGACATGGCATTCACTTGGATTCAGTGTTTCTGAGGCATTTCTCTTCAGGCTCATTTCTCTACTGAATATGAAAAGATAATGTGACATACATGTAGTAATCACTTGTGTCATTGGCATTATATAAAGTATATGCAAAACAAATCTGACTACTTGCTCACTTTTGTTATGCTTTTATTTTGGCGTTTTTCTGATCTTAAAAATAAAATAACTGTAATTGTAGAAATTGGATACAATCCACTCCATTCAATTAAGATAAAAAAAAAGACCAGTAGTATAGTATAGTAGTTAATGGACTTGAATGGACTTCTTTTACACTGCACTTTACACTACTCATTCACCCAATCACACACATTCATACACTGATGGCACTGGCTGTTTTGGGGAGCTAAGTACATGCCCAAGTACATGCAGACTGGAGAAGCTGGGGATTGACTCACCGATCACCTGATTAGATGACTAACCCCTGAGCCACAGCTGCCCCCAAAAGATTGTAATGTAATTTCAATGATGTATAAAATACAAACTCAGAAGATATTGTTTGTTTCAGAGGCTCTGTAACGTTAGATACGCTTTTCAACATAATAAATAAGTAAAAAAAACAAAAAACATTCAAAGTATTCTGAAAACTTTAGTGACGCCAGGTAATTTTGAATATATGGACACAAATCGTTCTAAAAAATATGAATGTGAATGTACATACATGTGGTGGCAGACATGTATAGTAAATTGAACAGCAGAGAATAGTTGTAGAAAAGAAAAAAACATGTTAACGAACAGTGAATGTAAATAATCACTCAAAACGAAATGATTCTATATATCTACTGATGTTTAGTGTGGAGGAAACAGGCTACAGCCATATTCATTAGAAAATAAAGGAACTGCTCCCACAGTGCATGAAAATCCTAAAAAAAAATAAAAAAAAATGACGGTGTACAGGTGAGATGAGTGTGTGGCAAAGGACAAACTTTGAAGAAACTGAGACAAAGAATAGAGATATAGAGTGAGATGCCATCCAAACACAACTTGCTCTCCCCACCTACAACTGCAGGCTATTGTTTGCTATTCTTTCCTTCCTTGTATGCTGAATTATGCATAGCCTGTGCCTGACTCCACACCCCAGATCACACAGCTCAATCTGACACATGAAAACAGGTGTGCATGAGTTTCCTATCAGTATGCGTGCGCACACACACACACACACACACACACACACACACACACACACACACACACACACACACACAGTGTAGGACCATCAGGCTCCATCACAATCACTGGGAGGCTCAGATCCAAAAGTAATACACAGATTAAGATGATGTTTCCACCTCTGGAGCTCAAAAGAAAAAGAAATAGGCATGAACTTCTATAGCAGTACTTCAACTCTTTCCACACCCATTCAATACAAACTGGAGTACATATTACTACTGTACAATATGCAGAGTACAGTATGTACACTAATACTTGATCAGATGATCAGACATTCATATTAAAGTGGAAGAAATCTTTCTGAAGGCCAGAAAACTGATTTTTTTTTGTAGCTTTTGAAATGCATTTCATTGTGAATCATCTAGATGTGTATCATGTAGAAAATGTCTTCCGGGAAGAAGAAGTCACAAAGAGTGATGAGAGAGGTGCAGTTCTTACAGAATCTGCCTTTTGGATTCTCACATTTCGATAGCATCTATTAAGAATGTGGATACCACTATGGAGCTAGTAGGTATAATCATTTCAAAGACATGTACACACAAGCTGTTTATGCACACATATGTTCAGATGCCATACACGCACAACTTCAACACAGTCACAACACACACACAAGAGTATATGGCAGCAAAAGGTGGGTAGTGTTGGGATTGGTGCTGTATTTGAGAGGAAGAAATCAATGGCAACTGCCTGCTGAAATGGACACACACAAACACACACACACAATTGTACAATAATTTTCACAAGTAATATAGGAGAGGCGATGGCCTTGTGGGCAATAAGCCTCTCCAGCTCTGCTGTGGAAGTACACCGTAAACGTTTTCAAAGCCTCATCATAGAGCAGAAATCACACAGCAGACACACTGATAGGTACTTGTCACAAAGATATACGGCTCCTGATAAGATCCAGCATGAAAGATTTTCTGTACACACATCAATCACAGATACAGATGATGGTCTATTCACTTCAAAGAGACACTATGATGAGAGCAAAAAAAAGTGAGGCATGAGGAATAATATGGAGTCTGGCACAAAAATGGCAAACAGGCAGCACAAGGCTGCTCCTCTCAGTGAATAAACTTCTATCGCCTGTGAGTACGAGCTATTTAGGTTTTGATAGATTCTGATTGCTAAGTTTTTGTTGAAGCTGAACTGTTCATTTCTACACTCTTGAGATTAGTCAAACTCATGGCCAAACAACTCAAGACAACAAAGACAACAGAAAACTACTTTCTTTCTTTTCTGGCAGGTATAAGTTAACATTAAGGTAACACTTGAGTCTTTTGAGATTATTTTTGCTTATTTTTATGATTTATATTTCCTTGTTTCTGACACAACACCGGCTCCACTCCCTCTCAGAATCTGCAGGTGCCCCAGGCCTGTAAACCTTTTTCTTCCCATTGGTACACTAACACTCCCCCAGTGTTCTGAGCTCCAGGCAGCTTGGCTAACAAACTGAGCTAACATTAGCTAACAGCAGCTACAGTTGTCGGCAGCTCTTGCACATTGTGGAACTGTTGGTCTCTGTAAATAATATTATGCTCTGCATGAAAAGTGCCATGAGAACACTTTGTTATGATATGGTGCTGTATAAATAAAATTGAATTGAATTGAATTCAAATTCACTGTCCATCAGGAAACTCTGTAAATCACAGAGAGTTGAGGCGGAGCATCAGGACATCAGAGGGAAAACCAGAAAATTTTCTTTTTCTTTCTGTTTCACCAAAATCAAATAGTTGGTGGTGTGGACGTGTACTTCTTTGCAGGAGATCAGTGCGATCGGATGTAAAGTGGGAATGACAGACACACCATTCACATGAAGTCAGTAGCATCAAAATGGTTTTAAAAAGTCACACAGTGTGCTTCCTCTGGTTCTCTTGAGCTTCATTTCAGACCCAGTTTCCAAAACCCAATCCTGTAGACACTGGGGGTTATGTGGCAAACTCCATGCTCAGGTCTCTATGGCAGGTAGATCTATGAATAGACTTTGGCACAAAATGGCAGCCACTGCTGTAGGCTCTTGCATGTGTACAGAGGCAGCTGAGGTGCAACTGGCATCTGTGTGTTGTTATCAAAGGATACAGGCAGAGGAGCTGCTCTCCCCAGGGGTGACGGCACAACCACGGCTGAACATCTTGCAGTCATTCTTACTTTTCTCCTCTTCCTCACTTCTTCTTCTCTGGAAACTCTCTCTCTCCTGATGCCCATCCATCTCCTTATCTCCCCCATTTCTCCAGCACAGTCTCCGTCTCCATCTCTATTCTCGGGGGAATCTGCTGTTCCCTGCAGGCCTGCTTGTGCCTCTGCTGAGATGACATCCATCTTGTCGGCGGGGGGTTTCATTGTTCTACTTCTCGCCATCCCCACCACGTGCCCCTTTACTCACTCCTGTATGCCTCTGCATATTAAAGAGTGACTGCATGTGTGTTAGGAATGGAGACACATGGTGGTAGAGAGTGTGTAGCAGTAAGTCGTAGGCAGGAATGATTGAGTGAGTAGTATCTGTCAGGCCTGTTCATGTTCAAAGGGTTAATGTGAATCTAGAGTGTTGTTCCCTCTGGGCACAGCACCACTGGCTTCTACCTGGGGTTAAACTGATAGTGCAACGATTTATGTGACTGACAGCAGAGGAGTGGGAACATTACGTTTCTTTTGGTTCAGCTGTCCCTGGGGCTTTTTATACACCTACTGCCACAAGCATTTCTGTCACTGGCTCCAAAATCCCAGTGGAGTGTGCATTTTCACATGCACCTTCTTAACAAAGTCATCAACGTTTCAAAAGGTAAAGTAGCTGTGTGTCTTTTTTTCCCCACTTTGCTGTAACATGCATTTACAGGCTAAACTTTCCATCAATGCAAAAAGATCTGAAAATGAATAATGTTTCATTTTAACCAGTCAACTATCCTACACTAGACAGCATGAAACCAGAATCTCACTGCTGCACTCGTTCAAACATCATTTGTGTGAAGAAGTACTGCAGCACCCTCTCAGACGGTGACCTCAAAGCAATGCATTCCTTAGAGTGACTCAATTTAAAGCACACAGTTAGAGGAGGTAGGAAGGATGGAACACTGAAGAATGACATCTAGCTCTGCATTGAGATCACCAACAAAGAAAAGCAACCTTCAGTTCACCAGGTGGTTGTATGTGTACGCCTCCTAATCTAATGATGTTTTATATAAGAGCAGCCACAGCCCGACCAAGGTCTTACTATCTTGCAGCAGGTCTTGCTGTTTTAATCTGGGGCTATCAGCCTGCCCCAGCAGTGGAGAGCTGCAGTATCTGGCAACCTGTTCCGTGCTCAACACTCACAGTCTAATCTGCACTATCAGCAGCCAACCACCTGGACGCCACATCCCAAATACAAATACGTACATGCAATTATTCTGCTCTGCTCCAAATAAACAAAGCAGGAGCACACTGTTAGAAAGAACAACAGCAGGAACAGAGGAGGAAGGGAGAAATGATGTTATTCAGGTTGCTGCTTCAGAGGCGAAGTGAGCAGATGACAGCTATTATTACCATTCATATCAGTAAAGAAAGAAAAGGGAAGGTGTTTAGAGGGTAACACACACACACACATACAGAGACACTGAGTGGTGCAGAGAAGACACCTGGACAAGGCTCACTTTCCTCTAAACTTCAAAATTATATGTTACAGGGACCTGATCCACCTGGATCGTGTGTGTGTGTCGTGAGAGGAGAGTCTCAGTGATGGAATGATTAAATGTGTCAGTCCGCAGGTGGGTGGGTGAGAGAAGGAAGCGGGACAGAATTTTCCTCTGTATGATACATTAAAAAAGAGCCTGATCATCATAGTCCAGCTGTGCCAAAAACACCAGCTCCTGAAGATATGCTTACAATAAAATGATGAAACATTACTGCACACACATGCAATTAGTTGTCATTAATCATGTCAGATGAGAAGCTATGAGGATCTGCTATGTGTGAAAAACCACCTATTACCTGTTACCTGTCAACCTTTACAGGGGAGAACGACTGGGGCCGACTTCTTTAAACTGCACTTGACAGCTGCACACTGACTGATTCTGAACACTCTTCGGGCCCAGTGTGCTTTAGCCTAAAGGCAGAGGCATGGTCTGATCATGACACGTCCGTCAAGCCAGACAGCCTCAGCCCGAAGCCTCAAACAAATAAAAACATGGCCCGCACAAACATACACATACACACACACACACAAACTCGCAAAAACACAAACACAGAGTGGCTGGCTGACCCACGCCTGCTGCAGGAGATTGGCTAAGAAGGTGAAGAAAGCTCTATCTGCCTCGACAGACTCACAGGGAGCGCAAATGCATGCACATACCCCCACACTCTGCATCCTCTTTGCTTTACTAGTCACACAGGGCAAGTGCAAATTCAAGTCAAGTGCAAGTCTAACATGTCAAGAGAGGTGGTGATCTCAAACAGTGTGTATGGGTTAGAATAATACAATGCCCGATCTTTTACTTAAACATGAATAGCAATGCTGCAATATGAAAAACACTCCACACAAGTGAGAGCCTTTTAAATATTTTAGAATTAATTCATGCATTAGTTGGTCAAAACACAGCACATTTTAGTCATATATACTGCATACTGTTGCATACTGTGCAGTTTAATCTATCTAGCATCATATTTTTTAAGCGGAACATATATCGTGTATGTTAATTCATGGAAACTAAGCTGTCAAATAAATGTAGTGGAGTAATAAAGTATGTAAAAATTAACAATATTTGCCTCTGAAATACTGCTACCTTAAGGAGAAGAGGCATAAATTAAGATGAAATGTATGTATGAGGGCTACTGAAAATGTGACACAGTGTGTCTACCAGTGATTTTTTGTTTATCGCTGGTAGATACTGAGTTGGTGAAGAGAAGTGTAAATACACACAGTACCGGCACAAAGTATGTATGTATATATTGATTGAAACTGATGTAGAAGCAGCACAGTAAATGTAAAGGCGTGTCTGCGTCTGTGTGTGTGCAATGTTGGTCTGATGAGCTGAACTGTCTGTCACCCACCTACTGCTGTATCAGAGCACACTGTCATTCAGAGAGACAGCTGCATCTCTACACAACTTCCTCTCTTTCGTGCTCACCGCAGGACGCCGCCAACCTTCTCTCCCCTCCAGCAAGAAGCCACACAGAAAAAACAGGAAATATGTCACAGACACGCGAAAAAAAAAAAAAAAACCTCACAAGGTATTAGACCGGGAAAGATGAGAGATGAGGATGATTTTGGAGTTCTTTTCTTTCTAGCCTCTTTGCGACTTTAAGAGTTTGTGTTTTCACCTGCTTCTCTTGGCAAAAGATGTGCATCAAAGACAGCCCTGGACCGCGTGTAACACCCTGATTATGAGGACAACACTGTGCGCCTGTCGTCAACTATCTCCAAGCTTTGTTTGAATTTCTGAGCGAACACCACAATTCCCCGAACAACAAAAAACAGCCTGTAAAATCCACATACAGAGCGCACATACTAAAGACCCAGAGAGTGCCTCTTCATAGACTCCAATTATAAGCCAAGAGGTAAGCAATTAAAATTCCCATCACAGGGTGAAAAAGCGTCTTAAGTGGCTGGGCTATAGTCCTGAAAAGTAGCTTGATGACTCTATTCATTTGGTGTCTGCTGAAGCCTCACCTTCCCATCACTTCTAATTAAGGAGGCAAAAAGGATCCAAATGCCTCCATGCAGCATGCAGAGGGCTGGAGGCGGGGATGAGGGGAGAGACGGTGGAGAGGTGTGAAATGAGAGAAAAAAAGCCTATTGGAAGCAAAATGACAAAGAGACAGTGTAGGAAAAACAAAGCATTTTTTTTCTGAAGGTGCAACCCCAAATTAATTCACTTTTAAACTTATATATTCTCACAGAGTCAAAGTGAAACACGGATTCAGACGCCAGAAATCTGAGATGTGCTACATCAAGTGAGTCAGAGACAAGTTTTGTTTTGGTTTCCCTCACTTTCTTTTTGTGTTCATTTTAGGTGTCTTCGCTCCCTGTGATTGTCTATTGGTTTCACCTGTGCCTCGTTAGCTCCTTGTGTGTGTGTGTGTGTGTGTGTGTGTGTGTGTGTATAAGCCTCTCTCTCCCAGTGTGTCCCTGTTAGATTGTCTGGATCCGTTTGTGAGTATTCATGATTACTTTCCTCGTGTTTTGACCCTGTTTGTTCATTGACCTGTTTTTGCCTAGTGTCCTGTACCTTTGCCTGTTTTTTGGACTGTCCTTCTGCCTCGTGCTTTTGTACCTCTGCCCGAGCTGACTGCCTTTTTGTGTACCGAACCCGGGCTGTTAATAAATCGCCTCACAACACCTGTCTGTCTCTGATCTGCTCTGTGAATCCAGTTGTCTGTCTGGTCCTGACACAGCCTAACAGAGCCACAGCTCTACTGAGCCATATATTCATTTAGCTCTAACTAGTAATGATTTCATGAGATAAAATAAAATAAATTCACAAAATAAATATTAGAGATGAAATTCATCACATGCATTCGCCCTCAACAGCCACTGATCAAATCATCAAATCAAATCAAATCAAATTTTCTTTGTGTAGCCCAAAGTCACAAAACACATTTTGCCTCAGAGGGCTTTACAATCTGTACAGGGAGTGACACCCTCTGTCCTTAGACTGATCTACATTGTGATACAGCAAGTTTGGAAACAGCTGTAAAACCTGATTCATATTTAGACTGTTTTTCTCCCACTGACCTTCATCAAATAACTTTAATAATTTCTTTATCTAAGTCGTCAACCTGTCTCTTAGACCCCATCCCAACCAGGCTGCTCAAGGATGTTTTACCTCTAGTTAGCCCTTCTTTATGATATGATTAACCTTGTCATTATCAGGATATGTACCACAGTCCTTTAAAGTAGCTGTAATTAAACCTCTTCTTAAAAAGCCCACTCTAGATCCAGAGGTTTTAGCCAATTATAGACCGATATCAAACCTTTCCTTTCTCTCTAAGTTACTTGAGAAAGCTGTAGCTAATCAGCTGTGTGACTTTATCCATAGGAACAGTTTATTTGAGGATTTTCAGTCAGGATTTAGAGTGCATCATAGCACAGAGACCGCACTAGTCAAAGTCACAAACGATCTCCTAGTGGCATCAGACAAAGGACTCATCTCTGTACTCGTTCTGTTAGATCTTAGTGCTGCATTTGACACCATAGACCATCAAATTCTTTTACAGAGACTGGAACATCAGATTGGCATCAAAGGAACCGCCCTAAGCTGGTTTAAGTCATATTTCTTAGATCGATCTCAGTTTGTTCATGTCAATGTTGAATCCTCCATGCATACCAAAGTTAGTCCCACAAGGTTCTGCATTCGGACCACTTCTATTCAGTTCATATATGCTTCCTTTAGCGAACATTATTAGGAATCACTCCATTAATTTTCATTGTTATGCTGACGACACCCAATTATATTTACCAATCAAGCCTGATGAAACCAATCAGTTAACTAAACTCCAAGCATGCCTTAAGGATATAAAAAAATGGATGACCTACAATTTTCTGATGTTAAATTCAGACTGAACACTGAAGTTCTTGTAATTTGTCCCAAATACATCAGAAACTCTCTTTCTAGAGACTTAGTTACTTTAGACGGGATCACCCTGGCCTCCAGCTCCACTGTAAAGAATCTTGGAGTTACTTTTGATCAGGATTTGTCCTTTAATGTCCACAGAAAACAAATTTCGAGGACTGCATTCTTCCACTTACTTAACAATGTCAAAATCAGACGCATTGTGTCTCAAGTGGATGCAGCTAATTCAGAATGCTGCTGTGCTGTTCTGATAGGAACGTTTGGGCTATACAAATAAAATTTGATTTGATTTAATTTGACTGTAAATATATTTAGCTGATGATACAGTGTTTTATTTAAGTAAATACTGTAGTATTTGCACATTTTGCTTTTGGTATTTTTACTTCAGTAAATGTTGTGAGAACCAGGATTTCACCACATTCCCTCTCATTTCTCCTTTGCTCCTTTACAATGTGTTTTTCTCCTGTTATTCAGACACTATACATGCTGTGCTGCTCGTCTCACTTGTCTCTGCTTGCTCCTGGTCGTCTTTGACTCTTTATGTTCCCCTTCTACTTCATTATTTTTATCTCTAGGCCTTAATGTCTGCCCCTCATCTCCTGACTTTCATCCACACACAACTTGTAAATGTACTCCATATGCAGTTTTCACAGACTGAACTGAAAAGTTTCCACTGAATGCACAGCATTTTTGAAGAAATACATGTATTCTTGCTTTTTCTCTTCACCCCATGCCTCCTTTCCCCTGCACCCAGAAGGCACCCTGCTCACAATGCTACACCGCTCACCTCTCTCCATCCCTCCACTTCTATATTCATCCCTCTCTCCTCTCCTCCCTTTATCCTCCCATCTCTCAGGCCCATGTAACTCCTCAGGGACCAGCCATCTAAAGCCCGACCAGTAATCCTCTCAGGATATTGAAATGCCAATCCTTCCTCCACCCTGACCCACACCTCCACCCCATCTCTACAGCCTGGCTGCATCCCCCTCTTCTTCTCTGCCTCAGCTAAAGCGCTTTGGATGTACCACTGGGGGTTGAGACATTCAACCCAAGTGTGTTTTCATCACATGCACAAACACACACACAAAAATACACAATCACTGAACTATAATGAGGCAAGATGTCATTTTGCACGTACACTAATCAAGCATGAAGCAATACACAGAGCGTATGGCATATAAGCACGGTACAGCGCGCGCACACACACACACACACACACACGAAAATATGTGTATGGCCTGGTGAATGCAGAGCAGACACACACACATATGCATCCCTAATCCACAGCTGGATAAGGGGCCCCATGAGCCCTGGGCAAAAATGATCCCCCATTTTACCCAGCCCAGGTCCCATCTCCTCACGCAACCCCAGTCATGTTTCTATCCCTCTCTCTCCTCTTCCCTTTTATCCATCCATCCATTCCTCACATGCCATGCAAAACTCCCCCTTCCCCTTGGTGGCCTGGAGAGTCCTGATAAAACCCCATCTGTCTGGGAGAAATCCACTCCTCCGCTGTGCATGTGCAAGAATCTGGTTCAGACCAATGCTTTTAAAGAATTGAATTTGTATTTGCTCTTAATGGAGGGGTTTTAATGTCATGAGATTAGAAATGCCATTTCAGATGCTTTTCATCCACTAAGAGAGAAAATCTTACTGTACACATTAAATGTAAACTGACTCCCTGTGTGTGTGTGTGTGTGTGTGTGTGTGTGTGAATTGGAGAGGTTATGTTTCTTTCTTTCTTTCTTTTTTTTTTTGCTTATAATATAACACCCGTTAGCACCTTCTCAGACTGTGCCCTTAAATCCTTGGGCTTTCTTGGCCCTCAGCTGCCAGCTAAAGTGTACCACCCACTGCTAACAAGCTTACCGTGCCCAGGAAAACACGGTACAGTAAAAGAAGATGGGGAGAAAGAGTTGCAGAGAGGATGGAGGGAAGCAGAGAGGTGAGGAGGAACAGGCCAGCTGTGATTATGTCAAGACATGCGGCCAGAGAAGGAGAAGATAGGGGAAAGAGAGGTTGCGGATGGAGAGGCAGGAGGAGGAGGAAGGAGAGAAATTACCATCTAAGAATAGTGAGTTCATGGGAGAACAGGAAAGGATAAGGTGGGGGAAATGAGGAAGGAAATAGAGGGTAAAAAAAGAAGAGATCGGGATACAGATGGGAGGAGGGGGTAAAAAAAAGGGAAAAAAGAAGCTAAAAGTAATAAAGAGATGATGAGGTGGGAAGAGAGAAAGTGTGTGTGTGTATCTGATAGCTTTGTTCCAAATCCCTGCTGCAGTTTTTATAAAGGTCAGTGAGTTTTGATGGTGTAAAGTCTTGGTGTGGAGGTCCACACACATGTACGGACACGAGGTTGAGGTTTGTGCAGGAATTGTTCTTTCAGTCCTGTGCCTGACCTGGCTGCACAGTTTTCTGACCATTACCGCCTGCTCCTGAACATGAACGTAAGCCACACAGAGTCCTCATGGATTTAGTTGGAGGCAGTAGATATAAAAAGCAGACAAAAGCCTGATGAGTCTGTCCTTGTTTCTCTAGTTTTTGTTGTCTCCCAAGGCAACGGACAACAAATACTGAAACATCAGAGAGGTAGAAGTAGTGTTAATGTTTAATGGATCAGATATGAATTAGGGATGCCACATTTTTACTGATATTTAAATAATGGAGATATAAAGCAAGTAGTTTAGATAGATTAGGCCATTTGTATTTTTTGCAGCCATCATAGTTTCTCCTTCATACTAGGAAGAAGATGACGTGAGGAGGTTGCAATCAGCAACTACACCACTACATGCCACTAAATCCTACACACTAGTAGACATGTAACTGAAACTTAAATCGAATTTAGCACAGCATTTTATTCATGTTTCATTGAGTTGACCTCAGGAGAGGAGATTGAGGAGAGAAGGCAAGATGATCTTTAGTTGGTTAGCTGTTGATCTGAACCACACTCTGCTGGTCAGGTATGGAAACCTGAAAAGCTAACATATGACTAGTAAAGTCAGGAGATATAAGGAAAGGCACATGGGGAGTAATTCTAAAGCACATTTCAAAATCAAATACAATTTTTTTTTAAAGCATGCACATGCTCACACGCACATGCTCGCACACACACACACACACACACACACACACACACACACAGGCAGGCAGCATTAAACACCCTACACTAAATGTCAGTCTAAATCCTCCCTGACACAGAAAGTCTTCTGAAGCCCATGCAAACACACTCTCCTAACCCCTTGTCCAATCCCTCTGGATGACACGGTTAGCAGGACAACTCACATCCTAATACCCCATAATAACCACAAATCAACGCCATGGCAACTGCTGACAAGAAAGACAGACAGGGACGAGGGAGATAAAGGGGATGGAGGTTGAAAGTATCGTGGGGACAGGAAATATAATCACAACAGGTTTGTCCTTCTCTCATATAGTGTCCCTAACCTTGTAGCTTTGGGTTTTTTTTTTTGTGGCAAACTAAATCTCCTCAAGGAGCTGAAGACAGCTTTAGGTTGTTAGCCATGTTAGCGTCAGCAGTGCTATCATTTCGAGTGATGTCAAATGAAGGGGTCTGCTGTGAGTAGACAAGACAGCACACATTTTTAAAACGGAATCATCAACAACAGCATGTCACTAACCACTTAACTGTGTAGCAAAAATATTAGCACTGTCAATGAAAGTACACCAACAAAGTCACAAAGATAAGGCGATGTGGTGCATAAATGTCTAGATGTTGCACTTGCATAACATTTACAGTTGGTCAATAATAACCTGTAATAATCTCACACAAATGAATTACGATTACTCTCAACATGACACAACATGTTAGTTCACATGAACAAAAAGAGTCAAATCCTGCTTTGATTCCTGCAGACCTCTTACTTCCTCCATTTATAAAGCGAGAGTGTTTTTTTCCCATCACAAGCAAACTGTTAGCTCGCTTGAAACTAACCAGAGACCCACACTGAGTGCTGCTGTTCTCCATTCATTATGCAGCACATTTCTCAAAGCTAATTTCCAATTAGTGGCGAAAACACACTCATTGTTTTTCCTCCATCACCTGCCTCCTCTGCGCAGCACCTTTCAATCTTTCTGCCTTCATGAAACATTTGCCTCATCATGTTTCACAATAATATTTCTTTCAGCATTTTATAAGAAGTCAACAAGCTTCTTTTAGAAAATAAATAAGCACAGTACAGTCTGTTTGTTAGCCAGAATGTGTGTGTGTGTGTGTGTGTGTGTGTGTGTTTAGTTTTTCACACTTGAGCTCCTCCAAATAGTGCCATTGCAGAGCTGGTTGACAGGGCTACTTGGCAAAGTGCTTTTTCAAGCCCCCAGATAATGGCCTGCTGAAGTCTACTGCTGATGAAAATGAGATCACCTCCACCGGTGAGCTCCGTCTGCAGTGATGGGCTCACTGTCAGTATGGGGAAGCGGCCTGTGTTGCTATGAGAACATACACAAATGAAAAAGACTACAGGATGCACACTTTTGAAAGCCTCTGTGTATGATGCTGAACGCATGCTGAATCTGCATACATTCCCAACACATTCAAAGGTCATGTGTGCCTGAGAGTGTCCATGATATTCATGAACAGAGACACTGTATGTATGCGTGTGTGTCAGTGTATATGCATATACCCTTGCTGAACTCAACTCTCTGTCTCTAGTAATGTTGTCAGAAACGCATGTGCATTTAATAAAGCTTCAGAAGTCATGGGTGTTATTTCACATAATAAAGGCCATAGAGTGTGTGAGGCTCATTTCAGTACACTGATTACAAAACAATACCACCTGCAGTTGTGAAGATCATATTTTCTCCACAGCCAGACTTTAAACATGAGCACATTCTATCATGAGAGTAGAAATATTAACTCTTTATATTAACTTTTAGAAGCTCGTTTGTCTTGTTGCATCTTATTTGTGGAGCTGCAGTGTGACCTCACTCGCTTAGCTGTTGTTTGTTAAATGCCGACTTAAAATATAAAATGCTGCCGTGTGTGTGAGAATCTGTGGTCCATGTGTGTGTGGTTATCTTTAATGTGCAAACTGGGACTCACCAGGCAGGCTTGTTGACACGTTGACCTGGGTGTAGAACCTCTTGTTGGGCAGCAGCTCTGACACTCCATTCAAGGCTTCCACCGTAAACGTGTAGTTGGTGTTGGGGAGAAGATTGACCACTGTCACAGTTCTCTCTGTCAGGCCCACCTGCTGAGGCACAAAGCCAACACTTGCCCCGCACGGCTCGCACTGCCTCCCGACGCACCTTCGGCACCCCACGCTGTAGGTCAGATCTGCCCTGCCGCCTGTGTCAGACGGTGCGGCCCATTCCAAGATCAGTGTAGACTGTTTCAAGGTGTACACCAAGTCTCTGGGTGGGGAGGGGGGCCCTGGAGGGACAAGAGTCAGTAAAGTCCTGAACTTTGTTTTGTAGATAGTTTAAGTTTTCAATATAATATAAAGTCATCAATAATCAGGACCATAAATATACATAATTATGTTGATGCTGTGTCTAGGATTGTTTTCCAGGGGTTTTGACATTGTTTTCAGTTGTGGCAAAAAATCTTATGGTAGCCGTAAGATTGTGTTATGACAGAGATCCTGACCCACAATGTGAGTGTTTTGCTCACATCTCATCACATAACCACCGTTGATACAGCGGGATGACAGCGGGCTCTCACTGCCCAGACAGAGGACGTTTTCAGGAAAACTTTCCAACATAAATTCAAAGATCTTTTCTGATATAAGTTGCACATGACACCACTTCTACCACATTACTGTTATTTATTAGAACAATGTGGACTGTCCAAGTTCTCATGTAGCTGTACTGTGCTCATAAAGGAGAACAGTTTCAGTGATTTTTACTGTCTTGTTTTTTTTTTTTTTTTTTTTTTTTATTTTTTAGATGTTGAATCAAACTTGGCTAATTATCAAATTAAGGAGGAACTGTGTTTTTTTTTTTTAAATAAAAATAACATTTTCTGACAGTTTCTTTCTGTTTTTGAGATGTGCTGTTTGTTGATTGAGTAACAGTTCTCAGTGAACTGCAGCAATATTTGGGAATTCTACTGGTGAGGTTCAAAGAAGTTATTAGTCTAGCAGAAATAGAGCAGCAATATGTATTCCCTCTTTTGTAAACATCAATACTTAATCAAACACATCCTCAATTCTGCGGTTGTTAAGCAAAGGATGTCACACTTGACTGAATGTCACATGACATTCCAAAAGAATACCAATCTATGCCCGTTACACACACTGGAGTGATCACAGCAGCAATATTATTCACTTCCAAATGTTCTCTAAAGTGTCCACTAATTACAATCGTTCTGACTCTTAGCTGGCCATTTTTTGGCATCAAACTTCTCTGGATGCATAAAGCACAAAAACATGTCAGTGTAACATGTTTGACTGTAACATGTTACCTGCTCAAATGTTTCACATGACATGGACTGGGTGCACTGGGTATGTGAACTTGCATGAGCTCAGTTTGCACATCATGCCATGATAATATTGTTTTATCCTGGATTTGGTGTTGAGAAATTGGTTTCATGACTGTAATGGGAGCAGGCGACTGAAAAATGTATTGGAAGTGGAGGATGGATTATTGATGACACAGACAACAGGAAAGACTTGGGAATCAGAGCAGGTATGAAAGCTGTAACTGTGTTTGGATGAAAAAAACAACTCTTCCCAGCTTTATTGGCCTAGTGATGACATTGTCTTCACTCTGAACATGTTGCAGGCATGAGCATGGTGGAAAAAATCCTTCACTGACCATCAGTAAATAAAGGTGAGTCATGTCTCATAGAGAAGGTTTTTAACTTCCAGCAAATTTATTTTGAAATGAGGGTTGTGATATTCCAGACGCATCACACGAGTCTGAGTTGCCCATAAAGATGTGTATGTGAAAATCTGTGGTGCAACAGTTAGAACATATCTCTGAATTATAGTTGAGTTTTCAAAGCCAATGAAATCTGCAGAATAACATCATCCTCTGTGTGATGGACCGCATTTCGCGTGTCGAAAGTTAACCACCACACGTGACAACAGAGCTAAGAATAAAATATATAGTCCAGTATTTAAACTGCTGTAGAATGTCAGGCTGCAGGGCTGCATGTCATCACTGAGTCAGTGTCCTGAGTGACCTGTGCTGTTTCCTGCAGGTCCTCTCACACAGAGGCTGAGTAGAGCTTAGGTCCATTAAAGGCCATGAATTTTAGATGTGTCCCTCCATGTGTGTGCATGTGCTGTGTGATGAATAAGTGAAGGTGTGCTGCTCCGCGCATGCTGTCAAACACGTCACAGCACAGCTGTGGCCCGCTCTCAGATACACGTGGAGCAGAGTTACATAAGCTCAGAGAGCATTCAGAGTTGTGAACATGAACACACGTTTGATGTAGACACAGCTGGGCCTTTTCTTCACACCTCTCTACTTTTGTCCCTTCTCTCCCTCTCATCTTTGAATCTGTGTGCTGTTTATTAAAACTTGCCCTCCACAACTCTCTCTCCCTAGTTTTGCCATCTTTTAGGCTCCATCTGTTTCCATCTTCTATCTCCTCTTCATCCCTCCATCCAAATGATTCTTGAGTCCCTGTTCACTGCTCATACTGAAACACAGCAAATCAAAGTGTGTTTCTGATGTTGTTACACACATTGAAAGACTTTGAAGAGTCTGCATTTATGTATTTCCCAGAAGTCAGAAGATAAGACAAAGTTGAAGCTTTCCATGAATCAAATTATGATCACATGGACAATCAACTAAAAAGATGGGAAACAGTTAGGTTGAGACAAATAATCTAAGCTCACACGAGCCAGTGTGTTCTGTGAATAATCATCAGAAACAAAGTAACTGGCAGCTCAGCTGGCTTGCTGGCTAACATTTTCTTGCTTACCACATTAGCTAATGTTAAATGCCAGTCCAGTTGTAATTTATACATGTTCAGGAACATGCATGTTAAATTTCATATGTTTACATGAACATTTATACAGTGTTCAATTACCATACCAATATGATGTTGCACTGTGTGTCTGTGAGCTGCTTTTAAGCCTTTACTACATATTCTGGATTTGGTTGAAGCATGTCATTGTATTGTGTGAGAGAGACATACAGCCCCAGATGTGTTGACAGCATTGATGCTGGTTTTACTGACTGAGGAAGAAAAACCAGTGGCGCTCAGTGTTTAGGTGTCTGATTCAGGACCAGTGCATGAGTCTTTTGTCAACTTAAAGCAAAGTAAATATATTCAGTTAGGTAAGTTAGACTTTTACACCATTAAAGTAACTTAAAACTTGACATGATCATTTATAGCATTAGTTTAAGTGAAAGTTAAATAGAATGTTAAAATGTCCAAAATGTTGGACAAACAGGAATTTTTGCCATTTAGCTCCATGAAAACTCTTTTTGACGCATTTATTTGCCTTTGTCAGATGTTACGCTGCAACTTTATCCTTCCTGCTGGGAGTCATGAACTCCCAATGTTTGCAAAAATCCATTTGCAGTACCATACTTTGGCAAACATTATGCATTACTTGAGGATATCGTTTTTATTATAGTTATTATGCGACAGTCATTGCCATTGCAGTCCTGTCAGCAGTAGTTCCACTCTGCCAAAACTGGCAAAATACAAAGAAGCTCTTCCTTTTCACTGCTCCAAACTTTTACTTTGCCTCTTCACTGCCACCAATAATTTTAATTTTACAGTCTGCTCTAATGGAAAAAATGTTGCCATTAGCAGTGATAATTAGTAATTATGAATCTCATTTGAACTAATGTAGCCATGTGTTCTTTCAAATCTTTCAAAAGGATTCTTGAAACAAAAAGTTTTTTATTTCAAAGAGACAACAGCAGCTTCTAACTGGTTTAGGTATATCACAGGCCTTAATGGCAAAGACAAAAGAATAAAATTACACTGGTATTATTCTTTAATTACTGTGATAATAAGGTGTACATATCAACCATCATTCATCTGGAAAAATCTCCCTTTCTCTTTTATTCTTATAATTCTTAATTCATCAGCTTTCCTCTTGTTTTCTGCGTCCGCACCGTGCGGTGGATTAGCCAAATCTGGGGATGATCATAATTACAGAATCAATAGTATAATTAATGTGGTCATTAGGCTGCTATAAATGTTATCACACAAGGATCAGAGAGCTCAGCGATCAATATTGTAATTACACACAGTTAGCATAAAAGCTAGTATGACCACACGCTTACACATATATATGGACACACAAGTGAATGTGTACGTATACAAACACACACACTCAGACCTTGTGACCCGAAGGTTTTACAGCCCTGAGTACTCCCAGGATACAGAGCCCATTATTCCTCCATCTAATTACTAAGCTATATCAATAGGCTGGTTCTGCTAGCAGGAATCAATAGGGCTACCCTGTATGGTCTTTGTCTTATTGGCCTTGTAGTGCATCTTTATTGGAGGAGAATGGTATGCAGTGAAAAAAGGAAAGAGGTGAGGGATGAGCGGATAATGCACGGACAGTGGGGATGAGATTATAGGGTTTGTTGCTCGAGGATAGAGGGATGAGATTTCAGTTTGACAGAGGCAAGAACGATGGGCTGATAACATGCATGGATGAAAGGATGAAGAGGAAGGAAAACGTGAAGAGGCAGCTGGTAGAAAGAAGAGTGATGAGTGGCTGGGTTAAGAAGACAGACAGAGAGAATGGAGGAAGATGTGCGTTCAGAGGTCAGGCAGACGAGGATGGTGGTGGTGGGGGTGTGCTGAATGGGGTGATGGATGTATTGCAGAAAATGGATTTGTAATATCAGGAGAAAAGGTGGAGGAATATGGAGAGAATGTCCAAGGTTAAGCAAAAAGGTGGAGAGAATTGGGTGATGGGCTTTTTGGACGGACACATAATGTGGACCTAATGTTTGGCTGGGTGGCTGATGAAAGGGATAAAGATGGAGGGGCAGAGAAAATGGCTGCAGTGGACGGAGACATAATGTGTGTGTACTATCAGATGAAATGGAAAGGGGTGTGAGTTCAGGTCAGGTGGGGTGGAGAGATAAAATAACTTGCATGATCATGAAGAGGTTTTCTCCATGGAATATCTGCAAATTTGCCAAACAGGGATTGGATTAAAGTACTAGGACTATCAGAATGCATACATTCTCATTAAGTCTCACTCAAACAAGACAGCAAATGTTCTGTGTTTGCTGACACTATCGAGGGGAAATAAGAGAAGTAGAAAGAAGAAAGTGATGCTTGCTTGAGCACACACATCCTTTCAGCTTGTAGCTCTATAAATTCTTTGACCACCTCACAACTTTATTATCAGCAGAGCAGCTCGAGGCACTAAGCTGTCTTCAGTTTTGGGGCAGACAACACCAGATGTGCTTCGGGTGGATTTTTCTACAAGACAGGAATACAATACTAGGGGAGGGGTGTAAGGTAAAGGAGAGGTGAAGGTTTCAGGAGATGAGACATGGAAATGGGATGATGAGGATGGACTAGAGATGGGAGAATGAGGATGGATGGTGAGGCAGACACTAAGGAGAGGTAGGCGCAGGTCAGACGAAGAGGTGATGAGATGAGAATAAGGGGGAGGCGGATGAAAGGATGCGGGGTGAAGGATGGGTTAAACCAAAGGGGCAATATGGTCTTTAGGGACAAAAAGCCAATTGGCAAGCGCAGATATATGAAAGGCTGAGTGAGTGGTGTGATAATGATGGCTTACAAACATGAAATTGCCACTTAATGCGGAAATGTCAAGATGAAATGATACAGTGCATGAGTGAGGGCACACACACGCAAATATAAACATATATAATCGTGTTACTTGTGCATGGTGCTGAGGGTGTGTCCAGGGGGGTTCTGAAGTGGTCCTCCTCACACACACACACCACAGATCCTTCCTCCTCTGCAACACTGTTGGCCGGACAGGGAAAACACTCCTGCTGCCTGGAAGACATCTTGTAGGAGCCAGGGGGACACGCTGGAAAAGAACACACAGAAACACATTATATGAAGATATATACAACAAATATGACCTAATAATTCATCTTAACAAGCCCACAGAGAGACATCTAGTAAATCACATGTAAAAGAAATTTAAACTAGATTAATACAGCTCAGCTGTTCAGCTGTACATATACAACAACATACAACAACAGACATATTTCCATAAGGTGTAGTTTATAGCCATTTAAATCTCTTCAGCGTTTTCACGTCTCTGCAAGGAAACTCTGATATTCCACCAAGCAGAGCAGCATTTTAAAGCCTAATATCCTTTTAATTCAACAGAGAGAAAATTAAGAATGAATGGAGGAAAAAAAACAGAAAGCAAGTGAATCCACGGGAAAGTACAGACGAGATAACAGATATGATTCAGGCAGAAAAGTAGAGGAGACTTTGGCTTAATCCTTCTGATAAACACGATTCTCACATTGCATGTGATCAATGACCTCAAAGGCTACTGAAGTGAACCAGCTAGTCAAATGGAAACAGACCAAGACAATGTGCACACACACAGCTGCAGAACCCCAAAGTTCTGTTGTTGAGACAAAATATGTAAGGTGAGAATTTGGGTGAGGGTGATAAGCAGCACCTCACATGTGCAGCACAGGAGAATACACTGCATGTAACAGAAGCTTATCAATGTATGTGTGACAGGCAGTGCATAAACACAGACACAGAATAAATCAGGTTATTTTACACTCTTACTCAATGCACTTTCATTTTCCACTTGCTGCTTCTTTGTAGCAGGTGATAATGGGTGTGAAATCGTGCAGCCGGATACTGCTCGATGCTCCAGTCCTCCACATGAGACTGTGCTCTAAACAGCCGGTCTTCTTTAACAGCTCAGGTGTGCTCGCTCCCTCTTTTCCTTTCCCTCCTCTGCTCTCTTCTTTCAGTTCTCCTAACACATCTGTCTTTCTTATCACACTTTTTGAGGCTTTCTATTTCTTCTCTGCTTTCATCTGTTGCTCTTGTCTTCTCCCTCCAGTTGCAAACATAAAACCTCCAACAGGCTTCTTTTTCTCTATCAATTCCCCAACTTGGCGAGAAGAAGTGGCCGGATAAATAAATGGGCAGAGAGATAAGATGATTTGCCAGTTAAATAATGGCCCTAATTTAAGAAAGTAAGACACTACAGAGTTGAAGACTTCCACACACAAAATCCATCGTGTTCCTGTGAAAGGACACCTCAGGGAGCAATCTCACTATTGGACACTCACCAAAAACCAAAAGAGAAGACTGTTTAATGAAGTCGAAACAAATAATTAAAGCAATCAAGAAGATTTATTCAAGGTTGTGCTTACTGAGTGTCTAACATTAGCAAGCTATCCAACTCAAATAAATTATTATCTAATGTTAGCAATGTGAGTCAGCTCTTCAGAGAGTAATCTGACAAAATCTGACTGGTTCTCAACAAGACGACATAGGGACGAGGTATATGAGTTACGCAGAGGTGGAGGTACACAGAAATATGAGGAATAGTTCATTAATACTATTTTTTATTCACTATAGAAGAGAGTCCAGAGTTATTAGAGAGTGACCACTCTCTTATCAGAAGTTTCACACTTTTCTCCTTTACTCCTCTACTGTACTTGATAACTGTAGAATTATAATAATATCTAACATCCTAAATCAGTTATCAAACTGGGGTCTGTCATATGTGTAGCAATTTAGGGGTCAGTGAGACAAATCAGCTTAAGAAGCCCTGATTTAGGGCTCTAGAACCAGGCTAAACAGGTCATGGAAAAACATGCTTGAGCATCTCTCCCATCTCTTCACTGTGTCACATTACAATGCAGTCAATTAGGCAGAGACGAGACGACAGGTCCACGTGTGAGACAGGCAAGTTGAGGCGCACACAGCAGGTGCAGAGACGCACACACAAGCTGTTGTCCCAAAACCCATTTAGCTTACGGACGTTCATCAAGACGCGAGCACAATAACGAAGGCTTATCGCACCTCTTTAACTCAGCCACTCCAACAAAACACACGCACACACACACAAAAGGCCTGCCATCACACATCGATTAGCAGGCCTCGTTAGCCTCTTCTGCTACCAACCAGAGTGAGTGTGCATGCGAGTGTGTTCTGTGTGCCTGTCTACATGTGTGTATGCGGATCCAAGACTGTAAGAACCTTGTAATGGACTTTCTAATATCTGTCATTACACGGAGAAAAGCCTCTCACTTTCAGCTCACAGCAAAGCCAAGCACTGGGACAACAGAAACACACACACACACACACACACACACACATACACACACACACACACAGTCAAGCGGCTCTGGAGTTGACTTGCTTTGTTCCTGACTGTGCTGCCACTATCCTTCTATCGCCACGCCAAGGACATCAAGCGTGAATAGCAACCGAATCAAGGCAAAATTATGCGTAGATCTATGAGGACAGAAATGGATTTTGTATTTTCTACCTATCATGCTTAAAAGCAGGATAGCCATGCCCGTGGCTGGCTGCAGTTTGGACTTATCTCTTCAATTCAGTGTGAGTACACATTTTGCCAGCCCACCTTCGAAATGTGTGTCTAATGATAGGGGTGTATCAAGACAATATGCGCCACTCAGATAACAAAAGGGAGCTGGCTTTGTGCGCCGCCCATCATTCTCCACAGCAAGGCATCATTCGAAGGCACGCCAACAAGCAATGCCAGGAAAGGTCACATCAGTCAAAATGGGCCAGCAGCCATCTGCCAATGGGAGAATGTGGAATCTCTAAAATGATTCCAACGGCGGGGGAAAAAAGATGCATGTAAGGAAGACCACTCCAATCATTAGAAGACACGTTGTTTTTTCATCCCTTTGCCTTTTCAGTGCCAAAGTATATGAGTTAAACTGGAAATGAGAGTGTCAGAGAGAGAAAGGAGAGGGGTGGTTAGAGGAACAGAGAGACAGAAGGAGAGATCTGCCAGGACAGCTGGCAAACCAACTGATCAATTTGTCCTACGTGCCAACGGGGAGGCTCAATTAAATGAAACATGGTAGCACATGAGCACGCACACACACACACAGACACACACTGTATATACAGACATATTTCCACAAGGTGTAATAATATAGATATGCAGTGACATGCCAAGGGTGGGGTAGAGGATGAAGCAGGAGACCAACTGCTGTGAGAGATAGTTAGGAGAGACAGAGACGCCAACAGACAGACAGATGGTGTGTGACAGATAGACAGAAAGAAGGTGGGCTGCATACTGTACAAAGAAAGGACATTAAAGATGGAGGGAGAGTGGACTTCTTCAGCTTGACAGATAAACACAGACATGTGACGCATACAGATGAGAAACAAAGACTGAAAACTGAGGTCGTCTATAGTGGGCATATTTGTATTGTTCAGCATGTCTACTTGCTAAAAGCCTGTGTGTGCCAGTACAAAATGAGAAATATGAGAACAAAAGTTGGTATCCGTCTAATCAGATGGATGAAAATGAAATATTCATGATCAAAATGGCACTTTTCAGATGTTTCATCATCTAATGAGTAAAGATAAAAAAAGAAAAGAATCCACATTTCAATGAGACTCACAAATGACTTTAACAGACTTTTGTCTTTGCGGGAGGAATCAATTTATAGTTTGCCCTTCTCTCTCTTTCTTTTCTCTAACCTTAAACATGCCGTTAATAAATCATAAAGCACTTAATGCAATAAATGTGAGCAATGAATTGTTTCTTTGCCTCCTTGACAGCACACATTAATTAATATTAATAACACTAAAAGAGTTTGGCTTAGACATTTGCACACACGCAGACACACACATGCAGGCACACACAAAGACGACTGCTTGGCTTCTGACTATAGTTTGGCTGAGTTTGAAATTGTGCAATGCACAGAAAAAAAAAAAAAAGAAAAGTGATGGCATGAAGGAGAAATAAAAGGGAGACAGGATGTGATTCCAGCAGGTGGAAATCAATAATTCAAAGAACTCTCATTCAGATCAGCGCCCTCTGTGTCACCGATGCTGATTCTGATGCTAATTCTTTCTGGTAGGCAGCTTTAACACCCACAAAATGAATTCTCATTACCATCAAACCGTTTTGAAGGTCTCCTCTACACACACACACACACACACACACAGGTCAGGCAGGTTGGAGGGATGGAGAGAAATGATTGATTGGTGCATTTAAGTGTTTCAGGCTGGATCAAATTTAAATTGTAGATGATGATGTTATGGTACCAGGATGATTCTGACTGAAGTGCACCAGTTGAAATTGGACTGAACCAGAAACCCACAAAAAAGAAAAGAGACAGTTTAATGAGACTTTAGCTAAAGACAATTGGATTTGGACAACACTGGACCAGAACAAAATGTTTAAAGATGTTAACTCCAGCCCAAATGTAGAGCAGATTTAAGAATATCCAGAGCTTAGGGAAATTGGCTTGGAGGGTTGCCAGTGTGAATCCCCAGACTTGTCGGAAAATGCTCTCTGAAACACACACACACACACACACAGTTCTCTCTAATATTTGTGTGGCAGGATGTGTGGATGAGTTAGACCCAGAGGCAGAAGAATGCTGATGTCAGCAGTTAACTAAAAGCAGATAACTGCAAATGTCAACATGCTAATATTTATCACACATCTTTGTGACTTAGCTGGTTAGAATGCTAACATTTGCTAATTAGCACAAAGTACAGCTGCGGCCAGTGTTGTGGGTAACGCGTTACAAAGTAACGAGTACTCTAATTTTTTGTGTAATGTGTAATTTAACGCGTTAGTTTTGTATGTTAAATAATCAGTAACTTTTATTTTATTATTTTACTTTTTATTTTAAAAGTAATCTGTTACTTTAAGAATCTCTCCAGATAAGGAAAGAAACATTCCGACTGCAGCCTGATTTTTGTCAGGCAGCACTATGCCACCTGCAGATGTGTTAGCGGAAGCGAGTGTTTTCGAACCGCCAGCAGGATGGCTGAGAGGATATGGAATCAATTTTGTGTCAAAAAGATGAAAGAATAGTTATAAAACAGCAAACAAAAAAATACAAATCAAAACTCAATTAAACTCAATTTTAACTCAATTAAAAAACACAAGATTGCACTGAAATCATTTGAGTAATCGTGTAAAATATTTGTCAGTTTTGTTTGATGCCGTTTTCTTTAATTCCAGCCTTCTCGTTTGCGCTCGCTGACTTTTTGATTGTGGTTTTAACACAAACCTGCCTGGTGGGTGGGATTTCCATGGGTGCATTCCCATTGGCTTATTTATGTTTGACGGACAGTTAAGGAAGTGTATGAAGCGTATGCCATACACTGCTTCTGATTAGCTCTAACAATGTCATCACCGGTATAACACAGCGCACCTGCTTAACAACAGCAATGTACTGACCGTATGTTTACATTTTCTGTGCTGGAATCTTTGGTTATAACAGAGAACTTTTAATGTAAAGTGGCTGTGCTTCTTCTTCTTACTTCTTCTGTTTGGCAGTATTTTGGTCAGAACTGTGTCACGCGGGTGAGTTAAATTTTTTTGTTTGATTTTTTCTTTGGTGTTTTGAGTATTCTTTCAACTTTTTGGCACCAGATTGGTTCCATAAGAGGACAGCTTTTGAATCGTGGAAGTACGCACATTATTTTCATTTTGGCCAGCGAAAAGAACAACA
Organism: Nibea coibor; assembly: GCA_023373845.1. Classification (NCBI taxonomy): domain Eukaryota; kingdom Metazoa; phylum Chordata; class Actinopteri; family Sciaenidae; genus Nibea; species Nibea coibor. The sequence goes on along the minus strand of CM041735.1, from coordinate 1,067,992 downwards.
CAACAATAAAATGCAGACTGTGCGTTGGTGAAAAGCTTCTGTCGACCGCAAAACATTCCACTTCCAATTTTAAAAAAACATCTTGTATCCAAGCTGACTGTCTTTCCTGTTATTGTTATTCTGCAGAGTCAATTTGGTTGGATGACTGACGTTATTCATTGTCAGGACTTCTCATGCATTTAAAGGAGGCTGTGTGTCAGTGTCAGTTAAGTCGCGCTGCAATTCATTTTTGGTAATGCATACCAAAAAGTACTCTAACGCGTAATTGATGGTAACGTTGTAACCTATTTAACTACTTTCCAAAGTAACTATACCCAACACTGGCTGCGGCCTTATAGTTTAGATTGCCTTATAGATTTGACCAGAAAAATTTATTTTGACAGCATGAGCGTGTCAAAATAAAGAATATTGTATATAATATATGGGTAAATTTTATACGTTTGCTGTCTATCATTTAGCTGTTAAAATAGTTGTGGGAATGGGGGCCCAGTGCCAGCCCTGCAGCCACTACATAAAGACATGTTAGACATGTCCAAATACAACATCTCTTTGTTCTTTAGCAGCAGAGTGTCAGAAGTGTGATGTTTCTGTTTTCATAGCCTTCTCATGGAAGCGCTGTGCAATGCAATAATAAACATTAAAAAGTATCCTTCAAGGTGCACCCACTCAATAAAAATATACAGTCTCTGTGTAGGTTAATCGCTTAATTATTAATAAAGATTGGGAAGGTTTTATAAAATGAAATATAAGATTCAGTTCCCCTCTGTACCACAATTCTGTATATTCCTTCATAAGTAATTAATAAAGTTACTGCTGCTGTGCCACGGCACCGTGTAAATACACCAATTCTTAATTTGGAGGCACTCGTGGCGTTCCGGCTGCTGTGTGACGGCTTCAGGTATTTAATGATTAATAAGAAATGGATTATTCAGTGATGTGAACATTAACTCAACAAAGTGAAAGTGGCAAACCTCAATGTGAAGGTATTTTGTAGCTTTAGAAAGGCCTTTATGTGTGCGCCCTTCTGCCAACTAAAGTGCACACATTCTGGCCTTTGTAATTGTTGTTCTAAATTATATAATCTGTATTATTAATGGCTCAATCTCACAGCTCAGACGTAAAAACAAAGCCTTATGTTAAGTTCTAATACACAGAGACAGCAAATAACCAATAGCTACTGTATGTTCTTAGAGAACGAGTGGCAAAAAATAATAGAAAGCAGCATTTACACTCAATATTAGATATACAGACAATATTAGATTGTTAGATAGCATGGATTAAGTAATCCATGTTCACAAAATACAGAGAACACAAACAAATCCATGAGCATTAAATTGAGAGCATGAATGTCTTTTTCTCTGGTACACCTCCTGGGCTCTGTACAAATGGTGAAACCGTCAGTGTAGTTGATTGTTGGTGAGGTATCATGTCTTCAGTCTTCAACCTTCAAGGCTTTGGTTCTCTAGTGTTATAACCTGACATTAAATGACTGATGAGAAAAGCAATTTCATAACACTTTCCATGGTTTGCTTGTTGGAAACAACAATTTTCTCTCGCGCTACACGCAGTGTCATAACCTGTCTGTGCGTCTAGCTGCTTTGAAGATATAACCAAGCCCTGAATTACAGCATAAATCCCTCTTATCAGCTCAAAGTAAAGACCTCATTCAAGTCTGCCCACTGACTGGCTGCTACCTCACAGTGCAATCAGAGAGAGAGCTCTGAGCCATGCCATTCAGGTCAATGCTTTGCTTTATCATTTTATTCTCTGCTCTGCCCTGGTTAGTGCAGACTGACATCACACAAAGAACACAGAAGGATAACTAGCGAACAATACCGTCGGGGGCATTAATGTCAGCGGTGCCGCGTGCAAGCTTTACGCTGGAGATTTATCTAATTCTGCCAACACAGACACACTGAATGCAATCGCATACAAAACCACACAATTTCACACGCTCGTATGAATGTAAACACTCACGGATTCATTCACCGGCTTTCTCGCACAGACATACACTTAGACACACAACATTTAACAGTACCAGAGTGGTTACATCACAAAACAAACACAACAAAGAGCAAATGTTGCATAACAGGACTGAAGTGCCAGGTCTGTACTGTCTGTATCAGACAGAAAGCACAGAGAGGAACACACAACAGCCAACACACACGCTTGAACCAGGACAGGATCAAACACATGCACACACACTGAGCCTGATGTACAGTACAAGTGGGCACGCATCAAACACATGAAGACACAGGAGATAACCTCAACGCAGCACAGCACAAGTGAGATTTAACGTTCTTTCACATCAGTTACAGAGTCAAATGGAACACAAACACTCCATCAGGATTGTTACGTATGTTTTGAATGTCAGGGTAAGAAAATCAGAAGCAGAGCTGAGCAGGTCCCAACTTTACTTCAGGCTCTTTTTTTCAAGATAAAACTGCACATTTTAGAGTGGCCTTTTATTGTGATAGTTGTGCTGTTTCATCAGCATCCTGATATGCCACACCTGTCAGCTGGATGGATTATCTTGGAAAGAAGTGCTCACTAACACACATTTTAATACATTTTATGTGCAGAGAAGAAATAGATCTCTGACTTCACCTCAAAAACTGAAAGTGTTGTATTTATGTTGTTGTTTATTGCTCTTTGCTCTGTGAAAGTATAAAACATTTGTATTTGTTAAGGAATATGCATAGTACATTACGTGGTACAAAGCAACTGCTGGAAGCCTAATGTATGTATGCAGTAGTTTCATAGAAGGTATTATGGTGTGTATTCCAATCCCCTTACATGAATATAAAAATAACCAAATGTATTTTCTCTGTGTATACGATCGGAGTAGACAGATGGACGGAGGGTGCGTGTCTCTCTTTATTGAACACACACTGACTCACTTCACTCGGGCTCTGACATGATGCAAATGGAACATACACAACACATGCACACCTGGACGTGGATCACAGAGCCACTTCCTCTCTTCCAGTGTTTTCATCGTTTCCTCTCATTCCAATACTCTGTCGCTCTGACGTTTACCTCCCATCTCATCTCCTCAAATAGCTCTTGACTGCTAACAGCTAACAGCCCGTCCTGCCGCCCTCCCTCTGTCGTGTTTGCTCTCTGTTCCTCTCTGTCTTCCTCTCTTTTTGTCTGTTATTAGCCACTTTCTGCTTCATTTTTACAGGATTTATTAGATGCTGGAACAAAAGACTGAGAGAGAACAATATGAGGATATTATCGCCTCCTCACCTCTACTCATCTCACAAACACACACTGTTCATTTACATTTCAGGTGTTCGCTGTAGCTGTTGAACTGCAATAAGCACACATATTGTTTGGGGAATTGAACTTGTGACTAGGCTCAATTGTGTTCTTTCATTGCACGCATTAAAATGCTCTCTGTGTTCATCAAATGTAAAAATAAGCTGTCCTGTAATTTGGGTCAACTGACCCTTGAACTAAATCTTTGCTTCATGGCACCGTCACAGGTTTTATCTGATATATATTATTAATGTTTTGGATCTTGGTCATTTTCAAACAGTGTCCTCCAGGCAGTTTGAGTTTCCCTGATTCTGTGCATACATTTCAGGCACTCAAATACAATGGTGTGTGACATCTCCATGGCCAAAAGGTCTGAGATGTATGCCATGTGAGCACAGTGTCCCTGGTTTGATCCCGGCTCAGGGCTTTTCTTGCGTAGCTTCTACATCATTCTCACACTTCTATCTGTCTCTGCTGTTGGCTATTAAATAAAATTAAAATAATAAAAAAAAGTTGTTGTGACATCATCAGACTGTGGCCTCACATCATCAAACTTCAATGGTAAGACCTTGACTGTGCCATCTGCAACCTTGTCCAGCAGTCACTGTGCTGAAGAGTGTGTGGTGCTTTTGTTTCGCTGTGTGTGATTGATGGTTTCCATTTAGCTAAACCTCACAGGCATTTTATCTATGTCCATGCCTACCCGAGCAACATGGCACCTGCATGCAAACACACACGTGTGGGAAAAGCAAGCAACGCATTTAGGTTGCAGCCTGCACCTAAGACACACACACAATGAAGGTCATGTCTCAAAATGCTAATGTGCACACACACCGTGGTGTAAGAACCTAGGATCAAACTTGGAAGTAGACTGACATGGAATGGATCTTCTGACGGACAGAAAGAAATTTAGGACTGATCGGATCGGTCAAGCTTTGCAAGGTGGCCTGCAGACTCTCAACCCTTCACGTCCCACTGATACCCATTATCCTCACCGCTGCCACCATCACATCCAGATGGACAAGCCACACTCCGTACAGCCAGCCTGCATGGAAAACAGCTTTCAGCAGACGACGTGTAAGATGAAGTAAGGTTAGGGTAATATACTGCGTATGTTTGGGTGCGTGCATATGAGCAATGGTAGAGAGCATCCCATCATTTACATTACAACCATATCAGCCACAAGTCAGCAAACATGTTTGCATGTGAATGTCAGGCAATTTCAGGTCGAGTGCTCGCGAAATGAGATTCAATGTTCTGCTCTTTTTCAACAGTCACGCCGTTGTGCTGCATTCGCGTGTGTTTGTGTCAATGTGGATTTCTGTGTTCGCTGTCTCTCCTGCCTGTCATACTTCACTAAAATACAATTCCACCTCCAAACTGAGAGCGAAGATAAGCTTAGGTAAGAGAAGTAATATTGATTGGTAATGCTGCCGAAGGTTACACTCACGCAGCAGCATTTCAGACACTTACATCTCTCCCCATTTGCAATGGCAATATGTAATGTCATTCTTCACTACTTCCAATTTTTTATGTATAAAAATGCATCAAGAGCAATGTCTACAGTACGTCTGTGCTGTGAGTACGCTGTGCATAACAACCGCAGAGTGGTGAAAAAGCACTAAGTGAGAGCACTGACATTATTTGTGTGTTTTTGAAATAAAAACTAGAACCTTCAGAAAACTGCGAGTGATGCTGAGAAAAAAAATTCCTGCAGTTGATTCAGATCAGAATTCACTGACACACGCCTGGATCATACGTTTCCTAAACATTTAATAATATATGCAACTGGAAGCTAATTACATTCACTGGTGGAAGCATTAGGAAGGATCTGGAGTGGAAGAGAGTTTTTGTTTTCTTGCGGACCTCTCGTGTGTGTTGAATATAGCCTGGTAATGGAAATTAAGTATAATCTTCAGCGTGCAGTCTGTTGTGACACGCCGATTTCATTTGATTCTTTTGAATCAGCTATTCAAATCTGAGATGTGAACTTGAATGAGCCTTGCCTACTAATGGCATTGCATTTTCATTTGCCTCATCCAAAATCAGCCATTTTCATAAAGCCTGTGACCCAGATATAGACAAATCTGCCTGATAAATATGATTCCAAAGAGTGTGGATAGATGAGTGCTGCTGCATATCTTTAAGTACAGCGGAGAAGAGGAGAACGGAGAAGAAAAAAAAAACAGTACTGTAGAGCAGTTCATTCAATCTAGTATTGAGATGAGGTCAAGGGTAATCAGATAGCTCCTCAACCCTGGAAGACACACCGATTAGACTCACTTAGAGGGGAACGCGATAGAGACAGGTGCATATCTGTGTGTGCTTATGCAGTGTAATTATGTATATGTGTGCCTATATGAGAGTGATGTGCATCTTTTACAACATATTAGTGCCTAATGTGAGTGAATGAAAAAAGTGTGTGCTCGTGCATGAATTGCAGGAAGAGGATTAGAGGTGCATATTCTAGTTGTAAACATTAGTCTCCCGACAGACTGCTGAGAGGATACAACCATCTGCTCATAATAGTAACAATTGTACATTGTAATCCACTCCAATGCCGCAGCTCTGTTTTGAATACAACCCTGTGAACGTTATAAATTGTATTTTTTTGACACTTTCCAAGGGAGGTGATTGATGCGCCTCTGCAGTGACAGTTTAGCCCATCATTTTCTGCTGGTTTGGGAAAGTGCTTCTATAGGTTTTGGCTTCTAAATGTGTTAATGAAGCAGATTAAATATCACCTTTCAATATGATGTCATCCAATACACAGCCACAGACTGCAGATTCAAAATGCACAACCCCTGACAAACAACCAGCATCACCTGCACTGAACATTTTCAAAGTAATGCAGTATTTGATGCAGACCTGCTGTATTTTGTTGTGTTACAGCATGCAATTTTCTCATCACGTTAATGTTGCTTTAATTTAAACTTCTCAGCTTGGTTCTGTCTTTATATTTCTCACATGCAAACACTAGCAAACATGATGAAAGCCTCACAGATTCATTTGCATGGTCCTCACTTGACATTTAACCTGTATGTATGAACCAAGGCCATAAGGTCAACTCTCACTGGTCTCTAGTCTCCAGGGAAAAGTAGCAATCAATGTTTTTTTCATTTTCATGCACGCACAAACAAGTCGTATCAGCAGGTATTGGACTTGATTTACAAAAATATAGGTACATTTTCTTCTATAGGTGATAGTAGTACACTCCCCTTTATTGATGTCCTTTATTGATGATCTTATACAATATCATCTTGAAATCAAAGCATTTGCTCTGGCTCAGGAATAAAGTAGAGGAAGGAAATTCTTCATATGATGGGGATGTTTTTTTTCTCAATCTAAAAAATGATAAAAAATGGCAGAATAGAATGATCTAAACTGATGCTACTGATGCTACCAGGCACACCTCTTTATACAGCACTGCTATACAACATTAAAGTCCAACAAGTTTGTATGGTTCCTTCAGTGAAGTCCCATGTTCAGCTGACCATCAAAGGCAAACCTAATCCCTGCTCATCTCTCATCCCCTGCGACATTTCAGATCCAGCGACCTGATCCAAAGTTATTAAAGAGCTGAACGGGCTCAGAGATGGATGAAGATGGTGGTAGGGGGTCACTTGGACCATAAGGCTGATTAAGTGTTTTCACTGGAGGGGGGAGTCACAGTCACAGCATACACCAGCTAAAACGTTTCTGAAGTGTGTGTTGACTGTGTGTATACACTATGTGTGTGTGTGCACAAGACCCCATGTGATGAGGAGCAGTTGGTCTATCAAGGAGATGGATGAGGTGTGCCGATCATCCAATCCCTCCCACCCCCTGCTGGGTTTAACGCCTGAGCTCTGTCAGAGATCAAAACACACATACATAAACATGGACAACAAGCATTAAGTGTATGTGAGGCTTTGGTGAAAAAATGAGACCAGTTTTAAAAAAGAGCATCATTTTAAACTGATTTTCAGCAGGACTTTTCATTTCCCAGTATCTAGAAATGACTAGTACTTGTTGAGAAAATACAGTGGTCTCTGCAGTCTGCAGTCAACAAGGTCTGTCTGCAACAATCACAGCTCAGAAATGGCTTCAAAGTGAAGAGAAACATGCAGGAGGATAGTGATTATGCACCAAAGTCTCTGTAAGAAAGTTTAAAAAAAAAAAAAAAGAAAAAGTCTGCACAGCAAACTGCCTTTCTAAAATCAGGTTTTCACCAGAATAATGGCATTCATATAAAACTGCTGTACATACACATATATACAGTCTGTACATAACTCTAACATGCACACTAGGCACCTTATGCACCTCTTTAAAAAAGCTTCTTTAAACAATGTAACCCAGGCCTAAAATCACACCATTAATGCTGAGATGATGTATTGCACACACACACACACACACACACACACACACACACACACACACACATATACATACACTAACAATTAACATAGTTTAGTCCGCCTGCTGTTTGAATTAAAAATGAGGCCTTGCAACACAATCAGGGGCTGCAATTAAGCTGTGAAGGTAAAGCGGCCTTGACCTTGTTGTGTAATTAACGGACTCTTCTTTCATTAATCCCCACCACCCATCCCTCCCCACTCCCCCACATCCCCTCGTTCACTCAGTGCCTTCCTCCGTCTTAGCAGCCGTTTAATTAAGACATGCAAGATGGCGTCACGAGGAGCAAGCAATTAAAGGATGGAGAAGAGAAAGGATGGAGGAAAGAGGTGCAAAACAAGATGTGGACACCGACTGCTAGTATTCCTTGAAATGCTCTTGTCCATTTCCTTACCCTCTATTTTCTCACCAAATCTGTCACATCCTCTGCTCTGAACCCTCCAGCCATTTCTTCAAAAGTTTACAGAGAGTTTACAGTCATCTGTCATGTGAATCTATGAGTGAGTGTTTGTTTGTTGCTGCTTGAAAGGGTTTTCACTCTACAACACACACTACAAGTGCAATCTTCCTCCTGGCATGTAAGCGAGAATGTACAGCCACATACACAGGCTCTCAGAACACTCTTCAAAGGTCTTAGCTGGAAATTATGGTCCAGACGCTGTAGCATGTGGAGACATACTGAACCAGACAGTGACTCATCGAGTAAAGTGACTCAGGAAGCATTATGTCAAATGTGTGCGTTTCTGTGTGAATACAACATTGTTTATGTGTGTGTACGCTTGTCCACAAGGGTCAGGCAGGTAAAGTGCATCCGGCACAGCAAGCTATTCGCAGAGCAGAGTGATGCTAACAATCTGTGCTTAAAAGAGGCCTTACTGCTCCAAACCAACTGCTCAAACAGAGCAGAGAGCAACTAAAAAGAACCATGCTGCACAAGCAGACACGACAGACGTTCCGAGACCCACTTTACTGTGCTATTTATTGCCTCACTTAGTGTTGTCACCAACCATTGCCTAGTACAGGCAGGGAGCCGTGGTGAGTTTCAGCGTGAAACAGGTAGGAGAAGTAGACAAACAGGTGGCCGGAGACTTGCTGCACAGTCAGATTGTACTTTAAAATGGTGGATGCACTTCAAAAAGGAATGTAGATGTGTTTTGGACAGAGCAGCCATCGGTTTAGTGAGGTTTGCTTTTTTTTTTGTTTTGTTTTTTTGGTCTACTTCGTCATACATGACTTCATTTGTGTTATTTGTGCCAGCGCAAAAGCCTTCAGGTGATCCATAATAAATATGGATAAACACTATCTGGCTCATTTGCTTCTAATTAATCCTTAATAGCCCAGTCTAGGTATTTTCAAAGTCACCAGGAAATTGCCAAGAGTTGTGCATATAAAGCATGGTGTCAAGCACAGCTACTATATTAAACATGAGTCAAACATAAATTGCTGGTAAACAAGACTTGTCAGTTACTCAGAGGCATAATGGCACTGGCTGATGTTAAAATCTACTGAACGGACAGGCACACTGCTTGTCATAATTCGGGTGGAAGAGGCAGACATTCACAGCACAGCGCCCATCAGCACCAGTTACAATCAAACACTGACACACCAACACTGCGGTCCAGTTAAACAGACCTGTTTCACATCCACACTGAGCTCTTACTGTTGAGCTGGTCCAGCATTTTTCCTCTGCCTCAGCTTCATTTCATTATTTAGAGGTGATGTCTGTGTTACTTTCTCTGTCATGGCTACTAGTAAATGTTAAATGAATTCACCCTCACTGGGGAGCAAAAATAAATAAATAAGAAGAAGAAACCTTGCAGTGCCAGGAAACTCAAAATACAGCACACTGACAGAATCAGGAAAGTATAACACACTATGAGCTGTGGAAGATAACTGCTACATTAAAAGTCAATTTTGCCATTTAACTTCCATTACTGTACTTACAGTAACTATGTGACTGCAGTGTCGAGGCAGCTGATGTGAACACGCAGCAATGTTTATGACAACTTTAACAGCCTGCGGTGAGGTAAATAATCATCGACAGTGTGGCATTTTCATTTAGGAATAAATGACTGAAAACTCAATTCATAAATTTATGAAAAAGGGCTGAGTGAACATATCATTAAAGCACATATCAGTGTACACTCCTGTTGTGTCCTCCACATTTAGCCCAAGGTTATATATAGAGAGCCTTTGAATAGGAGTCAAGGCTCAAAGATCTTCTCTCACTGCCTTAAAAGGCCAATTATCAAAATAAATGCTGGCACAGAGTCAAGTTACTGAGCAACAAGCTGTCGGCTACGACTGGAGCCAAAACTGTGCAACACTTAAACAAGTAAACCTAGCTTCATCATACTCGCGCCACTGAGGGCTGAATGGAAACCACGTGCACACGGAACACATTGGAAGTGTCGATTTGGGACAAGAGACACTTTACGGCTACAGAAAATATTAAATGAGTCCTTCAAGTGACTTGCAAGCTAATAAAAAAGCTTTTTTAATAGAGAGAAAGTAGACAGCAGGAGTTCTGTAAACAAATTTGCAGAAACTATTGTTTAAAACTCTGTAATTTTGAAAAACAAGAATAGTCTTCCACACATCGTGTAAAGATGACAGAGGTCACAGAGGGAGAAGGGAAGACAAACTAGCCGCATTATTTAGCTGTTGCGTGGGAGTGTTATGTGCGCGAGTTTATCGATTCGTCCTTCCCCTGAAGCACTGTAGCACCATCCTTCCCTTTGCATTTGTTGTGCTTTCTTTTCACTCAGTCCTGCTTTCCTGTTGGCTGCCGCCCTCCTCACTTGGAGCTCTCTATTGCTGGGAGGCGAGCTGAAGTGGACTGGTAGTGTAGGTGTGTGTGTGTATAAGCACAGAAGTTCAATATAACTCCCTCTCTCCGTATTTATAACGAAGCCTCACTGTGGGGGCACTGCTGTGAGAAAAAGACTACAGTGATTACTATACAGTTCAAGTCCTTGTTCTCCATACAACCAAAACTGTATGCAGTATCGATCCAACACCATGCTTCCCAATGATTTACTTCAGGATATTTCTGTACTTGGTACAAAAGACCTGGATCATAAATGCAGTACACAATCTCATTATTGAGTTTTTCTATATTGTTGTAGGAACAGTGCGACTAAATGAAAAGGCTTGTGGAACTCGGGCAGGGAAAATAAGATTTTGCTTCAAGCTGTGCAATTGTTCTGATGTTAATGCTGATCTGCTACAGGCTGTTTCATAGAGTTCTTCCTCTAGGCACACTACATATTACAGTGGTTGAGATAAGTATAGTTATTATTTGGGGGGCTGTGGCTCAGAAGGTAGAGTGGGTTGTCCACCAATCAGATGATACGTGTTTCAATTGCGTGCTCCGCATGTCGAAGTGTCCTTGGGCAAGATACTGAACCCCAAATTGCTCCTGAAGGCTGTGCCATCAGTGTATGAATGTGTGTGAATGGGTGAACGAGATATGTAATGTGAAAGCACCTTCAAAGGTGGTTGGACTACTAGAAAGGAGCTACATAAGTACAGTCCATTACATTTAACAAGTGTCACAAACACTCACAACACAGGGCATCTGAATTCAGCTCAAATTGCTGAGATTTTTTTAAAGCACACTTGTTTTTGTCAGCAGACCCTCTTCAGTACCCTCCAGTTTCTACATCCCGTCAGTGGCTGTTAGCTCATTAATTCCTACTGAAGATGCAAATCTTAAAAAATCACTGCACATTGTGTATATTTATCTTTTACAATGGCAAAATTAAAATGATTTCAGACTGTAGTTCCTGAGGTTACAGTGCAGAGGTAGTGCTACTGTTGTAGCTCACCAATAGCTCAAACTGTGTTGTCTGTTTTGACTTTGACGTTCAATGCCTGCTTCTGGAAAGGTCTAGTTTCTTCTCTGTCAAGAGGTTTTGTCACAAAATGATGGTCCTGTTCTGACGACACAGTGCATTTAAAAACTATGTTTAGAATAGATACAGTATAGGCAGCATATGTGGAATTTTTTGTCTTAAAGTTGATTCAATAATTTCGAGGTCAGTCTCTGGCTTTAATGGACAACAGACCACATTTCATTCCAAAAAATGATGCACACAAGTCAAATAGATCCTTGGGTTCTGGTTATGCATAACAGCCTTTCTCTATCTCTTCTTTAACACACTTCTGTCTCTATCACCCTCTCCCACTTCAGAAACACGCCGAGACCGGCTCCCTGCCCTCTGCTGTGCTGTGTCCTTGTTACAGTCCTGCCATTGGCACATCAGGCAGTTGTCCTCGCACACAGGGTCAACTTGGGTACACAACAACTCCATCTTATGCAGCAGCAACAAATACTCAGAGAGTGTGATTTTTTTCTTAGGTTTTGTTGCTTTCAGCACATGTAGCTCAAACGTAGTCTCTTGTTTCTCCTTGTGGAGGTCATGCATGGCCTAAACAGTTGGTCAGATTGTCCTGACTATAAATAAAGAATGACAAAAGATGAGTGCCTCAGAGAGCAGATAGAACCATTTCAAACTACTTGTGAGAGGTCGGGAGGAGGGAAAGAAACAAAGATGCTGTAGAGACAGTGAGTGAGAGCGATTTTATTAGAAGAGATGAAACTATGATTGCTTTCTGGCGGGGCTGGATGGGTCATTGCAAGCAGTTTCAGTTGTGCACCAGTCAGCTAGGTTGCTTGCCAAAATACCTTCCCTTCTGAATGCAAGGCTCTCCTCTCCTCCACCTCCTCTGCTCCTCTTCTTGTCCACTGTTGATCTGCATTGCTCTCTTCGCTGACCTCATCCGCCCACTCTCCTCCATCCATCCATCTTGTTCTTTCACCCCCCCCCCTCATTTCATCACCCCTGTCCATCCATCTCCCCTCTCATTCTAACATGTTTTCTCCTGCTCATTCACTCTCTTTCCTCCCACCACTCTCTCACTATCTCCATGCCCCGAGGACAGAGCAGAGAGTGAGTGGGATCACTCCGACTCTGTGTGGAGCAGCCGCGATCCAAGTCGAAAATGAAAACATCCGTGCGCACACACAGAACCCAACGCACACACACGCACACAGTCATCCAGAAACCCAGAAGCAGAAACACTCACCACCATTCCTTCCCACTACTTAATAATCTACAGGCTTTCTCCAAATACGCTTCAAGCTTTCTTGTTGGCACCTCTGAAATTTCACAGAGCTGGCAGTTTGCTTAATGTCATTTCCTTTTCGCTAACTTGCAGCCTGCCTCTTTCTACAGTTTAGATGAAATAAGCATGTGCACAACATTCTCTGGTGTCATAAAAAATAATATACTTTGATGAAATTGGAAGGGAAGTTGTGAGTTTTACACATGTTGCAAAAGAATAATGAGCCCTGTTGAACCTTTGGGGATTGTATACAGAGTGCAGTGAGCTGTTGCCATGGTAATGAGGGAATCAGTGTGAGGGCTAAAACTGCAACAAGATGATGATTACAAGCCCTAAACTGAGATCATTTGAAGGGCCCAAAGAAGTCCTGGGGACAAGGAATTAAGCGCTATCAGTGATCATCACTTGACATTAACACTTTGAACCATAGGATGTTTTACTCCCTTTATTGTTATATTATATGCCACAGGCTCCATGCACCAGATATTTTTATGTCCAGGATACATTTAAATACTCAGTACTCACTCCTGTACTGATTACATGTCAGGTTATGGAAATATATTTTCAAGACGCAGCACATATGGATGAAGGACTGTGCCATGGGTTCAGACATATAAGAATGAACATAAGTGCCCATATTTATTATTATTATCTAAATTAGGCAATTTTCATGGATTTCGACGCTTCAAATGTTTTCATGTGGGATGAATATGTTTTGTGGTCATCATGCTTTGGATGACGTAAACATGAGATGTAATGTTGCCATGGAATCAGCTGGTGATTTGTTCAGCTGATATTGTTTCTGATTTTTTTTTTTCACATTTTTGGTGAATTTGCATACTGTCAATAACCTGAACCCAATTTCTAAATATTTCGGTTGTCAGAACTCGATCTGACTGTCTAAGAGCCGGAACAGTAGAAGCCTTGGTGTGAATTCAATCTAGCTGGAAAACGCTGGAAAGATACTGCACTAAAAATCTTTATTTGGTTCCTTTTGGCTGCTTTATTCTGACACTGGAGAGTTTTTACTCTGGCAGGAGTATGGAAGACTAAGATGTGGTTAGGATGGCACAATACTTTTGAAATAAAACTCAGTTGGACTCTAGCTTCAGTGTCACAGAACAAGTCTGGAGTCTGGAGCCTCAAGGACAAGCGGCTGTATAGAAAGAGAAGATCCAGCCCACACAGATATCCATTGCAGGCGAATAAACACTTGTAATAAGGGCAGCTGTGTGCAGACTGGAGGCTGAATGTTGTAAACAACGCAAAGAGGGATGCTGACGGAGACTGAGACATGAGTCGCTGGAGCGTCATGCAACACCACCACAACATGACCAAAGGAAATCAAGCCTGCCTGAACTGAATCTGCCGGCAAGTTTAACTACTTGGGTGGTGGGGACAAGGAGGTGGGTGGCTGGAGGGGGCACGAGAGGTTAAGTGATGTAAGGATGGAAGGATACACAGCATGGACAGTTTGAATATTTAGGCTGCAGGGTTTATGGCATTTAATTTTCCTTTTCTCTCTGTCATTCTTGGATTTTATCTCTGTCACACAGATCAGTGAACGCAGAGACAGAGAGACAAGTGTTCCTCCTACCAGGACAATGCCAACTTTCCCACGAAGGTCTACTTTCTTCTCTGCCAAGAGGTTTTGTGTGTGTCACACACACACACACACACACAAACACACACACAGGTGGGTTGTAGACTCACAGAGTTCTTGCAGACATTGTGCTGCATGTCAGAGGACAAACTTAAACCTGCAGCAGTGATGTGAGAACGGAGGGAACTAAATGTATGGTAGCCCACGGGTAAGTTGTGAAGGCTCTCAAAACCGACATGCACACAAACTCAGTGTCTCCAAGCTTTCCCTCTGCTTCTTTTCTCTCCATGTCTTACTGGCATCGTCCTCTTTAGGGGTCCATTTTTGGTGTAGTTAAATGTGTCCCACTGACAGAGCAGAAACAGCAGTAAGGCTGTGGATGTTGCAGTCATACACGTTTGCCCATCCCAAAAATTACAACCACAGCAGAATAATATATGAGAAGTGACAAACTGGGAACGATGAAAAGAATATTGCATTTTACATACTTTTCATTTTTAGTGTTTGGCTGAAGAAAATTGGACTTTTCAGACCTCAGCTGTTATCATTTACATAACATGCACCCACCCACACATACATCCATCAACTTGCTATTTCAGGTTTTGTGCTGTTTACACGCACACCACCAATTAATGCTGTGAACCATAATCTGTGACAGTTACATCACTGGCCAAGTCACGTATAAAATGAAATGAAACCAGCTGAAGTAGTTTGTTTCTTTACTGAATCAAATATTCCACTCTCTAATACACTGATCTACACATACAAAGTCAAATAAAAGACAGATTAAGAAAAAAAGAATGAAGTCAGCATGCTTGAAGAAAGCATGACAAAAACAGCCTGCAGTTTGAGAGATCAGTTTGTAGAGTTTGTTCACCTTGAATGGTGAAAAGTTGGTTGGATTCCCAGCAAATGTTTAAAACTTGGACCAGGACTCAGATGATGAACGGCAAAGTGCTTACAAATGCAGACTGTAATCGAGCTAAATAGCCTGTGTGGGCTTTGATAAGTGAAAGAACGAGATGCCAGCAAATATTGGACTCAAATTGAGTCCTTGATAGCAAACCAGCATCACATGATCCATTCAGCATCGAGTATCACAGCAGCTCGATGAAAGATGTTATTAGAATTCACTCTTTCTGTTAGCACTGCTCTTCAAACAATATATAGGTAGCCTGAATCTGTGGAGCTGCTGCTTTCACAAGACTTCAACAATTTAACTAGTACTGCAATCTTAATTTTTTTTCAAAATATAGTAAGTTCAATATTCTTATCTGTCTTCAGATGAACAGAATAAAGTGAATTAATTCAAAATACCCCCCTACACACACCAACGCCATCTCTGTCCTGCTCATGCAGACACATGTTCTGACAGTGCCAGCTGGGCAGATAAGATGCTACAGTCTGACAGATTATTAGGGAGGAAGTGACATGAACAAGACAGGAAACCGTGCAGACATCGCATACACAGCCAAGTCCAGTTCTGCTCAATGCAAAACACACGCACACACGAGATGTCAGCTCTGTCACACGAGTTTGACTTCAAAGATTCTTGCAATATGTGCATCCACACAATAATGCAGAAGATGCCCAAAATGTTCTAGTTCATATAACATTTTTTAAACATTTGACAGCCGTCAGGAAACCCCAT
Source organism: Nibea coibor (assembly GCA_023373845.1). Taxonomy (NCBI): domain Eukaryota; kingdom Metazoa; phylum Chordata; class Actinopteri; family Sciaenidae; genus Nibea; species Nibea coibor. Next base: position 1,051,949 of record CM041735.1, on the reverse strand, counting down.
CACTTACCGACCCTGGATCTGTAGTCATCTCCATTAACCCGAATCCTTACCACCCTACACCTGCTTTACACCGGGACACATGTTGAAATTAAAACAATAATTGCCTCATTCACTACTCTCCTTTTAACCTAAATAATATCATTTCAACATGTCCCAGTCCATCGGTCTAAGTAGCTGCCAGAAATCCTGCTATTATCGTAGAAAATAAGCAGTTGTTGCCTACGTTAGCAATAGCTTCAGGAGTCGGGACTCAGATGAGTTGACACAGTGGAGTGTAACTTCCTGTAGACTCAGAATCACAGATTCGGATTCAGATTCAGATCCACATATCTATCCTGCAAGAATAAATCTGTACAGAGCCAGAAGCATGGGTGACTCAAGAGACTCGTGATGGTAGATCCAGCAGACCCAGGTGACCCAGATTCCTTGATTCAGCTGTGAATCAGTAAGGAAATGAGTGGATCATTTCCTCCACACAGCGTGGCAGATTCCATGTGCGCTGATGATTTAAAGACTTCTCCCAGCCAAACGTAAGTAGCCAAATACAACAATAACCACGATGGTAGATACTTTATTTAAACACAAACACGAGACTCATCAGACCAGGCAACATATATTCAATCTTCTATTGTCCAGTTTTGGTGAGCCTGTGTGAATTGTAGCCTCAGTTTCCTGTTCTTAGCTGACAGGAGTGGCACACGGTGTGGTCTTCTGCTGCTGTAGCCCATCTCAAGGTTCGACGTGTTGTGCGTTCAGAGATGCTCTTCTGCATACCTCAGTTGTAACGAGTGGTTATTTGAGTTACTGTTGCCTTTCTATCAGCTTGAACCAGTCTGGCCATTCTCCTCTGACCTCTGGCATCAACAAGGCATTTTCGCCCACAGAACTGCCGCTCACTGGATATTTTCTCTTTTTTGGACCATAAACCCTAGAGATGGTATATATATATATATATATATGGTAAAGAGAAATAATGAGGAAGAAGAAGATGCTTTCCCTCGATGGGAATTGGGTTGAACTGCAGTCCTCAGAGGATGGAAGGATGACCGTTCTATTACTGGACTACATGGGGATCAGAGCTGGGAGCCAGTGGGCATGGGAAGGAGTAGAGGCAGCTGGTAGGGGCAGAGCAGAGACCAAAGGTTGGTGTTCAGGTCTGGACCAGGCTTGGGGGTAGCTCATACTGCCACTCTGAGCAGCTCCAGGACTAAAGAAAGTGAGTTACATAGGAGAAATGCTGTCCTCAGCTTCGGCATATTATATCATAGCTGTAAATGGAACTGGCAACAAACACAAACAATTAACATGAGCTGTGCTGCTAGTTGAACATGTTACAGCAAATTACTTTAGACAACACAAGTGATGTGGGCTGATTACAAGCGGCACGTTGCGATTATAATCCAACTCTTCAAAAACACCCACAGAGGAGAGCAGACCATAAAAATGTACATAATCATCCTGATACTGTACATGATTAAGCAGCTTTTAACTGTTAATATTGTTTGTTGAGCTTTCATTGTTCTTTTATTGGATGATGGATGAATAAATTCCATAACTGCTGTCGCAATGTAATGAGTTGTTAACTGGAGCTAATTCAATTTAATGCATTAGCTTTGCCAGGCTTGCCCAGCTATGCTACTCTGTGTACCAAAATATTTATTTCTGCTCGGTTGGTTTGCATTTGGGCTGAATGTGTGAGCCCCACTGTGTCTATGAAGAGTGCTCATTAGTATTTCCTCAAGACACTTGTTGTGTTACTATGATATCTACCACTGAGAGCCCGTATAATTGGACCAGAATGGGATCTGATGACTCTAAATGGGCCCCGCACTCACAGTTACTGAGCTAAATGGACACAAAGCCTGCTGGGTAGTATTCAAACAAAGAGAAAGGCATGCCTCTCTGTGATTGGATACAACAAGTGTAGTACCTTTGTCTGAATTAGTCTGCTTGTTTTTCAGCTGGCACAGAGCCAGGCGCTTCATGCTGCACCATGCTCACACACCAATGAGCGCCAAACACACACACAAAAGGAAAGACACACTGGCACAACCGAATAATGCATGACCTTTGCTGAGCTGCAAAACCACATTTCAAACCCGCCTACCCCCTTCCACACACACTCACACACACACACACATTTACACAAATGCAGTGAGACATAAGACCAAAACATGCGGAGGGATAACACACAGTGGTCAATAAATGACAAAAACAATTCGCTCCTCCATCCATCCTTCCTTTTATTTATACCTGCCTCTCATTGATTGAATGTGATTGGCTGCTGGCGGTGGGTGAGAGCTGAGAAGTCGGGTGGGGGGGCGGGTTCCTGAACCAGACAAACTCGCCAATTAGATCGATCTTGGAATGAAGGGGTAAACAAAGGTTGCCAAGACAACAGTTGGCAGGGGAGGCTAGGAGGAGGCGGGGGGGCACCCATGGTTCCATTCTGCCTTTTTAACTGTGGGTAGAGGTATGAGGCCAGCCTGTAGTAGACACACACACATACACACATGCACACACACACATACACACATGCACACCCACTGAGAGGTGAATCAATAACGGATTGAGATACAGCCTATTCTGATCAATGCAGAGACAAGCTCAGCCCCAAAGTGACGAGGTCAGATGTGGAGATACAAAATGGTGCATTCATGGGCGCGTGTTTATGCCTGCATGAGCCATATTACAAATGGGCAAGCCAGACATTTATAATACCAAGCACCCGCATTTCATTTGGTAGCTCTTACTACTGTACCGAGCGCAGCTCAGTGTGAAAACACCTCTAAAGTGTGTGTGAAATGTCTGCGTACCTATTGATTCAGTATGAACACACAAACATGCAGCAGCGGTGGTGGCAGCAGAAGGAGACATGTCGATATACAATCTGGAGAATTCACACCTAATTGTGTTTGATCGCAGGTCGCTGCAGATCAATAAGAGCAGACGGCACCCACACGTGTTCATACACACATATGAGGTGAATAAACACACTTACACACACACACAAATTGCTCTCACTTCAAGAACAGCATTTACTGAGATGAGATATGAGGGTTTTTTTGATTAATCAATGAGGCATGTGGTCATCTCAGGTTAGATTATTGTAATTCATTGCAGTCAGTTATCTCACGGCCTCAGTTGTACAGCTTTCTACAAATATTAGAAGACAAGATTCTATCAGTTTGAGTCCCTGTTCACTGGTCACCAGTCAGTTTAAGAATTGATTTTAATAATTCACTGATTACCTTTTAACCGTGTCATGGTTTTATTTCCATTTATATTTCTGAATTACTGCTCCCCCATGACCCAGAGTGCAGCCTCTGATCCTCAGGCAGGCCTCTGCTGCCTGTTCTGAAGTCCCGGATCAAATCTAAAGCTGAACGGGCTTAAGGTCCATCTGAAGCGGTGACTGTCATGAAATTTAATCTACTGTAAAAGACGTGGTACAAGCACGAAAGATGCTTCCTCTTGAAATATATTTGTTTTAATGTCGAGTCTGGGCTGGAATCAGGGATATGCCAGAGCACAGTTTAGCTTGTCTTTTGGGGTCTATTATTATTATCATTGTTTTGTTTTTGTTGTTTTGTATTCACCTCATTACATAAATGTTTTCATCGTGGTTCAACCATGGAAAAGCACTTTGCAACATTGTTTTGAGCTGCTGTATATATAGTGTTTATTATAATTCTAAGAATGATTTCCTTGTTTTATCAATCATCAAAAATTCAAAGTTAGCATTTACATCTACATAAAAACAGATAAATGAAAAAACTAGCCAAGAGCTAGCTAAAACTGCCAGGGCAGAAAATGTGGCATGTCAGAGAAGCAGAGTGGAACTTGAATGAACTCTTGGTTCAGCTTAGTTCATCCTTACTCTGCGTGTGTGTGTCTTCTGTATGTTTGCATCACATTAATGTCATTCTATGTGTGTAGGCAGAGCTGCAGTTAGCGAGCCACCCTGCTGACACACCTGTCTGTTAGACTTAGACTCACACACTGAGACTAAGAGATACAGATTACTGTCCTCGACCTCCCTCAACACAACATGTCCAAGCATGCACGCACACATACCAAGTCTATGCTGTACTGCATACATGCAGTCTACAGTACATCACGCATTCATAAAACATGCTGACATGGCGCGAGACTGATTGTCGGTTAGCACCCAGCAGCAGGGTCAGACAAGGAGAGAGGGGTGGACGCATGGGGAATAAAGGGGTGGTGCAGGGATGGAGAGCTGTAAATGAGAGAACGGGAGTAAAGAAGAGGGAATAAACATGCTTCATGAATAATTCAATATAGGCCATAGCCCTTGAGACGCTGACTTTAACACACATACGCACGCACACACCATGGGTAGGTCACTTGTAATGGAGGGATTACTGTGCTCTCGTGACAAGTCAGATCTGATCCAGAGGAAGCGCCTCAGGCAGAACAGAAGAGACAGAAGGGAGGAAAAGGAGGAGAAGGAAGGAAGGAATGGAGGGTAAGCGCTTTGGCAGCTGTAGGCGTTACACATCTCCCATCATCATCTTCGTCCATTTCTCTCTCTCTTTTTCCAGTCCGAGGGTGTTAATTCACAGCTCCCTGCCCTCAAAATCGCTCTCTGATGTCAAGCGCTTTTCTTTTAACATTAAAAAGAGAGATGAGGAGGAAGAGACAGAGTGTGTGTGATTGTTTTGACGCTGTGCAACAGGCTTTGGTCTGAACTTCAGGGCACTACTTTTAAGGTACGTTAGGAGCTGAACATCAGTCGCTGTGGATGTGAGTGTTTCACTGAAGTTGTGTTGTCCATCACTAACCGCCAGTAAATCTGGTAATATGGTAATATGAAGGGCTGAGATGCAAAGAGAATCTTTCATCTTTTTACGGCCCGGACGACAACGATGACCCTGGCTCGGCTGTCAGATCTGCCTGGACAGATATTTCACAGTCTGACAACTACTTAAAAGTCAGATGACTCTTCCAAGGCATCACTCCTTCCCTGTTCTCCTCCCTTTTGCCCTTCATCTCAGAGTGTTACATATGCACTCATGTTCCTGTCTTTCATCTATGCACCCTGGTTTTCTCATAACAAACACATAATAAAGGGTTCATTTCAAGCGCAGCCTGTGCACAAACAGGTGTATGTGTGTTAGATGAATAAAGAGCATACAATTAAAGAGGCTGTTCTCGTCTGGAGCAGCAGGGAGCTTGTTTTCCCCCCGTGAGACAAAACACACTTCAATCTAACTGACAGCACTTGCAGGGAAATGCTAGCACAATAAAACACACACATGCATGAATCAATCAGTGAGTCAATACTCTGCCTAAACCCGAAGTAGGTACAAGTGGAGTGCACCTCACACACAAAATTCTCTTTTGTTGGTAAGCGTCTGACCCTGACCTTTGACCTCCCCGTGGGGTCGGGCTGCAAACGGAAATAGAATTTCCTCTTTTGAGATCAATATGGTACAACAGCTCGTGCTGAACCACCCCCGCCATAGCAGTTTATTTGAGGTGTCTGAAGATAAATACATGGACAGCTAATGAATTTTTGCTTTCACGAACATTGCATGCAACACTTTGTATGCCAAGTATTTACAGTATACAAACATTTGTCTCTACACTACATGAATTCTTCACAACCACATTCAGTGATTTGTTATTCAGCCATCTTATGTGCCAGCATACGTGACTGATTATACCAGACTACATAGTGAGGAGAAGTGAGGGTCCATTTTATTTCTTATGAATTCACCTTTTCATTTCTAACATCAAAGTAACACAGTATCACTTTTAGAAGCAGGACAAGGAAGACGAGAGCGAGAGAGAGAGTCTGTCCTTGACTGGTGCCACTGTTATCTTCATGCTTTATCAGTGCTGTGCTGATCTGTGCTGCAGAGAGGAGACAGACAGACAGACAGACAGACAGACAGTGGCCACATGCCATGGCTCACATCCTGAGGACATTTAGCATGGTCTATAAACCTTGCGCTCACACGTACACACACAGCCAAGCTTATTCATGTATGGAGCCAGCGCTAATGGCACTGCTGCCATTATGACAGCTCGATGCAATCGCCTAGCCATTTCTTGGTTACTGATAAAATGCATGGCCGGTCAGGGGTGTGAAATAAATCTCAGAAGATGGTAAGAAGATGGTATTCCTTTTGTTGTCTCATCACCAAGGATAGAAGCTTGGAGGAGAAACGATGATAATGTTGCTTCTTTAATCAATTGAGGGAAGATCAGCCAGAGTTACAAGCACAGAATAGAGCCCTACAGACACAACTCCCGCCCAGTAATAAGCTTTGATGCTTGTTTTTATTCCTCAAATTAAGTGGAATAGGAATTCCAGCCCGTGCACTGTCTAACAAATGTAAAAACCCACTTATCGTGCCCCTGCAGAGACGCCCCTTAAGGAGGAGCTAATGATGGTGTTTTTCCTGGGAAGGTTTCACTGATGCTGAGGTGAAGGGATTGTGACAGGCACCACGCACGGCTCTGAAGAGGCTTCAGCTGAGATAAAGACAGCATGACAACCCTGAGAATACACAATGACTGGCTTGGGACTACATGCGTAAAAAAAAGATGTGTATAACTGGGTAATTGGAATATCCATGGAATATGGAATATGGGGGGAGGTGGGGTGATTCCCAGTGCATGCATGAATGCTAATCTGTAGCGAGCACACATGCTATTTTGTGTTTGTGTGTGTGTGTGCGAAAGGTTCAGCTCTTACATAGTGTGTGGAACGTGTCGTGTACGTTTTTACGTTTAGTTTGATGCTATAGGAGGAGACACACACACACACACACACACATCTATCTCATCATAATACTAATGCAATAAATTCTACATAAGCTCAAACACGTACACACAATGTGATAAATTAAATATGTCATCTACTCTGGTGGGGGCAAGAAGGATAAGGGATGGAATGAATTAGAAAATGAGTAAGACAATGAAAGACAGAGAAACACACACTGAAAAACAGAGGAGGGGAATAAAGCGCTCATTCACCAAAATGACTAAAAAGTTACTCACTTATGTTGAGTGATATCATGCAGTTTAACATTGTGACAAAGCAAATATAAAGCAGCGATCTGTTCCCTGTAGATTATCTGTAGGGCTCTTTCATTCCAGGTGTTTTGTGATTGTTGACTTCTGGGTTAGAAGAATTTAGTGATGAGTTGAAGCCAGGCGCCGTACACTACAAGCTGTCTGAGAACAACGTGTTGTTGAAGTCTGTTCATTTACTGTTGGGCTAAATGATGTATCTTACTCTTCTCTTTGATTTTACTCTCGGACACGCTGACTGTGTGTGTGTGTGTGTGTGTGTGTGTGTTGCTGCTGCAGTGCATCTGTGTCTCTCTCTGTCTCTCTATCGCTCTATTTATCTATCTGGCAAGTGCTTGCTCATGATGGAACTGTTGGTCTCTGTAAACAATATCATAAAGAGTACGGTGTAGACCTGCTCTGTATGGAAAGTGTCATAAGATAACTTTGTTATGATATGGCGCTATATAAATAACACTGAATTGAATTGAACTTTATCTGCTGATGGAATTTCTTGTAGAGAAATAATTTCCAGGAAAAAAACATGACACCTGTGGGTTATCCAGAGAAAGTGTGACACTGTTTCTGTTTCTGAGATCTATCTGAATGGCTGGATAACACGAAGCAAGTGAGAAAATCAATATATATCTTTTTAAATTTGGTTGAACTGAACTCAGTGAACTGACAGATTCACCATGTTTCCCATTATTCTTTCCAGTCTCTCCTCTCCTTGTAAAACCCAATGGGGCTCTTTAGGAGACTGCAAACGAAGTTACAGGTTATATTTTGCATTATGTGGCAAGACAAGAGCCTGAGAAGAAAACTATATAAAGTTAAGTGAAGGAAATATTCCGTGTGAAAAAAAAAATGCACAAGAGGACACACAGAGCACACAGAGAAGTGAAGAGGGGAAGCTGAGGAGACGGAGATTATGTGGAGTTGGGAGGAGAGGAGAGGGGTGAAGTGTGGAGTAATGAGGCCAGAATGAGTGCTGCAGCTGTGTCATGTCCAGCAGAACACACACACACACGCACACACACACACACACACTGGAGCCAGGCAGCCGTGGGGACTCCAGAATGACAAATGACAAAGTGACAAATGTGTCTTCGGGGACCAGGACAGCAGGAATCGAGAGTTCTGCAGGGTTAGAGGAAAACACGAATCCCAAAACACCACATGCACACAAACAGACAGCGAGAGTGATGGTGGTGACTGGTGGTCAGGCACACTGTATGAACATCCTGTTATCTTATCGTGTGTGTGTGTGTGTGTATTTGATATGTCACCCTCTGTCACACATGCCAATACCTGTGATCGAGAGGTGACAGCACATGTCACTATGGACTCAAACGACATTCAACGCGCTACTCTCAGACTCACGCACGCACACCTACACACACACACACACACACACACAAACAAACTGAGAACTCGAGCATGTCAACCCAACCTCCCCTCTATTGATTTCTTCTTCTTCTTTCTCTCTCTCTCATTTTTTGTGTGTTCTGTTTGGTTCCTCTTACCATTGGTGTTTACCACCCCCTCTGGGTCAACGACATACACCAGTGGAAGTGAGGAGAGATAGAGAGAGAGGTAGTGACAGAGTGGGACAGTGCGACACCAAGTGAAGGAGAGACAGAAAAAGAGAGGTAAAAATGGGAGGAACAGATAGGAGATAAGAGGTTTGCCACCGGGGGTTATTGCCTTTCTCATACTGTGTATTGACTCATCCTATTAGGGGGCCCGGGCTTTTCTGGGTCGCAGTGTCGAACATGTCCAACCACACACACACACACACACACAGACTGATCTTTCCTAACTTTTCTGCTTGTATGTTGTTGCAGTTCACAATAAGGAACTCATCAAACAAAAACAAAGTCATATGGAGCACACAGACACAGCAGCTAGCAGCCAAAGTACCCCGTGTCCATCTAATTGGCATCTTCCTCCTGTGAGATGCAGGGAGGGCCTCAGATGGACAAACACACACACACACCACAGCTGAAGGACGCGGGGGCATGGGAGAAGACCAGGCAAGCAGGGAGAAAAGTGGAGAGGAAGCAAAGGTATCGATCAAAGAGAAGAAGCGAGCGTAAACGAAGGAGAGCAAGACAGAGAGTATCAGGTGGTATCTAAGTGTCAGTTAGAGGGATGGGGGAGCGATGGGGAAGCAGAGGAGGACAAGTCAAGGGGAAGACAGAGAGGAACGAGGCGTAATCCCCCCATGCAGTGTTTAATGGTTCAGCCCAGCAGTCGAGGGCACCGGCGGGAGGCCTGAGTATGGATCGATCCAATCCCTCAGACAGGGGCGGAAAAACTTTTTGTCTTTGAGAAAGAATGGCTGAAGGGTGAAGAAGAGTGGTGAAGACACAGAGAGTTGGGGCAAGGGTGAGCGAGCAAGCAGGCAAAGGACAGAAAGGGAGAGAGAGAGAAAGTTGAAAGGAGACTCAAGGGGGAGAAGTGTTTGGGTGGTAGCGTATTAGGAATGATCTCTGTAATGCTGTTTGACCATGCAGAAGGCCTGGGCAATGCAGAGTGGAGAACATGCTGAGTGTGTCACCCAGAGTGCCAGTCAAAGTTTAATTAGAGCTGCAGAACACATGCATGCAGGAAGAACCCTCGAGGTGCAAATAACTGATCCAATCCATATTACACTGCACGTCCTCACAAACAAAGTAAACAGACAAAAACTGGGACATGACGGAACCCGTGAACTTTAGTTCCTCAAAACTCCAGCCTCCCCTTTAGTCACACTCACATGCCTTTAAGACATCCATAATATTTGAACTTATCCTTTAAATGCTGCTTTTTTTGAACTAGAGCATGAAAACTTGTAGTCTCCCTTTCACTCACTTCATTTACACATAGACTGTGGTACAATTTGGCTTTAATGTAAATTGAAATTAATGGAGAACCTACTCCACCTCCTGCAGAGGGACCTTCACACTACAGTAGTGAGTGTATTGAAAGAGTACGATCATGTGAGCTTATTTTTATGGACACACTGCAGTTGAGTGAGCTTTGGACTAAACCCGAATTCACTGGGTGAATTTATATGTTATCATTTGCATGTTGTGTTGCACTGTAACAACAATGGATACACAGACATAAATTCAATGCATTCTTTTTTCGTCTGAGAAACTGCAAGTCTGAGTTGACTTTGTCTGTATGATGTCTGTGCGTTCAACTTTGATTCAGTTAGTCAATAAGGAAGAAAGTGATTTTTATCGCACAATACATAAATGGAATGCTATTACTTTATCGAGATGCTGTCACCACAACATACTTAATGCCAACAACGACACACACACACACAGAAATACACAACTATGTGGTATTCTCTCACAGTGCCACTTCCTGTGATCGTTCATTTGCAGTCCATTTCGTTTATGTCCACAGCCTTTAAAAAAAAGACATTTCCTCACTTTCCTCACTTTTACCACCACTTCTTCATCCCTCCATCCTTTCCCGCTCCCCTCCTGGTGTAAATCACATCAGTGAGCGGAGCAGAGCAGTGAAATCCCTTCTTTCTGAGGGAGGAGATTAGGAGTGAACACAGACAACTGGATTTAAATAAAGATCACCTTCTCTACGGGGCTTATCACTAAACTGGGAGTGGGGATGGACTCACTGTGGACATTTAACGTATGTGTGTGTGTGTGTGTGTGTGTGTGTGTGTGTGTGTCATGGTGATAAGTGAATGGAACATCTCAGTTGGAATATAAAATGAGAATTGTCTCAAAGAGTTCAGACAATGTGCAAATCAAATCAAATCAAATTTTATTTGTATAGCCCAAAGTCACAAAACACATTTTGCCTCAGAGGGCTTTACGATCTGTACAGGGAGTGACACCCTCTGTCCTTAGACCCTCGGTTCCAGTGAGGAAAAACTTGCCCACAAATATCCTTTTAAAACACAAACACACACATACAGATGTCTGATAACAGGCACCTGATGGTCAGCTGCACCTCTCTCCTGCTGAACTGTGAAGCATTATGGAAGACAACCTGCCTCTCTGATGGACCTGTAAATTTATTGCCCCCATCCCGCTCCCCACAACAAGCTGAACACACTCATTCCTACATTTGATCCAGTAAATAGTATTGACATTGTCAGATATTATATTGCTGATAATGATAGACATCAAACACTCATGCGAGAAACACACACATTAATCAATTAATTGACTGTTAGAGGTTGACAGCTGTAGTAAAAAAAACATTTCTTGATTTTGGGTTTCCATCTGTGAGATTCTGCTGCCTTCCCTCTTTTATTCATTGTTAATTGAATATTTTGGGGGTTTTAGAATGTTTTTCCAAACAAAACAGAAAAGATTTGAAAAGACTGAGCCTTGAGCTCTCAGGAAATGTGATTGACATTTTTCACAGTTTTCCTAATTGGAAAAAGATAGCTGACAGATGAATCAATATTGAAAACAATATCGGGTGTATGTGTATACATCAGCTTTGAGCATAGTAAAGAGCAGTTCATCAACAACCTGTATGTATACCTTGTATACCTTCAGGGCCATGGCATGGTTAAAGATCCCCACAGCTCTCGATAAACATTTTATAATTTTATATTCTCAATAATCATCAGTTTTGGATGTTTTTCCCACAAAAAAGTTAAAATAACTAATTTAATAACTCTGGAAAATCTATCTATCTGTCTGTCTGTCTGTCTATAAGGGAAGTATAGCAACAAATTCTTCTGATAAATGTATGCCGATGCACTGAAACACACGCAGACACACAAATACACAAAGCTCATACAGATGCCAAAAGCACTCCTCTCATGACTCAAACAAACAAACAGACTAAAACAAACTTTGTACTCAGAGAAAGAACAAAAGAACAAAGCAACGCTAAAATCAGAGCACTCAGTGTGCATTATTAATAGTGTACACTGGGTTTCCCTGAATTACATGCCAGAACCCAAAAATGAGTCGCAGTTCTGTTTCTGGTAGATTGAATTCTACGAGCGGTACTGGTATGTTTTCATGAGCACGCTTCCAGGGGCGACACTAATACCTCTTCAGCGTGGACGGCGTTGCGTAAGATTATTCACAGTTTATCCTTGATTTATGTAGAATCCCTTCACTGTGTAATCAGAGACAGTTTATGCATTAATTTAGAGCATTATTGCATGCTTGCACGTTACTACCTCATTCATTCTTCTCTGTTTACATCGCTTTAATGAGCACACAAGCAGAGCACTTCTCTCTGTGGCCTTAAGCAGAATTTTTTTCTCATCCATTCTAAAAGAATGTAGTCAGCACACTCGCATGGTTGAGTGTGAAACTCCATAAACCGACTTACAAGCACCTGCACTCCTGCTCTTGGAAAACCTTCTATGTAATTCTGCTTAATGTCTCCGGGGAAAGCGGCGGTGGCAGCGGCCTGACACTGTTTTACCGGGCAAAATGAGGCATTTTAAAATCTGATGAGTTAATTTCTTTGTTTGTTTTAAGGGGTTCTGGTTGGAGCTTAGTGGGGCTGAAATGGCCTCAATCAAATTTAGGCAAAATGAGGCAGCTCTAGCAAATCTTGACATAAGTGGTAGAGAGGTTGAAGGAGGAGATGAGTGAGGAAGACAGGAAGAAGATGATGTCATTTTAAAAAGGTAGATGCTGAAGAAATGGAGAGCGGGGACTAAGGGAAAAAAAACAGGCGACCTGAAACATCCTGATAAAAGAGATACGACAGGAACAGAAATAGAAGCAGACAAACAAAGACTGAGAAAATAAAAGCCCGGTGAATACACAGCTACGTTCTCATGGACAGCAGACGGTAAACAAGAGTGAACCCTGGAGGTTTTCTTAGCGTCAGGACTCCGGACGGGAAATAAAGGGACAGAAGGGTTTATGCACCAGAGGAACAGCGAGAGGGTGTAAAGTAAGTGAAGAAGCAGAGGAGGAAAAAAAGAGAAGAGAAAAAGGGGACAGATAGGAGGAGAAGTGTTGTTTTGCTCGCCGGCCCGGTCCTCCTCTGGTCCATGATTCATTGCAAATGAAATGTCACCCTGGCAGGCAGTAATGCAGGCCGGCCCGCTCCCCTGCAGCCTAATTGAATTTTACAGGCACATAAACAACAGTCAGCCAGTGGAGAGAGAGAAGGAGAGAGAGAAAGAGAAAGATTATTGATGCTGGTGTTTACAGGTGGAGGCTTCTGATGTTCCATCAGAGAGTGTGTAAGGGCCTCCAGGGAACCATAGCACAAAGCACACAGATGGAGGGCACGCCAAAGCAGGCCTGCCACTAACACGACTCCCTCAAGACACACGCACAAATACACATAGAACTATGACACTAAAACTGTCTGCGCTCTGAGACACATATTTGCTAAATACTGCAGCATACTTTGAGCGGCATTACCACAGCCACTAGTCAAAGTTCAGCAACAAGCAATCTGACTTTGAGCGTGTTTTACAGCACATGGCAAAACACACACAAAAAATGATTTGATGATGTTACATACTGTATACTTCACAGCTCCCAATAATTTCCTCAAAGTAAACTGACTGTGTTTAGAAAGGACTGTGCTATTTGGTATTAATTATACCTGGAGTGTTTTGTTCACCACACAGCAGCTAAACATGTAGCCTATTCTCAGAATCTCCACTGGAAGTCAGCAACTACTTAAAAACTGAACATAATTACAACATTTTCTGGTTTCCTGGTGTTTCATCAAAATTAAGTCTCAGATTTTTTTCCCTCCACTTCTTTCCAGGAAGTGGTTTTATTATTAATAAATTATAAGAGCCATAAATAAGTTATCTACTTTACAATTTCTGCGGAGATAAACCACGTGCTGAGTACTCTTCCCTGACATTTCACTGTAAACTATGCTTGAGTGTGTTCTCCCTTGTTGGTTAAGTAAGATGTGCTGGCTGAGCTTTTTCTGCAGATGACAGCCACTGAAGACGGTATAGAAACAGTCAGCAGTGTCCCCTCAGGCAGCCCTGGGGGCCAGGTCAATTTGTCCTATCCTGATAGAGGACATCACCTCCATGACAGCCGGCCAGGTTGGCAGACACAGAGAAAGGCATTAGCTGCAGCAGCACTGACTGATTCATGCAGCACTGGTCAATTTCTTTTCAATTAACAAGTCGGATTGTGGGGATTGGAAGCACTTTTATTTAATAGTGCTGTCAAATATCGAGTAAATATGAGGCAAGCCTAAAATCAGGTACACCGTTTTAATTCCACTGAAACGAGTCATTTCTTTCATTCTGAAAATGAGCAGTCACTATTTTATCTACTTAAAATACAAATGATATATTTTTTATATAAAATCTTTGAAGGCACAATTAGTGCAGCGTGCTCAGCAAAAACAATTTTATTTTGAAAACTGACAAAAGATGATTTATCTTCAAGATAATGGTATAATAATGGTATATTATAAAAGTATATTTAACAAAATTGCAACAATTGACAATGCCGCTTGCCTCCTTTGTGGTCATAACACAGTTAAACCCAGCCGGACATTCATTCCTGTCAATTTCATCCTTGAGGAGAAGGGCACCTCGAGGATGACGAAAAAATATAAAGAGCAGAAAGTGGAAGCACTCAGTTCGTTTATTGCCACTTACAGCTCCGACACAGCCTTCTGCAGGCCTCCCTGACCAGTGCACTCACAGATACACCACACAGAGCAGTGGCCTTTTAAAGGAAAGGAAACTGTGACTGTGAAGCTAGCAGGTATGCTGTTCAGGAAATCAAGAGGCTGCTCTGCCTTTTGTTGCTGCCTGCCAGAATGGGATTTGAGCTCGACTCCCACGCACATCAGTTTTTTGGCTTGCAAACTACTGGTGGCCAGGGATTAGGTACTACTGCATATGTGTGTACCCTGTTGCATGTCATCCCCTTCTCTTCTTTCTCTCAATCCTTTACAGACAAAATATCTTTGAATCATTTCAAGGCTTCAGCTCCAGAGTAGCTCTACTTTGATATGATTGTGTAACTAAAACTGTTTGATTTATCTGTCTATCTGACAGCTAGCAAATGTCTGTCTGTCTTACAGTCTCCCTGCCTGCTAATTCATCTTCCCATTTAGCAGCTAGTCTGCTTGTTTTTGCCGTCTGTCCTTCCTCGTCCCATCTGTCTTTCTGTCTAATAGTTCATTGGCTGCTTCATCTACCTCGATCTGGCTTACAATTGCTGCCTCATAAACTCAGATGAGATTTATCCTTGTGCCAAATGAGAATAACGACACAGTATAGATGGGGCTGGCTCCGATGGGATAACTCGGGGGGGAGAAGGATAAATAAAAAACAGCAAGCGGGCGAGGCTGCTTGTGGGTGTGCAAGCTTGCGCACATACATTAGCACGGCGCAGGTATGAGCTGTCAACTTAATTGGTAAGACAACGAATATCCATCACAGCTCTTCATAATGAGGTGACATCGTGCTTTATTTCATGAGTTTCATGTTTTAAAAATGCTGAAAATGTAACTAAAGCTCATCAGTGGAAGATGTGAGACTATTTTCAGGCTTAAAAAATGGCCCATCCGTGTGTGCTTGTGTGTGTGCATTTATTCTACATGTCCCTGGCTCAGCAGGACTCCAACCCTCCCTGCTGACTATGACCTTCCCTCCAAGCAGGCGGTCCTGTTTTTCACCCTAACCCCCCCAACTCTTCTTCCATCCCTAAATCCTTCCATTCTGCTGTCTCTTCCTCCTCTGTAGCCATCCATCCTTCTTCCTTCCCTCTATCCTTGCCTCCATCATCCCTTGATCCACCCGTCCCTCTCGCAGTCTGACTAGATGATGCCGCAGTCCTTGATCCAGAGCACGGAAAGGGGCTTTATAAAAACACCATCCATCACCGCCGGCAGGGCCACATGACACGCACACCATTGATTTGGTAAGTGTGTGTGTCATCTCAATGCCACATCAACACAAACACACAATATATACAGTAGAGAACACAATGTGAAATGTGAGCATTCAGCTGTGCTTATACACACACACACACACTGTTTCCATGTGTAATGAGAAGGACCTGTGTTAACAATCATGTTCTCATGTGTGTTTATATTTCCATATAAATATTATACATGCATTATGAACTCACACACAAGAAGAAGACACCAGCAAAGAGACCAAACACTGAAGCACACAGTGTGTGTGTAATGTATATGTTGCGCATGAGCAGGTCAACCAATATTTCCTTCCTAGACTTTCTGCACACATGAGTGTGTTTATTAAGCATGTGTGTGTGTGTGTGTGTGTGTGTGTGTGCATTGTCTGGTTGAATGTGCATGGGCAGGCGTGTGTGCACGTGTGTGTTTTCCTGTGTCTGATTTTTCAGACTGTGCAAACACTGCGATGGTTCACTGCACCACACAGACTCCCTGCTCCGCACTCCACCCTCTCAGTGTGTCCTGTGTGATGGATGATAGGGAGGGAAAATAACTAATTCAACAGTAGATTTACATTGTTCTGGATGGTGAGCAACACAACACACAGAGGGACACAGTGAGAAAGAGAAGAAGGGAACCAGGCCAATGGATATATGTTGGTTTGTATTTGCTCATATGCATAGTTTCATTACTAATGGGCTAAAGAGGTGATGCTGACTGACTTTCACTTCATCTAAGATGTCTGAAGCTTTGATTAAATGAATGCCGAAGATCCAAATTAGACCAAAGTGCAGAATTTAGGTGGAGCCAAGTCACTTCATCAAAAGACATTCTGCTAAACCATAAAGTGAGACTAACTTTTAGAAGAGACATTCACAGTATTCCTCTAAGAAATGAACAGCGATTTATTGTTGAGTTGTTGAACTGTGAGATATTAAAATGCTGGAAGTTTGTTTGTTTTCTCATCTTTTTGTGACACATCTGAAGAGATTTGACTTTCTATTCAGATCATGTGTCCAGATCTCCTCTGGGTGGCTCAATGGTGTTAGGACATCACAGGAATTACAATCTCATCAAGCCAAGATACAAAAGCTGCGAGACGTGCGAGCTATTTCGGTTTTTGTTGCTTTTGTTTTCTGATGGTGATTCAGCTTTTGCTTTTCCTGAGAGAACCCTAAAGACGTCTTGTACAGCATCAAGAATTCTGTTTAGGCTGGCTGCTGGCTTTTTGACTTGTGCCCTCTTGAAGCAAAACCATGTGTATTTGTGACCTTTCACTCACTTGTTTGCTGTATTTGAAAATTGTTTTAGAACCCTGAACTATTCAGCATTTTACATAAAAAAAGAAATCATTCAAGAAAAGTAATTTTCCTCTTTGGTTGAAGCTACATGTGTAGTTTTCAGGCTTTAAGTGGCTCTGCACTGATTTTATGCATGTTGGCAATAATCCATGTCTACCATTTTCTCTCTTTCTCCCTCTGTCCCCACCCACCTCACACCCCCCACATATCTCGGTGCGCCAGTGGACCAGAGGCTCCGCAGGACGACTCTGTACCACAGTACAGTGGAAATGTCACCCATAACACTCGCTTCAGGATGCCAATCACTTCACACTGCTCCCCACTGTGAGTGTGTGTTTGTGGGTTGTGTGTGAGTGCCAGAGAAAATGAACGAACCAGAGAGAGAGAGAGCACAGACACATCCATGTGTGTAAAAAGACCCTGTAACAATTATTGATAGAGTGTGTGCGCACAATCACACATCTCTGGAAGTTTAAATCTAGATTTATGTTTTTCTGCTCAGGGATGTGTGAGTGCTAATGAGCTTGTCTATCCAAGGGGATTATGGGTTGTCTAGTTAATAAGAGGAGTACAGGTGTTTGAGGAACTATGCATGATTATACATCAAAGTGTGTATGTGTGCATATGTGTGTATGAGTGTGTGTGTGTTGAGTGGAAGGCAGGCCTTGGTTAGGCGTGAAGACAGAAACAGATGGAGTGGATTATGGACAAATAACGCACATGAGCCTTTGAGGGAGTGTGAGTCTGAGTACGCATATGTGGTGTTGTTTGTTTCTGCGCATGCATGTGGCCATGTTTGTGTGTGGATGTGCAAACACACGTGTCCATCCTGGTGTACGTTCACATGCATATGTGTGGGCGTGTACATTTATGTGCGTGCTTGTAAGGAGGGGGGGGGCGGGAGGAGGGTGCAGGTGTCTCTGAAATGTCATCCATTTTCATTGGGATGTGGGCTGTTTTGAGTGTGTATCAGTGTGTACTGTACGATGGAGGGTGCGTGATAGAAAGGGTGATGACAAATGACAACAAAATGAGGAAGGCAGGGGGATGGAAAGCCAAGCTGGCACAGGTGGCCATGCCAGGCCCCCTGTGCAGCCAGGGGGGGCGGGCACTCTGTCCTCACTGCAGGCCCATCAGCAGAGCTGTGAATACAGAGACAACAGCCGGCACATACAAACACACACACACACACAGTTCCATACGCAGAGTAGCCACAAACAGTCATGGCATCACGGCCCGTCACATGCAAACACACACATAAACCTTGTACAGATGAACATGATGAAGAAAACGTTTGTGATATTATCTATTAAATGGCCGCTGCACAGTGAAGCTCTTTGCTTTGTAATGTTGAGCATCTTGAAGTATGACTGTAAGGCAAGTCAAATGTAATTATGAAGATCGGTCATAATAATCTGTACAGGGTGTTTTATTTTGAAAACTGACTTCTGGCCAGCTGGCACTGCTCTGTGTAGTTTGGTGCATATTCTTGGCTGAGCGGAGCGCAGGGATGCATCTGAAACGTGCCGTGGCACTTCTGATGGAATCACAAGCATTATCTAGAATTGGTGAAATCAGCTATGTTGGCCAAGGTGCAGATGGAATGGGTTTTAGGCTTTGGTCCTGAGGATGTTTTGTCACTCTCCAGAGATTTTTGGTGACTGGTACAGAGATCTCAGGCATTTTTTAACCTTTTTTGATCAACCACATGCAAATGCTACGATGTTTGTTGGATTAAGAGCAGTGACTACAATCAAAACTATGTGGAAAATCTGCAATCTTGAATTCCCAATGGAAGCCTGTTGAGGGCCTGTAGGTTCTCTAACACACTTGGAAGGAGAGGATGAGGCGAGGGGTATTCAGTCAGCTGCAAGCTGCAATTTTACCGCTACAGGCCACTAAATGACTGGACCTTGAATACTGGATAGCTAATCCCCCAAACACACATGGAGTGGCTGGGTGTAGTTAGAGACTCAACCATGCTGGGACATTGGGATTGCACAGCAAGTCCTTGCAATTCCATTCTGATATCTCTTCCAGGGCACTTGTTTTCCCATCATATTTTCTATTCATTTGACTTTAATTCTCCACATGCCATGTCACTTGCGCGACTTCAACATGTGAACAATGAAAAGCATTTAACCTTCTGACAACCCACCAATAAACAGAACTGATTACGCTGTTTGAGTGACAATCTCTCAAGACTAATTCTGAAAATCCAGGATACCTTTGACTTCCTACTTTTAGATAGATTTAAAATAGATTTTTTCATTGCACTTCTGTGACCACAGTAAAACCTGTATGCTAAAAATAATTACTGACTTAATGTGATTCAGGTTAAGTCTTACTTGAATATTACTATGAATATGTGTGCGGGTGTGCATGTGTGTGTGAAGCGCTCATCTTTTGACCATTTGGACAGAATAACTACGCTTCACAGAGGTTAAATGGGGTCAGACAGATCTATAGACTGATCTCACATCAATTTTGAACAGATGGAAAGTTATTAGTGGAGGCTGAATGGGGATGGAAAGAGGTGATTGTGGGACAGCAGGGCAATTGCTCGACAGTGCCTCCTCACCCACAATATATCATTTTTAACAGAGGTGGGGGGGGGGGGGGGGGCATGAATGGCAGAGCTGTGTTGCATGCATATGTGTATATCTGTCTCACTACTCCATCCCCTGCAGCTAAAGGAAAAGAACTTGTTGACTTCTTCTCAAACCTGTCCCGACATGACACGCAAGCATGTTCACAATAACACGGAAACACTTGTAAGCTGTCTCGGGCAGCAGCGGCCCACTGCTGTGTCACTTCAGGATGCAGAGAATTACAGCCTGACATAATCAGACTTATCTTCAGGCTAAGAAGCAGTCTGTCCTCACCCAACCTTTAAGTGTTTCACCCAGGATTTACACTTTGAACCTCATCAGCAACTGTGGCCCAAAGTTATGAGTGTGAACAGCCCTTGGGCAGCAGTCATTGTGAGTGTGAGTTTCTCTTGCTGTTTATTATTTCCTGACTTTGCATATGACTTATTCATCTGTTTTTTTTTACTATAAACATTCCACATTTTGTTCCATATTTCTTTCTTCCATATTTAGTTTTTGTATCAAGGCTTAGTTTTCATCCTGGTTTTGGATGAAATTTCAACTTTTTATGAGCTGAGAAAATTGGTTAATTTTCAGCTTTCTTAATGGTTTAGTCCACTGAAGAATTTTCAAACAATTCAAAATCACCAAAATTAGAGATGTACTGTTTTCATTTGGTAAAAACATACAGAATATTGTGAAAACAACATACTTCTTACACCGACAGTCAGCTAAACGTGCCTCCTGTGAGGAGAAAAAAATGCTGCCGCTCTGAACGCATGCACTGTTAATCTTCATCATCCCTCATTTTCCCATTTTGACTTATTATTTATTTCTTGTCACAGCTGTATAGAATTTGTATTTGTTGCTGAATAGCCCCACAGGGATGCATTGAAACTCTCACCATGCTAGGTTTACATATTAATGTTGTGTTTTTACCTGTTGATTTAATCATAAGCAACTTAAAATGAGAGCAGCTCATTTCAGCTCATAGAGTGAAAAATGCTATAAACAAGCATGCATTGTGTCGTGCCTGGTAATAATCTACTGGAGTTATTCGACAACGACAGTAGACATAAAAACAGAGGAAAGGAGGAACCAGTTTGACAAAAAGCAAGGCTGTCGTATTGGTCTCCATAATCTGGTTCTATGCCTTACTAACACCATGCCTGTCATTTCGTTTCTCACGCAGGGTATTTCCCTCCTTAACTGAATGTCTGTCTCAGATCAGTGGTCATGAGGCAGGGAGAAATGAGGCTGTCATGTCCGCCGAGTTAGCAACATGATTAAGGTGGATGTCAACCTTTTCCAACTTTGATGCATTCATGTCGGCTGTATTTAATTCATGAGTCCGGTGTGGAAGATTGGAAGTGGTAAATGGAGGCAGAGAGGAGAGGAGCAGGATGGAGGTAACATGTTGTAATTTGTAATTCCAACATTTCCTCGTCTTTTTATCTGTCCGTTTTATTTCCCCCTCTTTAGTCTCTTCTACTTACCATTACCCCTCTTTGACCTGCGCTTTTCCCTTTCTTCCACACCAACACTTTTTCTGTTTTTTGCTTTGCCTACTTATCTTTACTCTCATCCAACGCTCCATTCCCCTCCTCCTTTCTCTTCTCTCTCATTCCCGTTGCATGTCTTTGAAAACAACCTCTGTTTTTACAACTCATATTTTATGCACTCACTTCTTATGCAGAGCTACAACACAAACATTTTCATCTCCTCCTCCCATAATGTCCTCATGTTTTTCCTTTGCTTCCTTCCATTCTTTCCTAGCATCATTCTCCCTAGGTGAAGGAGACATGAAAATGGTGAATGGTGCATGCTTGGCCTCCCTCCAGCTCACACTGTCAATATCCAAGAGACATTTTAACGGCCCTTCTGCAAATGAGCATGCACATGGAGGTAGATGTGTGTCTAAAATGGGAATGTCTCTACTTTTGTATTACTGTGTTTGTTGGTCCGACTGCATATTTGTGCTGTCTGTCCACTTGTTGTATGGCTGGCCAACTTAATAAACACATCAGATGCCGGGCTTAAAAGAACACATTTGTCTTTCTCCCAGGAGAATGTGAATTATTTAACATGAAAGCTGGGGAGAGAGATGACTAACAGTAGCAGCTGACGTGGCTGGAGAGGAGAAAGATGGTGAAGGATGGAGGAAGGGGGGAGGACCAGATGGGCATGGGTGGCACTGAGCCAGGGAGAGCTGGTTTAAAGAAAAGGGGTAAAAAGAAGTGTGTTAAAAGAGAGCAGGGGAATGAAACAAGAGTCAGAAGCTCAAGAGGGAATGTGGGGGTGGTAAGTGATAGCAGCTTTGAGAGGGGGCTTTGTGTAAGGCACAAATCAATCGCAGGGAAGAGAGGAAAAGGAAGGCTGAAGAAAAGAAGAAAACACGAGGCGACTTCTGTCTGAGACAAAAAGACTTAGGGAGGGTTGATGAGGACATGACAAGAAGTGACAACAGACAGAGGGGAAGATGAGTGCAACAGAGGGAGCGACTTCAGAAACATATGATTGGGCTCTGGTGCCAAATTATGAGCACAAATGAAGGCATGCACACACGCACACATACAGACACACACTTTCTCTCTCTCTCTCTCTCTCTCTCTCTCTCTCTCTCTGCGCATACACACATCAGATAAACCTCCAAGCTTCTCCAGCAGATTTCAGCCTGTTAACCTGACTCACCCTGCCTCACCCCATCTTGCCGTGCCACATGGTCCCCACAGGGGGCAGGGGAAGAGGTTTGGAGAGACAGAAACAGCATGTTACAGAGAATATTGAAAAGAAGGGGGTGGAAATGAAGACAGAAAAGCAAAGAGAGAGAGGAAAATACACAGGGAAACAGAGAAAATGAGGAGGTAGAGGACCACAGAAAGAAAGCAAACTACAGAGGCTTTAGAGGAAGTCGTGAAGCACCGCTGAGATCAGTGGGATAGAAATTAAGTGCACACTTCTTGGCGACATAGGGAGTGCATGGGGGGTAAATGGGTGAGGGAAGTAAAGACGCAAAAGGGGGAAAGGGGAGGAGAAGGAAGGCGTGTAGTAAATTACAGAGGGAAGGAGAGCAATGGGAAGGAATAGCAGGGTGGTGAATGTGCCTGGAGCCGGATTGTGGAGCAGCAAACAACAGAGATAATAAGAGAATCTGCTGAAGGCATGCGCCACACTCAGTAATTATAAAGAAAGAGCAGCCTGCCTTAATTAGAACAGGATGGAGCTCATGAGTGTGACAGAAACACACACACACAAATACACATGCACATGAGATGCAGCATTTGTGAGGTGAATTATTATGTAATTTATTTTTCCCCTCAGTCTGTTCCTGCTGGTAGCATTTCATAATGAGATTGGAGAACATGCGTGTGCTCATCAGCACAATTAAGTCGTGCAAATTCATGAATGCATGCAGGGTCAAGATATACAGTAACAATGGTGTGTGTGTGTGTGTGTGTGTGTGTGTGTGTATGCGCAGATGCTGACAGAGAGCAAAACGTATCTCCGTATATCACTCCTAACTGCTCTGTTTTTAATTCCTTTTTTCTTCTTCTTCTCAGCCTTTATTACAGAAGAGGAAGCTGACTGGGCACAAATGCTAATTTTCAATAACATCCTCCTTCACATTCACTACTAGAAGCTGGTCAAGTGCCACCACAGCCTTCCAGTCTTCTGAGCAAATGGGGATTAAGTGTTTCTAATTTACTTTAGGTTTCTGGATTTTATTAATTCTTTCCCTCACTCTATAGTTTATTTGTGGTAAATCAAATTTAAGAGACAATTAAAGAAAGGAGGACTGAGAATAGAATTTTAACACCATGTATATTTTCTTGCTTCAGCTTTACTATTATTAAATATTATACACCAAGCAGACAGACATTCTAATTGAGTGAATGCTAATGCATATTTCCCATATTCTTTATGTGCATCCGAGCTCACCACAATATATAGAATGAGTGTAAAAACTAACATGAACATCACATATAAATATTTACAGCCTAGTCTTACAGAAAAATATTAGAAGACGACACTGGTCTAACTGCCTACTGTATCTTCTTGTTAAATAAACATTAAGTTCAGTTACTCAGCAGTTTAACCAGCATTAAAACAGCAGATAAGGTTAAAGAAGGAACATTATGACAACAGACGCTCTAATCTAAAATAATCCAGTCTTGTCTGGTCTGGCTTGACAGGCTGGTTTCCATGTGCGTTGGTAATAATCCTCTTCTCAACCGCAGAACACTATCTGCTTACACCATTGTCAGTAGCTACTCACTGGCTATTCAATATTATTGAGCTGCACAGAGACGCTTGGTGTATTTGCACTCACTCAGTCACACAAATAGACCCAGGAGTAAATAAGACGTAGTAACGAACCTGTACGAGGGCCGGACAAACAAACACAGAGATTAGGTGAATGTGATCGCCTGTTCGCCATTTATTATGTGAAGTTTCACAGCAGTCAGTAATGCATGTTGTCTGAACACACACAGACATCAACACAAACTGCTGTATAGTTGTTGCATGTATACCGCTGAATGTGTGTGTGTGTGTGTGTCCTTACTATATGTGTGTTGAGCAGTTCTGGCGCAATTCCTCAGTTTAGTGGAGCATTACGACTGATCAATAGCTCTGGTGCAGTGGGAGATGTCGGGGTTCAGGGTGCATATTCATACCATTACGACTGAAATGATAAATTAAGCACTACAGGGGCAGAGTGTGTGCGTGTGTGTCTGAGTGTGTGTGTGTGTATGGATAGATGGCTCAGGCTCAGGGAGAATGACAGGTCCTGTCACAGAGCAGACCACACTGTTTCTCGCTAAACTGTACCAAGGGAAAGTTGAGCACCAAAGATACAGCATCTCCCCTTTTCACTGGTGCTGTCACCGGACTGCTGTCTGCTCGCTGCTCTGGCAGCCTGCCTGGCTCACCCTGTTCTTCCTTTCCTTCAGCTTTTCCTTCAAAGGTTTTTTTAAAAGTCTCGGTTGGTTCGTCAGATTTTATCGTCCTCAGCTCTGCTTTTATTGTAGAAAAAGCATTAGTGCTAATTACAAAAAACAGGTCAAGCGACACATACTTTGTGCACAGACCAACTGCCAATATCAGTGAGCAGTACTTATCTCCAACTGTCAAACATTTACTGGAGGGCCAGAAATTCTGCAGCACAACCAAAGTTCTGCAAGATTTATGACCAGCATAGTTGCTACTACACTACTGATACTTTTTTTTCCATTTTCACTTGGATTTTGTAATAAACTACTGCTTTCTCCAATAAGACGAGTTTATTATTTGGAAAGAGGTGCAGCGTGTCGGGAGAAGACAACATGCTGTTAATACTAAGCTCTTCATTAAAACATGAACAGCATGAATGCAACTGTTCTTATAAGTTTGCTCTGGTGACTTTCTTTCCCACCTGTTCTTTTATTGGTTGTATTTTTAAAAACACCACGGTCATGCAATCCCACAACTTCTGTCCTTCTTCATCTGCATACACTGATGTTAGATAACTGTTAATCTTTATGGAACTGCATGCATGAGAACAGGCTTCAATTTGACTCGCACATGTTTTGACATCAGTACTTCTGCCAGCTTCACTAATCATCACAACAGAAGAAGAAGAGGCACAACTGTATTAATTGTGCCACAGTGTTTGTAGCTCTCTAACAATGCCAGAGCAGCTGTCACATCGCCCTGCTGTGCCCGTTCATACCACCCACAGCATTATTACACATATCACATGTAACTATTAGCCATCATCTGTTGTGATATCTCAATCCTTCGACATCAGTCCTCAATTATTTATTTCAGAGTACTGTCATCAAAACAAATAAAAGGAGACACTGAAAAGAAAAAGGAATTATGAGCACAAAGAAATAAAATAATGCCTCCAATGGAAATAAAAAGAATGATAACTTATATGAAGTAGTGTGACCTGCATGAAGCGTGCTTCTTCACTGTGTATGTTCTTTGGGCGTACATGATCTGTTATTTCCTTGTCAGTATTTTTATGTAGCTCAAACACCTTGACATTTACACACATTTACACATTGAGCTCAAGGTTAAAAGCTTGATTAATGTCTCACCTTAGATAAGAAAAACACAGCTTTGAGTCAGTTCTGTAATTTCCAGCCATGAAAGAACACAAAACCGAATATGTTCATTTGATAGCAATCAAATGCAACCATCAACTTCAGCACTCTTACTTAATTACACTGCCATTAGAATGCAAAGAGTGCGCTGTCTACTGACTACAACGCCCACACTGCATTGCACAACAGTACAAGATGGAGTGAGAAAGCTAACAGCAACAGTGAGGTGGTCAAACTGCTGCTGCTGTTTGAGCAATGGGTTGTGACAAAAGATTCCAATATTGTCCCTCTGTGTTTAAGTCAGTGTGCAACACCCTACGCCTCCCACCAGCATCACACAGTGCTTCATCCAAGTGTGTGTGTGTGTGTGTGTGTGTGTGTGTGTGTGTGTGTGTGTGTGTGTGTAGGACACTCAGGCAAATGTTAAAAGAAAGGCGGTGGTGTTAAACTCAATAGGACAGAGCTAGATGAAGAAAAAGGACATTAGTCATTGTGTTCACACTCACTCACACACACACACACACACACACACAAAGCCACTGAGTCCTTACGGTTCACATAGCACGGCTCACATGTCGATATGTGTGAAAACAGCCAACACAAACACATCAAACGAGGTAATATCATCACTACATCAAGGCCCTCAGCATCGACGCCATCGTCAGTGTTGAACAAAAGAGGAAATCGAGTGAGAAAGTCTTTTCTGTGCTTCCATTGTCTGTCTTTTAAAAATCATGTCCACTCTATCCTTCTCTTTGTCTCAGCCCTTGTTAACTTCTTTGATTTCTCCTTGCATTCCTTGCGCTCACATGCAATTATTTCTACTATTCTCCTTTACGACAGCATCTCTGCAGCTCCCGTGTCTCTTTTCATACAGATCAACCTTGCCACGCTCTCATCCTCCTCCTGTTCTTTTAATCTGCTCTTCTATTCCCCTTAATATGAACGGCCTGAATTCTCATCTCCATCTTCTGCTCTCTCTCCTCGACTGTTACACTCTTGTATGTTCCCCTGCAGAACTCGTCATTCAGTCATTTCTGTCTGCTATTGAGTCTTCTTTTCTTAAAGGGGAACTCCACCAATTCAGAGTGTGTTTGTAGGTTTAATATATTAATACTATTCAAACTGTGGAAAAAAAAAATAAATAAAAAATAACAGGGTGAACTGTGTGGCAGTGAGGCAGAAGACATATGAAGATGCAACACATCATCTGGGGCCCCGGGTAGTTCACCTGCTGCCTCATTACTGCAGGTGTGGAGTTAGAAAGACGGCTGTTCACCAGACACTTCATTTCTGCTGGAGGCTAACTTGAATTGTGGGTAATGTAGACACCAGATTTTGACAAAAAGAAGGAATATGTGGAACAAAAGAGATGATCTTTTCAGATCAAATCAGCATCCCTGCTTCTTCTCCCTTCACTGCTTTGCTTTGCTAACATTTCTCTGTCTTGTTCTTTTGTTCTGTTCTTTTGCTCTCTCTTTTTTCCCCTCACACAATCCCATCTTGTTTCTGTTGTTTTCTGTCCTCTTTCATCTGTCTGTGTGTCCACTGTCTATTTATCTGTTCCCTACCTTCACAGCTGCTGTGTCCCTCCTCGTAGCCGGCGCTGCAGCTGCACTTCCCAATGGGCACCAACCATTCCCCCTCAGCGCTGCAATGCATCCTGGGTGGACTGTCTGTGTCAATCTCAGAGTTGTTGACACAGCTGCCGCGCACCTCTACCAGCGTGGCGAAGGCCGCCTCAGCCACTGTATCGGGAAACACTGCCAGGTTCTGGACGGTTGCAAGGCAGCGTTTGTAGTACACTCGCACAGCCACCAGGGCCACACAGGCACCCACATCCTGGAAAGCCAGGTGGAAGCCCTTGCGGTTGAGGTGGCCGATCTCACGCACCTCAGTGTTCAGCTTCATCTTTCTCTCACCGAGGTCACCCTGCGTGAAGCTCTCATCAGCAGCGATGGTGTCAATTTTGGTGTAGCGGTCCTCTCGGGTCACGCCCCCGAGGTCCCTATCCGTCTCGACGTAGAGGAGGTTGAAGGTCTCCTTGCAGGTGCCTGCCACTCCAGGGATGCTGTTGCAGTCGCGCAGAGTGAACTGGAGCTCCACGAAAATGCGCTGGCCGCCTCGGCGCGCTACCCAGCCTGTCTGTAGCCAGTTGTTCTGCTGCGTGGGCTCCATCACGTTGCACACCTGGTATGTTCGGATTGGTTTGTACTTCTCATCAACACCACTTATCTCCTCCCACTGGAGAGATGAAGGCAGGGGGAAAAGAGAAGCAAAGGTATTGTTAAAATACAAATGATGTGATAATATGAAGGAATGAAGTGAAGGAAAACACAGAAAAGTGATGTGGGTGGTAGCCAGCAGAGATCATGAGAGACAAAGTCAAAGGACAGAGAAAGAAATAATTCAGGGTAATGACATAATCTCATGAGTGGGTGTCTGAAAAAGCTCAGCCACCCATTATTTAACAACGTCACAGAGAAAATGACAAACTGCACAGTCATTAGCATGTTTGACATCAGTCATCAGCCTTGAGAGGTGTTTCTGAAACAGATCTTAGTCACTTTTTCAGCCTGTTGCTTTTTGATCTCTTCCTGCCTTTGGTACTGAACATGATGGCATTTATGACTGTTAAATATATCTGTAACTCACAGTATTTAAGATCTTAAAGTGTAAATTTGACCTTTCCACAGTTTCTTTTGTTCACATTTAGTCTCAACTTGGTATTAAAATACTAATAACTGTTATTATTGGTGGGTGAGATTTTTTTTTCTTTTATTGTAGGATATCATTCATAATCATTGGTCCATCTACTGACAAAAAATGTTGAAAGTGAAACAGATTAAAGCCGTTTGGACTACAAAGATTCATGTAGAGTTTAAGGAGTTCCTTTTATATAAAACCATCAGTTAAGGGACTGTACACTAATGATTAGGAGGCGTGGTGAGGGTTTCACTTTTTTTTCTTTTTGGGGAGTGGAGGAGTCTTTCAAAATTTCTATTAGATTTATATCATCTAATAGAAGTACTAATCTACTAGTCTAATACATACAACACTGTAATTATATTAAGTACATAGTCTGTGTGTGTGGCAAATGTAAAAAAAAAAGTCTTAATGATGGAGAAGACCTTGCATCCTCTCTCACCACTCTTAATTTACTTTCAGAGAGAAAAACTGCAGCAACACAAACGTGAGAATAAAATTCATCAGCTATATTATTTGTCCAGTGGATGAATGATTACGACTCCATGTCACTCTCTGAATTACCAAAACACTCTGACTTGATAAAACTGAAAGTAAACTGAGCACCAAATGTGGATCTATCACTCTCACCCAAACACACACACACACACACACACGCACACAAAGCAGACCAGACAGTGAAAATAGATTATCTGTGATGGTAATGTGATATACTGCACCACTGCCAAGGTGACTAAATCAAAGTGGATGCAGTGTTTTCTGTCTCGGTTCTCGGTTGGGGCTGGTAGGTGAGTCCATTTATCTTAGATTTAGCTTTGCATGAGGTACAACAGCCACCTCAAGGTGACAACACACTCTCCATGTGTGAGCAGTGTTGTACAGTATATATCAATACATGCACAATTCCCCAAAAGATGCTGTTTATATAGCAAACATGTCGTGAGTGCTGTCCACGGAAACAGCAACCTCCAGGTGGGAAGAGGGTAACAAACTGCTTCAGCAGTGGCAGATTCTTGAAAAAGAGCTCCTGCATTTGTCTTGCAGTCATAACTTAGTGCTAAATCGATCGATACTGAGGGGGAGGCATTTATCTGTGGCAGCATATCTGTGTGGCTGGTTTGGACACTGCGGTATCCTAGTCCAGATTAGCACTATCGATTCATGATAATGATATGCTCTGCACTGGGAGGGAAGGTGTGAGAAAGGGAGGGAATAAGAAGAAAAGTAGAAACAGAATTAACAAAGAGAAGGGAGGGATAAAAAAAGGTGGTGTGGGCCTGCTGTTAAACAAGCAGCTGTGTTGTGGAGCCTAGTGAGCGGACAAGCAAAGAAAAGCATACAGACAGCGAGAAATGCAAGTAGGCCTACTTACGCCATTGGGGGGATATGATGTCCAGCCCAGCTCTGCCTGAGTCTCTTTAGAATTCAGCAGCACCACTGCAGGAAACAAAGAGGAAAAACAGACAAGGTAGGAGGTCAATTCAGGGATTAAAGGATTATGGAGATTATTTTTTCATCTTGTCAGTATAAATAAGTTCATCATCAGTGTGCAACAACAAAATATGATAAAAGAACAACTCATAAAGAAAACAATGTAAATACAAAATGACATATTATATCTGGAATGAAGAAAGATAGACATTAACATCTAACTGGCTTGTCAAACTGGTGAGGGTTACAGTATCCTCTGATAAGTGCACTGGCAGCATCTGTTGAGGATTTAAGATGGAACAAGTCAAAGACAAAGCGGACCCTCAGAGAAAATCTGTTCTCGTGAGCCTGACTTCTGAGCATTTTCCTTTCAGAACCACGGACAGGGAGCAAGAGCAAGCTTTGAATCTGCTTCAGGACCACAGACAGCTGCACGGTGTGAAGCCAGACACTCTGTGATTTCTGCTTATTTAGCATTAGCTACTCAAAGAAAGGCCACACAGCAAAGGAACACTTCCACATTGATAAAAACTGTTTTTATTTTTCAGAAGTGATATCACTACACTATCAGCAGAGGTACAGAACTACATTTACTCTTTTGTTGCCTTGTGCACAATTTTGAAGTATTTTACTATGTTTAGGAGGAAATGCTGTACTACAATTATCTAACCGCTGTAGTTAGAAGTTATAGTTTAAAAAATACAAATTCAGATTTTTTACTTGTGATCATTTAAGTACAATCTGTTGCTAAAACATCTTCCTATAATCTACTTTTATTTAGTATACACAATTTAAACTACTAAATTCAGATTTTTCTGATTAAACGTTAGTCAGTTATTTCAAATAACTTTTAAATAAGGCCTGAAGGGCTGAAATTCCTTGTTTTGTTCAACACACAACCCAGTCTATGTTAACAGGAGTAAATAGAACACCAAAGTAGTCCAGAACCTGAACCAGTTAGGTAAACCCTGTTAGAACAGGTAAGTTGGCCGTTGTTTCATACTCAGTAGTATGCAGCAGGCGTACATGAAAGTCATCATCAGCACATTCATCTTCATCTATAACATAATATCAACATCTGTAGTGGCATATGGGGAGCTGCATTATCACCTCGTTCTGAAAGGATTTTTGCTGATATTAAAGTTACCCATGCTTTAAGCTTGTCCCCCCCCCCCCCCCCCCCCCCACCTTCACCTCCACCACCACTTACACACACACACACCTACAGCCTTGAGGCAATATGAGCTCTGACAACCAGACAAAGCCACCCTGTGCGCCTTTACAAAGTGTTTCTTCACTCTTGTACTTCAGTCTCTTACTTGATTTTGACTTTTGTTTTCTGCTCTGACTTTCAACCACTTCAGGATCTTCATATAGACTGTCAAAAAACTGTGCATGACACAGTGTTGAGTAGGAAGTTGACAAGTAACCATTTCTCTTCATGCTAAGCTATTCTGCCATTCATGAAATGACTTTAATCCGATACCTGCTGCTACATGACACATATTCAGCCGTACAGACATTAACAACTGTGTACATGGGCGTCCTTGTGAGCAAAGAGTAAAGACCTACGCAGTCTGACTCATGCTGTAGGACTTGTGATGATGTGCCAATTCAAGACCTGTAATCTTGTGACTCATGCTCCTCGAAGGAGGCTGTGGACTCTGACACAAAGATGTGCTGATGTAGAAAAAGAAGGATTCCTCATGTTGTATTCTTGCACCAAGTAACAAGTTTAGCTTTAAAAACATACCCATCAATACACTGGAACAAACCTGCACATTACTTTCAGCAAAATAAACCATTTTCTAAGGAGGGGTTCATTTTTCAATCTCAGGGCCAGGACTACATCTGCTCAGGGGAAGGATATTAATACAAGGTTACATAAACACTATTTGAAATTCATGGGGGAAAAAAAAAAAATATATATATATATATATATATAAATAAATAAATAAAATAAAATAAAATAAAATAAAAAAAAGACATGCTCTTCAGTATCATAACAGTCTGGATAGCCAAAACCCCCAGAGGCTGATCAGAGTGACTACTTTTTTGCTTTGCTCTTGCTTTTGTTTGAAAAGAAGACAGTGGTGCCTTGGCAAGAGCACAGCCAAGCCTTGTTGGACCACGAGAGATCCTTTACTCAACACTTAACTTTATTGTTTTTGGGTTAACACTGCTGGGTGCCCAAAGCATGGTTCTGTAGTTAGCTGATAACATAGAGGCATTTGGAGAAGATTAGAGCGGGCGAGGCTAAGGGTGGTGTAGAGACACAGAGGAAGGCTGAGGCGGGAGGCGAGGACAGACGATGAGAGAAAATAATCAGAGTGAAGAGAAAAAAAAGAAGAGAGCCAGAGTGAGAGACAAAAAAGTCATCAGGAGAGACTGAAAAAGAAAGGAAGAGGAAGTGCAAATAAATGAATACTCTGAGGGACCAGTGTGCCTCAGAGAGAAGTCAGTCAGTCAGTGAGACTCAGAGGATAAAGTTGGCACTATGATCACACTGAATACATGAGTCCTGTAATCACAGCCTAGTTAGACAGACTAATGGGCCTTTAGGGGCAGGAGGAATACAGAGAGGACAGATAAGAGAGACAGACAGGGAGAAAGGTTTAGTGAAGAAAACCAAAGCAGGAGAAATGAGGGTCAGTAAAAGAAGGAGAGAGGAAAAAAGAACATGTAACAAAGAAACAAAAGCTGGCCCTCTCTGTTACCCATAGTTCTGACTAATAACTGTGACACATTAGCTACTAACCACCAATTTCAATGGTTGTTTCATAAATAATTGCCGTCATTATCAGCACAATGTGGATCTGTGAGCCAATTTTGCTTTTTTTTGTCCTATTAAGGACACACTAGAGGAGGCTGACTTTCATCACCCATAGATAAAACAGTCACAGCCAGACGGCAGATAGACAAAGACTAACATTCTGCTTCTGCCGCATTATGTGAAGAGCTTAAATAAGGAGAGCACGCTTTATGTCAGGTAAGAAGAAGGAGCTTTCATCAGATAATCTAAAAGAGTGGACTACAGAAACATTTTTTAAAAGTTGTTCTAAAAACTCAAATACACTTAAACCACCACAAGAGCGCAGAGAAACTGCCCCCACCATGGAGCAAAGGCTATCTTGCTGCCCTTCATTTTAGCAAACTCTCAGGCACCGTGAAGCACTCTTTTGGATGAGGGGCATGCAACAGCTTGCATACAACAGCCACGCTGAGTGGAATGTTTTATGCACTTTAAAGTGAAAAACATCTTCTATGTTTTTCCCAGAGAAATGGGAGCTTCATGAAGGCTTTCAAGCTGCAGGATGCATTATGGGGCGATTGGAGTGTTTACTTGAAATTGTAGATTTTAAGATCATGCATGTGGTCGTCTTCATGCGTGTGCCTGAGCGTGCGTGAGCGTGTAGGAGGTTTTCTGTTGCTTTCTTCTTCGTTTTGCAGCGAGGGATTTCATTAAAAGTGTAAGCATTTCTGTCTAACTCGCTCTCTCGCGCCTCCCCCATTCTTTCATCTCATCTCTTGTTTGTGTGATGTATTAATTGAGCTGTTCAGCCTTACTGACACACAAAGATGAGACACAGTCACAGATACAAAGCGAGCACTGCAGAAAGAGCCAGCTTTAGAGAGACATAGACTACAGCACTGAGGTCAAGCACTCAAAAGAAAGCAAGTGGGGATTTTGGTGTACCAACAGAAGAGGCAGACACTAAAAAGTGCCCTTTGTTGGGTGTGTAGCAAGCTCTTACACAGCTATATTTTTCCTTTATAGGGTTTTATGACAACAGGAAGACAGCCCTATCACAGAGGCTTTCAAGGGTTTCCAATGTCAAGGGCTCTCATTCTTTCTTCTAGAAGCAGATCTGTGCAACTCTTGAACTGAGAGTAAGGAAGGACTTCCAAGGCCAAGTATTTAATATGCCAGGAGAGTAAAAATAGCAGAAAGAGAGAACAAAAAAGAAATGTAGCAGAATGCCCTACACTATATACCTAAAAAAACAAAGTTAATGTTCATTTCACAGACGAAGAAAGTTGTCTCTGCTGAAACAGCTCATAAAGATTCATCAAAAAAAAAAACCCAAAGAAACAAGATGTTTTAAATGAGACTTAAATATGTTCCAGTGAAAGCGGCTCACTTCATACTTCTTCTTGGTAGTGTTCTGTACTGTACTGTAGTGTTCTGTCCTCACTGCAGACTGCTTATCAGCCAGCCTACACCAAGACAGACCACAGCGCTCAACCTGCCCAGGGAGAGAGCACAGGGACAGGGAGAAGCACAGGCTGCACCGGGACAACTATTGTCCAGTAATTATCCTTTGTATACAACAGGAGAGACGTGGAGAAACTCAGACACTAAACAGGCCAGAACTAAAGTTAAGACTCGAGACCTCGGGTAGTCAATACGGAGCAACTCCAAATGTATGCAGTCTTCGAGTTTCTGTTTTTATTTTGGTGTTCAAACCTAATTGTTTTTTCACAAGAAGCTGCCCAGAATGAGCAGCAGGCGAGGCAGTGAGCAATCCAGCATGTTGCTCTTTGACACCTCTGTTTGGTTGGCTGTATAGTCTGTTTGCATGTCCCTACTGTAAGCAAACCATAGTTCACTTGCAAGCACACCAAGACTCACGTTTTCAGTCGGACCACAGTTCTCTTGTTTGGTCTGCACCAGAGTCCGGATGAGCTTTCACACCTGCCCAAACTAAGCGGACTATCCAAGGAAACAAACTCTGGTCCAGACCTGCCATCACAGACTAGACACTCCATGTAGTGACTTGAGACTGGACTTGGATTTTTCCCAAAAAGATTTAATGTATCAAAAAATACTGCTGTATATGAAGTAACTATGAAATAAATCGCCCTTGCTGACTGATGGAGGGAAATGTAAATAGGTATCCAAGAGCTAAACGAGAAAGACTGAGTACATATCAAATGTAAAATGAAAAATACATAGATACATACACAACTGTACCCAAGAGTTTTCACAGGGGATAGTTTGTTGATCTCTAAGGAGAGACTGCTTCATCACGTTCCCCTAAACAGAATTATTGAAGCAGAATCACCCTTGAGGCTGGTTGGGATTTACAGTCTTGCTCGAGGACTCTACAGCAGGGTGAGAACATGGGAGCTGGAGAGCCTGAATTGCTGCAATTCATATGAAGAATGGTCTTCCTGTTTGCTACACCACCCTGCTGCTCAAAGATGTGGGAGGGAAGGTAATATATAGTTGGACAGAAGCAATACAGTAATACTGCTGTACAACAGATAAAAAAAGATAAATGGGTGGGGATATGAAGTGTCACATAAAAACACAAACAGGCATATAAAAGATAAATGCTGTGTATAAACGGACACATACACAAATCAGGGACAAACACACACACATACGCACCACCTTCTGAGACAAATGGTGTCAGGGAACTCACTTTGTCCCTGATATACAGACACACACACACATACTCAGATAGCCAGCCAGTACCATGAGAGCAGTTCTAACAGCAGCGCACATTAACTTTAAACGTGGCTCTCCTTTTAACAGAGTCATTAAACTTTCAACTTGGGTAATGTGACAAACTGTAAATGGACTCGGCTGTCCTCTTTCTAAAGCCCGTCATGCAGGACAATGGGGCGAACGCTTAAATGCTATCATGGCACAATACACGTCTCTCATCTCTCATCATGCTAAAATAAGTTCTAAACAGTGTGAACTATAAGTCATTTATTTTTTTAACACGAGTCTTGAACTAATTATGCATTTTGAGTATTGTAGATCAATAAATTAGAAGTACCCAATACAGACTGAACTATGCTCAGTATACTTGCGTATACCCTGAAAATGGAGAAAAGAAATGATGGTGGTGCAGAAAGCATGAACATTTGCAACAAAATGTGAAATAATTAAACAGAATAAAACCAATCATCCATTTCTTTAAAATAATTTATACTAAACTCTTGTTGGGCCGGCCAACACTGCACAGTGATAAAGTTAGTACCGCTGGTTTTTAAGTTTGATGGGTCAGGACGTATATCCTGTTGGCTGATGATCAGGATGCTAATCTTCCTAATGTGATATGGTAGAATGTAGAAATCAGGCTTCTTTGCAGTAGAATAGAGTACAGATGTGACATTGGATATTTTCACATTTCCCCTTCTTTAACATCAAAATTAAGATTTTTTTTTTTTTTTTTTGTCGCAGACTTGAACAAAACCAAGAAAAAAGAAGTGCAGGGAAACATCAGCAGCGAGAGTACAGAATACATTTCAGTGAAAGCTATCAAGAAAAATGACGAAGACAGCAGGAGCTGTACAGAAAACACTGTTGCTGTTTTGCAGCACCTTGATGACAGTAACAACCTCTCTAATTTCAATCTTAGAGGTGAGGCACAGTACACTGCATGGTGCATGATGACCCTCTATGTTCCCAGCACATAATTTTTCTTTCTAATGACATGTCCACCTCGTCTTCCTCATCTCCTCCTCCTCCTCTAATTCCTCCTTTTCCCTGCCTGTTTCCTTCTCTCTACCTCTCCTGCAGTGCCAGTCTTGAATCTGAATGACCACCTGTTAAGACAAATCGCCTCCAGGGGGAATAAAGCGAGTGTGTGTGTATGCACGTTTATGTGTGTATGAGGGCATGAAAGAAAAGGGTCATTGAGTGAGTCAGAGAGGCAGCGAAGGCAAAGGGAGTGTGTTTGAGATCAAAAATGGAGAGGAGCGGAGGAAAAAGGAAAATTCAGGCAAAGAGTAAGGGCTGACTGTAAAAAGAAAAAAATGAGAAGGTCAGGTTGAGTCAAGCACCTGAGGAAGAAAAAGAGATGCTATTCAAGTCATACCTGCTGTTACTGAATAAATACACACCTACAAGGCATTTTTATCACAATATGTTCCAAGCTTAGAGGAAAGATATTCCCTCCTTTTTATTTCTCATACACAAACGAGAATAACAATCGAAAGATCAGTAACTAAAGGAAGAAACGTGCTGACAGAATGGAAGCAAGAGACAGAGCAAAAGACAGAAAGAGAGAAGGCCAGAAGCCAAAGGAACTTCTTTTCATTTGTAGGGCCTTGTAAAAGGTTGTAATTGGTTGTCTGGATTGATATATTGAGAGTGGTGGGAGCTCTGTCAGATCTTATTGTTACTACAGAGTGGCTCACAGGTACAGGACTGAGAACAGTGCTTTACTGGCGGAAAGTCCAACTTCTGCAAAGCAGGTTAAGGTCACATACACAGCAACCGGACTTTAAAAACAAAGAGAACGACTATGAAAAGCTTTACCTTTGAAGTCACTCATCAAAAAATACATTTGGTTATGTTCAGGACACAGACATCCAAAATACCATCATCTCCTCTGTGACTTGTTGGCTGAGGTTCAGTCGAGTCACTCTAACACTGGTTTCTAGTAAAGGGATGAGACGTTTAAAGGAACGAGTGGGCCGTGCAAGTAGAACTATTTAAAGGATGGACAGAGCGGTAAGCGAAGGGACAAATGTAGAAACCACTCCAGGAACACGTCACGGCACTAAAAGCAAAGTGTCGGAAAAAGAAGTCTAGAATATTCCATTGCAGAAATCAATCAGGCAAATATGATGGTGAAAGAGACCAGATATAGACATAAAAAGAAAAGACCAGCGAGAGGATGAAAGATGACAAGAGAGATATGTCAGAGTCAGACACAGACAAAGAGAGAGACGCTTCCTCTGTGCTGGAATGACTCCACGCTGTGTTTGGGTTCATGGGCTAATGAGTGCAAAATAATCCACAAAAGTCTGAAAGGCTCTGGAAACAATGAACACATCAGTTACACAAATGGACTGAATCTATGCTCCATGAACTTTTTTTTTTAAATAACCAAGTTGAAAGAGGAACTGACAGTTCATTATTTCTTCGCCTCATTAGCATTTAAACGTGACACAAATAATTAACTTCTAAAAGAACAATTTGTGCAGCATCAGTTGTTGTAATGGAGCAAGCAATGTAGAGTTCCAAAGGGGCTTCATTCACTGACAGCTGTTCCTCTACGATATCCTACATTCTCACCTGCAGCACTTAAATTCAGATGTTCCTTCAGTACGAGTTCAGTTCAAAGGCTTCATAATCCAGTGGTTTACTGCACAGACAGAGTTCACACAACACAATTCATCTGCAATCTCCTTTCCATTTACTCTTCATTCCAGAAGTGCAACCTTGCTAAAGTAATCAATCCAGTCTGCAGTTTTTCAAATCAAGCAGTGACAAAATGTTTATGCCACAAAATGAGTCTTTTGGAGAAACAACAGGCCTTGAACCGAGCTTAGTGCTTCACAGCTACAGCTTTGTTCCCAAACAACTCCCATATAACACTAGAATTTACCAAGCAGCAACCTTTTTCAGCATGTTTCATTAACTTTGATTTCCTCTGGCAAACAGATCTCCATGTGTTAGATTATGTTATGTCTTGCCCTGTTTACTGGACTACATCATTTAGCATTTCCGCTAACCAACTAAGTGAGTGTACATAAGTGTGGTACTCAGTGAGCCGGCTTCAAATGTGCTTGCATAACACGGGGCTCACAGAGTTCACAGCCTCACATGAAGAAAGAGTGCACATAGACTGCATGCTAGATATTATTACAGACATGTCTGAAGATGGAAACAAGTTGAATTAGGCTGTGTTGTGCAGTATGAGTGTTACTACACAAATCAAACATGTAAATCTAAAAAAAAAAAAAAAAGACTGAAAAATGTAAATGAAAGTTCCCATCAACAATTTCTCTCACAATGACACTCACTCACAAACACATAATTATGCTCTCTTGTTGCAGTGACAAGCTCCAACATTAACCTTTTTTGAGTTTCAAATGTCAGGAACACACAAAGCTAAAGTGGCATGCATGACATTCCTGTTTGCACACACAAACTGATTTTGTCCATGCATAATAGAAGTGCTCCTGCATCAGCGCATGTCATGCATGATTAGGTATGAAACTTTAAATTGGATATATGTATGGATGTGAGTGTGTGGTTGCTCCCTACCTCTCTGCTTAAATTCCCACGTACACACACTGAGAACTGGTTTTAATTCTGGGAATGCCTCGCTTGCAAGCCTTTCAGAGGGCTGTTAAATAATAGAAGTCTGTATCTTTGCACTGTGCCACTACTTCCCCCATCTTCTCCCTTAGTCTCTGCTCAGTCCAGCCAGCTAGGCAGCCAGCAGACTGCATTATTTAACTAGACACTCATTCAGTCCACTGTCTTGAATAGAGCCTGCCGGGGCCTTATATAGTTTGATGTCAGTGCAATTGAGAACGAAAGGAAACATGACAGGACAGGGAAGACAAAGAGACAGAATAGCAGTGTGCGTGACAAAGAGAAGTCAAAGTTTTTGTTTGTCATCTTCTCGTCATGGTCATCCTTCCATTGCTTTTGTCCTCTCCCTCCACATCCACTTTCTCCTTCTGTTCTCCAGTTCCATCCTACTTACCTGCCTTTACCTTCTTCTTTCTGCCCTCCTCTTTCCATTTGCTCTCCATGCTTCCCTCCATTCCTCCCTCCGCCCTCTCTTATTCATAAGTGAGTGAGGAGAGGGGAGGGCAGAGCAGTTACATAAGTGCAGAGGAGCTCCAAGGTTTTGTGCTGACTTTGTTTTCCCTCTGGTTCAATTTGAGAACCACTTTAGATTAAATTAGGTCGTCTTCTTCTACATTCACCTCTCCTCGTCTCTTTCATTCTCCCTCTCCCTGCTTTGCTCTATTCCGCCTTCTCTTTTATTCACTGACAGCTCAAAGAAGGAGAAGTACCTGCAGTGGGTCGGATGTATACAGGGCTGGAGGGTCACCATGCATATACTGCCATACACAGAAAAACTCTGCCTCTCTCTGTATGCACCGTGAATTATTGCATACATACAATATAATCAATATCATCCCAACATACTTTATACTTTTATGGTTTTCCTCCTACATATATACCGCACTCACCCCAGGGTTCAAGAAGTCCACAAAACTACAGAAATAAATGAACAATGAGGACACAGACACTCACAGAGACAGCGTTTTCTCTCTGCTGTCTTTCCACAGTGCACCACAAAGCAAACATCCCACTGTGCAGAGGTAAACAAAAGACACCATCCAGTCACTGAAAAGCAGACACACCAACAACGCTGTTTCATGGAAAATTAGCCTTCAAAAACAGATTTAGAGCAAGATGAATGTCTTAAAAACATGTGTGTAAAAAACCTTGGCAAGAAAAAAAGTGGACCAGCAATTGTCCCCAAAATCATTTCTGCAGTGCAGTAGCACTCCCGCTCACAGAGCACTTCTGGTGCAATTGGAACATTCGATTTCTTTCAGAAACCTGTCATTCAGGACACATAAATTGATTCCAAGATGGTGAGAGTTGATGTGTCAGATTCAACTCAACTGAAGAAACTGTTGCTTGTTTCTCTATCAGAAGTCACCACAGTGAGAAATGTAACATGGTTACAGCCTGAATGTTATATATGCAGGGTTTCCCTCAGGGTATTGATTGGTGGCATTGGTAAGTATGTCCACACAAACCTCAGCCTGGTGGTTTCCCCTCACACATCAGCACCTGATTGTGTCTGATTGTCTCTACTTTTCTCAAGTTTGTCATGAAGACTTGCTCTCTGATTAATTACTGCAAAGTGAACAAATGATGTGATCAATCAAATGCTGTGCTGATTCAGACAAAACCTGAAGAATCTCTACTATGACAGTTCAAACAATCAACGCTCATTAAATGTGTGGTCCATAAATAAATGATAAATATATTTTATATAGTCATAATACTTTCTTCTGCTGAGTAGAGGCACTCAATATTTCAATCTAGGCAGAGTTCATCACTGTAAATGCTGCAGGAAACCATGATTTATAGTTTAGAATGAAAAATACAATTAGTAGATGATACACAGGCTCATAGTAACACTTGTCTTTTACCCCTTAATTCCACCGAGGACGGCTGCTACATCTGGTGAATCCAGCAGAAACACCACAACTCATTTCAGAAGTGTCCCAGAACAAGTCTCTGCTCTGCTGATCTTTGACAGATGCCAGCACAGAGCAGATTGAGCTGGCTGGAAGTCAGACAGCACAGAGAATATGGTCAATTTTCAAAATAAAACAGTACAGACTCATGACAAAAGGGAAACAATTTAATTTAATAGCTAATAATGGCCAAATCTGAGCAAGTTGTTAAAATGCTTCACTTTTAAACCCTCCTGGTGAAGTATGAAGCCATGTGTACACGTGAACGGACAAAAGCTGTGCCTGGTGGAATGTAGGGGTTACAGGACCCTTGTAGACATTCCCCGTACTAAATATAGGCAGAGAACACCCACTGCCTGAGGAGGAAAGAGTGCTGTGCTTGTCCACTTTATATTAATTCACATTTTTTCTATGCATTTTTCTGCTCAGGGTATTATGCAAGCATGTGCGTCCTTTTGTCAAGATTAATAATAATGCAGATATTCACAAATCTTCATCATTCATAGATTTTTTTCTGTTCACAAACTGGCTTCAAAACTGTCACACTGAGATGCTCATCTGTCTATGCCTGTGTGACTGGCCTTCATGTCACATTACCAGGTGATTCTATGTGAAATCCCACCAATCATCTAGAAGTGCTTGACTCAGAAAACCTCCTTGGGTGTTATTGCTATTTGTGCTTCTACTCACCCCCTTCAATCTGAGGCACTTAGCACCCTGATTGACAGTTCCCCTCGAGGGAGAAAACCATAGGTACATATTTGCATGCATGGAGACAGTACACAGAAACTGTATAGGCACCCACTGTGCATCATTACCTTGCTCTAAAACTCATATTGTGTCTCATATTGTGTCTCACCCTTACTTCCCCCCACCCCCACCCTCCATGGCAAATAACATAAAAAGACATTTTGCTGCTGCCTTCTGCCTTCCATCCTACAGCAGC
This sequence comes from Nibea coibor, assembly GCA_023373845.1. Lineage (NCBI taxonomy): Eukaryota > Metazoa > Chordata > Actinopteri > Sciaenidae > Nibea > Nibea coibor. The sequence continues at coordinate 1,009,987 of CM041735.1, read as the reverse complement.
CTTACATCAGCTCAAATAACCTCCATCTTTGGGCCATGACATCAGTATAATGTTTTGAAAAAGCAACAGTTAAACTAGGTCAATACATACGCATTAGCCATCTGGTGAGCATGTCAGTGAGAGCGGATAATTTCACATTCAAGAATGAGATGAGAACCCCCCTCATCTTTAAACCCACTTAACTCACAGATACACAAATCCCCAAACTGCCTGTGACAGGAAATCTGAGAATTACTCTTAAATGAAATTTAAACATTTAAATGCTCAGTTCACATTTGAATAAACAACTGCAGCCTCTGGATGTGGATGATCCTTTTATCATTTTTTTTAATGTTTTCAGCACCACAAACAAAAAATTCATTCACCTAAAAACAAAAAAATATTATAATGCCTGACAAAACCAAAACTAAGTGAATGGCTCAATACCTACAGACACATGGGAGAATAATGGTGTTCTGTCATTTGGGTAGACTAATCCTTTAAGCTTCCTAACAGTGCTAGATGATCCTTAATAAATCCTCAATATATTATAACATCAGTGATATATAATGTAGCTCTGGACAAAGTTATTTTAACCACTTCTATCTAATTTAGTGACAAAATAAAGTCAGCATTTTGCCAGCTTCAGGATCCTCCAGCTCTCTCTTTCCTCATCTCTTCCTCTCCGTCTCTTCCAACGCTGTGTGTCTCATAGCTGCCCTCAGGCATTACACTCCTCACCCTACGTCTCCTCTTTGATTCCCTCTCTGTGTGTCTCTTTGTCCTGTTTCCCTCTCTTCTTCTTTTTTTTTTACCTTGAGTGGCATCACCACCTTACTTCGCACACCATAAATTCATCTTTACTCCCTCTTCCTATCATCTGAGTCATGTCAGCACTGCGTCTGAGGACCTGTACAACATTTGCCGGCTCCCTGCCGGCCCAGCGCCCATTATCCTCTGCATTGATCTCTGCTGCATTGATGAACGATAGCAGCAGCAGAAGCAGAAGATGCAGGAGAGATGGAAGGAAAAAAGAACAGACGGATGGATGAGTTGCAGAAAGTGGATGGAAAAAGGAGGACTGGAAATGAAATGAGGTGAGTGAAAAATTAAGCAAGGCGGATTGAGAGGAGACAAAATACAAGAGAGGTGAGGAACAGAGAAGATGATGGAGCGAGGGAGGGAAGGCATTGTAGGACCATTCGTCAATAGCCAGCAGTGCGACCTTGGGGATCGATGGGGCTGACAGCCAATCAGTCAATAGGCTCCATAACTAGCTCTGCTAGGCAGGGACAGAGAGGAGAGAGGGAGGAGAAAAGACGGCCTGGTCATAGCAGTCAATAGGCCAGAAAAACAGACTGCCTGTCCACTCTGACACAAGTCCAGTATCAATGGCATGAAAAACAATGGCAGAGGAGTGAAGGGGAACGGGTACAGAAAGAGAACATGGGTTAGATGAAATGGACAGATGAGGAATGACATAAAAGATTTAATGTTGTGTTTGGATGCATTTATTTGAGGGAAGTCCCCTAAGAAAAATGACAATATCAGTCAATTCCTAAATTTGTTTAAGAGTTACACTCCTGAGCAGCTAAAGGGAACGTGAAGTTTGTCAGTCAAGAGCAAAGGACTGTATGACGAGCTGAGCCACAGAGGTTGTACAGGAGAGAGGTTGGGATGGACCACTTCCTGTGTCCAGCTCAAATTCGTTTCTTTCATCAGGATGCAGATTGTTCTAAAAACTCACCAAACTCTAGCATAGCTGCATCAGATCAGAAACATCCAAAAAGTATGTGTTTTGTTTAATTTCAGAGGACTTGCAGGACTTGTGTCTTTAGAAAGCATCATGAAAACAAGAAAGTCTTTCCAAAACTGTGCTGCTGTTTGCATGTTGATCTTGACTTCTGTACCGGCCAATAAAAGAATCATGAAGACCCTGGAGATAAACAAGACTAGAAACAGCAAAAAAGTCAATCAGAAGTTGAGTTAACCTGTCAAAGTCTGTGTGTGAAGAGAGTTCTCAAAGTTTGCTTTATAACCCTTAAAACGTTTCTGTAGTAGAATAGTGCCATTGATATCATGTCGGACGACCCTCATATTTGATTCAGATTGGAGCTCATCAGACAAACCAAGACGCTGTTACACTGACGAGTCATGTATAGAGAGTAGCTCCTCAGTAAATGATCCATTCTTGATAAGCACACAAATGCACACACACACACAAACACACACACGGTCTCCCTGGGAAATCATGGTTATTAATTATCAAGCTAAGGTGCTAAATAAATAATGCAGAGTGCAGCAGCGGCAGTACACCGTGAGTGGTTAGAATGCCAGATTGTGCCAAACCACAGCAGCAGTAGGTCAGTAATTAATGAAATCAAAGAGCTGCTCTAATGAGAGACAAAGAGCGCTTCCCTTACTGATGATCCTCCACCCCCTCCCCAGGTAAACCGGAACCCAATAGGACAGAATGCAAAATCAGGCAATGACACACACACACAGTCTCACATACACACACACACACTGATGTGGGAACACACATTGTGAAGAGTAAAGTTGCAAACAGGCAGAGAGACAAACACAGTTTAGTCACAAACACAAATTAACAAAATCTTTGCAGCCCTGTGAGACAGCACAGCCAGCTTATGCTCCTCATTTGTACCACTGGCTGGTAAGCACCACAACCCCATCCTCCACACCCGCCTCCTCCTCATCCTCCCACCAGTCATTATCCCATTTCATTTCTCCACAGCCAATTGTTTATTTGCTTATCACCGGGCAGATAATGGAACAGAATTAATCTGCTAATTCCTCATTTTTGAACGGACCAATTGTACTGTTTATGTAAATGGGCAGAAATGCAGGACCGGTTCTACAGTGCCGGCTGGCTGGATGACTGGAGGATTTAATTATCGTGGCTAATCACTTGTTTTCCTCTAACAGTTAACCACAGGGCCATCACTGCTGCTGCTACTACACTTCCCTGGGTGCTAATGCCTGAGGCAGCCACTGGTTTCATGAGAAGGACCACATGTTAGAGAACGCTACAGTAAACAAGGGTGTCTTTTCTCAGCTTGCCATTCTAAATGATCAGTCTGTCAGAGTCGGGGTTTATGACTTTGCTGTCACTGTCTGGTTTCAATAAAATGGTGTGTGTCTGCAGAATCTGTGTCCATCGAGTCACAGAGTCACCTGGTTGTCCAGGACACATGCCATTTGACGTCAAACATCACCAATTTTGACCTGCCTGGAGACCTTTGTTGCATCATTCTATACACTGTCACTGACCTCTGTCTCATATTCCACATTTTCTGTCTGATCCAACACTGTAAACTATGAAATGAAGGCAGAAATGTCAATAAAATGATCTTTAAAGGTGCAGTGTGTAAGAGTTGGGCCCTTTATTTTCAGAATAGGGCAGACATGGAATATAATACTAAAACTATATTTTCATGCATGTATAATCACCTGAAAATAAGAATCTTTTTTATATGTGTTTCTTCAAAATTATATCTACAGTGGCAGCAGGTCCTCTTCCACGGAGGCCACCATGTTGAAACACTGTAAACTGTGTCTACAGTAGCCTGGAACAGACGAACTAAATACTGACTTTAGAAAGGACCTTGTTTCTCCTTTACACTAGGAAGGTGAGAGTGATGTGAGGAGATTGCAATGCAGCGATTACACCACTAGATGCAACTAAATTCTACACACTGGATCTTTAAAAAAAAAAAAAAACAGACTAGCAGATTTGTCTCTGCTTCTATCCAAACTCATCAGTAAATGTTACTTTAAGGCCCTGTAATTATCGTTACTACTCAGAACATGAACATGTAATAAATGATTTAGAATGTAGATATGAGGACATGGTCATTAATATACAGGGTGTGGTGGTGTGTGTGTACTTTGTCATTGTCATTCATTATCTGTTTCTACACCAGCGTCCACTTGTAAATGCCTACACGAGGAGATACAGGGGCATCTATGTACCATGCTTACCATGGGCCAGGCAAACATTTGAAGAATAAAACATGTATGTATGCAGAACATTACAAACTAATACAAAGACTAACTTCATTGTTTATGCTACTACATACACACCTACTCACATTTTCCCATACAACTTTCCTGCAGTACTCGCATACAGTCACTGCTGAAAGCCATTTCAACAAGTCACCGTGGAAACCTGTGACACACGTGTAACTTGGAGCACAGCTGCGTCTTTCTGACTGTGCATGTGTTCATTTACTAATGCATGGATGTGCGTGGGAATCGAGCCAACACCATATCCTCGAGACGTGTAGTGAGAAAGAGAAGCAACATGTTGCATGATAAAATCTGCAGATGGGGCCTTAGGTAATTATAGTTCATCAACATGACGATTCAGCTCTCACTAATCATGCCATTAATACACACACATACACACTTGCAATATTGCCTCAAATACAGCATTTTCATAATTAGCCCTGACTAATTAGGCATAGATGTTGGCCTGTTAAACAGACACAAGACCCATCACCGTCATTTGCAATATAACAGGATACTCAAAAGGTTTAACGTTGAAGAAACACCATTTACATAGTCTGACTTCGCATGATTTACACTTAAAGCCTTTTTGAGAACATAATAGCTACTGAGTGATACTGAGATTTGAAGTTGATTTCATTCTAAATTTGATCAAAGTAACATTTTTTATATAAAGTTCAATATCGAGTTGTTTTTTCCAGCCCATTATCAACCATTCAACAAAGTTGACATGTTTGCACTTAACTAAACGAACTAAACTGCAACTAAACCTAACCCATTTATCACTCTAGTGGGCAGGAACGTTTTGGCTTTTTGATAAAAACTCTTGTCATTTAACATCTACACCGCTTAAACTCAGATGTTTAAATAGAAAAGGTCAATGAGCTGTGGTCAGCACAACAGCAGTAAATAGCCCTACAAGCTGCAGGCTAAGACCACCAGTACATTTGGTTCTTTCTGCCCCACTACATTTTAAACACACACACCTCCTGAACATAAATGATGCTACACAGACACACATGGCACACTGATAGCTTAAAGCCCAGCAGTTGACTTACTGATCCCTGAGGTTTAAAAGGGAAAGGTCATCTCTCTTGACTTCTAAAGTCCTCCCTGACACCTTGTACCAGCACAGCACAGAGGTCAAAGGTCATGTCCCTGGAGACCTCGGCCTATCGATTGAAGGGTCACGTTGATGCGGCCAAGTGGTACAGAAACCAATCAGAGGGGCTTGTAGGGGGATTTGATCAAATGTATATACATGTACAACCAGAAAGCCTTCAGGCAGTTTTCCTGGCTGTTGATATGGAGAAGACCTCAGGCGCTGTCTGATAGTCATGTATGAGATTTTAAACAAAAATGGAATGTGTTGTGTTGTTCTTCTTACATTGTATCAGTGAAACCACAGTTAGGCACTGTTTACTGTACATCCATGTCAAAGTTTGCAGTCACTACTACGGGTTTAACTTCCACCACTTTAGACTCCAGAGAGCAGTTAGCTGTGTGAAAGAGGTCCTTCATCTGCCACAGACAGCTTATGGCCATGTTATAGATGGCTAGAGCGGAAAGAACGGATGGAAGATATCAAAAGGGGGACAGAGGTGTCGTTGGGGGGAAAAGAGGGTTGGGATGACAGATGATGAGGGCAGAGCAGGGTCGTGATGCCGTGACTGCTGGAGCCCTTCAGAGCTGAGTATGGCGTGGCACACGGCATCACTAATTAAATCTGTGCATTCACTCCCCAAGCAATGAGAAATGGGTGGGGTGGGATAAGGGGAGGATGGTGAAAGGGAGCAATGGAAGAGAATAAAAAACAGTAAAAAGGAAATGTGTGGGGAAGAAGTACAGAGAAATAATTAAAGATGGAGGTAGAGTGATGGAAAAAAAATGAAGGGAGATGGAGACAGACAGACAGGCAGGCAGAGAATGAGTGACTGAGGAAGAGAGCAGAAGACAAAGAGAGGAGAAAAAAAGGACTCATCTCCATACACTGTGATAGCAGGCAGATTTGAATTTAGGGCCTGTCTCTCATGAAGCACCTATAAATAGGGACGAGGAGCAAACACCAGGCAATTTCACTTCAACACCAAACACAATGCCTGATTGAGGGCAAATTAAAATGCAAATGCAACACTTCCATTTTTCCAGATTTCACCTGCAAGATAAGCGAAGGACCTCTGTTTCTTTCATAAAGTGGATGTGTGTGTATGAGTGCACGCGTGTTTGTGAGTGTGCGTTTATGCACAAGTGTGTATATTTGTTTGTTTGTCAAGTTTGAAATGAGAGGAGACAGGAGGGAGACTGGAGGTGAGGTTGTATAAACAGATTAGATTCAGTATTGTCCTCTCCGAGCTGCATTTCAATCGTCATCCTTGCCGCCGTTCCCCCTGCCCTTGTGTGTGCCAGCTATTTCAACAGACCTTCATCAGGCTTCGACCTGGTGAACATCACGGAAGGAATATCAAAACAGCAGATTATAAAAAAACTATTTAAAGTAAAACTGATTAGAGGTTTTTATTTGACAAGTTGTGATACCCCCAAGAGTCAAAGATTCAACCTCATTTCTGCACCTTACATCAGAAGGTTGTGCACAGAAAGGAACAATTTTACAAGCCAGCATAAATCAGCACAAAGTGTTTCATTGATGACTGCTACAAAACCACCACACCACCATGTGAATCCAAACCTTTCCAAGTCACGGGTCAGAAACATATTTAACCGCTGTGGTCACATGGTCCCAGTGAGCAGAAGGTTTGCAGTTCAAGCCAAGTGGAGGGCAAATGTTGAGCACAAAGCGCTGCCCAGTGACCAATGGTTACACTGTTTGAGTCATGGCAGAATCACAAACAATTTCCATTGATCAGACACATACAGTAAAGTGTTGTAACCACTCGAGGAGAGAATGGAAAATAAAAGTGGAAATGCAAAACAAAAAGAAAATGAGAGCAGAACAAATGACAGACACATTAAATGACAGGCAGATGAGGAAAAAAGAAGCAAAAAGAAACCAAACAGCCTTTCTTTTAAGCCACTCTTTGACTAACTGAGCTGAATTTTTCATCAGCTTTCATTCTCAGGGGGTGGTTGGCTAAAAGCAAGCTTCCCCTGTGCCCTCATGCTGTGCATGTGTATTTATGTAGGAAAAGTGGAAAAAAAAACAAGAAACAAGAATGACTCCTGAGGCAGCAAATGTGCATCAGCAGGCATGTCACATGTGTATGGTAAATAAGGATATGAGACTTTTTCTTTTTGGCTTGGTATCTTTCACAAATTCACAGCCCAAACAAGATGGCAGCATAGCTTGATGGCTCCCTACAATTTTGCACATAAAACAGCCCCAAATCTTTGCTACCTGGTCAACTACATATTACAAACTATGCCTACACCCACAGCAGCAAAGTGTGTCATCTTCACAAAAGCTCACAAAGACAGCATCTCTGGTTGAGAATATTGAAGCTAGCAACATGGCTAATATGGCTAATGTGCTAACTGAGCGCTCCAAGTTCAGCTCGAAGCTGGATGGAATAAATAACCAATTAGGGGAGCTGACGAACTCTATCTCAGTGATGGAGAATAATTTAGGTGAAGTTAAACAAGATGTAACATCTTGAACAACTGAGAGGGCTCTGGCTGAAGCAACAACAGAGCTGCTCACATACCAGGAATAAACAACGAGGACTTGGAAAACTTGGTCGTAACTTGGTCGTAAGCGACCTCTTTTGGACTTTATAAATGATATGCTACCCCAGTGACTAGGCACCAAATCTGACAAAGTATTCACACAAGAGTCCACTGTAGTCCACATCACAACAGATTTCTCAGCGGAGACGCTCCGATGAAGATGGGAGTTTATCGCTGTAAAAAACCATGCAGGCTGAGAGTGCTTTGCAATGAGATTCCAGATGTTTTCCTTCCCACAAGAGGCTGAGGAAATCTATCTCAATCCCAAAATAGCCTACACATGACCAGGTTTGGATGGGTTCTCATACTTGGAGAGGTGAGTGCACTAACAATGTGCAGGGAAATTTCTGTTTTATTTTTATTTTACTCTATTTTATCTATTTTCCGTGAACACTTGCAGCCCCTGTATGCTACCGCCACTTTATTTTGGATATGTGGTACTTTTTTAGCATGGTCAAAAAAGCAAGCAATAGTATTAAGATGGGATGTGAGCAGCAGTGTATAGGCTCTAGGAACCTTGTTATTAATCAAAATCTGTTTTAAGTTGTATTTTAAATAATACTAATGGCTGGACACGTTTCATATACTTGAAAATAGTATGTTTATGTTTTATGGAGGACAAATTATTATAATTCTTATCTCTTCCCCAGTCAGTGATATCTGAGTTAAACTAGCCCTGTTATTATTATTCATTTATTTACCTACATTCTTGCTGTTAAGTGGAGTTAAGTACCACCCAAGTAAGCTAAGCTTAAACTCACAACCTTTGAGTTATTGGACAACTTGGTCTTACACTAAGCCGTGGCTGCACCTTTACAATAACTATCATTTATATAGGAGACATACCTTGTATGTACATGTAGGGCTTGTATGTGGGTATAAAGAAGCAGTACAGAGACCTGTGTGCCCTGTATATGTACATACATGTATATGCACCTGAATTTGGCCTTTATGGAACATATACTGTATGAGGTATAAATACACATATATGCTATATATGCAGCATATATATTAACATATGTGCATATGTGATGTATATATGCACAGATATTCTGCATATAGGTTTCATAAATGTGCAACCATTAGGTTTCACATAGGTTCTTTCCATGTGGGTGGGTGCAAAGACGTACTAATACACACTGGATAGACATAGAAGAACGTTGTACTCCTATTTCCACCTTGCTACCATTAGCAATATAAATGCAGTACATCCTATAACAAAAACATATGACTACAACATTCTTCAGGCTTGGCAAGATATAAATAAGTTTCGTGGGAATTTTGGCAAAATCTCCCCTTATCCTTAAATCCGGATCTGCCACCATCTATTGGTAGTTCCTTGTTTGTGAAGTGGGGAGAAACTGGTGTACATCAATTCTAATATTTGTTTGGAAACAGGACTTTTCTAAATACTTACAAATCTGCCATCTAACACCCTGAAAGGGGAAAAATGCCTGTCTTTGAGACTGACATATCTCAAGGTGATTTTGGTGAAATCCACATCATTAAAAGGAAAAATCTCTGTAATTTATAGTACTTTGTTGGACCATTACAGCTCTTCTTTGACTCCACTTAGGCATTTTTGATGAAGGTCAGTGGGATACTATATGTCAGAATGTTTTTTCCTCACATCGAACAAAATTATGAATCCATGCACAGGATGTACCTTAGTTCGCTTAAGTAGAATGTTTCCTAACCCATCCCCCAGATATCATTGTTGTAAAATATGTAAAGATGACCTAACTGTTAAGGTTGTGGAAACCCTGTTGGACATTACACCAACACAGTACTTCTTTGGTACGGAATTGGACAAGACACTAGATACCACATGCAGGAAGAGGATTATCATAATGTCCTATATAGGAAAGAACTGAGAACTGAAGAAGTTACTGAAATATTAAAAATAAATAAAAAGATAATTGAAAAAAAAAAGAATATGTGAAAGAGAGAAAGAAACTTGTGGAGATATGGAAATATATTCACTATTAATGATGACATACAATATGATTAACATACAATTATCTTATTTCATTATAGGAAAGATGGTAAATATTGTATTTACCAAGCCATGCAATATTGCATGGCTTGTTGGAACAATAAAAGAAATGCAGTTGTTACAGCATGACCACAGGTTGGAATCCAGAGTCGACCAGCACGGTTGGGTGATCTACACACTTGACTCTCTTGGAGGTGAAAACACTCATGACCAACTGCTATCATTAAATCCGCGCTGGACTTCCCAAATTTGATTCTTCAGGAAACGTTTCTCCCCCTCACCTTTTAAAGTAAAGTGTTCTTAGTCATCCTGCCATTTAGTTAGTTGACTCAAGTCCTGTGTGGTGCGATCTGAGTCAGATGTCTGAGCGGTGCTGCCATTCTGCGTCATTCTTACCACCCCTTAAGTTCCCACAAGGACATGCATCAATGCCAGCGTGCACACCTTGACTATATTGTATACACAAACAAAATGTAAGCATGCTGAAGGTTGCTGTAAAAAGATAAAAGTAGTTCTCATCATGATTATAGTTCTGTGTGAATAATTGTATTTTAAAAAAAACATTTACGTGTAAATCTGTACAATCCTGGCCAATCAAGAGGCTCCACTGAATGCTTCAGTGGCATTTAGTGATTTAGTGGCAGGCCCCTTCAAATGACCTTCCAGGAAAGTCCACTGCTTTACCTTCCTCCAAACACACACACTCAAGACTTCAGAGAGGCAGGTAATTCGCCATTAACTCGAGCCACTCAATCCCTGAAACACTGCCAACTTCAATTGTGCAAGCAAGTCTGGATGGAGAATGTGAAAGAGAATGAGAGAAAGAGGGAGGGAAAGACAGATGGAAAGAGCAATTGAGAGAGAGTGACAGTGCGAGTGAGAAAAAAGACGAGAGGCAGGAAGGCACTTTATTCAGCCACTTCCTGTGCAAAAGCATCCCTTCCCATCTGCCCTGGAGAGAGTATCCCAGTCACCTCAGCTCCATATCAGTCGGACCATCTGACCACTCCAGCATGAATCACCACAGAGATATATATTCACATAGAGATGACTCGCTTGCACATTGCACGTTAATTAATGCACACATAATCCTCACAGAAAAAATAGAGCAAATAACACACAAAACAAACAACACAGAGCAGTTTTCTTGTGATGTGTTCACGTGAAAATTCCTGTGCAAAGAAACAGGACATGCAAGTACACCACCAACACCACTGTGCAAGAACACAACAGAAAACTGGAGGAAACGCAATCACAATCACCCTCATAATAACCTTTAGTAACCCCATTAAAATCAATTCACCCATGGAAGGTGTACCTACTGTAGCGCACACACATGCACGCACACACACAAAAACAGAGGTAAGATACACCAACCACAAATGGCAAATGTATTAAATACGAGGGCAAACCAATTACAGAACATAAACCAGTTCTTGCTAAAACACACACACACACACACACACACACACAGACACATGGTACCATAGACTCAGTCCATCTCAGCAGAACTATAATAACCATAGCTAACATTCAGCTAAAGGCTGGACCAAGGAGAGATACTGAAAACGCATGTAATAATTTCAGAGCTTAAGCTACAAAGGAAAAGAAAACCTTTTCAATATTTGATATCAAACATTCATTTTTCTTATTATTACATGTTATATTTAGCCTGCAAGCTGAAAATAGAGTATGTGCTCATGGTGTCAATGTATGTGTATGTACCACAAAGTGCGAGGTGCTACATTTATGCAATGTGTGTTAGTAGTAAGTACTTATGGCCAAAACAACATTAACACAAGCCTGCATGCATGAATTACAGGTGAGATGGGGAGTAGAAAAAAGCAATTTTGTGTTTTTGTGTCATGTTATTGATGTTTAAATCCCATTAATGTAAATGCCTCCCTTAGAGAAAAACAAAAACAAAGAAACAAGCAGAAAATAGGACAGGGAAAGAGAGCAAGTGAGCCAGCAAAGGAGAATTTTACTTAGCATAGGTCAATTTATTATTATTCATATTTTAATATTAACATTGAGTTAAATTACTCATCATTCTAAACCTGCTGCAGCTCCACAAATCAATTCAAATTGTATTTGTATAACCCAAAGTCACTAAATGCATTTGCCTTGGAGGGCTTTACAATCTGACAAAACCTCTTTCTTGTAAATGGACCCAAACACCTCAGAAACTCTCTTTCTAGAGACTTAGTTAGAATGGTAGTTTGTTCCAGAGAAGAGGAGCTTGATAGCTGAAAGCTCTGGCTCCCAATCTACTGTTGGAAACTACAAGGAACCCAGCATTCTGAGAGCGCAGTGGTCTAGAGAGATAGTAAGGTACTATGAGCTCTTTTAGATGGATTTAGATGGATCAGTTTTGTCTGAATTAAACAGAACTTACCAGAAAATTGTAGGTCATCCAACTTTTTATATCCTTAAGGCATGCTTGGAGTTTAGTTAAATGATTGGTTTCATCAGGCTTGATCGATAAATATAATTGGGTGTCGTCAGCATAACAATGCAAATTAATGGAGTGATTCCCCATTCACCTATTCATACACTGATAGCACTGACTCCTTTGCAAGATGCCAACTGCTCATCAGACGGAAGCTAATTCATACATTCACACACATTCACACACTTAGGGAGAAATTTGGTGTTCAGTATCTAGCCCAAGGACACTTAGACATGCAGAAAAGGAGCTGGGGATTAAACCACCATTTTTTTTTTTTGCTAGCAAGTGAACTATAACACAAGGAAATGATTCATAAGAAGTCATCTAATTGCCCCTAGTGGTCAAATCTTGCTAAATTCCTAACTTTTATCTTATACATATATTTAAATGTGGCGAGTATAAAGCTGAGTGAAGGAACCAATTTTTCTTTAGCAAAGTTGGCAATTGTACTTTTACAGATGGACCTTTTTTTTAAAAAAAAAATCACATTGTGGAGGTGTAATTTTAGCAAGGGATGTTTGAACTTCAGAAACGTGTTGGATATTTGTTGCATCCGCCATTCTTTTGCTTATGCCAAAAGTTTTTGCAAGCTATGTTGAGGGGTCTAACTTGGAGCTTGTTCTGTTTCACAGAAAGCGTGCAATGTTTGCTATAAATGAAAATCATGAACAGTAAATCAGATGAGAAGGTTTTATATCCAAGAATCTAAAAGTCAGAGTCAGAATCAGATCAGAGAGTGGCCCAGTTAGAAGGGCTGCTTTAAAGTGCTGGATGCCAGAATATGGACTAATCTTCTAGCTGAGGCACACAATTTGTACTTGCAACAGTTGTTGAAGGTTTTTTTTTTTTTTTTTTTTTGCTTGTGCTGTGCTCTTTTGGTGGCTGTTGGTGCTACAACTCCATTTGCATATTTCCTTTGCAAACAAAGGCTCTACAATCTGTAGTTGGGATTCTGGCACCTGTGATGCAAAACAAGCCAGATTCACTCGCTTTACTGAATCTGTATGTTGCCTGAGGAATGATGTTTTTCATCCTTTGACGTGCCAGTGAGAATTGATTGATGCTTTAGGCATGATTACGCATTGTGAAGGTTCAGAGTGACAAGATTAGAGTTCAGTGAGATCTCACTGTATGTACCTGTTGTAGACACAGCACAGGAACAAATGCCTTTGGTGTTCACGCTGTTTTGTTGACAATCACTAGATGCTCTCCGGAATGAATGATTAATCAAATGCAAAGCTCTCTGATTGGCTGACAGACCGGAATGGAATGGCAGAACAGCAGTGGGTATCTGGCTGACTTGAACTGAGTAGTGTTCTGATTGTCCGCTGACTAAATGGCTTTGTGGCTTGCTGGTTTAGTGGTTGCCATATTACATGGCTAAATGCTGGTTAACTGGTTGGTGTGCTGATTGGTTGGCAGTCTAATTGACTTTTTCATTTATATTTATAGCTAAAAGGAAGCTGAAAAACAACAGGAGCACACTCCACCCAACCATCCTGCACTGATGACACTGATTGCAATCACAACCAGGCACATACACATATTCAGAAATGTGCTTATGGCCTGTATAATAACGTGCATTAGAAGTAGCCAAGAGAGCAAATGCACAAAGCCAACAGGAACAGTGTATACAGTGTGCACATGCAGTATAGAAGACAAAAGGTAGCACATATCAGTATACATACAGTACTATACACTTCCTGTTATCCTAAAAAGAGCCAAAGTGTACAGTACACTTTCTGTGTCTGCTTTTCAGATATTCCCAATATCTCATCCCAGCATTAAATTATTGACTTTGTGCTTCAGGCCTGAGGAATTTTGTTGAATGAGACTAAGGTTGGTGAGGTGAGGTTTGTGCGAAACTTGCAGGTCAGCGCTGCGATCTGCTGCCTTCCTCACCACGTCTGCACACTCTTCTATCATTTTTTCGCACCATGTCCTTTTTTTCTTTTCATTTGTTCCTTCTCAACCTCCCCCATATTCTCTCTATGCTTCATTTCCCTCGCTCATTAGGACCTCCAGTAAACTGAGCAGAATAAGTTTCATCCCTTCCCTCCCCACCACTTAGCCTTTTACAGCCCTCCCTTGCACGTTTGATAAACTGAGCAGATCAGATCCCATGCTGCTATGTTAACCTTCCTTGCCACTCGCCACATTACATCCTCTGGCACCTACAAAGCTCTCTCACTCCCGCCCTCGCCTTCTGATAAACTGAGAAGAGCAGGTCCCATGCTGGCGTGTTAACCTGCCTCACCCACTCACCCCATAAGATCCTTTGACATCTATGCTGCTCATACTAACACTCTCTCACCCTAGCCCAGTCACTAACACCCTTTCATTACGCATAGTCCTCTCCGTGGGGGCTATCTCTTCAAAGACACCCTTCTACCCTCTTCTGTTTCAGTGACTGGGTGCGATGAGGTGTACGGGAGGTAAGACTGGGGTTAGGGAGGGGTATCATAAAAGTGACTGAGCTGGAGCCGGGCGATTTATGTATTTATTCATCAGCAAGGAAGCTGCGTATTAAAAGGTCGGGCAATTTTCCAGGTCACTGACCAAACCCACGCGGCCAGGAAGCGAGGGGATGAAGAGGACAGGACAGGAGAGAGAGAGAGTGATAGACAGAGATAGAGAGAGAGAGCACAGCTTCAATGGCAAACTGGTGATGGTGATATTGGCAGTTTGACACACACTAGTGCATTCAAACCTCACTTGTGTGTGTGTTTGTGAGTGTGCACATGCTGTTTGTATGTGCGAGAGAGAAAAAGAGTACATCTGCAGTTTGTGTGTGTGTACGTCTGTCTGCACACCGGCTGTGGTTAATGAGTTTGAAAGGTCAAACACCTCTCAGAAAGATTAATGGGGTTTCCTAGACATGGGGGTAATGGTTTACGGGGCCCAGCCGGACACATTTCCAACATGACGGTCATTACCACCGCAGAGCACAGGTGGAAGAAGGCATCACAAGCAAAAACAAGGACAATACAAAACCGCTGGGCAGCAGGCAGTGGGAAGAGGACAGTGTGTGTCTGTCCACCTGGCATACATGTGTGAATCATTCTTGTGCATGCATGAGCTTTACATAACAGATTCCACTGAATGTTTTTGTCTCATGTGAACTGCGGTAGGCAGACTGTTAGTAAGGGCATTTTAGCAGATATTTGACCAATCTGGGAACTAAATCCTTACCAAGAAATTTCTTCACAATTGTGTTTAGGAAGGTGTGTAATATCATGTCTTAAAATGTTGAAATTCAATTCCTGTGGGAAACCTCCTAAAAAATTGCTCAAAGTTGGGGTACCTGTAACCGATTTTTGAAAAATCGAAAATGTTAAATTTAGCTGTAAGTAACTTGTGAGGGGTCAAACTAGGGGTTTTTCATGATCCTGAGTTGATTGCAAGCATTAGTCTTTCACCAAAACCACTCCTTAGTGCAAAAACAGTCACCCCCACTTTTCCCACTCACTGCATTTTCAGCCATTATTCAAGAATAAAGGTTTCCAAACCCCCCGCCTCCCCAAAAACAATAAAAATAACCCAGTTGACACTATGAAAAATTCTATCTTTTTTCTATTTGTCTAAAGCAATAGCCTCATGGAAAGGGAATAATTGTCAGGGCAGCATTGGGTACTTGTAACCGATTTTTGAAAAATCGAAAATGTTAAATTTGACTTTAAGTAACTTGTGAGGGGTCAAACTAGGGGTTTTTCATGATCCTGAGTTGATTGCAAGCATTAGTCTTTCACCAAAACCACTCCTTAGTGCAAAAACAGTCACCCCCACTTTTCCCACTCACTGCATTTTCAGCCATTATTCACAAATAATGGGTTCCAAACCCGCCCACAAAAATAACAGTTAACATTCTGAAAAATTCTATATTTTTTCTATTTGTCTAAAGCAAAAGCCTATAAGGTAATAATTGTTAGGGAAGCATTAGTTTTTCACCAAAACTGCTCCTTAGTGCAAAAACAAACATTTGAATTTGAAAAGTAGCGTTATTCGTTCATTTCAGTATCTTGCATAATACTGATCCACTCTGACACACGCCTCATGTGTCAGTGTCTGACTTTTTCCGAACTGAACATCATCATGAACACAATTCTTGCACGTAATGCCTTTGCAAACTCCACATGCTGAGATACACTTGACACCATTCTTTTTGCAGCTGCACCGGCAGTCGCTGCAGTCTCTATTGCAATTGCAGACTGTGAACTGAAGAAACTCCTCAGGAGCCATGGGGTCTAGTGTTGGAACTGGCTCATATCCCTGAACACCTAATGTCCATTTGTAGTCACTAGGGTCCAAAGACATGCTCTTAAGAAGGATCCAGTCCCGGGTTTGTATGTATGCATGGAGAGAGTGCTGTGCCCTCTGTTGGTGTCTTTGGTTTGATCACCCTAGCTGCCGCTTTCTGTGAGAACATGCTGTACCGAATTGGACCCAAACCGGTACCTGATGCATAGTAAATGCACTGAAAGATGGCTATACCAACTTGAATCACTGCATCCACTCCATCCAAGCCTGTGTGTCAAGGAAGATGTCCATGTGTTCATCAATATCCCCTGCACAAAACCTGCAAAAAATGCACTTTGAGATATTATTATTATTATTACCTGTCAAATAGAGCTGTTTTCCCATGGCCAGCGATTGCAGAAACTGCATCACAACCAGTGAAGGCATGACAAAAGAGCAGGTAGCGTCTTTGTCTTTCAGAGGGAGCTTCTCGGATCCTCCTGACACCATAGGAGCCATTAGATGTGGTCAAGTAGATCGGATGGTTTGTGCTTGACAAACCATCGTCAGAGTTGGCAGGAGATTGCCAACAGTTACCTGAGATACTTGCAGGGTCGTGGCCGGATTCTGCAATTGCTGTCCATGGCCAACAGCTCTATTTGACAGGTAATAATAATAATAATAATAATAATAATAATAATAGTAATAATAATAATAATAATAATGATAATACATTTTCTTTCTATTGCACTTTGCGTTTGAAACAAATCTCCAAGTGCATTTTTTGCAGGTTTTGTGCAGGGGATATTGATGAACACATGGACATCTTCCTTGACACACAGGCTTGGATGGAGTGGATGCAGTGATTCAAGTTGGTATAGCCATCTTTCAGTGCATTTACCATGCACCAGGTACCAGTTTGGTACCTGGACAGACACCAACAGAGGGCACAGCACTCTCTCCATGCATACATACAAACCCGGGACTGGATCCTTCTTAAGAGCATGTCTTTGGACCCTAGTGACTACAAATGGACATTAGGTGTTCAGGGATATGAGCCAGTTCCAACACTAGACCCCATGGCTCCTGAGGAGTTTCTTCAGTTCACAGTCTGCAATTGCAATAGAGACTGCAGCGACTGCCGGTGCAGCTGCAAAAAGAATGGTGTCAAGTGTATCTCAGCATGTGGAGTTTGCAAAGGCATTACGTGCAAGAATTGTGTTCATGATGATGTTCAGTTCGGAAAAAGTCAGACACTGACACATGAGGCGTGTGTCAGAGTGGATCAGTATTATGCAAGATACTGAATAACGAATAACGAATAACGCTACTTTTCAAATTCAAATGTTTGTTTTTGCACTAAGGAGCAGTTTTGGTGAAAAACTAATGCTTCCCTAACAATTATTACCTTATAGGCTTTTGCTTTAGACAAATAGAAAAAATATAGAATTTTTCAGAATGTTAACTGTTATTTTTGTGGGCGGGTTTGGAACCCATTATTTGTGAATAATGGCTGAAAATGCAGTGAGTGGGAAAAGTGGGGGTGACTGTTTTTGCACTAAGGAGTGGTTTTGGTGAAAGACTAATGCTTGCAATCAACTCAGGATCATGAAAAACCCCTAGTTTGACCCCTCACAAGTTACTTAAAGCCAAATTTAACATTTTCGATTTTTCAAAAATCGGTTACAAGTACCCAATGCTGCCCTGACAATTATTCCCTTTCCATGAGGCTATTGCTTTAGACAAATAGAAAAAAGATAGAATTTTTCATAGTGTCAACTGGGTTATTTTTATTGTTTTTGGGGAGGCGGGGGGTTTGGAAACCTTTATTCTTGAATAATGGCTGAAAATGCAGTGAGTGGGAAAAGTGGGGGTGACTGTTTTTGCACTAAGGAGTGGTTTTGGTGAAAAACTAATGCTTGCAATCAACTCAGAATCATGAAAAACCCCTAGTTTGACCCGTCACAAGTTACTTACAGCTAAATTTAACATTTTTGATTTTTCAAAAATCGGTTACAGGTACCCCAACTTTGAGCAATTTTTTAGGAGGTTTCCCACAGGAATTGAATTTCAACATTTTAAGACATGATATTACACACCTCCCTAAACACAATTGTGAAGAAATTTCTTGGTAAGGATTTAGTTCCCAGATTTTCATATGTTGCCCTCACTATGTGGCTCTAAAAAGATTTAATCTGTAACAACATTTTTGAAATCTGTAGTTTAAAAAAACATAAATGAAAAAAGAAACAAGGCCATTTGTCTTTAGAATGAATACGGCTGGATGTCTATCCAGTGTGTGTCCATTTTCCCTGGTGTGAATAGTTGATCTTATTTGATGTAAAAAGTGTGCTCCAGGCTGCTTTTTGTGCATAGCTGACACTTCATGTACCGTTGTGACTTTAGGTACCATGGCAGACTTGACATGACTGAGGAGCGGTAACCTTTTGGATGGCAAACTGTATCTTAGCGACAATGTCCATGTTTTCTGACGATGTGTTTGTTAAAGAGGAATTCCATTGACTGAGACCGAAGACTAGCAACCTGAAAAATAAATCTGTGGGTGTGGAGTTGAAAGAAGTGAGCTTACCAAACTTCCATAGCCTGCTTCCCATCTCTGCTTGAGGCTTTCCCACTTGAGGCTACATTAGCTGCTATTAGCATAACACACACAAGTCTCAGTCTTTACTGTGGCAGTTAGATTCGCATTGCAGGTAATGTCAGTGGCAAGTTTGCAGAAAGAGAGAAAAAAATCTGTCCAACAATGGAGTGCAATGCTGAAACAGTGATACACTCTTTTAATGGGATGTTCTTCAGCAGCCAACACGTGACTCAAGCCAGAACCTGAATGCATCACACATACACAGAGCAGCTTGCGTTCATCAGTCTCTCTCTGACGCGCAGTTTGTTAACAAGTGCTGCAGCTTGATTCAGCTCAGCAAAGTAAGTAACTGCCATAGTTGTCATATGGTGGCCAATAAAAAAGGACTCAATATGTTAATGGCTGGTGTGCCCAGAGGAATTTTACTGCTCAAAGGTTGTCCTTCTACAGCTCAGACAAAATTGAGATGCTCACTTCAGCCTCACGTTGTTTTCTATTTAATCGGATATGTTTCTCTTTTGTTTGTCCTAAAATCAAATGGAGCAATAAGTGAGACAGGGCAGTTCGCAACAGGAGCCAAACTAAGTCTCTTGACTGAGATGTCTCATTTATTTCTCATTTGGAAACAAATAAATGAGCAATGCTAGAGCAACCGTGGAGACACACGCACGTGCACAGGTGTGCATGCGCCCACACAAAGGAAACAAACTTTAAAATGCTGAAAAAAATTATCAATTTATTAAAATGTCCAACTGAACTTATGAAACGCTTTGACAATATCAGACAACTGACCAATAACAATTGCCTATTTCAGCTAGCTGTGTGATAGTGTCTCAATGCATCTCTCAGGAAGGCTGATTTAAGAACAGTGTCTAGCAGTTTTTCCACACAGCTGATAGTACACAAGATCCAAAAACTTGAATGAAACTGATGAATATCAGGCTACAGCTTGTAATACAGCTAGTCCCACTTGGAAAATCACAACTATATGTTGCCTCTTCAGCAAGAATAATATTTTTTATAACAGTGTCTGTAAAAGTGTTCAGCAGCACAACAATGCAAAACATACTACTACTACAAACTACTACAGTCTTTGAGCAGCATTTGTGCATGAGGGCTTTTTTGACCACAGCCACCAACCAATGTCTTTTCCTCTCATGCCACATTTATGAATCAGTCTTTGCGGGTGTAATGCAGCGTTTGTTGATCAAGTTGTTTTATCTTAGTTTTGTCAACCGGCGTCCGTCCATGCATCCATCCAGTGTGCTGCAGTGCATGATGGAAGCTGCATGGATGAAGCAAAGCACAAATTACACATCAATTCAACTCGACACAGCAAACTGCTAAATGTAAACCAGTTACTAAATGAATGTCATTGTTACACGTTATGTAAACATGGTGATGTTTGAGGATTTAAGTCAGAAACATAAAAGGAAATCTCAAAATCAAATTTGACGTAAGCAAAAAATCTTAAAAACCAGCAAGTCATTGTTTTATTTTTATGACAGAAAATGACAGAAAAGTTGGCTGAAGCTAACACATAGCTATTGCTTAAAAACGGAGCCCTCCACACCGTCTGAGACACTGTGCAGTTTTGTTTATTTCCCCTCATTTGACCGTACCGCTATGGCTAACATTAGCCAGTTCACAATCACAAGTGGTGGTGAGGCTAGCTTTAGCTAACTTTACTATATGCAGACTAGATTCTTCCAAGTGTACGGACCTGGTCCATAAACACCAGCCATATAAACATTGTAAAAAATCATGTTATGTTATAATGTTATAATATAATACAATATATATAATATGTTGTAGCTTACCTTCTTTTTCGGGGTTTGTTTTCCTCAGGCACCTTTGCGCTCCAAGTCCGTGCAGCAGATGTTAAGAGAGTCTTATGATTTAACCAATCACGATGCAACATTGTGATGGACAACAACTGTTATCCAATGAGATTTTGTAATGCTGACACTGAGGATTAAATTATGATCTTTGTCATAGCAGCCACATATATTTATACAAATTTTAAGTGTATTCAGAAGTAGGAAAAAGTATCCGAACTCTGAAACATCAACCAGACAATAAGGGATTACTACGTATTATATATTATAAATAGACATTTAGTATTTCAGCATATTCTTGTGCCATCTACCATTGTATTAACATGTTCATCAAATGATGACCACATCATGCTATCAGACGTTGTAGTCAGACGCTAGCAATTTTAAAATGCCATTTATTAATAATCTTTCTTACCCTCCAGCTACCAATAAGTAATGCTAGTTTTCATTTGACAATGTAAAATCAGTGCATGTAATAAATGACAGGTCAGTTTTATATGTTTTGTTTCATTAAGTGTTAAGTCTATAAAACAAAGTAAAGTTTTTCATATAAAATATAATTTGGATAATTACAGTATGGACGACTATAATGACTAACCCTAGCCTACAACTATTTTCATTCAGCTCATTCAGCCTGCAATGATACAATATTAATTATTATATAATTGTGTAGGAACTGGTCTGGAGCAAAAAAAGTGATTTTGTCAGATGAGCCATGTTTTTTTCGAACATTACTTTAAATCTGGATGAGAACTCAGTGAGCACTCACAGAGAAGTCTGAGATCAACCTGAGATTCATGAGTTGAGGAGGCTAAATGAGAGTAGATAGTTCACAGAGAGACCTCACTCACTTACTCACTTACTTCTCTGTCTGAGATCAAAGAGACACAAATGTCGAGAAAAATCTGAGAATTCATTTAGAGCTTCATGAGATCTCTTTTCAAACTTGAGAGGAGTCTAAGTTGAAATTTTGTGCATCTTATTGCTCCTGAGAAGAAACTGAGTAAGAGGAGAAATCTCATTTTGGTTTCACATAGCTCTCATAGTTGTCTCAGAGAAATAAATACTACTGAGACCTCTTCTCTGATTTTCTTTTCCTCTGCGTGTTTTTGAATAGCGTGTTTGAGCATGTGTGAAGTCCACTCTTCACAGTATGAATGCACAAATGTCACATCATAGCTTTAGAAGATGCTTTAGCCAAAAGTATAGGAAGTGACCAAAGAAGCACGGCACTTTTAACAAAGATGCAAAGAAGAAAGAGGGAAGGCACAGAAAGATGTACATGTATAAACATGCTGAATGTAAAGTGCAATGTTTTTCTCCCTCCTCTCCAATGAGGAGGATGAGCAGACATGAAAAGCACATTAAGAGGCGTTCACAGGGCAGCCAGCCTCAGCCCGAGCCAGCGAGGCGGACACCAACACATCAGAGCAAAGATGAAGAGGAGAGGCTAATGGCAGCAGGGTGGGAGTTGTAGTAGTGTAGGGAACTGTAGAAGTATGTGGGGTACTCCAAGTATGCCGTGTGTGTGTGTTTGGGTGTGTTAGAGAGCAAAACTGTTGGGAGCATGTGCTTAACAAGAGGAGAATCTTTTCTCTTGTCTGCTCACGTAAGTGTTACATAACTGGATCTGATCTACAGTACTGGACAATAATGCCCCAGCTGCAGCCAATCCAAAACCTTCAGAGCATGTTGTACCCATTCAAGACATGTAAACAGGCAAACATTATTAAGACCGTATCAGATTATGTTTAAGTGGCAAAGCAGCAACAGTGAGCAAAATATAGAACTGTTTGTTCTGGTCTCATAACAATAATTTGTTCTCTAACCTTGACCACATGTCACATGGTTATTGTGTCCATGACAAGGAAAGTCCCCAAACCTGATTTATGTGCAAAACCAATCATAAACTGGGCTTCATCGTGTTTCTTTTTCACAGTGCTGGACCTGTCCTAAATCTGGAGTGCCTTATAAGCCAAGTGGCTACAGTTCAATTTTAGCCAAGGATCTTTGCAAATCACACACACACACACACAGTTGCAATTCATGATATTCTAACTTTGTCTTTCTAAAACACAGTGTGTTTTGTCTTGTTGTACATTTCAGGACCTCTGTCACCTCCATGACAGTGTGAGGAGACTTCCTAAACCAGGCTGAATTGAGGCTGATAGCCTTTAAGCCAACATCTGAAAGGGAGGGCAACATGTTTAACCTCTGGTAAAACACTGCTGCTGCCTCCAGACACACACACACACACACACACACACACACACACACACACACACACACACACACTGCTCCAAAATGCAGGATGGTGATCAAATTTGAGTCTCACAGGGTCATTCATTACAGCTTGAAATAGCAGATCCTGGATGAGGTGTGCAAAGATAGAGAAAAACAGAGTTTGAAAGGCACGCTACATTAGTTCACAGTATGTTCATCACACTGTCCACATATAGGTGCTCTAGTTTGTCTGGCCACATATAAAATAAACAGTCTTGAAGGTCTGCTTGCCTTAATGAGTTTTTAGAATCTGATTTTCATACTAATGTCTAAATGAGTGGGTGATGATGTTTTCACCATCTGAAAATAAGGAAATTAAATGAAAAGCTGGGGAGTGTGAGGGTGGTAGTCTGACTGAGCTTCGCAGAGTTGTCAGTTCAATTCCCAACATGCCCACCCACATCAAGTCTTGCATTAATGTGGTTAGTGTTTACTCGCAATGCAAAACACCCAGAGCAGAAATTTGTGCCAAGAGCACAGCTCCAGCTCCGAACAAATACAAACCAGTGACATTTATCAACTTTAGACACCTCAGGACTGAAATGCCTGCCAACAAAAACTCCTCTAATACATTAGTGTCCCAACAAAAGCAGCAAAAAGATGAATAATATGTTTGAGGCATCTGTAAAAAACATCAGGCAAAAATATGTCTTAACTCCGGGATGCTGGCAGTGTGGGTGGTGGGAGGCATTTTTAATTGAATTTTTTTCCAGCTATGTTTTTTATTAGACTTTTCTGCATATAACCTTTGAAGAACCTTTCAAGAAGAGGCCCCTGAGACCTCATCCTGCTCCTGTTGTCTTTACTTCATGCTTATTATGTACCAAAACACCAAGACAAATTCCTTGTATGCAAAAATCTACTTGGAAATAAACCTGTCACTGATTCTGATGCTGAGATATTTAAGGCCCTGATATCAAAGCACAAGTACATACAGTAGCTCTGGATGCTTCATTGTAGGCCATGTGTTGAATGTAGTATGGAGAGTATGGAAATAGAATGGAAAAACACTATGGTTTGATTAATGTATAATCACCTGAAAATAAGAATCATTTTGTTTTTGTTACCTTTGTATGAGTCGTTTTGATTTGATTTTGTTGTATTATGTTCATTATTACTTCTTATTATTGGATGAATTAATTCTTTAAACTTTTCTGTCCACAAACAGAAACCTGGACAAATCTCTGTCTGTGAAGCTGAAGCCAGTGAATGTTTGACATTTCTGCTTAGTGAATGATTTTAAACCAAAAGTGTTAATCAACCAAGTGAGCATCATTTTGCTTTTTAAATGGAATTTGAATTTCTCTCTCTGCCACAGCTGATTTCAGCCTATATTCTCAGCAGCTTCCCTTTTAAAGACTAAATTACTTATTGTTGTTGCTGTGATTTAATTATCACCCGCACAAATTAATAGCATTTCATCCAAGTTTAATAGAATTCACATATTTGGTTGAGATGCATTGAAATCACACAAACAGAAAGCAGTTTGCTGATTTAAGTTCTTAGACTGCATACTGTAAGGATGCTTCTCAGAATGGGCAGAAAATGTCCTTAACAGTGTTAGGAAACAAGGAGGTGAGCAAATGTGCACAAGTATGTGAAGGACACACACAGAGAGGCTATCACAGTCTGTCTCTCTCTCACACACACGTTTCAGCATTCATCAATGAAATGACGCGCAGTCTGTCTGCAGTTTCTTCATCTATCACAGGCAGCTGCACAGACCCCTTCCTCACTGTCCAATGTGGCTGAAACACCTGCTAAACCCCCATCTTTCCTTCCACATGCACACACACAAAAACTGCTCTCCCTCCCACACACACACACACGCACACACTCCCTTTCCTTATTCTTGCTGATCCAGCAGAATATCCCCGATGCTGTAGTAGTGTCCTTACCGTGAACAAAAGAAAATCAGGTGACCCTATTGAGATCCAATTGACATGCATACTCTCTCTTACACACACACACACACACAATTCATCTATCAGTCTCAGTCGATGTGTTCCAGTGGACTGGGAGGTAAATAAGGATGTGGCTGAGCTGCTGCATTGACTGGTTATAGAAACCTTTGGTGTGTTTGATCACATGTAACATACAGGAGCAGTGGAACAAAGCAGCGTTGGCAGCTTACAATTCCCTCATCAGCTGCCCCTCCCTTCACCTTTACTCGCCTCCAATTTTCTTTCTGTCACTCCTTCATTCACTGTTCCTCGCTTTCGTCCCAAATCAGCCTCCCTTATCGTCACCCCTCGACCTGACACACCTCTTCCTCTTCCAAGTCTTCACCCCTCCTCTCATTTCTCCTGAAAATGACGCTGTCCCTGAGGCCTCAACCAGAGAATGTTGTGGTGCTATGCCTGCCACCTTCGCAAATCACTCTGACCTTTCATACTCACAGAGGTCACAGTCATCTGATCCAACATGCGCAGGTCCAAGGCTGCCCCTGCCAGCCAAAGATGGACCGGTGCATTGGGCCCGGCAGTGGCAGCAGAGCAGAAATAAACCTGCATCAATCACAGACAATTAGTCCCAATTGATGCCTGGGAGGGCGGAGTGCTATGCCACTGCCAGCCTGGCAATTGCTGGTGAATCCAGTATTAGTCAATCAGATTGCTTCTAAGTACTAATTATATAATTCAGTAATCATATGACATAATGAATAGTTGCTTTGATTATGTTGTGTTCAAGTCAGCAGTAAACAGAAATACCATCTCGATGTCACATGCTGTGAGAATGAATGGTTTATTACTGTTAGAGTTAAGAAAGCAGTAGAACTGATATATTATACCATGTCTCTGCATCACCATGAAATTTAAAACAAAATTTCTATTAGAAATTGTAGTAATTCACTCACCATCTCCACAACATGTCCAAAGGATCATTCCATAAAAAAACTTGACTTTGGTCAGTTCGGTAAAACTACGTTGTTAAAAAGATTGTGGTTGTGGAAAGTGTTACTGTGGTTAAGATATCACTGTGGTTAAACAACCAAAATTCCTGCTTATTCTAGTAGAAAGTTTGTGATCATGGGAGCTGAAGGAAACATTTCTTGTAGCTCTGAATGTTCCGACAGAACACAATGCAGATTTATGAGGTGAAGGTCTGTATATGTACTCTATGAAATGATGCCAAGGATGCCAAATCCTCCTGGGCAGTGCAAATCTAAGTGAAGATTTGACCGAGTGAGTTCAACAAAACAAAACAAAAAAGTATGTATTCATGCCAAGATGCTATGACTCCACTACAGAGGCAAGTAGAAAAGGAGAGAAACTGGAGAAAAAGAAATGAATCAAGAGTTTCTAGTAAGTTCAGAGATCAGTCACATGCTGAACAGTCAGAAAAACGCACTCACGCACACACAGGGTCAATGGGTATGGCGAGATGGAATTAAAACTGCAGTCTCTGGTGTAAAAGTTGGAAACTTTGCAAACCTTTCAAACCTAAAACAACTCCAACTATTAGTTTTTGCTTTGCTACTTAACTCCGTGCTTTAATACGAACATCGGCAGAATCAGACCACGCTGGATTTGGATCACCTTCAAACAAAACACTTTGTAAAGCTGACTTGCAGGCATGGAGGACCTTTTCAGGGTTTTCTAAATAGACAGACTTTTCAGCTACGGGTGGATATTTTTCCCAGATAGATGTGTGAATGTCTGACACATTTAATACACATTTAATATTATATATATATATAAATACTGTGGTTTTATCCCAAACTACCACGGCATCACAAAGCATTGTGGTGGAAAATGTCAGCTGTAAATTTGAAATTACACTTGACATGAGGAGTTTCTGAAGCACAGCAGCATAATAAGGCTGCAGGTAAACAATAGGCTGAACACCTGCCAAGAATGTAGTGCAGTCAAGTCACCCCGGCCATTTTGACACGAGGCATCAAACAATGCCACGGACACACAAACAGGATGATCCCACAGGTTATGCTGAGACTCTCACTCTCAATCACTCCGCTCCTCTCCATCAGCCTGCCTCTATTGTTCTGTACCGAGCCTGTGCCCTCTCTCTCTCTCAGCTTGCTGCAGAATGGATGGATGCAGGAGGGAGAGAGGGAGGGAGGGAACGAGGGGGGAAGTAAATGAGATCCCGATGAGATGCCAAGGTGTGTTAGCGGTGAGGCGTGGGGGAATGAGAAAAGCGGCCTGAAGGGAGGGGGAGTGGCTGGACTGACTGTGTGAGGTGCCGGTGTGGGATAGTGGACACCAGGTTACATTAGTGTTTGCAAAGTCAGCTAAGGATGCAGGTGGAATGTACAGGAGAGGATGGAGAGGGTGAAAAGGAGAGAAAGAAGACATATGAGAGGAGAGTGGAAGGAAGAAAGGAAAGCAGGAAGACAAAGGGTGGAAAGAAGTGTAGAGCAAGAACTAACATAAGAAAGCAGTCTTGTATATCTGCAACACAGAGAAATAAGGGCAAAGGGACGTAAAGCTGTGAATAAAAGCTACTAAAGCATTAAAATAGGCACACAGGCAGTCTGCAAAAGAGACATTTCATGAAGAGCCACATAAATGCTGTAGTATAATATAATAGGAGGTTTTAAAAGATACTCTAAAAATCCCTAACGCACGCTTCCTTTGTTTAAACACTGCTCTCGTGGCAGAGGTTTACACTCAGAAGAATACACATAGACAGGTAAGTAAATTTCCTCAATTAATATGGATACAACAGCAGAGAATTTAAAAGAAGGGAACGTTCTCCCCAGTGTTTTCTCCAGCGCTCAAATCCTTACGAACAGTGAGAAGAATCTTTGCCAATACCAGCCTTCAGGAGCACGTTGCTTTCACAGCAATTAATCACTGTCACAACATCAATTAAACAAAAGCTAGCATCCAAATTCGACTACCCAGCATTCCAGGGAACGAAATCAATCTGGCAATGAGTCCGCGTGTGTTGCATCCAATGCTCAAGAGGAGGCGTGTGTGTGTAAATGAAAGGGGTGCATGCAAGCGTTCGTATCTGCACGTGCGTGCAATGACGGGGCCCTTAAGTGCTAGAAAATGTCACACAATTCGTGTGTGTTTCATGAGAACGCTTGCATGCAAGCGCAACATGTAAGTGTCAACTGAGCGTGTGCATTTGATCCAGAGTTGCATGTGTGCCATGTAGTGCATCAATGTATGTCAATGATGTATGACTGTGAAGAAGTGTGTAAGAGTGCCAAATGTGCATTTCTAGAGTATATATATATATATATATATATATATATATATATATATATATATATATATATATATATATATATATAGGTAGCCATTTGTGTCTGTGTGTCTGTGTGTTTGTGTGTGTGTGTGTGTGTGTGTTTGGCACATGCATGAGTGTGTATCTGAAATCTACTCAGCTGTACCTTGCCAATAAAGCCCCTCTTTAGAAAGAGCCTGGGGGTCTGAAGCCATTATGTTCTTTTCCACTTCACACAATCTCAGACCTGATTAGGATCACTTCCCCGGCTTCACCTGAGCGGTGTTTGAACTGATGTATGAAGTTATATAGAAGGTTTACAATATGTTGGCTAACTTGTAAGTGCAGAAAGTATTTATCTGTGGCAATCAGCCAGGCTGCTGGTAAATCGCTGGACCACGGCAGCTCCCTCACTCTCTGACACACTTCAGTGCAGATGCACAGGAGCAATTAAACAAGCCAGCAGTCCAAATCCCGATCCCACATCAGCATTAAATCTTGATAAAGCACTCAGTGACTGTACATTTGTTTCCCTGCATTACGGCTCTGATAATGATTCTTTGTTTAATGCTGATGGAGGGACAAAGGTAGAAAGTGAGAAAACAGCTGTGCTGCTGTTTAAACTGACAGGAGGAGCACTTATTAGAGGAGAACTGTGCTGGAAAGGGGAGGAGGAGAGTTGCACGCAGTGGGATAAGCAATAAGCCTAATGCGCCCTGCTGTCCGTGCCACAGCATCAGTGACTGTTGGAGTGTGAAAAGACAAAGAAACCAGTTGCACAAAGATGCCGTGACAAGAGGAGCAGCATACAGTCCAAATGTTTGTGACAACACATTTATTCCTCAGGAGGAAGAGACCCAAACTGACTTTTCCTCTCTGAATTCATCAGAAGCTGGATACTGAAGTAGACAGCAGCTCTCTATTATTATTATTATTATTATTATTATTATTATTATTACCGTGTGATGTTATTATTATTATTATTATTATTATTATTATTATTATTATTTATTCTGAGTCTTCAAACACCTTTCCATATCAGTCAGTTAGCTCACGGTGTGCAATGCTGAAAATATTAATCAGCTGTGCACGGGGTTTTGATTATTGATTATGCTGAAGTGTGTGTTTATCTATTTTGATATTAGTAATTAAGTGGCACAAAAATCATGCAGTCTAAAAAAACAAACATTTAGTGTCATGCTGAGTTGACGGAGCTCGAACGCGTAAATCTGTCATCATACAGTTTTTAGAGAGACGCGTCTCTCCGTGATCAGAAAAAAAAGATATTCTCAATCTCATGTGTGGTTTGAGGTATGTAAAGACTGTTTGAACTCCACTGTTTTTCGCGTCTTTTCTGCTGTGGAGACAATGCACCTGCGTCCCCTCACATGACCAGCACAAATTGCCAAACTATCTCCGCCGCGGACATCTGTCTGGCGATCAACATGCCCGCTGCGGAGACCCGTTTGGGAACAAACATCCACATACCTTCCTCGGCGTTACAGTCTTCTTCTAGCTTCAGCAATAATATCCAAAGCAGCGAAATCAGCGCTTTACGGAGATCCATGTTTGTCTGGCCAGTTCCGCGGGGCTCTTGTCATCTCTCTCCAGCCTGCGCGCAACGCACCGCAGCAGAGACGCACTCAGTGTTTGAATGGAGCGGAAGCCGTCTGGCCAAATAGTGCAAGAGCCAGAGAGCCACACGGTCTATTTGATATCTCGGGGGAGGGTTTTACGAACGAGATTGACACCGAGCGAGCGCAATGAAGTGGGATGTGGAGTGGAGGGTACGGGAGGGTCGACCTATGGAGGAGCTGCAACCTGAAATCTCCCGCGCCAGGTGTTTCCACTACAGTCAACAGTCTTTTTCTACAGGCTGTCTTTTTATAGAGAGAGTGAAGGGGGTCGGTGAGTTAGGACTGTTAGAGAGTTCATTGAGGATTACTCCTCTCTTCACACAGTCCTGCGCTCGTTTAATGAGCTTGGTTCTAAACAGCCAATAGGGGTCCTACAGGAGGCTGCAGGTGCTCCTCACTTTAATATTAATATTTCAATAAGGCCTGAACAGAGGAAGCTCTCAAACTGACAGCTCTATAATCTTTGCTTAATATTTATATTTGTTTCAGTTACTACATGTATTAGTTATTTTTATTAGTTTACAGTCTTCTCAGTTGTGTGTGATTGATCTGTATTAATATGTTTAATTTATATGCAGGGAGATGTAAAGAATCAGACTTGCATGCAGAGTTATTTTCTTTTTTTTCTCCCATGAAAAAAAAAAAAATATATATATATATATATATATATATATATATATATATATATATATAATCTGAGCTGGCAACATGTTTTCATCTTTAAAAGGGACAGATACTGTTCATGGACCACCACCACATACTACACCGTCTTTAAACTTTATAAGGGTATTATCTTCACACAACAATGCACAGTTCAAGACAAATAAAATGATACAATACAAGCACCAGGAAAGCTTACGCCTCACAACTGTTAGAGAAGGTGAAATAATTTATAACATATAACTCTGACAGATGGAAAGATCTGAAAGGTGTATTTTCTCTGTTATTATATGAAAATATATAAACAAAATCCTATACATTTGTGTCACTGTCCAAACATACCCTAACATGAACAAAGCAAACATTGACAAGACAAAAAAAATCACAATGAACTGCAGAAACAGCAGAATTCCTGAATATAACTGAACAACAGGATTTTCTTTTCACACGTCGCCCACAAATTGACTTTGAGATTATTTCTGTAATGGAAATGACTTCCTTTCTCAGGAGACTATTGATTAGACGCTACTTAAAGTGAGCAGACATGTTCATAGTGTTCTGAACCAAACAAATAGTATCGAGCTTCTCCACTGGGTTTGTGTGTGTTTCTACAGACGGTAGGAGAGCGAGAGGAATTGAAACACGGGGGTGCTGTTTCAAGGGTTTGCATCAGTGGAACACATAGGCTACACTTAACAGCCCCTTACTCTGTTTAGCATTGTCATAGCCACACACACACAAACACACAAACACACACACACATATATACTAGTGCTGGCCAGAATTGATCATCCTCACAGTTTAGCTTGAAAAGCAAAACAGTTTACTGCTGATTGACAAGAAAGAAAGATAGCATTTGTTTTGCAAAGCGAAAACGAGTGATGTGAACACAGGTTGAATCTCACATCAGTTCAGTCTTTTCTGAGTGCTGCTGTGGGAGTTTAAATGTCTCTGCCTCTTTCCTTTTTTCCTTTTTAAATCATCATGTGGTCCATTCAGGATTTGATTCAGATTGCGGATCTTGTCGACAAAGCTGATGAAGAACATAAAAACACAGCTCCTTTAATTGAATGAAGTGGAGAAGTGTTCTCATTCTTCTGTTTAAAGTGGCTCTGAAAATTACAATTACCAAATAATGTGGCTTAAAAAAACAACTCATTCATCAGTGGATTTATTGTTGAATGTTGAAATGATCCTCACGGCCTCCTGAGTGAAAACCTGAACACAGAGTTTAGGCTCCACTTATTTTTAGCTTTTGATCAGAGTCGAGTTCAAAGGTCAGAGCTGAAACTTCCTCAGAAACACAAACTGGCTTTAATGATACTGAGCCTCCACTTGGCAGCTCTTCAGTATGTACAGCCAGCCTCGGCTATTTAGCTACTTTTCAAACTTTAATGACGTGCTAATGAAAAGTCTAGTCAGCACACCTAATTTTCCCCTTAAGCAAGCCCTGCAACTGCCGGACATAAAACAGCTCCGTAATAAATGTAATAAGTACTTTTAATACCGCACACACTCAACCTCCCCCACTGTGTGCAACAGCATGCACACACGCACACACACACACACACACACCTATGTACAGTGTATACACACTGCTCTCACCTATGCTCCATAATCAAAGGTAAGGCTCATTACTGTATCACAGTTGTCACCCACCCTCTCTCGCTCTTTCCCTGCTCTCTCTACTCAACCACCAGCTCACGCACACACATACAGACACACACATACACTCACACACAGATTATGGGCCATCAGCCTGACTGATCCTCCCCAGCAGGGGGGCTAGTAGCCTCAGTTCTGGGAGCTGATGAACATGATCATCTGTCCTCCTCTGTGGTCATTACTCACCAAAGACAGAGGCCAACAGCTCCACTCACTTTGTGTGTGTCTCCCCTCACACTCCATTACCTACATGAACACAACACCCTCGTTTCTGCTATCGGTCTCACATCACACGTCCGTTACTCCCACATCTGCTTTCAAAAGGAAATTTTAGAATGTGTCACTTTTGGTGTGTTTTAACCACAGCATTAAGCATGCACTGAAGTGATGTATCCAGACCTTTTTTTCATATCTACTTTAATTACACATCACAATGACAAATTCTGCAAAAGTTTCAAACATTCCATGTCTGACCAGCCAGCCAGTCACAGTTTGGGATAAGTTCAGATTCAGCTCAGATCTGGCACTGTGGTGGAAATGCTGTTTTTTGGACTGAGCTTTGGCTGTGTGGGCGCACGGGATGCTGAAAAAAAAAATGCAGCGACCTGTGGCAGAAAAGTTGAGCCAGAGTCAACTTTAGTTTTTGTTTTGTTCAATTCCCCCACACATGGACACCACCCTGCGGCACAAAGCCACAGCTATTTGGTCTGACTACAGGTTGGCACCTGGGGTGAACCAAAAATTTTGACTCCCTAAACATGCTCCTGGCTCACTGTTTGCTATTTTTCAATATTTTTCTTAGGCCAAAACCACCTTTGACTTCAGCAATTTCTCCACAACAGATACTTCATTGTTCCCTTGAAGGGAAATTCTTTTTTTCACTCAAGTTTTTTACATGCATATTTACCAGAAATACAACCACACACACAAAAGGGCTCATAGACATGCAAATGTAGAGAGAGAAGGTAGGAGTGATGGACAGCCACCCAGAGCAGCACCCTGAGAGTAGCTGGAGGGTTTGTTGCCTTGCTCAAGAGCACCGTGGCAGTGTTCAAGAGGTGAACTGGCACTTCTCCAGTTACCAGTCCACCTTCCATACTTGAACCAGCCACCCTTTGGTTCCCAAGACATATCCCTACAAACCGAGCTACTGCCAACATAAGAGTGCTCAGTAATTTTCTGAAGCAGCTGGGCACTACAGTTCTTAACAAACATTAATCAATCAGGACTAAATAGTACATTAATCAGGGACTATTTTAAAAAAATAGTGACTATTTTTGGTTGCAGAATATTAATAATCAAACAGTAAAAAATATACAATTCCAACTTTATGCCAATGAAGAATATTACCAGGTGTAACAGTGTGAGTCACTGAAGCTAATCAGCTTTCACTACAGACACGTTTGACATATAGAATATTGACAGCCTTCAGTGTCAAAGAAAAGCTCCTGTTCCACTTCATTTGATTGCTTTGCACATGTATGTTACTTTTTTCTCCCTTTCACCCCCCTCAACGCATGCCGGTGGCTCACTCTGCTGCAGCCCCATCGCCTCGACCATGTGTTTGCATTATTGATCAGAAGCACAATCAAGTTTACGGAGAGGACGGATCATTGAGGCAGTAAATGTCAATTCCAGCACACATTCATGTAAATGCAGCCCAGTTTTGCAGATTCATTACTATGCAACAAATTCATGCTGATGCTCACTGGCCCCACCCACTCTGCTCCATCACGCACACACACACACACACTAGAACGACGAATGGCAAAAGGAGGAGGGGCAGAGAGGAGAAGAGGGTGCAGAGCCACTTGACCTTTTCTGTTCCCTGGCCGTTTCCCAAGTCAACCAAGCAGAACGAGGGAGGAACAAAGAGATAATGGGAGAAGAGCTGTGTGAGCGCATACATGAATACAGGACACACACTCTCCCCTGTCATACAGGGGTGACTGTTTAAGACAACATCCATACTAAGCTGGCTAATTCTGAAAATAGCTTACATTCTCACTTTGCTATGTTTTTACTAAATGCTGTGTGTGATATTTTGGTTTCATTAATTTGTTTGTGCTTCATGAATTTGCATTGCACTTTACAATGTGTTAAAAACCTCAGGGGTAATCTCATAGGTATGTTTAAAAAACCCCACCAAAACTGGAGTGTCTCACTAACAGGAACAACCAGGGTGACAGCTGTCCTATATGAACTGATTTAACGCAGTTTGGAGCAGACTGGTTTGTATTGTGCCTCCTAAAAGTAGTATTAGTGTGGAGTGTGGTGCACGTTTGACAGCCCCCCTTCTCCTCATTCTGCATAATATCACAGTCATTTTTTGGCACCCTGTGGGACTTAAGAGAATCATAGGAGGAGTGAAGAGGGGTTGTGGTGGGAGGGGAGAAGGGAGGGACGGGGGAAAAAGAGAGTAAATGGGGCGATGGAGGGAGCGGGTGTTTGATAACAGTAGGCTACAAGTCCCAGATGTATTGTACCATAGCTGTGTTATTCCCAAGACAGGACCCTGTAAACGCTGCCAAGTGAAAAGGTGTTAATGTGTCTTTGAAAGAGATATACGCCTACACACATATACAGTACGTGACACACACACACACAGCAGTGGTGACAGTAACAGATAGAGTATTTTAAATGGGCGCAGGGGAGCAGGCGTCACTCTTTGCTTTATTCAGATGGGTGTGCAGAGAATCGTCATTCCCTTTATGAGATGATTAGCTGCCACGCGTTAATCACACCAACATTTCATAATGAAATTAGATTTCAGATATGCTCTAACAATATCTCTGGACAGATTGCTTTTATTGCCTTCATTAGTATTTCTGTAATAGCCTGTTTGTGATTTGTTAGTGGATTTATTACAATCATACTTTTCTTTTATTAATGCCAATGAGATAACCTTTACGTGCAGTCTGACTATAAATCTGACTTTAAACATCACATGTGGTGTGAAAGTGAGACCAGAGAGAGGAAAGGGCAGAGTTCGTAAAGAGGAATCAGAGTTTATGGATGTCATGGACTCACCTCTTTTTTTTAATCTTAACTTCAGTCTTATTTTAAGAAGCAGGTCACACTCGTGTCCCAGTGTCTTGGGGAAAATGGTAGAGGAGCCCGAGGGAGGACGACTGTCATTGGGTAATGAGTCCTCGACTTGCAATTAGTTCCGGGTACAAGAGTTTGCGGTGTCATCAAGGTCGAGTCACATCAGGACACAGTCCACTCCATTACAAGGAAAGAGTGCTGCAGTGAAAATCATACATACGTAAAATGTTCAAGTATAAAGAGCAAAATGTACACAAAGCATCAAAAGTGAAAATAATAATCTGCAGAAAAATGAGTCCCATGACTGGATGACTTTATAAGATCGTTAATAGTAAAGTACAATGTTTCAGTGCCATTCTTCTGTTGTAGCTAGGTCAGGAGAGCTAGGTTCAGACTACTTCTGTGCCCAGTGGTTCACAGCCTGGCCGTGTGGCAGTCTGGTCAGTTCTGGGGGCCATGAGATGATTAATATGGTAAGTAATAAGCAAAGTTCTGCAACACAAACTTCAATTTAGAGAGTTTTACCTCTTTAGGCCTCCAACAATTATTTAAATGAAACCATCTGAGAAGTTAACAGCAGAAATCTTTACCAGTGTACTGTATTTTAAAAGCTTGTTCTATGTTTTTTTTTTTTAAATCTAAAAAGCAACATTCTGATAAATGTAGTGCAATACAAGGTACAACATTTACCTCTAAATGTAGTGGTGTAGTAGCATAAAGCAGAATAAAGTAGATATACTCAAGTAGAAGTATCTCCACATCCCTTAAATGTTCATTTGAAAGTATGACTGATGATTAAACAGCTGAACTTCCACACAGCTCTGTTCTTTGTTACGGGTGGATGAAATGAATTCCCTTAGGGAAGACACTCAGGCACTTTGTTCAAATGGCACATATATCACTTTGGAACTCCTTGATTAGCTCACAGATGTTGTGGCCAAAAATAAAAACTCTCATGTAGTGTAGGTGATGTTGCTTTTGCAATGGGACTGTTTCCAGGTGGAGCTTTGCATTTTTGATTCTGACCTGACATTTCTGGCTGAGCACTTTGGCATTCGGAATCACAAGGTAGCACAGCAGGATTCAGTTTTTAATGCTAATCACAAACAAGATGTCGATTCCATACTTGCTTTCAATTTTCTGATGTCAAGAGGACACGAACATTTGTAAAAGAGATATTAAGTTATCCAGAAAAGTATGAACAGATAAACATGAGGAACAAATTCTTCTCTGTTGTTACTGGCCAACTTTTTATCTTTTCTCTGTGAAGCTCATCTTTTCATTTTGTTACCAGAGAGCAAAAA
Organism: Nibea coibor; assembly: GCA_023373845.1. Lineage (NCBI taxonomy): Eukaryota > Metazoa > Chordata > Actinopteri > Sciaenidae > Nibea > Nibea coibor. The sequence goes on along the minus strand of CM041735.1, from coordinate 973,378 downwards.
GCCAGAGAGCAGAACGGACGGTGTATGGACACCAAGAAAGAAAAGGTGTGAAGTAAAATGTAAATTTAAACAAGGCTTAAAAAAGAGCAAAAGAATGAGAGGGATGTCGAGGTAGAAAGGACACAGTAATGACAGGGCCAAGCCAACTGTCAAGTAGCCATGTGGCAGTTTGCAGATAAGGGCCATGACTAAGTAATCAGTAATATACAGTGTGATCTACTGCTCGCCGACACATTCCCGGATATGACATCTACCCGGCAGCCTCATTTCTCAACCACAGCAGGCCGGTTCTGAGGCGACTCACTCGGCAGGAACTGAATCCGATATCGTTTTTCCAAAGGATTGTTATTCCGCTGCTACTGCGCCGGTATTTTTAAATATCAACATAGATAGCACAAACCTATCGTGACTTCAGATAAAGTTCAATTATACCGTTTACACAAACGGCCTTAGTTCATATGGAGCTGCGTGTGTGTGTGTTCTTCAGAGGGAAGATCCTTTTATATTTAAATCTCTGTGCGTGAGTGTGTATGTGTTAGTTCAGGGTTTCGGGGTGGTTTATCAGACTGAATACACTCTGTGCAGGTGATGGGAGATTAGGGAACGCCACTGTTTCCAATTTTTAGAGCTGAGTTCAGACAGGCAGGAAAATGGAACAACTGTGTCTTCTTTTGCTTTTTCTTCACCTCTATTTCCCTTAACCGCCTTTTTTTCCTCCCGTCCCTCCTCTTCTGCTTCTACATTGTCACACTTCTCCTGTTTTTCCTCTGGGTTCAGCGCTCTGTTTTGCTGTTGTTTCCATCTGTCTCTCTCTCGTAGTAAAATCTGTAGCAGAGAAAATGACAAAAAAAGACAATTTGTTTAAACTGAACTAAATTCTCATCATTAAAAACAGAAAAATGAAAAGAAAAACATATTTAAGGACAACCTGGATTGAAACAAATACACAGTGTGTTTCAACAATGTGACAAAAGTGTGAACTATAAACATAGCCATCATGCAAAACTAACTTGTTGGCTCCGGCTGTGAAATGATAGCACAGTGCAGTATATGAGTCAGACCCATGGCATCACATTTTATTCTTAAGAACCACAGTGGTCCCAGCAGCCATTAGCTACATTTTAGAGCTAGGTACGTGTTTTTCTCCTGATGGAGAAAAGGTGTGAGAGAGAGAAGGCCATGACGATTCAATTGATTTAAGCATGAAGGAAATATAGAGGAAAAGGAGGGAGAGAAGAAGCAGTGGACAGAGTGAAAAATGTGTTGGTTTGTCAGCATGGGCTGATTGTCTCTGGAGACACCGATGGGAATTCATCACGAGAGACAAATTATATTGCAGTAGTATCCCTCTTTCCTTTGTCTCTGTGTGTGTGTGTGTGTGTGTGTGTGGCTACATTTGCACGTTGCAAGCATATCCACACATAAAGTGAGTTATTTTTATGATTTCCTGTTTGAATATTCTTTAACGTGATCCAAGTCAAACATGGTACCTGTGCTCATTGTGCACAATGACAGTAATTATATTATTTACGATTTAACCTGAAGAGCAGTTTTTATGATACAGCAGATCTATTCTATTACCACTGTTTTGTTCCTGCTGGAGTATTAATGTCAATGATATAATCTTAACCTTAAATATATCACACAAAATACTTCATTAACAGACAAAAACTTGAACCTACTTGAAGCTGTGGTATTATTCAACTATGTTTTTGTAATACAGCACGTCTGTGTAAAGTCACAATCAAGTGACACCTCGTCATAGCTTTGAGTTACAGCCTCACTAAATAAATAAAAAATGTGTATCGGCACGTGTGGCATGCTGTGTAATTATGCTGCTACCTTACACACGGTGTATAAATTAGATTAGAGCTACACATATCAAAGGTAGTTTAATAATGTCTTCACTGCTACAATTAAGACACACAACTTTCTGCTCACTGTAGTCATAGAAACATGCAAGAAATCAACTCTTTGCCCTCCTACTGCTCATCCTAATGAGCATCAGAAGAAAATAATGCACACACACACACACACACACACTCGACAAGGAGCTACTTGCATATCAGAAGAAAAATCTAACAGAATAAAATATGTTAGATAAACCATGTGAAACACGTTGTATTATTTTTTAGTATTTCTTTATGTAAGATTGCAATTACAGATATTTTTAATGAGTAGATGAAAGATGGAAACACATGAAAAGAGATTTGGTGAGGGGTCCAGTTCAGTGGGTCCAGCAGAGGCTGGATAGCTGGCAGACATTAGGTTACTGAGGGGACAATAAAGAGAGAGAAATATGCATAGCCAGGAGAAGAGAAAGAGACAGCCACACAGCCAGACTCCTGCATAGATGTGAGGTATTATAGAGGTCTATGACCAGGGTCAAACTGTTTTTATCACCACTGTTTATTCCTTGGTGCCGGATGATGAGGACTTCAAATTGCACTAAGATTGGTTCTTACAAAAAAATGAATATGAATATTATGGGTGAAGGCTGGCAATAACACCGGTCCAAGAGGTCCACTTACAATACAAACCAGTCTCATATCAATACACTGCTATAGATTGGGTGGCAGCAAGAACTGAACTGAACATTTATCGTGGTTATCTCAAGGTTGCATTATTGTTGTGTGAATGTGTATGAATGGTGTGTGTGTAGGAATTGCCTCAAACTGATGAGCAGTTGGCACCTTGCATGGCAGCCAATGCCATCAGTGTATGAATGTGTGTGAATGGGTGAATGAGATATGTACTGTAAAGAGCTTTGAGTGGTCAGAAGACTAGAAAGGTGCTGTATAAGTGCAGTCCATTACCATTTACCATCACACATCACACATACATCCTGGGTCATCCTCAGGTGTGTGTCATGAAGCTACTGAGCCCTCTGATAGGCGACAGAGTTCAATAACTCTGAACTGATATACGTTTAAAATGCCTTTGAATGCTACCTTAATCAGCAAACAGCACATACTCAATGGCTTGACACAGTCGTATATCTGCATTGCACCTGCACAGGTTAACCTACACTGCTTTCCCAGCTGGCTTGATAAGCAGTTTAATCTAAATGCCATGGCTCAGTAGTGTCGTGCTTAATAGTTCTGCTATAATATCTGATTTTCTAGTTCAACAAGTACAACAAGTCTTATTAAATGAAATATACCACCAATGCCAACTGGACCAAGAGAGTTTCTGTCTAACCTAACCTAATTCAGTGATTGTACATGGTCATGTTATATAATAATATGTAACGATAAGGGCAAACCTCTTCCCAGAAATCACATCCAGAAATCCAGAGGTACTTGGGATTGTGTGAATTACCATTGGAAACAAAACTGGAGGGTGTCAGTAGATGGTACTGAAAGACAGGAGACACAGAAGTGTTGGCAGGTATGGGTGATATCATGAAAACCTCCATACATTATTCCCCCTGTTCAAGCAACTTAGGGGCAGATAAGTATGCTCACATTTTGTAGTACATACCTGTGGAGGTAGCAGCAATTTCTAGGAGGAAAAAAAAAACGTCAGAGGTGCATGTAATCATGGTGGGACAGGAACTATGAATGTCCTCAGTCCACACCTGCCTTATGTGTTGCATCTCTGTGATCAATATGTGATCACAATAATATTAATTCAGGAAACCAGTCATGAAAAAACATGATGCAATGTCCTTAATCCATTGTAACTTTTCTAACTGCTTCATTTCTTCAGCATGCAGAACTTTAAAAACGGCTCGTGTAGGAGAAGTGACAAAGGACTGCCACTTCAGCAAACGGCCACTTGTACATCCTTATTTCGGGCTGTTTGTCAATCCATAACAGGAAGCTGTTGAGTCATTACTGTGTTGACAACTTCCAAACATGCGTGGCTACTTGAAGCTTTGCTTTATTTACAAGTACAAGATAAGAAGGTGTGTCAACATCTTTCAACTCTTCTCCCCATCGTCTCCAATGTGCGCTGACGGTGCTCAATTTTGCTAGGACAACAGCGCTATTTGCATAATTGATTACACCTACAGTCTATGGAGCAAGGTATAAGCGGGCCAAAGGATGAGGAGCTAAGCATATGCAAATTCAAAGCAGAATATTCATGCTTTCCGATTGTAGGCCCTCTCTCCGGGATTTCTCGAGGCGTGTGAATGAAAAATTGTTCCTCAAACTTTAGCTGAACTTTCTTTACCCTCCACTGGCATTAAATATGTAATACTGTGTTGCATGAAGCTACATTTGAGTTTTGTAGACAGATAACATCAGCAGTTTTTCTTTTTCAGGAGCTTTTTTTTTTTTTTTATGAGCTGCCGCATTTTGGCACATTGTTTGTGTTTATATTTGCTTGTGTGGCATGTGTTTAATACTTTGCCAGAGTTTCTTTTTATCTTGTTCCAAAAATCCTTTTGTGTGTGTGTGTCTGTCTGTCTGTGTATACATATACATTTCAGTGCTTGCATATGCTTTGAGATTAAATCTGCTCTTCAAATTGCTTTGTGTGCATTTACATTTGAGAGAAATGGAATGACATTTCCTAACAGTTATTTTAAAAGCTGTGTAAAAGTCACCTCTAAAAGCATAAATTGGGAAATGTGAGTGAACAAGGAATTAGTGTGGAGAACAGGTACTGTAGATGATTCCCTCATTCTCTGCACCAAATGAGGAGATGAAAGGCCACAAATGGGTGCTGAGGCCCTGGGGAATTACACCACACTGTGGAGATGGACCCAGAAAATGGTTGCCCTTATTGCTTTGACCAAAAGATTAGCACACTTGGTAACGTCAAGTTGCAGTAAAGTAAAAATGTACTGTAAATCACCCATCCATTTAGAAAGTGCACAGCAACAAGTACACATTTTAACCAACTCAAGCTTTCTCCAACTTCTGCTGTTGTAATAATGGTGTTGTTATTTTTTTCTTTTACACACTTAAATTACAAACCACCAAATTTTATAATGCAAGTTCTTTTGTATGAGGGTGAGCAGTACTCAATGACCTGAGCACCAAGCTACACAGAAACTATTTATTGCACAAGATCCAAACAGGAATAAGATCGTCAAGGCAATGCCTTTCCTTGAATGAGGGGAGGGCCTCCTCTTAAAAGTCAGATTACGAATAATGTTAAAATTCAGCAGTCAGAAAGCTCATGACCATGCTCCAAACTTTGTCCTCTGCATCCCTTCTGCCACACCAGTTAGCCACCCCAAGCCGTATTCCACGTTGTTAGTCTGAAGATCTTCATCTTGTTTGTCCTGCTTCCATCCTTCACACGGCCTCCACATTGGCTGAAGCTCCTCCCGGCGATGCCATAGATCTGGAACACAGAAGATGGCCAGCAGAATATTCTACTGGTTTCAGGGTTCTTCAGGCTACAGCTAACAGTATATTGGTCAGAGACTCACAGCTTTTTGCTTCGCATCCAAGGCCTCCAATACGCTGTTGCTGGTGTCTCAGGATAGCCTTTGTGGTCCTCTCTGCTCTCCACTCCTTCCCTGGTGTATCAGTATCTTTAAAAAGAAAAGTGCCCCCACACCCAGCTACCTGGCCTGCCTATCAATCAGTCTGTGGGCCTGCTGCTGCAGCCGATTGGCAGCTGTCAGTAAGAGGTTGCGTTCACGGCCTAAAATCATAATCGGCTGTTTCCGAAGCATGCATGTACTAAACTCAAATCAAATAAAATAACCACAACAATCATAACTGAAGAAATTTCAAAACATACATGAATGACAGACAAGCAGTGCGTCAGACTATGTACTGTTTCAGGGCTTGAACAAGACAAAGAAAGGTGATGTTAGGAGGTAGTTCCTCCACACCTGACTCTCAGGCAAAAGCCACCAAACTGATAGGTTGATTAACATGAAAAGCAGAAAGCCTCTTTGGGAGGAAAGAGGGGTTAGGCCACATAGTAACCCACAGTCCATCGGGTCTTGCAAGACAGCCATACAGTGTACAGCCCTTTATTCAGCAATGTCTGCAGATATTTGAACAGTACAGGTACAGAGGAATGCTCTGGGTCCACATTCTGACTGCCACACCAACCAGCAAAGAGTTTCCACCTGTTGGCATACAGCAGTCTAGTGCACGAGTACTGACTATGGTCTGGACAACAGCCTGATCACAAAAAATCAGTAATGAGTCCAAACATGTCTGAACATCCGGCCTAGAATGAGGTAGCGTGTGGAGCGTCTTTCTAGATGTCTCTGACAAGGGGGAATAAGCAAGCCACAACTGGCGCCATACCAAGATGGACATCAGTCTCCCAAGCTCTCTGGTCATGAATCCAAACGCCTGGACTGAAGCATCACTGAGGCCTTGTGCCTGGACATCTGCTCCAGTAGTCTGCAATAGAGCAAGAACCAAGTTGGAAAGGGAGTTACCAATACACCCCATCCCAGCCACGATATCATAGCTCGTGGTAAGGAGGTCATCAGTAACTGTGTAACACTGTGGGCAACGGGCATCAAGTCTGAGGACTTCATCTGGAGACACTATCAGAGAAGCGATTGAGGCATCAGTGCTAGGCATCTGATAACCATATTGGTTGACGTCGCTCATGGCAGCCAGAGTTATGCAGTCACTCAGCAGGTGAAGAAAAGCCTTGGGGTCTGGCCAACACCTCTGAAGTTCAGTGATGTATGGTTCAGAGGGTAGGACCTTAAAGGAAGATGGTTGAGCATGTTTTTAAAAAAGCATTAGAGGGAGCAGCCTCCACAGGGGCAGCATCCAAGCCAAGAGATGGCCAGTTGGATGGCCTGTTTAACTGTAGAAAGACTGGCCTCAGTCTCCCTCAATGAGTCTGCATCCGACTCATGAGAGTCTTTCACAGAGGGAAGGTGGGATCCCCCGCCAGTTCTTCCTGTCCCCCTGCTTCATCGTCAGTAAAGAGATGCCCAGAGGCCGCAATAGATAGCATGTCCTCATCTTGCTGGCTAGCCACATGGGACAAAGAACCTGGGCTGTCACTCTCAGCATAGCTCCGGGGTGGGTTTTCAAGTAATGTTTCTGAGGCAGCAGTGCAAGCATCTGAGGGACCACTAGGCTACAGACTAAGAAAGAGGGCCTTAATCTGAGCAAACTCAGAGGCTAAAGTGTCCAACCTCACAGTCCTTTCTGCTAATGGCATGCAGGTGCAATTAATGCAAGCACTTTTAGTCAGTACCTGCTTGAGGTGTTCAATGCCAAGGCATGAAGGGCATTTGTCATGGCCATCTTTTGGGGTCAGAGGAGCCATGCAGGAGATGCAAACACACAACATAGTTACAGAGGCTGTAGTATGGCAGCTGAGTGGGAACACTCAAATACAATTCAACAAAAAAACAGCAAGTGATGCCGAAAGGCGAGCAGTGTAGCTGCAGGGTGAGAACACCCATCTACAACCAACCCAACACCGTGTCACAGTAAAAAGCACCAGCGATGTTGCAGCAAAGCGAGTAACACTCAGCTATGAGTTCTGTCAACCCAGAACTTGTAGTGCGCAAAGCCAGAGTTGTAGCAACAGAGCGAAAACACTCTGCTAGCTCAACCGGAGACAACCCTCCTTTTTTTATTATTTATTTATTTTTATTTAGCACCATAGGTAGTGTCTGCTAGCCCCTGATGCAGCCATCAGAGAGGTGAAAACACCTCACAAGGACATTCAGTAGCAGGAAGCTCTGGCTAGCAAATCGTGGTAATCAACCCAAGTTGAGCGGAGGCGCTTAGTGGGGATGAAACACGTCCGCCAGTGATGAAAAACAAGCTACTTACCTTTCGCAGTCTGAGCGGTGGTCGGATGCATGCGGAGATGAGCACTGGATACGCAGCATCTGGAGGACAAATCCATACCTCCAACCGGTTGTGGTTATGAGGCTACTGGCGTATGCAGCAAGCTAATGAAACGACAACAACCTTTGTGCTAAGGCGGGAAGATGAAAAGGAGACAATCTCTGGGTGCTTGCCCCTTTATCAGGTTGCTTACATCACCCAGGTTGCATGACTTTGTTGGTATTATGTCTCGATCTGCGCATGTGCGTGATGTGTATCCAGGTATCTCATACTGTCTCTGGCAGTCAGGAGGAATGAAATAGAACAAATATAACTAGCAGTAATGCATTAACGTGACACTCAGTATGACACTATGCTTCAGTACCTTAGATTGCAATACAGAGATACTGAAACATTTTGTTCTTCTACTCCACCCCGACAGACATCACACCATTCAATCTGAAAGTGAAGCTCACAATGCAATCATAGAGAAAATGCTCATGGAAATACTGGATGGCACACTGACGACACTTTGTCTGCATCAGTCTAATTATGCCTCTGAGTTGATAACAGTACTATTCACACACAGATATATACACACAGTTACATATATGCATAATTATCTGCAGATACACACAAAATAAACGTATAGTACTGATTTAGGCTCTGTAATTGCAGGTATGTATCTTTTTCTCACCCTCACCAACACACACAGAGTGACACAATGCAAGCAAACATTGTGTGTGCTCTAAACCTCTTTAAGTGATTCTGGCAAAGCTTCTGTTCAACTGCCCTCTTTTCTAACTTTCCACCCCAAACTCGCTATCCCCCTCAGATCCACGTAACATGCAAATAAGACTATTCTTCATCCAGCGTCTGTGTGTGTGTGTTTGTGCATTTACCTGGTCCACACTGATTTAACCAGGTGCTTGTCATTGTCTTGTGCTTTCGTATTACAGCACAGTGGTGTAGCTTACTTAGGTACATGTGTGTCCCACTGCGCAACTGGTGGCAGATCAATAAGAGAAGAGAAGAGAAGAGAAGAGAAGAGAAGAGAAGAGAAGAGAAGAGAAGAGAAGGGGTAAAACCATTACATTTTAGACATTTTACATCTTACTTGTTCCCTCTTCAGGATGGTCCAAACCATGACACCAGCAGTGTGTCTGATCAGAGTTAAGCACCACCAAAACATTTCCTGTTGGAGCATGAATAGACACCCAACAGGGCACAGAGAAAGAGTTATCTCATTTTCTAACTGTCAGTTTCATATGGTCCCACCAACCTACTTACCTTACCTTACTATCTACTGCTGGTCTACATCCTAATCATGAAAATTAGACATGCATCAGCATTAAAAGACTATTTCTTAGCTCCCTGATTGTTCCCTGAATGATGCTATCCCTCACTTTGGGCCTCATAAGCATAGAAATCTGTGTAATTATGTACCAAAGGCACTGTGCTAATAAGGTTATCTGTAACCACAGCGATTTGTACTTGATTGGCTTCATTCATGGTGCATTGCCAGTGCCACTCAAATTATTGCTGCATTGTGTTTCTCAGAATAAAATGACATCCTTCAGTTTTAAAGCTCAAATCAATGTCCAGCAATAAAGTTGTATTCACTGCAATGTAAACCTCCTTTAAAGGAAAACTTTACTTTCTTTATTTTGCTTTGAAACCTCAAATTGTCTTTTTTACATTTCTCTTGACGTGCACGTTGACACTGGACAAAGGCACCAGCTGTTTTTCTATTCCGTATGCTAAGCTAGTCTAAACACGTTCCTTACTCTAGCTCAGTACTTAAAGGTGCAGTGTGTAACATTTGGGGCCTTTAGATGGGCCACTAGATGAACTCTACACACTGGACCTAAAAAGCATCACCTTAAAGCACTGGACAATCTGTAAACACAACATGTTTGCCCCTTTTATAAAAATATTGTTGTGGCAAACATGTTAGAAATCTGGTGTCTTATTCATCCAACAAAGAGAGCAACATTAGCTTCTATTTGTGGTGGTGTGGCCGACTGAACTACCAGCCCACCAAACATCCCACCTGCCTGTGGGCTCGCGACTGTCAGCTTTATAGACACCTACAAACACACAAACACACTCATTCTGTCTAACTCACAGCCTGCCTCTCTATCACATTAGTCTTCCTCCCACAGGCCAAACCATGAATCTTCATTCAGAGAGATACGGACAAAGACGGAGAACGGGATCGAGGCTACACAATGACTGCAGTGAGTCAGTGCTTGTAATGTGATTTGTCACTCCCTCTGCTCTCTCTCTGATGTGATTACGGGACGGGCTTCGGCCGGCCGTGTCAGATGAGATGGTGGCCTCTGATAGGAGAAGTAGGGCAGAAACCAGGAAGCGCTCGGCCCATCTGCAATCTGTCATACCGGACCTGGGAATACCGGATTCAAGACAACATGACTACTGCAAAGATGTCCAGGGATTGAGGAGGTGGTGTGTTTGTGTGTGTCTGAATGGATTAAATGGACTTGGCAGCATTTGCTGTATATACTCTCATTTCTCTCTTACACACACACACGCACGCACAAATCTGTCTGCATCAGATACTCTATGTATTATCTTAGTTTGTGTTCATGTGGTGTGTCGCTCTCTGTTTTACAAAGCTTTTCTGTGATGCTTCCTACTTTTATGGCATCATCCTCTCATACTGTAATGTAGACTTTTAAGATAAGCTGTGGTTCACAGCTCGCATTGTGTCCACACAAATGATTAAGATTGGCTTCAGCAAAAACTGTAAATATCTCAATGATTCTCACCCAGCATCTCGCCATCTCACTGAGGAAACACGGGAAAAGAGCTACACACAAATATTTTAACTATTTTAAAAAGAATATTATTCTTTTGAAGAACATTGCTACTTCATAGTTCCTTTTCTGTTCTGTTCAGCGTTCTCTTTGTAATTAATTTGTAATGACGATTTGTGATTTGTCTATGGGAACTTATACTATAGTTCATGTTTGCAGTGTTTTGTGTGTATGCTGTGTTTTCTTCTTATCTGAACTCATAAGGCAGGTCCACTGAAGTACTAATGCATTAATGGCTTCTCATTTGACTGAGACACAGTACTTGTAAATAACAGCACCTGGGGAAGGGGTGAGGGATAACCTTGTTATTTTATTTGGATGGTTATTTCAACAGCCATAAAAATCTGTATTTGTGGTAAACACACTTCCACAAATGAAATGAATTCCTTCAGTGTTTTGCCTACAAAGAAACTATTATTAAGTAGTCATTTTTATATTTTCCACAAAAAGAAAATAATTGGGCAGAGGAAGTCATTCTGTTTTCAGCATTGTATAATGTCTGAGTGTATTGTATTTGGCAGAGGGGAAACTTGGCATTTGTCTTCTTTGTGTTTTTCAGCTGTTTTCTTCCTACAGCAAATCATAACCAGTGTAATATTTGAGACAGTCCATTGTCTGCTTTTTTTCAGCAGACAATTAGTACACATGAAAGAGCCCTACAATGGCTGCCAATGAGATACAAGAATCAGACGGCCCTGCGTGCTCAACAGAAAGCCACTGGGACTGAAGCTCTCCATCCCCATTGGCCCTTCTCACTAAAACACATCCCCCTTCCTCTCTTTTTGTTTCAATCTCCCCTCTTCCATTTCCACCACACCATCTCTTCATCTTTCTTTTCATTTCCCCTGTAAATCCTCATCATTGATATCTCTCTTTTATCCCTCTTTTTTTGTTGCTGTCTCTCTCACACACTCAATGTTCCCTCCCCCACTTCATCTCTCTCTCCGACTGGTAGCTTAGGGGGTAGCTGGCAGCTGAGAGTATAGTAGATTGGATGGGAGGAGGAGAGAGCTGGTTATGGCTGGCATGGTTCTTCCACTTGGCAGGGGGAACCATGGGTAAATTGGAAAGGTAACCTGCACCCAGTGCCAGTGTTCAAGGTTAGGCTGGCTCTGCATGGGTGCATCCAATTGACCCCCATCTGTTCAGCAGGGGTGAGTTGACCCAATCTCAAGTGCTGCTACCTGACCGGAGGATATAGAGAGGGTCACACACATGCAAGCACTCACGCCACTGCATGCAATATTGCACACATGCCCTCATTTTCTGCCACACACAACCATCACGATGTGCTCACACTCCACTCGCACACAAAATCACCCACTGACATAAATCCTCAGGAACTCATGCCATCTTCTTTCCCCCATGTTCTGCTGCTCTCACATGCCATCGCATCACGCACATAACACTTAACTTCCTCTTCAGCTTCACCATGATTCATCACAACTTAATGGTCTGCTTCCTAATTCATTTTCTCTCAGTTTGCAGCAACATGCCATCACACTATAACCTGACTGCTAAAGACTTAGAAACTGCTTAGTAACCCTTCGTGCCCATGTTCCATCTCTACACATACTGTCCGCAGTTAGCTTCAGATGATGGCGTCTTCATTTGCGGAGATCTAATTGAACTGCACTCACCCACTGGGATCTAAGTGGTGTGGTGGAGGCAGGTGGAAGTGGATGAATAAATAATAAATCTGCTTGAATGCTATCTTTAATCCCTGTGATCCCCCTATGAGCTGACCTCAGGAGGTAAAGCCATGCATAGCGGCCTAAGCTAAATATATACTTTGTGGCTTCCGTTCACTCATTCATGCTGAGGTGCTGAAACTGTGTTTTGTTCTCGCACGCACACCCGAGGGATTCCAAAGCAGAGCGAGCTGCAAACAGTGGGGCGATCGTTCTTTTGCCATCGCTGCTCCCAGACTGTGGAACAAACTGCCCCCTGACATTCACACCATTACTGATCCCAGCCTTTTTAAATCGAAGTTTGAGACCCACTTTTTTTAGATTGGCTTTCAATTCTGGGCAGTGTTGTTTCTTAGGTGTACTCATTCTGTCTGCTCCTTTCTATGTTTTTTTTCTGGAAGGCTTTTAATACCCTGCAGGACTACAGCACTTTAAATTGTATTTGTTTGTTATGTATCTGTTATGTATTGTTTCATAGTTTTGTTGTAAAGCACTTTGGATACTGTTCGGCTAGTGTAAAGAGCTTTACAAATAAACTTGATTTGATTTTGATTCGATAATATGCAGGACCATACTGTACCTGGGTGTGTTCGCTCACCTCCATGATCAGAACAACACACATGCACACACTCCCATGGAGAGCAAAACTCAAGCATCCCAGTGTCTTTGCCCGGCTAACACAAGGCTAATATTCCAGACAGTATCTGCTCACTGTGGTACAGAGATAACACCTCAGCCAAACATTACAATCAACAAGCCAGAGTTCACAGCCTCACCTCGGATAACAACTGCAGAAAAATGTTTATCTCTCCCTATCAGCATGTCAGCCACCCTCACCCTCTCCCCTTCCTCCTCTCCCACCTTGCCCTCAGCCACCTGATTCCCAGTTTTTTGCCCTCGCTTCGTGACCTCTATGAATGCGTGCAGGAAAATTATTCTCAAATCGTCAGAAAAGGCTGCAGCACAAAAAAAGTGAGGGAAAAAAAATCCAATAAAACAACAGAGCAGAGGGAGGAATCCCATTTTCCACCTGCCATTCCCAGTGTTGGCAGGATAATAGCAGGCATCCTGGTGTTGGGATAAGCTGCGATAACAAATAGCTCAATCTGCTCTGTGTCTTCATCTGCTGTTCTATCTCTCTCACGCACACAAAGCCATGGAATTATGATTAATGGTCGGAGCAGAGCCCCGTATCTGCTCAGGTATATGAAAGCTGCTCCGGTTTAGATCCTCATATGAAACACTATAGTGAGGTCGTGTGCTGCTTGATATCTGAGAAACTATAACAAAAGATGAGAGGGGCGAGTATATTTTTAGATGTCAAGCAGAGGGAGAAATTCTCCACTGTTGGTTTTAAGAATAAGTGAAGATGGCTCAGAACATCTTCTCACATTGTTTGTGTTAAATATGAGAAAATTTAAAAAGCAAAGGTCTTTTTTCATCCCAATTATGACAGCTATAGACCCAGTGCCTGATGTGATGCAGGCTGTTCTCCAGACTACGAGCAGAGTAAACAGTAATAAAATTGTTCTAACAAGGCTTTTTATTGCCTTCCTACTGTTTTCATCTAAATTCAGACTCTTGCTCCGTGCTCCTTAATGACCTCAGATTCAAACTTACCCTAATGAGGTGAGGAGAAGAGGGAGAGGAGGGGGTGCAGAGAGCAGGTGCAGAGTCCACTCACCACTTGAGTAAAAGGTCAAAGTTTTCCAGACTGCATATCTGCACACAAAATCATACTCAGTCCCTCACAGGCACACAGGGACCCATCATAAAAAAAAAAAAAATTAAAAAAAACTATCATTGGCTGTTAAGTTAAGATTGGAGGAGTGTGTAAAAAAAAAAAAAAAAACATAGTGCCTTCAAGTTTGTCCTTTGGTGTCCAGGTTAAGAGGGATTTGCAAAAAAGAAAAATGCAAATAATCAATGTTACAAGTTTTACAGGCATATTTATGTAAGTCCAAGCTCTGTTTATGACATATTATAATGTATGATCACTGGTCCACATGTCAGGGAAACATTAACAGTGGGAGAAAATGACAGTGACAAAGTTAATTAAAGCCAAAAGGCCAGATTTTCTCCTTAACTTGTGCTGGACTGACAGAGATGTGTGGGGGACTCTGATGGACATGGACACAGAGTATTTGTCATCCATCAACTCGTGAGGACAGCCTGCTGTCATCACCTCATGGGACCCGTCAATTTCATTATTTCTCTCGCTGTCTGTCTCTCACTCTGCCTGTCTTTCATCTCATCGTGTGTGTGGTGTCTCACATTGAACTAAATATCTTATGCGGCGCGTTGATGACATTACATTGTGGGGTCACAGAGGGGTGTAGACAAGCACAATAATACACACACACACACACACACACACACTGACTAATAAAACAAACACACACAGAAAACACAAATCTCTAGAACAAACACACACACATTTGAGTGAAGTGCAGGGATGTTTGAGGGTGGAAGTAATCTCCCATGAATATTCCATCCCAGCAGCAGTGAGCCATTTTAATTATCAGCCCCTCCCAGGCCCTCTGTGAGGTCTAGCCCAGGTAAATTAGGCTCCGCAAACACCCCGTCTTCAACCCCACCTAATTCAATATGAAGTCAAATAGAGCACAGCGGTCTCCGAATGCACACAAAGCGTGCACTGTGTTGTGCTTGCACAGTGCTGGAGGTGGGTCTAAGCTGGATGTATGTATGTGTATGTGTGCGTGGCAGATGGGGAGGGAGCAAGCGAAACACAGTCAGGGACAGACAGTTGCTGTGCATTGTGAACGTGATGCAGGGAAGCCCACACACACACACGTTTCAGCATTTACATTAGGTATCACCGTTATGGCCATATATATATATTCCATACATATTAAGGTCAGATAGTGTTGCCATGGCAGCACAACTAATCTCATCACATATCCCGAAGCTTAGACCTAATCAGTTCTCTTTTCACATTTCCCATCACATAATCTCTAATTCCAGCATTTTTATATTTTCTCAATATTTTAAATTATGCAAACATTCATAACAACAATCATTTCACAAAATATGAATCTTGTTTTGACCTCTGCTCCCAAATAACTTTGCAAAGGTGCTGTGTGGCAGGGTGCTCTGTTTACAGAATATGACATTAATAACTAATAATCTTTTAATTAGTGTGTAATCATATGAAAATAGAAATTATGTTTTTTTTGTTACAGACACTGCAAGTCCTCTTTCACCAAGTTAAACTGCCATGTTCCTACAGCAGCCCAGAACAGACAAACTAAAGGACAGACAAAGAAAACTGCCAGATAATCCGTCCTGAAACAAACAAGACCTGAAACAGCATTTTAAAACAACACTGTATTTAAACGCATCTCAAACATTAAAACACTCACTGTGTGCATTTGCTGAGCTGATCATTGGTGCATTTCTTTGTGAATTTGTACAATTAAAGTACAACATCTACAAAGCATCATCACCTGCTACCTTTTAATGTAAAGGAGCCCTGTGCTGAAATCTAGTTTGAAAGCAGTTTATATTTTAGTGGGATGAATATTCTTAATCAAAGTTTAATTAATGAAACTAAATTACTCCACACACTAATTATTCCACCACTGGAGTGATGCGTGATTTTTTTCATTTATTGGTCTGTGGGTGTACAATGAAGCTGTCATGTAGACATTCTGTGTAAAAACATGGAGGTGACAGCGTACATACACAATACCATGAAGGCCTGTGGGTGAGCAACAGCAAATGTTTGCCCTGTGGTACTCAAACAGTATAATCTGAGCATGGTAATTAAAGTCTGTGCATTGTTTTGTATGTTTGTCATGTGTAGCAGCAATCTTCATCAGGAAAGAGTTCAGAACAACGACAGATAAAAACTGAGTTAAATCCAGTCTGAGCTCCCAGCTACATCAAAGTAACTCAGTTTGGAATCGGATCAGGTGAGGCTCAGGTGCTCAAGTAAAAATATCTATCATCTCTTATCTTCTTGATGTTTAATCTACCCCAAACCCAGTCTTCACTCTCAGCCCATGGAACAAAATTGAGTGGAAACAGGTCTTTGCACAAACACAATCTTCAATCGTCCTCCTCTCTCTGTGCCTCCCGCTCTCAGGAGCGATCACTGGGCCCCCTGTGTGATGCTACCACATTTAGACCTGCTAATGATCTGCTCCCTGTTCTACCCCACTCTGCTACACTTCTAATCACAAGGACGTCCACTGTCTGATCTGCAGAGACCTTGGCTTGCTTGGCAGTCGATTATCATAATCAGGACAGGTCATAAGACAGGTATTTAATTAGACGCCCCAAAAAACACATCAGAACACACAAGTTTCTGGCAAGTGCCTCCAGTTTGCTTGGTGAAAGATTCACTACCTGTCTTTAAAAGTGAGGCCAGGTTTTCATGTGACATACCAACATAAAGCACAGCTTCACAGCTGAAGCTTTAAGAGTCTACTGAACTGAAAAGTTGTCCAGTAAAAGATAATCTGTTGTCCTTTAGCTGTAAATGCCTGTTCATTGTGGCAAGAAGAGTGGTAAAGTCTTGAGCAGAGAGGTTTCAAAGAACAATTACCACATAGTCATTTTTTCAGATGGCTGACTGTATCATTCATCAAAATCATGATTATCTTTTGAAGAAGGAAGGTGAAAATACTTTTTTAGAATTTCTTTCCTCGCACACTAACATCTTAGCTGAGGTTGTTATCGGTTATTTTCACTCTACATGTTTAAACCTAAGAACTCATCTTACAATAGTTGCACTTTTAGCTATTTAAAGTTCAAAGAACTGTGTGTGTGTGTGTGTGTGATGTCACAGTGCCCTTTACATGTGTATCAAGGATAAGGTTTGAGAAAATGAATCAGAGAGGAGACTATTACTTAAGCACTTAGCACACCTTTCAACTTCATGAACGCAGCAGTCCTGCAGCTCTTCAGAAAAGACTGACTTTCTACGACAGCTTCTGCAACACTTACAGGCTAGCAGTCACAGTCAGCATTGAATTCAGATGCATGGGCTTTGTTTATGTATTTATATTGTGTTAGGCAATAATGAGTGGGACAGAACATCATATTGCTGAATAATTAGAATTGTTATTTAATTGTGGTGAAAATGGGACATTTAGTAAACACATTTATTTATCCTGTATCGTGACACCCAGCTTCAAACTTCACCAAGGTCAATTTTAAAAGTGCTTTGTCATTTCTTAAAACAATGAGATGAAAAACTCCTCACATTGTCATTCTTGCTCATGAAATAACTAGCTGTGAATGATACATCTCCCTCTAGCTCACATCTGTTTGGATTTGAATACAGAAATACATTTATTGCATGTAGACTCAGTTGTCAGTTTATAAGGTGCACCAGCTAAAACTGATGCGGTTTAATTCAACAGCCCTGCAACACATGCTTCCTTCATTAAGATTATAATGTTGAGTGTCTAAGCTGCTTCAGAGAGGTGATGATGAAAGTTTATGATCATTTTACAGGCTGTAGTTTGTGGTGCTTTTGAACTGTATTGAATTCTAATGAGATGTGTTTCTAATATTTGGATAAAACATTAGAAACACTTCTCAGTGTAATGCAATAAGATATGATGCACAGAACAGCATCTGTGTCCCTGGTCCTTGCTGTACTTACGTATACTTTTCTTCACAATACAACATCGATACAATTTCCCATTCCACACATTTGAATCAGCATTTAAAATGTACCACTATAAAAATGCTTCAGGTGCAGATGGTGATCGTCACCTCGTTCTGCACGTGAAAGAGCAAACTGAACAATGAGTCTAGTGTGCTGCTGAATGTAATTGGTCTGGATTCATACTCTGTATATAAGCCATGTCATGTGTGCATGTGCATGCTGCATAAATATGTATGTCGAACGTTTGGTTTTCTATTTTTCATTTTTAATGGATTCAATATGAACCAGTGTGTGTCACTATCCACAGGTCAGTACGGTCAGTGTTGCTCATAAGCATATATACGGTTCATACTTAATATCTGAGTCTGCACGTCATTTATGTTGTCCTTGGTTTTTAAAGATTATTTTTTGGCCTTTCCAAGCTTTATTGATAGAGACAGCTGAAGAGTGACAGGAAATGTGGGGAGAGACATGGGGAGTAACATGTGGCAAAGGGCCACGGGTCCCGTTCGCATATGGGGTGGCCGCTCTACCGACTGAGCACCGCCCCGTCCTCAGTTTAAAAACTGATCTGTAATTTAGCTGATGCACAAGTGCTATGTGGGATTGGCAGTTGTTGGCTGCAATTAAAAACCTAAAAAGTTATATAGTAAAGATATGTTCTATATGAAGCATGTGACACCTCGTCATAGTACTTATTAGTACTACAAAGGCTGAAAGGGAAATTATTCTTCATGTTTGAATGTGGAAACAATAGGTGATCAAGAGAAGTCTTAAAGGTTAAATCACTGTTATGCTGTAAGGCCTGAGAAAATAAATAATATGGTTTAAAAAGATCATATTCACACTTTGTAATGGACTGAATCATTGAATGATTCATAACTGTATCATACACACATATAGTATATACATACATATGTGTGTGCAGTGTGTAACAGAGCATAACCAATCACTGTAGTTCCACAAATCATAGTGCTTCGGTGCATTAAGTTTTGTCACTGACATATTAATACAATGTGTATGACCTGTATATGGAGTGAATGATGAAATGGATATTGAGCAGGTGCACACATATGTATTAGTCAGCTCTGAGGTTGTAATGGAGACAGCCTGGAACATTTGTGGTTTTGTTCTTCGACCAGAAGAGCTGAAAAAAGTGTGAGGTAGAGGAAATATAGAGTTCAGTTTATGGTCATTTTACTCTTCTGTGACTCTGGTTCTGTTCATTTAAATTCAGCTTAGTTTTTGCTTAGTTCAGTTTATTTGCACACAGACAAAAAGAGATGAGAAATGAAACAATGGTAAAAACACCATTCCAAAATAGATTTAACACATACAGAGAGAGAGAGAGAGAGAGAGAAAGGAGTCTTAGTGGAAGTGCAATGTGTCATAAATATTCAGTTTTCAAGTGGGGCAGTTTGCTTTCATACTTTCATAATATTCTCTCTCTCTCTCTCAGGTCGCTGGTTCGTACATACATAAATCACTTGCGTGGAATCGAGTTCAGGCGGTTCAAATACGTTACAGTTGGCATGCAAACAGGAGTTGCTCCTGGTTGCCTGTGAGTGCACAGGGTGCCTGCCTGAAGCATATCTACAGTGTTTGTTTGTGTGTGTGTGAGTCTGTGTGTGCACATAAAGCATCTGTTCGTAATGTACATAAACCCGTTCGCACACAGTGCATGTGTGAGTATCTACCGCTTGCATGCCTGCACAGACCTTCCAGCCCATGTGTGGCGTGTGTGTGTCCTCAATATTACAGCAGCAAATCCTTAAAAAGAGATCACTTCTCTGACACTTTCCCCATGTGGCGTGATGTGCCGTGAGACCCAGTTCTGTTAGTGAGGAGACAGATTGCTGCAGCTCCACTTCCTGTAATCCCACTGTCACTTACACCATACACGACAAGGCCTGTGTGTTATCATATGTATTCTCATATGCATTCTGCTGTAAGATAAATATAGCCAAAAAGTAAATGTTAACATGTTTCCAGAATTCCCATTGGAAAATGTACATGTGTGCAGGTACATCACAACCCAGCATGCTCTAAGTTTTTTTGTTGCATTGCTGAAGCATATCTGTAGCTTTAAAGACTGAATATCAGTTATTGCTTTCATGAGTTATGATATGCATTGATATCATAGACCAGGAGGTCTGGATAAAGAAAATATATTAATGTTCAGGGCCGCAGCATCACCATGTTTAAACAGTTATTTTCTATATATTGAAGCAGCATTTTCATTGTATCAACATCTGCACTGTGTGAAGTCAACGACTCAAATCAAACAAAGAAAGGTATAATTTAACGTCATGGCAACAATATTTATTTTCAGTAACACTCTGGACTCTGGAGAGCTACATACCAGTGATGTGTGGTCATGAGAGGCAGAGCCTCACATGCCATCATGGAAAAATAAAATATATAATAAACAAATACATTAAATGGTTATATTTATCAAATGGTTTGAACTATAAACCCATTTTCCATTCAACTCAAACAATTTTGATTGTTTTTTTTTTATTAAAAATTGCTGAATTTTCTCATTCCCTGTTCAAATAGGAGGAAGAGATGCACGGTGTCAAGCTGAGCCTCACCTTATATTGCGCAGTCCCTCACAAACTGTGCTCTGCCATGCAATGAGAGCGCCAATCAAATGTTTTACACTTTTAATATATGCCCCCTGACTTTCCATAGGTTGATGTATATAATTTGTGTGTAACCTGTTTCGCAGAGAAGGCACTAGGTGAGGCAGGCACTTCTCTTGGCGCATGGTAGGGGGCAGTGATCTCCACTGAGACCGAGAGACTTTTAAAACTGAAAGAAGACAAGGAAGACCTGTTGTGTACAACAATTTTTTTGTCCAGAAGGATCAGCGCATGGACTTAGTAAGGTAGTATAAGTAAGGGTAAACATTACCTATTAACTGCTGCTGATCAAATAATGAATGATCTACTCTGATGGGTTCATATATTTGTAAATCTGATTCTGATGGAGACAGTGCCTCACCAGCCATGAACCTCACAACACACCACTGCTACAGACAAAATAAATAGTAAATCAAATAAATAATAAAAAAAAATAATAATTATAAACGTCAAAGCAAAGTCAATTTGACATTTAACTCAGAATTAGAAATAAAAAGTACTTTAATAATAATTATAATCATAACAATTGGCTGACTTGGCTGCAATCTTCCAGATTAAAAGTCACTTTTCAATGTCAATCCTCCTCCGTTTAGCACATGCCATGGCACGCTGAATGACAATTTATCCCCTTTTCTCTCTCTTGTCTCCTCACCCCCTTATATTTTTCTCTCGTCACTGTCACTGCCGCCCTATTCAGTGAAGGCCTGCCCTCCCCTCCCTGTGATTGGTGACATTCTTGCCCACACCTTGACCAATCTCAGTCCTCATGCATAAACCTAACCAGCTCAAACCCACAAAGACAATGTGTACCGGCCAATCAGAGACAGCTGTTCCTTTCGCTGAGTAGCAGTGTAGAAACACTGTCAGAGAAAAAGAGCACATGAGCCTTTTTACTGTGTGTCAAAAACGGCAGTTCCTCAAATGTCCACTTGAGGCTGGTTCCAAAAACGAGTCAGTCTCCATAACTCCCCATGTTAAAATGTCCAGCTTCACAGCAGAAATAAACATGTTTACAAAAATCGGTTTTGGCTCTAGCTAATTTCCGTACGTGTATTTTATAGTTTGTGAAATTTCAATTTCCTATAACTGCAGTAAAATTTCACTTTGCTATTCTGCAGAAACAATGACTCTTTCTGTCTGAACATTGTAATAAATAGCTTCAGGTAATTGTGAGAATCCACCCATCTGTAATCTACTACAATTTACAATGGGAACTGTGTGTTGGGCAATTCTGCATGTGTCGTGCAGAGAAAAGTTGTTGGTTGCAGAGGGGAATCAGAAGTCAGAGGAAGAAGCCAGAAGTGGGACTGCAGCACAGAGACGAGAACTTTGGATAATCCGAGATAATCCCCAGGGTAAAATCTCGGTCAAAAAAGCAACATATGGCATCAGACAAAAAGAGTGTGAAGGCAAGCAAGAGGGCAACTTCACAGACGCAGTTCAGACTAGGACAGCTGAGATCAGCTGTCAGCTTTACAAGACTGCCACAAGTCAAAAGTTTTCAAAGCTCTCACTCACAGCAAAGCCAACAGTGACAATTTAAAATAAAGGAATTCACTGCTCCTACATTAATTTATGCTGCCAAGTTTAGGCAAAGGGAAATGAAAAATAAATTCTGATGAGTCAGGATGAAACCACTCTGGCAAACTTTCAGTAAATGAAACAAATCAATCTGTGATAGGGGCAATGATGAGACTTGAGCAGTAATTGATTTGATTGATTAGAGGTATCCCAACGGTGAATGAGGTTCAGGGGACAGAACATCTGCAGTGGAGTGCCCCAGTGTTTCAAGAGAAATGGAGGACACACTGACAAAGACAAAGAGGCAGCCGCAAGACAGCTGGACTGGTCCTGAGACAGTGTGGTAGTGGGAGTGAGGGGCAGCCTTTGCATAGGGATGAAGACTGGACTGGACTTTCTGCCCATTTTTAATCTTAAAACACGCGTGTGGGTGTGCATACAACAGCTGCCTCATTATTTGTTTCTCGTCAGGGTCACAACTCTCTTCTACTGACTCCTTCCACCCACTCATGTTCTAGAGTCATTAGCACAGAACATTACACTAAGTCTAACTAATTTACACCACACACGCATCTAAACAACGCTGCTTTTCACCTTTGTCTCTCTCAGTCTCATTTTTTTTCCTTCCATGCCTTTCTCTCACGCCCCCTACCTCACAGAGCGCTTTCCCTTTGCTAATCCCACAAACTGTTAAAAACTGTCAGCACTCCTTTTCTGCCTGAGATTAAGACGGACCTTGTCTCATTAGTGCCTCATTAACACATCAGATAGTGGGCTTAACAGAGTGTCTGAGAGGAAGGGTGGAAAGAAAGGGAACATTATATTATTATTACAAATAAGCACATAAAGAGAAAGACATGGATGCATCGGCTGCTAAATAAAAACATGTTCGAGGAGCCTTGTTATCCTCAAGCATGTTGTATCCTTTACTGGGAGTTTGTCGATTCAGATTGGAACCACCACCTTAAAGCAGCTTCTGTAGGAGGCTCACCAACATGATTAGAGACCGCTAGCCAGGAAGAAGGGCGGTGATGTGGTGCTTGGGAACAACATTCAGTATTTATTGTTGGTAAAACTTGCAGACGGCCAAATACTTTATAAGTAGTGGGTCAAGCTGGGAACCAGAGCGACAACAGAAAAAGGACGAGGAGAAGCAAGCTGATGATGTATGAGATGAGATGAGCCTGAAAAGCAGACACTCTCTCCCTGACCACATTTCATTTGTCTGCATCCATCTTTCAATCAGTGAGAATTCATTGCAACACCATTCCTAATCGTGAGCTCCCCAGTCGCCTGGGATCCCTCAGCAACCAGTTTGTATGTTTACGTGAAATGAACACAGGCCAAACTGAATTAGCTACTTGATGTAAATGAATAATAATCACATTTTCAATCGCATTAGATTTGATTAGTGTAAAACTAAAGAGAATATTCATGTTTAGCTGTAACAGACAAACCAACTTCAGTTTTAAGTTTCTCTCTGTAGTCAGTTGAATTGTTGTCCACTAAAATAATTACCGCCCTGATTTCAAACTATAACTGATAGAAGTATTACTAATTTAGGACTAGGAAGATTTTCCCAAAGTAGAAAGTAGTATTGGTATTATAGCCTTGCAAAAAAGCAGAAAATGGTTGATGGATGGAAGCATAGTGAGTTTCGAGCCCTGAGCATTTATTTGGAAATAACAGCTCCTCAAAGTGTTGATTACATCATCGATGCATTGATGCATCGTCATGACAATTCTTTTGCACACCCCTAGTTACAGCAGTGCTGGCCACTAAATAGTGACCAGGAATTGAGGAAGCTGTGATGTCCATGAAGTGAGCTGACTTTCTCTGTGTCTGCATTTGTCAATGAAACATGTCAGACGCAGCCCTACTTATCTACTGCTTTGATTTTGATATTCAGCTGAGTACCCCCCACTGTAACCCTGCAGGCTTATTCCCTCCCAATTTAAACAAATCTTGCTCTTGTGCAATTAGTAGCAGAGGCCTAATTCCTGTGTCCTCAGCTCCCACTGCCAACCCATTAACCCATAGGCCATCGCTGTGGCCAGCTCCAATATAAGTCAGCAGGCTGTAGCCCACAGGGCTTAACACAGAATAAATCCCCCACATATCAATGCGGTTTAAGCTGAGCAGGCTGATATATCTGCTACTGCTGCAGGGGGTCAGGCTGTGCTGGCAGGATGCCAGCTGGGACCGTCAATACTACTAATGTAGAAGTCATGATACACAAGACACATTCTTAGGCAATGCAAGTAAACAGGTCCTCTAAAATCAGCGACGGTCTAATCATATTTAAATAACTGTAACTGTGCATGAAAGGCCCATCAAGCTGTGCTTCCAAAGCCAGAAACACAACAACACAATGGTAAGGAGAGTAAGCTGCAGGTGTCAGCATGCCCCACATTAGCAATAACCGCGCTACCTCCAAAGCCAGGGAGCACATCATTAATTAACTAAATTAGTTTGCAGGGTTACAGGTTATGTTATAAAAATTTCAACACTGTGTGGAAGCTTTTAGGGGTTAGGGCAGTGGTAGCATCTTTGTAGTGCTCTTTATTGGATTTGGAGAAGTGCAAACCCAGACACAATTATTATTCATGATAGCATTACGTTTGCCAAACACACAGGTTAGTCATCCTCATAAAATGCTCTTGGAATGTTAAAAGTCAACAGTTTTCTTAATGTTATACTACACTACCTGTTGTTGTTTTCTTTCCTTTATGGATCATCATCCAGTGAACATTCCTCTGCCTTTTAGAGGAAGATGCCATACTTATACACGCATACAGGAAAGTCAGGAAGAGGCAATGTTTTTAACCATCTCACTGTTAAGAAGCTTAAAATCTGCGTGAAGGCAATTCTGATATTCATTTCAAATATTATTAAAAATGTTGGAAAATAGTTGCTGAAAACGTGTGAAAAGACTTTGAACGATATATAAGTGAAATGTGGAGTTAGAGGTTCAAACAGTTTTTCACCAGATTTTAAAGGGTGGCTTGATGACACACTGAAGCCACCCTGAGCAGAGAGACAGAGATGAATTCATCAAGTTAGTCATGTCATTTTCTGAACTCACCTGACACGTTTCACTCACTTCAAAATGGCTGCTTGGCTCCGCCCATCAGGGGGCGTGTCTTCAGTGCTTTCGGCGGACCCCACAGTCCTGGAGCTGAGAATTCATTTTTACCTGATTTTGACACCTAATTTCATAAACTTGTTGATATTTTAATCATTCGAATTTGGCTGGGTGGTTAATAACACTTTCTTCTTTGGTCTGACAAACTCAAAACACATATTTAGTTTTACTTTACACAGACTTTAATGCTTACCCAGCTACTGTAGCTAACGAGGCAGGCAGTCAGCTCAAAACAAGAAGCTGCTGAAATGAAGGATTTATTGTTTCAACATAATTTTAGAGGTCAATGTGCCACCATTATGCATGTTAACTGCATGACAGCAGTTGAATGGCATAATAAGGTGGAATCAACTGAAGTTCAAAAAGAAACATCACAGTTACCAGCTTCTCAAGTGTGCCTGCTGCCTTTTTATACTAATGTGTAATGTATTGAAAATATCAGATATATGTCAGACATAACATTGATTGTGACAGGTATTTCCACTATTTCATGACATCTAAGAAGTCAGTTGTTATTTGCAGAACTTGTTTATATTATGTTTATCTGCATTCAATAAATCTACGGTAATCCATCCACAGTGTGTCTGCTGAAGCTGCCAAAGATTAACACCACTATGCACCACTTCCCTGATAAAACACTGCCAACTTTGTCATTATCGACATCTTTGTTTCTTATTAAACTGAAGTAGTTACTCATAATGGTGAACACCCACAGTTCTCTCCTCTCCCAGTTAGACAAACAACTCAAGTTAACGTTGGTTCTATAGGACAGGGCAGTAAAGTAAATTATGGCCAATAATCACATGGCGCCAGCAGCAGTACAATAACTGCCAGGCAGCCTTGATTTCTGCTGCACCTGTTATTGAATAATGACAGAACTAAACGCAGGTTCCACACCGGCCACCATTTATCATCACTCATCGACAGCCAGTTCAGAGAGAGAGAGGGAGAGAGAGGGAGGAAGGTGAGGAGAGAAATGCAGAGGCATGAATAATGGAAGGAGTGTGGTGTGTGTGTGTATTCCCAGCGCTCGAAGAATTACTCTCACTTTGCAGCATTTAATCAATGACTCTCCCTCTATATTTTAAATCCCTCTCTCCTCCTCTCCCCTCCCCTCCTGTGCCCCCTCTATAGCAGTTTTCATTTCACAGCGGGGTCATTTGTGTAGAGATATACTGTGATATGACTACCCTACACACAAATACAGGCATACAGAAACTCACTCTCGTTGTGAAAAAGAAAAGAAGGGAGTAATGACGCCTCGATTTCTAACTCTGAGTGATGAGTTTCTTAAAATTCTGGAGCACAACTGTCCAATCAATTCCTTGTCCGTTTGTTTCTTTATGGTGGCTCTGCTCTGTAAAGACAATGACATGTTGCCAAAATGCTGCAAGGGAATTCATCTCCCAGCACCATCAGTAGATCATGCAAGAAAATAGAGGAAGCACTTTTCATCAGAAAAGCAGCATTATACCATCGAAAACCAATGACAACATTGAGGATTTATCCTTCAGCTTAACAATCTAAACTGTGGGATCATTTTAAAGTAATGAAGTTCTGTGATTTCAGGAAGTTGCAATCCTCCACTCTGCCTACTATAGTAATCCAAATAATTAGCACTAACAATAAACCAAATGGAAAGGTGACTGAACTTTGAGACAAAGGTGACAGAACTTTGAGATTGTGCCACAAACAAACATGGTGACAAAATAGGATTTCCTGTTACTTTAACACAGGAATTGAAGTAGTAGTAAGAAGTGTTATTATTCTGCATACTACATCAAAACTGCTCATTGAGCGGTCAAATGTCTTCAGAAACCATGTCATCACACACCTTTCAGACCCCAGACTTGGGTGTTATTATGTAATTTTCCATAACTGACAATCTGACATTCATACCTATTTAAACTTGATGGCCAGCTATGATAACTATTTCTGTCACTTTGCATATGAACATCTGAATAAAACACAATCAATGACTGATTGTTTGCACTATAATTCCCGTATTTAAAAGGTGTTTACATTGCACACTGCATGCGAGAGCACCAACATGGCCACTAAGAGCATAACAACAATGGCTAATGGTTCAACTTTAAATGGATATTTGAGGAACAGATGCACAGATTGTGCATAAAGAAATATGAATGTAAATACTAGAAATATAATTTAATAATACTCAAACAATGCTTTGACTTCCTTTTTGATGTTCAGTGTCTTATTGTTCCCTGTTTTAATGATGTAAGGCCTCCTGTTTATGCCACAATAGCATGTTACTGTTTTGTTACCATGACTACTATGTTGCCATCTGTTTGCAATGAACAAGCATGACAATTTTTGAATATATTTGCAGAAAGGTATTTGTGAAAACATGGTTTTCAACATTTTATTTTGCTTAAACTTGCAAAACATTTGAAACATTGTTTTTGTTTTATTTTACTTTTTATTTGGACAGGCACATTTCCATAACAAACTATTTACAGCATTTCTTTGTCCATAGTAGATTATATAGGATGTCAATCCATCCATATACACTGACCGTCCAAAAAAAAAAGTCACCACCTGGATTTAACTAAGCAAATCGGTAAAGCCCTTCAATTGGCTAATTCCTGCAGTGATTAATATGTTTCAGCTAGTAACAAGTTATTCAACCCTAGCTGATGCTGTGAGTAGCATCTCCTTTCTTAACCAACCGGAGGACATATCCTGTGGTCACGGAAAGAATGTTAAGCACTTTCAGAAGGATCAAATTATCAGCCTGCATCAAGAAAACAGCTAAGGAGTTCACTGCATTGGGGAGAGAAGAGAGGTAGATGAAGTGATACACCCATCATCCCTAGTTCCCACCGTACAAGTCTGTGGGGGCCGGTTTTATGTCCTGGGGTCGCTGCAGTTGGTCAGGTCTAGGTTCTGCAATGTTATGAATGAGGTCAGCTGACTACCTGAATATAGTGAATGAGCAGCTCTTTATTCACTGATGCCATATTCCAAGATGACAATGCCAGGATTCATCTGGCTCACATTGTGAATGAGTGGTTCAGGGACTATGAGACTCCCTTTTAACATATGGATTGGCCACCACAGAGTCCAGACCTGACCTCAGCCCCATTGAGAATCTTTGGGACGTGCTGGAGAAGACTTTGCTCAGCGGTGCGACTCTCCCATCATTAATATAAGATCTTGTCAGAAAAAAATGTCACAGCATGTGTGTGCCATACTCAAAGCTAAAGGCAGTCCAACAAAGATCTGATCAGAGTGCGACTTTTTTGTATGGGCCTACAATATTGCCAGCAGTTTTTTTTTTTAATCTTTAATGTTCCATGTTTCAAACAGCAGCTCACCCAAATACACAGTTTCACATTTAGGCAAAATACATTTTTTTATGTCTGTGGATCTCCTCCCAGTAAGTCCTGATCACCTGGCAGTCCCAACATATATGAAAGTGGTTGGCCTTGTTAGAACCACAGAGCCTCCAATGGCACCCCCACTGCCTTGATGTCATTTCTGAATGTGTGTGACAAAATAATCTCACATTTTTCCAGCAGAACTACCACCACGCATTCAACTCAGATGAGAACCACTGAATATTTTTTCCCCAGCTCTCCAGCGGATAACTTATTGTATGTATAATGTTGTATTTTGGGCTGTGAGATAGAATCAGATCATCCCCTATGTTAACTATTTGTGATGACACTGCTGTCCACAGTATCAACTGCTCTGTTCTTCCTGCTGACATTTGATGTTTTTGTCACTTCTGAAGAACTTCTGAAGTTTCCTTTCCATGGCAAGGGGAATAAAATGCTATTCCAACTCTGACTCAAAAATTAGCAGGCTAAGATAAATTAAGATAAAAAGAAGACACATGCTATCACAGAATCCTTCCCAAAAAGCACGTCATACATACATATCTCCCTGCCTGTGCTGACTGAGGCAAGGCCGTGTAAAGTTCAGGGAAGAGTCATCGGCTCCAGCTGCTGCTGTGTTTCCTTGGCAAGACAGAGATCTTCTGCATTGCCAGAGACTAAATTAACAAGGCCTCCCATAATTAAGCAAGTTTATTGGCCCCTGGGGAGTCCCTTCTCCTCATACAATTCCCATTCAGCCTTGTTTATACCCTTTTCGTCTTCTTCTAGTTCTTTCAACGAGGGAGTGTGCAATCTTTATCATGATTAAACATAAATAAGTGCTGTCTTGTGCTCGCTGCTGTGCACATCCATGCCAAAATACAAAGATCCTACACACACACACATAAATGCTACAGACAGCACACGCTACTTAATTGTCTAAGACGCTTTCAGTGCTAATGCACACAAATGTGTTTGTTCCAACACAAACATGCACTGATGTTGAAAAAAACACACATGGCAGTCATCAAATAATCTGTCCACACAGTTCTTTGTAGCAAACACACACACACACACACACACACACACTGATTGCACATATATGGAGCTACACATGGGCGAGAAGACAACATCATCTAATGATGTGCATCAGATCACCTCAAAGCTTTGGACTCGAGTGTGAAACACACATCTGTCATCCCACACGTCTGCGTTTCTGTTCCCCTTTCAATTATATATTTATCTTTGTAGTGGCTGAGTGATGCGTTACGCCCTGATATGCTACTGATCCCAGCCCAGCTCCAACAGAAATAGAGCTTCCACCTTATCCGACTACCACCCCCCCCCCCCACACCCTGCATTCTCCCCCGGGGCTCATGCAAATGGTTTTCCTGTGATTTCACCTCCCTTTCTTGGTCAGGTATAGTGCCTCTCTTCCTCGATTCTGTTGACGACAAGATGACAGGCTGAAAATGGGCAAACAACTGAAAAAAAGAAACCTGAGCAAACAAATGTATGTGAGAGGGAGAAAAGATAGGGGGGTGAGATAAGGGGGGTGAGAGTGTTGAAGAAGACTGGAGCTCAGAGAGGAGGATGAACATCAAGGGAGGTGTCGCTCTTTAATCAAATCTTAGCTGGAGGTTGATTTGATGTTTGCAATATTACTTTTACTGATTTTTTTCTTGTGAGTACACCTCTTGGGGTGTGGAGGCTCTTTGCATGAATCCAAATATAAAAACAGAGTAGTTTTTCCTATGGCAGTCTAATAAACAGTACATGTATCTTAAGACATTATTTTAATTAAATATGGGAGGATGTGATATAGAGCCAGATTTGGAGAATCTGAAGTGAGAGCATGCTCATTTAGCTGATTGCCACAAAATCAGATCACATATTTTATGCAATTTGTGGATTCTGCAAGGATAATTTGAGGTA
Source organism: Nibea coibor (assembly GCA_023373845.1). NCBI lineage: Eukaryota > Metazoa > Chordata > Actinopteri > Sciaenidae > Nibea > Nibea coibor. The sequence continues at coordinate 942,889 of CM041735.1, read as the reverse complement.
TTTACACACAGTGATTATCCCTCTATATAGTCTTTATTACTTCTGCACCAGATTCAGATACCTGCTGAAGCACAGGAAAAGAGGAAAAGAGGGCAGCTCTTATTTTGCAGCCACCGGAAACACATTGTGTTTTTCACTGGGATTAGTAACTCACAACAACAGCCATTTTCTGCATGTTTCCATCAGTGCTTCAGGTACAAATACTGCTGCGGGTAACAAAACAAGAAGGAGCTATGATGAGCTGTTATTTGCAGACCTCCAACATCTCAGCACCTCAGCAAAGTACTGAAACCAGCTTTACTGTGGCCTGCTGCCGTGTGGTGTGAGTGAGTGTGTATGGATAGAAGAGCTGCAGGTTAGTGGGAGGAGTTAGGTTAGGAATAAATGTACAATGTAGGCTACATTTGTGTGATCAAATAAAGGCTACAGTGTCTCAAAAACCAATGCCAACCAATTGCATGTCTTATTCCCCTGCTGAAGAAAGTGGAGGGGGTTAACTACGGTGGCCGGGAACCCTCAATTCTGCAAATAAAAGAAACGCTGCAAATAAAAAGAAACACCACTGCAAATAAAAGAAACGCTGCAAACAAATAAAGCTGCTGCAGATAAAAAAATGGCAACAATGCAAATAAAACAATGGAAGTGAATTACCAGGGACTATTATTGCTGGTGCACCTATGTTTTTTATTTGAGCGAAGAAGAAGACTTTGAGACATTAGACCACATCCAAAAACTCTCATACCTGCTTGATGAAGTACAGCAATGTGCAAACATAGCTGCAAGATTCGTGAACTGCTGCGACCACAGAAGGAGGTCCAACGTACAGGAAGGACAGACATAAACCACCCCCTCCTGATGGACATCATTTACTTTGTACATATTGAACAATTTAATTATTATTATTTCATATTCCTGTATTTTATGTTAAGACATTTATCTGTGCTTCTTGTTGATGTCACACTTTGGCAATGTTAACATATATTCCCCATGCCAGTAAAGCTGTATTGAATTGAATTGAATTGAAGAAGGTGAGAAATAGGAAGAAAAACAAATTAACAAGTAAATGAAAAGGTCAGTGTTTACTGTCGCTACGTGACTGTACTCGTCACTGTGTTATAGTTAGGCCATGTAGCCCCAGGTGTGATAGGAAGCTCCATGCATACTAAAGTTTGTCACAGAGTCCCACAGGGTTCTGAGCTAGGACCACTTCTATTCAGTGTATACGTGCTTCCTTTAGAAAACATTAGGAATCACTCCATTAATTTTCATTGTTATGCTGACGACACCCAATTATATTTATCGATCAAGCCTGATGAAACCAATCACTTAACTAAACTCCAAGCATGCCTTAGGGATATAAAAAGTTGGATGACCTACAATTTTCTGATGTTAAATTCAGACTGAAGACAGTTCTTGTAATTGGATCCAAACACCTCAGAAAAAAACTCTGTCTTAGTTACTTTTACTTAGTTACTTTAGACTTGATCACCCTGGCCTCTAGCTCCTCCCTAAAGAATCTTGGAGTCAAATTTCGAGGACTGCATTCTTCCACTTACGTAACATTGCCAAAATCAGACACATTGTATCTCAAGCGGATGAAGAAAAACTAGTCCATGCATTTGTTACTTCAAGGCTATTGTAAACCTTCAGAAGCTAATTCAGCATTCTGAATCAGAAGCTAATTCAGAATGCTGCTGAATGCTACTGCATGTGTTCTGACAGGAACCAAGATCAGAGATCACATCTCACCCATTTTGGCTTCCTTGCACTGGCTACCTGTTAAATCTAGAATAGAATTTAAAATTCTTCTCCTTACATACAAAGCTCTTCATGGCCAGGCACCATCATATCTAAAAGAACTCATAGTACCTTAGTACCCCTCTAGACCACTGCACTCTCAGAATGCTGGGTTTCTTGTGGTTCCTATAGTTTCCAAAAGTAGACTGGGAGCCAGAGCTTTCAGCTATCAAGCTCCTCTTCTGTGGAACAAACTACCTTTCTGGGTTCAGGAGGCAGACACGGTCAACAGGTCAACACCTTCAAGAGTAGACGTCTCTGTTTCTGTCTCTCTCTCTACATGTTTTATTAATGCATGTTACTAACTAAACTTCCCCTACATATATTATTACTGTCATTATTGCTACCATATCTCCATTACAGCCAAGCTATGATGTGGTGCTATATAAATAAAATTGAATTGAATTGAAATTCACAATGAACCTTTAAGAAACTAATGACTTTTCTAGCACATATCACTCGGTGGTATGTCTAATTTTGGAACATTTTTTTTCTTTGCCAAGACTGACATAGCAGAATTTGTTAATGAATTAAACTGAGGAAAACACTGTACAGGTGAAGTGTTAATTAGTCCTGAAAGCATGTGTCGTTAAGTGGCAGGTGGCAGGTTTTAAATTCACAAACACACTCAAACAAGTGTGCATGCTTTGACAGTTTCAGTTGTCACATACATTTTAACGCATGTGTTCACCCTTTTTTAACAACACACACACACACACACATAATTTATCCATACACTTACAGGCTTACAACATTTGTCGGGAAAATGCGATTACAGAACAGACAGTGAGGAAGACATCAGACTTAGAGAGAAACACAGACATAGTAAAGACGGAAAAGGGGAAGACAGGAAGAGTGAACAGAGAGCAGAAGAGGGAAAAAGAAAGAAGCGGAGCACCACAGGCTACATGGCATCCTCATCCAGAGGATTAGTGCAAATCTGACAGGTCGCCATGAAAACAGAGCTTGGACTGCAGTGGGCGATGGAATGAAACAGGGAAATGAATGCAGGGGCCCTGGGTACAGTATACTGCCAGGCAGACAAAACACACTCACAATACACACACCTACACACATGCCAGCTAAAGACATGTCAACTGAGTAATGCCATACCTGTAGCACCGTCTAAAACCCCTAAAAGGCATGTCACAGAGCAGACGACATGAAAATATTTTCAGTTAAAGAGCAGGTATGTGTGCTGTGTGTGTGTGTGTGTGTGTGTGTGACCAGGTGCAGGGCCTAAAGGAGTAGATGTTGGGGACAGCAAAAGGACAAAACACACTTGATTCATGTGATCTTATCGCTGTGTGTTTGCATCATGTTGTCATGAAGCCAGAGCCTGAAGTCTGACTCAACAGATGTGGACCGCTGACAAAAACCTTCCCACTGGCTGACTACAGCATTCTTTACCAAGGTCAGACATGTTGGAAACTAAGCTGTTTATGGCATCATATTATCTGTGTTCAGGTTTTAGAGCAGCAACATCACACTATCTATGCACTAAATCTATCCATCCATTGTTTTCTCTTTTAGAGTGCACTTAGTGCTGCACCTGTTTGCTCCTGCAGTCCATTTGTGTAACACTCACCACATCATTTTGTACTGACTGACTGTAGTCAGCTGGCCTCTCATTTCCTCAGATGATCTTTGAGTTCTGATTCACATAAATGATGTGTCAGCGTGACAAAGATATCAGCTATGATACACACTTGCCACGTAGCAATTTGTTGGATGTGAAACTTCTTGCTCCGGTCACGCTGCAGCCGCCATCAGTGATTTTCAGTACATTAACAAACAAATCAAAGTTAAACTGAGCGTATTGAGTCATCAGTGTCACAGATGATTCACTGACACTTGAATCATCAGTGTCACTGACAAAACTGAAGTTGAAACAAACGGAAAGTGTAACTGCCAGCTCAGGCGTAATATTCGTAGGATTATATCCTGGTTAAAATCTTTCTGAATTATGATGCAAAAAACTCCCCTGCAGATACAATAGGTCATTGTTATTAACCTCAGACTCAGTTCTTAAAATGGATGAGTTTCAAAAAGCAAACCTAGCTACTAATCCACATCACAGCATTATAAATAGTGATGTGGTCACTTACTCGTGCATTTGAACAGTGAATCAACCAGTCTGATTGAAAAATACACTTCAGCCTGCAGCACGTTAGTGCACCTTCAGTCTTCTGCTGACGTCTGAACAGGATCCGTTCAAGCACAGCACAATACAAAACCACTGTGTTTACGCACATGAAAGGGAGAAAATAGAGTTGAAGTGCAAGATTATTCTAGGATATATAGTGTGAGGAAAATGTGTTGTTTGCAGCATTTGTAGCCCACTGTTTCTGTATGCGTAACACAGATGATTGGAGAACACATCTGAAACACTTACTGTGTAGATGAGCCATGAGAAGAGAAGATCGATAGCACTCATGACTGTGCCTGGAGGCATAAAAAGCCTAGCTTAGCATAAAGTTAAAAAATACACCAACAACTCACTGAAAAAACCTTATTTCTTTAATCTGCTGCCAAGAATCAGTATCAAAACATCAACACAACATCATCCTGCACGTCACCAGCTAAATGATGGTTGCCTGGCAACCTCACTGTCATGACAAAACTCATTGAAGCTGTTTCTCGTGATAATGGCTCTTCCAGAAGAAATGATTGAAATCAGGGAAATCTTTAACAAATTTCCTTGAACACTGAAAGACATCCATCTGCGTCTGTCAGCACCTGTTGCAGATCTGACCAGACTTTCACCTGGCCCAGACCTGTCTTTGAAACCACTTCTTTAGATAATGTTCTTTCATCGCATCTTTTGAAGGGAATGCAAAATGATTCTCTGAACAGTTCCTCTCAGAGGTGAAGCAAACATCATAAACAAGTAATATCTAAAAACCGCCAAGAAATATTACTGAAAAGCCAAAAAAATGGAAAATGGAAAAATGAAACTAATCTGAGGAGACACATCATAATTTGAGTTGGTGTAAGGCCAAAACAAAACATGAAAATGTGTCTATATTTGTGTATCTTCATGTGTGTCTATCGATCTTTCTTGCCTGTTTTGTTGTAACCGTCATGTTTGACTTAATCCTCACTGTGTTGCTTGGGGCTGAATGAGAAGTGAGAGGTAAAGAGAAGGTTATGAAACAAGTTTTTGGCAGATAAAAATTAGATAACTGCTGCTGAGGGAGGGATGAGTTTAGAGCACATACATGTAGGTAAAGGTTTCCTCTCATCTGTCTTGGCAGTTTCTCCCCCTACTTTTTCTCCCTTTTTCCTCCTGTGACTTTTTGTTGAACTCTCTCTTCCCTCCCTTCTCGTGGCAGCCGAGTAAGACTGCATTATGGGGAAAAGGAAGGTAAAATAAGGCTTTCAGACTCTTTTTTCTATTCATTTCTTGTCCTCTGAAACTCCCAGTCCGAGTTCTCTTTCCCTCATCGATGATCCTCCCCCCTTACCCTCTGCTCTTTACTCATTTCACCTCTTATCTGCTGTTTCCTTTCCTCCTTCCTTTCCATCTGCCCATTCCCTCTCATTTTCACTCACTTCTTCCTTTCATCACTCACCTTCTCACTTAGAGAAATATGCCTGCAAATGAGATGATGTAAGAAAACCCTTTCCTTTTGCAAGAGCAGACTTGGACCCAAACAGCGATTTCTATATTTTATGATTAAGTCGGCATCTTATGCTCGTAGATCTGGAAGCAGGGAAAGGTGAAGCACCAAACAACGGTGGCAGTGTGTCCACAGATGAACCTCAAATACTGCGGAGCCAGCAGCGCAACTGCAGCTTCTTTTTACTAACCTGATGAGCAAGAAAAGAGTCGATCACCAAGAGATACATCTCCAGTTTACTGTCTCCAGCGTCACCAGCTGAAGAGACAACTGGTGTTCTCTGGATTCTGTAAATTCACCTCATTGTGAAGATTTTCATTGACTAGTGAAGCAGATCCGCTCCCCTGATGCTCCGGAGTTACCCCTCCAACACTTTAATGTTTCGAAGCCTTGACAGAATCGCAGCTGATTAGCAGCACCTCAGTTTGCGACTGTTGTTGTTGTTGATGGGCAAACACTTTCATTGTTTGTCTCTCAATGCCTCAGAGACTTGTGTAATGACAGCATGGCCAAGATTAATAAATAAATAAAGAACGAAATAGGTGTCATGGGAGTGAGACAAATGATGAAATAGTGCTTTATTGTTCTCTGGGCTCAAGGCTCTCGACTCGTGTCGCTGTACAGTTGAGGCCGAGATGGTTTCACTGGAAAATGAGGCGTCTCTAATGCCGGCTAAGCTCTTAAGCTGCTCATTTCTGACGCTTTTGTTACCTTGGTTTTCTCTCTCTCACTCTCCTTCCTTTTGTTTCCTAGTCTCTTCCTGTTCCTCACATTTCCTGTCTGCATCTGTCTCACTTTTTTCCTTCTCTTCATCTTCCTCGTTCTCTCTCCATCCTCTCCTCTCCCTCCTATTTCTATCGCCGCCGCCTGCTGAGACTTGTATTGTTGTGCTCGGTGGCTGCGAGTTCGAGGAGAGGAGCACGGTCAGGCTGAGGCAGCCATCCACACACAACGCCGAATAAAGCTGCTTTTACAAAAGTCCCAAGACCTCTGCTTCCAGACACTCCGCATCTTTGTGAGGATCTTCATGGACTTCTTTTATTCCCAAACAAACACTGTCTGATTTAACTAGGTCATGTTTCAGTACAGTTGAATTATGCCCTCATGAGAATGTGTTTGTCAAAGAGGAGACAACAGCTCTGCAGCCACTTGCACATTCAATAGGGAGAAAGTTTCCACCAATCTCGGCCTAGAGGCAAAGCTGTCATAAAAGATGACTTATGCAACTCCTCTATGCATGTCTGACAACAACAATCATCACCACACAGTCTGGAGTAATGTTAAGTCCCTGAAATTTGGTGGCCAACTGCCAAACAAAGTGATTATGAACAGCATAGTTCATTATAATCTTGTTTTCAACTGTGGCACATCTGGACCACATCAAACTGCTCCCCAGTGATAGTTTAGTGCTGTTCACTGCTCAGATTTAACATCTTGCCACTGTGCACAAGATTTGACCTTTAGTGCTGTTTTCTGCTGAGCTTTAAAGGTTTGGTACAAGATTTCAGCTGACCAAGAAGGTCACACGGTGACAGAGTCTAATATTAACAGGCAAATTAAGAAATGTGTTTATTTTGACATTTTATTAGTACTGAGCTGAGCTCGCAGCATTGACTCTGTGCCTAGCCCAGCAGCATGTGCAGCTCAGACTGCTTATCGTGTGTCGACAGGCTTAAAAAAAAAAAAAAGCTTCTAAACCGCTTTGTTTCATTTTATACCTGACACAACATTTTAATGACTTAATTGAGCGAGACTATGTGTTAAGATTTACTTTTTTTGTTGCATATATATATATAAATAAATAAAAAATAAAAATCTGGGGTCCAAAAAAGAAAAGATCCCAGCCTGTTCAGTGAAGACCTAAAATAACTTCCCTTTTGTTGACCCACAACTAATTTTCATACTGTCCCTGACATGAGAGGGAAAATCTAAGAGAGTATTAGATAATGTGTGAAGGAGACAGAATAGGATGGTGGGAGTAGAAAAAAAAGCAGTAAACAGACTTGTGTTGACAGAGATATAGTCCAACTTCAAGATGAGAAATTCCTTTCATGTTACAGCGTTTCATTTCCTTTCAAATGGAAACAAAGCATCAGTGAAGAAAGGAGGTGAGGCGAAGGGGAGGAATTTGAATGAAAATGAGTGGACATGTTAAGAAGAGGAAGGTGTTTTATCACAGGTTCTCCCAAGGGTCCCTTCTTTTTCTCTGTCACTCGTCAGCAGTAGTGCGCCGCTACCTTATGGCTGAATTTTAGTGAGCTCCAGGGGGAATGTATTCCGTGGTCACACACACACACACACACACACACACACACACACACACACACACACAGAAAAGAGATAACATATAGCACCCAGAGGAGTGTAAAATCCTGTTCAAAGGCTCCATATGATTCTCCTTCACACAGGATCGGCAGTGGAAGAGGAGAGAGGACGGCGAGCCTTGAAGCCCCAAAGGAGCTGAATAGATGGATGGATGGAAGGACAGAGAGGTAGATGAAGGTGGGATGGTGAATAGAGGGAGGACAGAAGCATAAAAACTGTTGCAGCTGGTGATGCAAGGTGCATAGGACTTTAGGCACTGAAAGAAAGAGGAAGAGTGGTCAAGGGGATGGGGGAAGTGGGCATTCTGGGAGTTTAGCATGGAAAAGAGGGAGGAAGGATACAGTAATTATCTCATCTGGCTGTCAAGGATTTTTGCAAAAACTTAGTTAGTGATAAGGTTTCTTCAATAACTATATATAAGACTTTAGTATTTTTTAAGCTGTTATTGTACATTTGTGTCTCTTAATGTCTTTTCAGACAAATTTGATTTCATCCTCAGAATTTCTTGGTAAATTTTATAGAACAGAATTCCTTCAAAAGAGTGTGAAACAAAGTTTTTACATTTACATTTTCATTCAGCTTGTTTAATACAAACCAAATCCTGAAAACAACTGGATGGAACCAGTTATACAACAATATGATAATATGAAAACATTGTTGTCAAAGCTGCTAATGTCTTCTGGCTGAGGAAGAGGAGCAGGAGATTAGTGAAAATCAGCATGGATACAGCTGAACTCTGTATGAACCCTGACCGTATTGAGGCTGCGTCGCTGCTTTTTCAACACACACTCCTGAGACCCAGATTTGAAAAAGAGTTCTCAGCCCCTCAAACTATTTTGTATCTTTTATTTTCGTCTCTCTCTTTTCCTTCCTACCTTATCCAAACACCTGTAACGAGCACAAACACACTCGGAGAAAGACGGGCCATGACTGCATGACCTGTCTGTAAACCTCAGACAGACAGACAGACACAGAAACTGAGAGACAAAGAAAGATGAAGCAGACAGACAGGTTGACACGAGCAAGTGGGATTAGATCAGCTCTTTTTTGACATTCACTGCAGGTTCAAAAAGAATTTTAAAATACTTTTTTCCCTTCACTCAAAACTATTTTATTATGTTCCTTTCTTCTTTTACAGCCTGTCAAGACATCTGTAACAAAGACGTAGAACGAGCAGACACACACCTTACTCCCTATATACATGCACAACACACACAACTGCTTCCGTGACCTCTAACCATATAAGACAAGCAACAGCTGGACTGAGACACTGCCTTCCTCCACTCACACACAAACACACAAACACACTATGGGAGCAGGGGAGCGTAAGCTAAGTGGAGTAAATGAAGAGGAGGATGGATCGTAGTTTGTCAGCACAGCTACAATTAAAGCTGTCAATAGCCATTATAGAAAAGCCGGCTCCTCCTGGAGCCAAACACCCAAACATCTACATGATAGCACATCCCACAGGGTACACACACACACACGCATTTACAAGGCCAGACACTGGTATATCCTACAGTCCACACATGAACTCTAAATGGCTGGTATGAACTCAGCTCCCAGCTCGGAAAACACAAATATTTGTTTCCCTCGTTTTGGTCTGGCAGGCAGGAATGAAATAAAGATTGATGCCATTCCAGTTTGGGAACATAAGTGAATCTGGATGTGGATTAAGACTTTTCATAAACTGATAAACTACTGATCACTATATTCTGGCATGTATTAACCATGCGCACTTGCTAACAGGTCTTAGTTTTGTTTTGTTTCTTTCATAATCCTTTTTCAAGTCATTGTCCACTCACCTGGATGTTTGGCCTTCACTCTGCAGAATGAGGTGTGTGCTGAGTTTGAGAGGAGAAAACTGTTTTCACATTCATCTGCTGCAGGAGGAAAGTTTCTGTGCTCAACTTGCGTTTGGTTTCAGACCTATAAGCATGAAAACTCCAGCACACATACAGGAGATGCCTTGTATCAGGAGTTGAACTGGTAATATTAACAGTATTTGCGGATTCATAGATTCTGGACTGAAAAACAAAAACTGAACTTTTACAATACACAATTAATCGATGACCAACTAACCTTCCCTGATCACATTGCCTAGGTTGCCCATTCATGCCGCTTCGTGCTTCACGACATAACCCCCCTTCCATCAGGCACAGAGGTGACGTGTTCCAGGCCTCCCAGCCTTCACAGTGAAACTTTCAGATGATCCAGAACATGGCACGGCTGATCTACAACCAACCCAAAAGGTCACATGTCACCCTGCATCAAGCTCCACTGGCTACCTGTAGCAGCCTGCATTAAATTCAAATCACTAATGCTGACTACAAAGTGGTCTCTGGTTCTGCACCAACCTACTTGAATACCCAGCATATGTTATCTCCTGACCATTGCCAATGAACGACACCTGGCTCTGCCACATGTTCAGGGCAATCCAAACTGTTCTCTTGTTGTTCCTGTTCTTTTCATACACTACCAGTGCATGAAAGTCACTTTGGATAAAAGCATCTGCTAAATGACTAAATGTAAAATGCAAATGTTTAAAGTGGTAGTAGTAGTTTTTTGGGAGAAACCATATCTGAGGGACATTATTATTCAAAGCAGAGTATTTTTATGCATCTAAAAATATTTAATATTTAATAATGGCACTGTGAGAGAAAACATATGAAGAGAGCTGACAGAGGTATGACATGAGCAATCTACAGCGCATGTCACAGGATGACTGCAGAAGAGTGTGAAAGTCTGAGGACTTGAATGGTGGAACTAGCAGACTTGATTAACTGGCAACACAGTACATCAGTGATGAAAATGACAATTTCCTCTTTACAGGCTGGTTTGCTTCAGCCTTCATGTTTTCTTCTTTCTCTTGCTCTCATTTTACATGCTGTCTGTTGTATTATGAATATAAATGGCTAATTCAGCATCTGGTTAGGGAACAACTTGAAAATAAGCCACTTTGCAAACTCTGGGACGTTCACACATGTAGGAAAAAAATGTAAGAAATAATTGCTGGGTTCTGATTAGATTTTCAGTTTGGAAAAACATGGCAGCTGTTCTGAAACATCAAATTTCCACAAAACTATTCACCAAAATGAGGCTGAATACATTTTAAGCAAGAAACAGACCATGCTGTCACACAATCATGATTCATTTCACTAACTACACTTAATCTGAATTTCTTAAAGTCTGGGCAAGCCAGCAAGACACGTTATCATATAATGTTTGCTGATCATGTTGATCTAATTCTTGAAATGTTGTTTCCAGAATCAAATTAGTTTAAAGAAGTTTAGCATTAGCTGAGTGTTAGATTGGCTGTTTGAGGCTCACACACATAACACATACACATACAAAAGCACACAGAAAAATTAGTCCTCACTTTTACATGAACACACACACACACTTATCATCATACGATCCCTGGGCTATAAAGCTAATGGGTGTCCTCGGTCTCCTCTACAAGCTGTCTTTCTCTTGCTACCATGGGACATGATTAGCACGCACATATGCGTTGACACATAAACACACACACACACACACACACACACACACACACACACAATTCTTACCAGAGGGTGCTGCTATCAGCAGCAGTGCAAGTGCTAAGTCACCTAACTAACCATGCAGAACTAACACTCTGCACTGGCATACAACTTCACACAACAAAAGGGTATTTAAACACTAACGGTATTAAGACTTAATGTGCACACACACACACACACACACACACACACACACAATCTCACAAAGATTTTGGATTGGAGTGTTGCCTGCAGATATACAAGGACCAAGAGCACATGGGGTTAAAATACTTTACAAACTCCTCAAAACAAGGCCAGAGCTTGTACCTAAACACCTTTGTGTGTGTGTGTGTGTGTTGTGATGAGTTGTAATAGTCCAGCAGGCTGCAGGCCAGAGGACAGAACCTCAGTGAGGTGAGGCCAGGTCTGCCTGTCTGTGTGTGAGTGGATATGAGAACAGAGGGCAGCAGCAGGGAATTCTGCAGGTGGAGGAGAAGTGTGACTCTGGGTGTGTCTGAGGCTGGATCTACTGTATCTTCCAACATGAACACTCTACAGTAACTCAATAAATGATATTTTATCCATGTACGTGTAACCCGCTAGTTGCTACAGAGTGTGGACCAGAGACTAGGTTCGTGGAGGAGGGTTAAGAGAAAATATCAGACACAATAACTAAATGGAGCCACAAGGTACGTTGGAAGCAGTTAAATGTATTTACCATATGAAAAATAAAATAAAACAAAAGTGCAATGGTATCTGATCACTCAGTGGTTCACAGTCTCTCTTTGTAGTAACAAACCAAATAAAAGTGTCCCATTTGAACAAGAACGTTCCTTTGATTGTTCCTGGAATGTTTTAGTGTCTTTAAGGTCCTTGAATGTTCCTTTAATGTCTTGCCGTCGTTAGTCAGCGCGCATTGTGTGTATGTCAAGTCAAGGGGAAAAGTTAAACCAAGGTCAGGGGTCACACGTCAGATGTGTGTGGTGGTCCTACCACAGACACTATCAGTAAGGTGAAGAAAGAGTTGGGTGTCCTCTTCCGGCTCCGATACTGGTTCCCTACTCCTTGGGCAAGGAGAACTTCACTGGCTCGCCATCTCCCTCAACAGGAGAATCCAGATCCACATGTAAAGGTTCCTGGTGGGTCTCAAAAACCTAGCCTGTATAAAGACAGGGCTATCACTACACAGAATCATCAACTTCTCTTATGGCCATATTCAATACATAAATCTCAACACACTACTGGCACACAATAGTAATTACATGAATGATCTTTTTTAACTGTACAGTTCTTTTTTTTCCCTCAAGGTGAGTACTTTCACACAATTTCAATCATTTTTAATCAACATAAATTATTTTAGCTATTTAACCATGAATTGTGATTATTTTAGCTCATTTTCCCACATGAAGTATGGTTCATATGATTTTTAACCATTTCACACAATACACAATTCACAATATTAGATTATGAACTGAAATTGGCAAAATGCACCTTTAACACACATCCTAACAGTGCATCTCAAAATGAATACACACACTGAAAATAAATAGCACACCTCATTTGTTTTCGTCAGATTATCAGTTTTAACTCTTAAACACACAGTTGCAGTAGCGGCAGGTCAGGTCAGGTCACGTTCATGCATCATCAAGTTTCCGCCATGACGCGTGCTAAATCACGATGTAGCTCCCACGGTTAGCATGTGCTAGCGCTATTTAGCTTAAGCGACTCACCAAGTTTCTGCCGAAATAATAACCCACAGATCCTCGACCACCTCTCTGCTGCAGGTAGGTACACTTCCGCAGGATATTCTGTGTTGATAAGTGAGTTAGCAACCGCTGTTTTCGTAATGTCTTATTGACTTTCTCCTCGGTGATTTCTCTCTGCTCGTAACGCTACTCTGACTCTGAACCGCACTGCTCCGCCCTCTCACTCCGCACTGTAACTTCCGCCAGAAAGGAGTAGAACTACTTTCTCTAACAACCCACATAAATAATACATCAAATAAAACTGAGAGTGTGCAAAATTAATATTACTGACCAAATAATAAACGAAAGAGGGTTAATAAATAAAAATAATATTTTAAGGGGACCAGCAATAGTAACATCTTCTACTGGGTTACATACGATTTATCTATTACTTTGGGTCCAATTTACATATTTTGTCCATTATGACTATTTGTTATAATAGCCTCAGCCAGTCAGACCATCTTTCCCTCCTGCTTTCTCCAGCCTACACCCCCCTCAGACACAGTGCCAGGCCCATCACAAAGACTGTTACAACCTGGACTGCTTTATACAGGCAGACTGGGACTTGTTTGAACACCAAGAACTGGATACATTCACAGGAATGTTACTGGACTATATTCAGTTCTGCATCAGGAATGTGACAGTGGACAAAAACATCCGGGCTTTCCCAAACCAGAAACCCTGGATGACCAGCCAGGTCCGCACACTTCTCAGGGCCCGCGATGCTGCCTTCAGGTCAGGTGACGGAGCTCTGTACAGAGCTGCTCGAGCTGACCTGAAAAGGGGAATAAAAAGGGCCAAGGCAGACCACAGGATGCGCATAGAGTCCCACCTGTCCAGCAACAACACACACACACACACACCTGGCTCTTGCATCGCTCCACTCACTGTACAGCAGCACAATGTCAGATGGGTGCTCCTGGCAGTGAACCTCAACTGCGCCTACCAACTCACCCCACCTTTAGCATGATCTTTAACTTCTCCCTGGCCCAGGCAGTCATTCTGCTCTGCTTAAAATCAACAACAATAATCCCAGTGCCGAAGAAGTCTCCCATCAGCAGACTGAACGATTACCATCCGGAGGCCCTCACTCCCGTAATCACGAAATGCTTCGAGAGACTAGTTCTTGAGCACATCAAGGACTATCTCCCCCAAGACTTTGACCCTCATCAGATCGCATATCGTGCAAACAGATCCGCAGAGGATGCCATTGCCATAGTTCTCCACTCTGCACTGAACCACATGGAGCAGCAGCAGAGCTACGTCCGGATGCTCTTTGTGGATTACAGTTCAGCACAATAATTATTTATTATTCAACACAATAATCCCGGACAGACTCATCACAAAACTGGTGACACTCGGCCTCCCTCCTCTCACATGTGCCTGGATAAAAGACTTTATCACCAACCAACCCCAGACTAAGACTTGGTCCCCACCTCTCCTCCACCCGCATGCTGAGCATCGGCTCCCCACAGGGCTGTGTGCTGAGCCACCTCCTGTACTGCCTCAACACCCACGATTGGAGTTCAACCCACAACAACAACCTCATCATCAAGTTTGCTGACAACACCGCAGTGGTCGGACTCATCTCAAAGGATGATGAGGCAGCCTACAGAGAGGGGGTCCTGAAGTTGGCAAAACCAAAGCGATCCTTGTTGACTTCAGGAAGCACAGCACTGACCCAGCCCCCGCTTTACATCAACGGTGAGTGTGTGGAGAAAACACACTGCACTGCTATTGGAGCTGGCTTTTAATCTCACTGTACATGCGTATATTGACAATAAAATATTATATTATATAATATAGAATATTCTATTCCATTTTATTCTATTACATTCATCATGGAGAAATGTAAAATGTGGCTAATTGCTCTGAAACTGCTGTGTGGTTCATTCCACGGGACTGTGCTCTACATGTACTGTCAGAAATATCAAACATTCAAGATGATTTCTATTAAAATGAACTTCTTTGGAAAGCCTTTGATCATCACTGTTCTTGCTGGAGTTCCTGAGAGACAAAAAAAAGATTTGAGCAGCTCATGGCTACAGCTACATGCTAAATGCTAACATTATAATTTTGACATTAGCTCACATTGATAGTTTAGTGTTCACGTCATTTTTGTAGCACATTAGCTTGATAACATTTGCTAATTAGTGCTCAATACCCAGTGCAGCTGAGCCAAATGGAATTCTGTCATAAATCACAAATTTAAACTGACCTGATGGAGCTTGAAGAAAAGCCTAATCTAAAAGAAATAATGTGAAGAGCCTGTGTTATGAATTGAGTGTCAATATGTTGAATAAAGATATTTTCTTTCGTGCCTTCACATTTGATTTTTAAGATATATATATCATACATATACATGAGTCGTTTATGTCTGAATCCACGGCTGCATGGAGAAATGTGGCTTGGACAAATCATTGAACTATGGCTGGTAAAGGTACTTTAAACTCAAAGTAGTCCAGCAGATCAACTTCACTGGCCTGATAAACTGAACATGAGCAAAAGTGTTGATCTGTACTTGGCTCACTGCAGCAACACCATGGCACAGTAAAAGTAAAAAGCATTTCAAGTCTGACTCTGAAACACAGCATCGAAAATTAATCACCAAGGCTGAGATTCATACATAAGTTCTTTGCGATGAATTCCAGGAGACAAACATTAGTATGATGAAATCTTATCATAAGGCTCATCTTTACAAATGAGGCTTCTGGCACCAGAGTGTGAGACTCATTCCTAATGAGTCGTAATGAGTGTCCTAATTTGTGGCAGCAGTGGTGAATCCAAGTACGAGTAATGCAACATAATATCAGTCATTTAGTGGAGGCTTTTATCCAAAGCACCTTGCATTACAGCGAATATAAATATTTTTACATGAATGGCCACAGTGGGAATTAAAAAAGACCATTAAGAATGTGGGTCAGTGTTTGTTTTCCATGTGAATCCTTCTGATGTGAGATAGAAGAAAAACTCCAACAGTGGGTAATATTTAAGACCCATTATGGTGCTACGTACAGTGTTACTATTAAGCATGCTGTGCTGAGATCATTAAGTACTGTGGAGTTATGTTTACATTTAGTATTCACCCTTATATATTGCCATATGATATTTAGCATATTTGAGGTAAATGAAATCAAATTTGGCAAATTTCCACAGAATCCTCTTCTGTCTAACCATTTTAATAACCTTTGAGTTCATATTACTGGACTATAAGCCTCTTTGCAGAAACTCCTACAGCAGATGTTTATCTGACAGTGCTCTAGCCAAATTTAAGGAAGTGATTCCTTCAGTATTGAATTCAATGCCATGTCTCAATGTAGCAGAGGACCCCTCTGCTTCCTTTAGCCCCTCACAAATAGATCATCTTGTTGAGAGTACTACAGGCTCATTACAGACAGCACTTGACTCTATTGCACCTCTGAAAAAGAAGATAATTAAACAGAGGAGGTTAGCACCATGGTATAGCCAGCAGACTCGTAAATTAAAGCAAGTGGCACGTAATTCTGAATGCAAATGGCGTGCCACTAAACTAGAAGAATCTCTCTTAGTCTGGCAAGAAAATCTTAAAAGATACAGGAAGGCTCTCCGTAATGCCAGAGCAGCCTACTACTCTTTATTAATAGAGGAAAACAAGAACAACCCCAGGTTTCTCTTCAGTACTGTAGCCAGGCTAACAGAGAACCAGAGCCTTACTGAGCCATCTATTCCTTTAGGTCTAACTAGTAATGACATCATGAGCTTCTTCAATGATAAAATTGGGACTATTATATAGTCAGTGAGGCCCCGACTAGAAACGCCCCTAAGCAGCCTGGGTGAAAATGCCTCATTTGTCCACGGGAGGAGCAGTGATTGTAATGTTCTGCTCTTACTGTAGACTGTATATAGACACATCTGAATAGATAACACTGAGGCACCACTGGAGCCGCCATCTGCAGCTCTATGTGGTGCATAGCAACAACATGCATCAACATAATAAAAAAAAATGTAATGTCTGATGGACCGTGTTTTTTTTTTTTTTTTTTAAGGGCAATGTCTGTTTGATGCTTTCTGAAGCCTGTGAAACACAGTCGATTTCTGAGTATTTATTCCTTGGATCGCCATAGCAGTCATATTGATGGCTATATGAACAGCTGTTATAGACCAGTGTGTCCAGCTGTCGCTTTCACTACATGCAGATGAATGACAGAGAGAGAGAGAGAGAGAGAGAGTGTGCGAGCGTGAGAGAAGAGACGCGTCAGTAATTCTGTAAGGACAGATCAGCCTAGATGTTGTTGATTTAGTAAACAGTGACATGTTAGATATAAACACCATAAATACTCAGCCTCCTTTATGACTATTGAATAATAACATAACAAGGCTACATTATGTGTTGTCAGTTTTAGACATTTACTTTTCATTGACTGTATTTTCATATTTGTTCATCAAATAGGCGTAAATGAAACTCCATGAAGCAAGAACCTTTTTGTGATGTGAAGGTGCTGAGTGCTGAGAGTCTCAGTGTAGGCCGAGAGGGGGGTGGAGAACTGGTGAAGGGGGGGGGAGAAAAAAGTTGCTTCATGGAGTTTCATTTATGGTTCAATTTATTTATGCAGGATTTAACCTATGGGATGGACAAAAATGAAAACAGTAAATGAAAAAAAACAAATTAGAAAAAATCTAAACTGATGACACATAATATAGTCTACACCCGCAGAGACCGGCGACTGGACCGGACTGGAGAGCAGCCGACAGATTTATTAGGTTATGTTATTATTCAATAGTCATAAAGGAGGGTGTGTATTTGTGGTGATTATATCTAACATGACACTGTTTACTAAATCACCAACATCTAGGCTATTCTAGGCTATTCTTACATAATTACTGATGCGACTCTATACTGTAGAGTATACGGTAGTCAAACCAGCTGCATTTTCCACTCTGTGATCTGTAACACTGGGAGACCAAAAAGCCCATTAAGTGCAAACAAAAGGTTGAGCAATGAGAATGTTAATGAGGTGTTGACGCTGGAACTTGGCAGGCAGTTGGCTGGAAGTCGGATGGAAGACAGATGGTGGTTACTAAAGTTAAGAGACCTGTTCGTGCACAAACAGAACAAGTCTAAGGATAGTGTAGAGTCATGTAGATAATCTAACCACTGGGGTCTTCACTCAGCAGTTTATGAGCATGCATGTCTACATCTGAAATACAGTGGCTGCTATGGTGATCAGTGCATAACTGGGACTATGCAGCACCAGAAGTCGCATTAATGTTAAGAAGTATTATTTAATATTATTTAGTATAACAACATTAGTAAAAAGAATAATGCGTGCTCTCAATCTTGTTATTTTGGTGTCTGTTTTACCTTTTTTCTGATAACTCTGCTTGTCATTAAAGTTCAGTTCTTAGTGGAGTCGAAATGGGTTATGTGCCACGGCCAGTGCACCACGTGCATATTCAGTCCTCCCTTGTTACTGGATTCTTCCCAGTAGTGGTTTGTACTGAATTGCCAATCCCTGGTATCATACTACTGATGGGGAATGATATCGCAGAAGGTAAGGTAACTCCCACAAGTCCTAGATCCAGCCATCAGGTCAGACAACCCCAAATGTAAATGAGGCTGAGAGCTACGCGTTGCCTGTTCAGGATGAGTCTGCGGAGCTTGCACCCCCAACTGCCCCAAACTACCATTACCTGGATGTGCAGCATTTCCAGCGAGTGCGCTTGAGCCAGATGCAGAAAGCAGGCCTAACACTGCGAGAGTGCCTTGCCAAGGTGGTGAGTAACGACAAAGCAAGGGATGAAAAAGTAGCATGTATTATGGATGGTGAGATACTGCTATGTAAATGGTCTCCCTTCGTAACTGGTGATTCCGATTGTGCTGTTTACCAGATAGTCGTTCCTGCAGGATGCCGCCAGCATGTGATGTCAGTGACTCATGAATGTAAGTGGGCAGGACATTTGGGCATAACCAAAACATATCAAGCCATCCTCCGATACTTCTATTGGCCAGTCAGACATTTCTAAATATTGCCAGGCTTGCCATGTGTGTCAGGTTGTTGGGAAGCCTAACTAGAATGTCCCTCCTGCGCCATTACATCCCATACCTGTGATAGCAGAGCCATTCAAGCGAGCAATTATTGGCCCTC
Organism: Nibea coibor; assembly: GCA_023373845.1. NCBI lineage: Eukaryota > Metazoa > Chordata > Actinopteri > Sciaenidae > Nibea > Nibea coibor. Next base: position 923,753 of record CM041735.1, on the reverse strand, counting down.
TACCTCGAACTAAAAGTGGAAATCAGTATTTGTTAACTATTATGTGCACTGCCACTCGTTACCCAGGCTATTCCACTCCATTCGTTTATCTCTAGGGCTGTAGTTTTTTTTCTAGTTTTGGATTACCACGAGTAAACCACAAATCTGTTGAAACGCTACCAGTCCTGCAAAGACAATGTTATCTCTGCTGTCCCCTCGTCCTTAGAAGCCAAAGCCGAACCATCAGATGTTAAGGCTGCTGTTATCATTGTGACAGAGTCTGTGGGCACTCCACAGGCATAGAGGATTGTATCGATAATCTAGGCAATTTGGAAAAGCCACCATAACTTATCTCTGTCAGCTGGTTGGATAGGGGAAAGGTGTGCCCCGTTGAGGCAAGGACTGTTGCTATTAGGGATTTCCCAGTTCCAACCACCCAACCAACACTGCGAGTTACTGCCACAATTTTTCCAGTATCGTCTTTCCTCTAACAAACCTACTCAGCACTAAGGTAGACTGTGTGGACAAACAAATGCCAGGTGGCATTCGATAGTGTAAAGAGTTTTTCTTTTTCCCTTTTTCCTTACTTTTCCACACCCTTTAAGCTTGAGGTAGATGCCAGTGCAGTGGCATCACCGAGCAAAAGGAACCAGTATGTGCAACTCCATACCTGTTGTTGTCTCCGGTCCACACAGAAAACACTTTGTCAAAAGATGCAGAAATCTAACTAAAAAACAGTCACTGTCAACAGTCACACACTGTTGCCTCCTTTTCCATGAGCTTATGGAACTGCCAATGTGCAGTTAACAGAACTGATTTTATTACAGCTTACACCAACCACCTTTCTCTAGAGCTCCTTGCTCTCACTGAGACTTGGATCAAACCAGAGAACACAGCCAGCCCAACTGCACTCTCCACTAATTACACCCTCTCCCACAACCCCTGTCCTCCTGGTCGAGGAGGAGGAACTGGCCTGCTAATTTCCAACAAATGGAAATTCACTCCGCTGTTACATTCCACCAATGATGACTCTTTCAAATATCATGCCATTACAGTAATGGCCCCTGTTAAGGTCTACATTGTTGTTATTTACCATCTACCAGGCCAACTGGGTGGCTTTACAGATGATTTAGATACCTTGCTGTCACCCATATTTGATCATGACTGTCCGTTCCTTGTCCTGGGTGATATGAACATCCACTTTGACAGTCCAGACTCTGATAACTTTGTGTCATTAATTCATTCCTTTGACCTCCAGGTGGTCCACAGTCCTACTCACAAAGCTGGCAAAAACCTTGACCTGATTCTCACCCGAAACTGTGCCACAGATGCACTGGTGGTAATGCCTCTTCACCTATCAGATCACTTTTTTATCCAGTTTAATGTCACTCTGTCAGAACAACCCTCTGCTCCTCCATCAATGGTTACGTTCCGCCGCCGTAACTTATCGCCAATCTGGGCAGCACTGAATCAGCTGCTGCACTTTCACAACTTAACACAGTTGCTTGCACTTCCAAACTGTTCCAAACCTCACCACAGGGGCCCCTTCTATTTGCTATCTACATCACCTCCTTGGGTCTAATTATCCGCTCACATGCCTTTTCCTATCACTGCTATGCTGATGACGCTCAGCTGTATCTATCATTTCCTCCTGAGGACCCTTCAATCTCTGCACGGGTCTCCGATTGCTTCCTAGACATCGCCACATGGATGAAGGCACATCACCTCCAGCTGAACCTCTCAAAAACTGAACTGCTGCTCCTCCCAGCCAAACCTACTATATGCCACAACATCAACTTCAAAATTGACTTCCTGTATCTGGCACCCACCAGGGTAGTGAGAAACTTAGGAGTTAAGATTGATGACCAACTAGAAGACAGCTTTCTTATCACACTGTACCTTGATAAGATACCTTGATACCTTGATATACCTCGTTAATTGCCCCTCGGGGACAAATAAAGTTTATTGAATTGAATTGAATTGAATTGATCGTTCCCTTCTCTGTAAGTCGCTCTGGATAAAAGCATCTGCTAAATGACTAAATGTAAATGTAAATGTAAATGTGTTCACTGATCATAATCTCCTTGTTTTTCTGTCCCACATGTTTAATCACAACCACTGACTCATGCGGTGGTCACTGTTGGTACAAGATTTCAACCTTGACATCCGACATAAAAAGAGGTCTGAAAATGTACTAGCTGATGCTTTGTCTAGGCTGTAGATTGTAACTAGGTGTTACGTATGTAATCTTAACGTCAAGCTGCAAGGGCTTGTAATTAAAGGGGGGAGTGTTACGGCTGCTGCTGGCTGCCGTTTAGCATGTATTAATTTCCAGAGTGATTCTGCTGGCATGTTTGATGTGGCTGTGGCTCGACCAATCAGGAGTCCCCACTCAACCTCAGCTGCATTTTTATTAGTTTGTGTGTCCGCAGTTCAGGGCGGCTGTGAATCTGTGATCAGTGTGCCTCGCTTTTGGTTGTTGTAATTCGTTCAACCGTCATTTTGTGTATTGGTTACGTTAAGCTGAACCTGTCCAGTTGTCGCTTCCCACCTCATTTCCTAGCCATATGTTGCTGCTCTCCAAGACGAACCGGGTCGTAACGCTTTTCTCCCTCTGCATTGCTCATATCCATTTCCAGTCACATCTTTTGTTCTATCCATCTATTCCTTTCCCCCTGTTTCTGTTTCTATCCATCCAGCTCTAACTGAGTCAGTGGCAGAGTATCCAGACTATATATCATAGCTCCTCTTGTCATCTGTCATCTTACTGGAAACATCTGTTGCTGATTTATTATCTAGGAGTCATATGGTGTGCTGTTCAAAGGCCACTTCTGCTTGGCTGACCATCGGACACGCAGTGACAAATTTCTTGCATACATTCTATATGGGCTATAAACTTCATTCTGGCAGCACACTTTATTATAGCTAGAATTTTCCCCTCAAGATATTCAATTACGTATTATGCTGATTATTCGGCATTATATTTCCTTGTTTGCTTTCTTACTCCATACTACCAGGACAAGACTTTCTTTTTAGTCCCACTACTAGTGAAGTCATACACATGATTTCAGGGAAATAAAGCACTATTCTGGTGAGGTTTTGTTGCAGGTAGGCATTAAAACAGTGCACACTGATCTTCATGAATCTTCAGTGTATCTTCACATAATTTAACTTGATTTCTTCACCATCAACCTACTATTTCACTGTTTTAGGTTACTGTTTTTTTTTTTTTTTTACTGTTATTACACTCATCAAGGTAATCCCAAAGAAGGGGAAGATGTTGAAACACTGATCCATCAACCTAAAAATCAGAGTTTAATGATTGGGCTGCTGTACAAACACTAACATCTTTCAGGGTGTTTCGTGTCTGCCCAGCGCTGCTAAAACACAGTGGGCTTTAAGTTTTTAATGTTTTGTTTAATGAGTCTCAGAACCAATGCAACATTATTTTCACCCAGTTTATCCTCATTTGAACATTATATGGTTTGAAGTGAGAATGTTCCAGCTTTGATATCAGCATAAACTCTGTTATTTTCATAGGCCTTCTGAGTGCAGGTGCAGATGTAAAGAGACCAGAGAAGTTGTGATTAGGAACATTTTAACATCAGATGTGGGATCCAAATCACCAGGCAGCCACCCATTTAGGAGGAAACTGTAGTGAACTGTAGATTGCTTGTAGGCAGAGAGCCAAAAAAAGCTGATAAGGCAGATGCAGGGAGAGGGCAGTATGTGTGTGTTTGTGTGAGAGAATATAGTATTACATGAAGAGAAGGTTGATGAAAAGAGGTTGACTTCCACAAACACACACTTAAATCCCCAAATTACATATGTAGATAAAAATGTAGATAAAACGTCTCCAGAAATGCACACATTCCCTGTCTTTGCAGTGAGGCCTCAGACATTCTGACATGCTTAACTGTAGCAACAACCTACACCTGTAGTAAAAGTAAAAGAGATAACACAAACAATGACATGTGTGGTATGAATATCATGATCATTTGACCTGTCCATCATCATCATCATCATCCTAAACCTAAACTAAATTCTAATTCATTTGAAAGTCTTGTTCTTAACCTCACTCACCCAACATGGAAAACAGTACAGCCAATCCTATTTGTTATAATATATCGCGCTCCTGGCCCTTACTCTGAATTTTTATCTGAATTTGCAGAATTTGCATCAGGCTTGATCCTTAAAACAGATAAAGTAATCATTGTAGGTGACTTTAATATTCATGTGGACAACCACAATGATAGCCTTAGTACTGCATTTATCTCTTTATTAGATTCAATTGGCTTCTGTCAGATTGTAAATAAACCGACTCATCGTCTGAACCACACCCTTGATCTCGTTCTCTCATATGGCATTGAACTTGATCATCTTATAGTCTATCCACAGAATCCTCTTCTTTCTGACCATTTTTTAATAACCTTCGAGTTCATATTGCTGGACTATAAGCCTTTTTGTAGAAACTCTTACAGCAGATGTTTATCTGACAGTGCTGTTGCAAAATTCAAGGAAGTGATTCCTTCAGTATTGAACTCAATGCCATGTCTCAATGTAGCAGAGGACTTGTCTGCTCCCATGAGCCCCTCACAAATAGATCATATTGTTGAGAGCACTACAGGCTCATTACAGACAGCACTTGACTCTATTGCACCTCTGAAAAAGAAGATAATTAAACAGAGGAGGTTAGCACCATGGTATAGCCAGCAGACTCGCAAATTAAAGCAAGTGGCACGTAATTCTGAACGCAAATGGCGTGCCACTAAACTGGAAGAATCTCGCTTAGTCTGGCAAGATAATCTTAAAACCTATAGGAAGGCTCTCCGTAATGCCAGAACAGCTTATTACTCTTCTTTAATAGAGGAAAACAAGAACAACCCCAGGTTTCTCTTCAGCACTGTAGCCAGGCTAACTGAGAACCACAGCTCTATTGACCCATCTACTCCTCTGGGTCTAACTAGTAATGACTTCATGAGCTTCTTTAATGATAAAATTAGGACCATTAGAGACAAAATACATCATGCCTTGCCTTCGACAGGCACTGATCTGCATTCTGATACAGCAAATTTGGAAACAGCTGCAAAACCTGATACATATTTAGACTGCTTCTCTCCCATTGACCTTCATCAAATAACTTCAATAATTTCTTCATCTAAGTCGTCAACCTGTCTCCTAGACCCCATCCCAACCAGGCTGCTCAAGGATGTTTTACCTCTAGTTAGCCCTTCTTTACTGGATATGATTAACCTGTCTTTATTATCAGGATATGTACCACAGTCCTTTAAAGTAGCTGTAATTAAACCTCTTCTTAAAAAGCCCACTCTAGATCCAGAGGTTTTGGCTAACTATAGACCGATATCAAACCTTCCCTTTCTTTCTAAGTTACTCGAGAAGGCTGTAGCTAATCAGCTGTGTGAATTTCTTCACAAGAACAGTTTATTTGAGGATTTTCAGTCAGGATTTAGAGGCCATCATAGCACAGAGACCGCACTAGTCAAAGTCACAAACGATCTCCTAATGGCATCAGACAAAGGACTCATCTCTGTACTCGTCCTGTTAGATCTTAGTGCTGCATTTGACACCATAGACCATCAAATTCTTTTACAGAGACTGGAACATCAGATTGGCATCAAAGGAACCGCCCTAAGCTGGTTTAGGTCGTATTTCTTAGATCGATCTCAGTTTGTTCACGTCAATGATGAATCCTCCATACATACCAAAGTCTGTCATGGAGTCCCACAAGGTTCTGTACTAGGACCACTTCTATTCAGTCTATATATGCTTCCTCTAGGGAACATTATTAGGAATCACTCCATTAATTTTCATTGTTATGCTGACGACACCCAATTATATTTATCGATCAAGCCTGATGAAACCAATCATTTAGCCAAACTGCAAGCGTGCCTTAGGGATATAAAAAGTTGGATGACCTATAACTTTCTGATGTTGAACTCAGATAAAACTGAAGTTCTTGTAATTGGACCCAAACACCTCAGAAACTCTCTTTCCGGAGACTTGGCCACCTTAGACGGGACCACCCTGGCCTCCAGCTCCTCCGTAAAGAACCTTGGAGTTATTTTTGATCAGGATTTGTCCTTTAATGCCCACATAAAACAAATTTCAAAGACTGCATTCTTCCACTTACGTAACATTACCAAAATCAGACGCATCCTGTCCCAAGCGGATGCAGAAAAACTAGTCCATGCATTTGTTACTTCTAGGCTGGACTACTGTAACTCTCTATTATCAGGCTGCCCCAATAAGTCTCTTAGGACTTTGCAGCTAATTCAGAATGCTGCTGCACGTGTTCTGACAGGAACCAAGATCAGAGATCACATCTCACCCATTTTGGCTTCCTTACACTGGCTACCTGTTAAATCTAGAATAGAATTTAAAATTCTTCTCCTTACATACAAAGCTCTTCATGGCCAGGCACCATCATATTTAAAAGAGCTCATAGTTCCCTACTACCCCTCTAGACCACTGCGTTCTCAGAATGCTGGGTTCCTTGTGGTTCCCATAGTTTCCAAAAGTAGACTGGGAGCCAGAGCTTTCAGCTATCAAGCTCCTCTTCTGTGGAACAAACTACCTTTCTGGGTTCGGGAGGCAGACACGGTCACCACATTCAAGACTAGACTTAAGACTTTCCTTTTTGATAGCGCTTATAGTTAGGGCTGGCTCAGGCCTTCCCTTAGTTATGCTGCCATAGGACTAGACTACCGGGGGACCCCCCCCCCCCCCCACTAACTAAACTTCTTCCCCGGAGTTTCTGTGCTTTCTCGTCCAGCAGGTTCTCATGGATCGTGACTGCTGCTGTGGTCTGCTGCTGACGTCCACGCCTTACTGTAAACCCTCTCTCTCTCTCTCAATGTAAAGCAGTTCGATAACCCTTAGAGTCCGCATAAACGGGGCCTGAGGTTTTATTGTTCTGTCAATCATTATCTCTCTCTCTCTCTCTCTCTCTATCTATCAATGTAAAGCAGTTCGATATCCCTTAGAGTCCGCATAAACGGGGCCTGAGGTTTTATTGTTCTGTCAATCATTATCTCTCTTACACCTTTTCTTTGGATATTACTAACTACACCTCTTCCCCGGAGTTTCTGTGCTTTCTCGTCCAGCAGGTTCTCATGGATCGTGGCTGCCGCCGTGGTCTGCTGCTGATGTCCACCATATTTAGCATTACATGCCATATATAGTCATTATTGCTACCATCCCCACTACAGCTTTGTTGGTTAATGACTTATTGCTGCTGTGCATCTGTGTTCCACTGCTACTGCAATCACCTCACCATTTATTGTAATTCATTGTAATTGTACAATATGTTTGTGTTGATTGTTCTGTACATGTGACATCCATTGCACGTCTGTCCGTCCTGGAAGAGGGATCCCTCCTCTGTGGCTCTTCCTGAGGTTTCTTCCACATTTTTTTTTCCCTGTTAAAAGGGTTTTTTGTGGGCAAGTTTTTCCTCACTCGAACCGAGGGTCTAAGGACAGAGGGTGTCACTCCCTGTACAGATTGTGAAGCCCTCTGAGGCAAAATGTGTTTTGTGACTTTGGGCTATACAAATAAAATTTGATTTGATTTGATTTGATTTGATCATCATCATAATCATCATAGGGAGGGACTTTTTGAGGATATTGATTGCCGTGTACAGTAGCCAGTAGTGGCAAGAGTGCTACCCTACCGCCTCACAGAAATTGTTGTCCAACTGACTGACTCCTCTTGGACTGGGACTGAGCACAGCATCCAGGAGTGACAGACACAAGTTGGACAACAAAGAATACAATATGAAGTTTTGTTTTGTTGTTTTGGTTGGTTTGGCCCCATTGAGTCAGTTCACCTAACCTAGCTCCATGTCTTACTGAGCTAATGGTGTACATACCAAATGTTTTGGCCTGTCAGGTTATCAGTAAACAGTGTATATGACCTCGATACTGTATCCCCCTGTCTGCTTCAGTCTTCAGATTTCACTGAGAGGCTGCTTTGTGACTTTGGGCTATACAAATAAAATTTGATTTGATTTGATTTGATCCTTCTGTTAGCCCACTAATGGGTTGAGTTGAAGTGGAGTACCTGTTGAACATTTATTGGATCCAAATTAAATCCAAAATTAGTAAAAAGAAAAAAAAAATTGCAGGATGAGTCTTCAACATTTTAGCATGTTCAAGGAAATGACTCTCTACAAACTCTAAAATACCATTAATTAATCAAAAAATACTGTGATAATATTTTTGGTCGTTATTGGGTCAGATATTGGCAGATAAGTGGCATATAGAGCTGTGATTAAAAAAAAAAAAAAAACATTGCACGCATCATGTGAACACAGGCAGCTGGAATGTCTGTTTTTCACTCTTCTGATAGTTGTAACACACACATTAACACTATTCTTCATGGACATACAGTACTTACAGACAAATCCATACACAATTATACACACTCTTACACAATCACATTTCACACACACGCAGCCTCTGGATCCCATGCCAGGTGCAGCTGTGCTTCCACAGAGGAACAGCAGGACTGGAGCGGGGCTATTTCAGGCTATGGTGGCCAGATTGAATTAAAGCCGGATTAATCCCTGTAGAATTTGTGTCATTCTTCCAAGCAACACTAAATCCAAATCAAATTATACAACCCGCTCCCTACCACAACCACCCTCCAGTACAGTACTGTAGCAGTCAGCCTGGAGCGTGTTCATGTGTATGTATATATCACCGTCATTTCCTCTCCCTCACCCGCTGCCTCTGTTTTTGCCCGTCAGTCTCAACCACATGATCTATCTGCGCCCCAACACCCCTTGTTCCCTCTGCCAACCCTTTTGCTCCTCTCCAGCTGTGACTGATGTGAGGAACGTTAATTGATAGTGACAGACCCTAAATCCAGTACAGGGATCGTTAAATGAAAGAGGGCTTTGGGACGGTCATTGGGTTCAGTCATCTGAAGCCTGGTACTGGTCTAAACTCGCACAGGCAAAAACACACACACACAACATAAAACAGGATGGAACATACTGACATCTGGTGCTCAGACATCTGCCACAGGTCCATTTGACATTTAAAGGAAGACAAAGTTTTGAGGAGATGATCTCACTCATAACAGACACCAAGTTCAGCATATATTTACTCAATACTGTATGCTTACTATATACACTCACCAGCCACTTTATTAGGCACACCTCTCCAACTGCTCGTTCACGCAAATTTCTAATTAGCCAATCACATGGCAGCAAATGTATTTAGGCATGTAGACATGGTCAAGACGATCTGCTGCAGTTCAAACAGAGCATCAGAATGGTGAAGAAAGGTGATTTAAGTGACTTTGAACATGGCATGGTTGTTGGTGCAAGGCGGGCTGGTCTGAGTATTTCAGAACTGCTGATCTACTCGGATTTTCACGCACAGCCATCTCTAGGGTTTATGGTCCGAAAAAGAGAAAATATCCAGTGAGCGGCAGTTCTGTGGGCGAAAATGCCTTGTTGATGCCAGAGGTCAGAGGAGAACGGTCAGACTGGTTCGAGCTGATAGAAAGGCAACAGTAACTCAAATAACCACTCGTCACAACCAAGGTATGCAGAAGAGCATCTCTGAACGCACAACACGTCGAACCTTGAGGTAGATTGGCTACAGCAGCAGAAGACCACACAGGGTGCCACTCCTGTCAGCTAAGAACAGGAAACTGAGGCTACAATTCACACAGGCTCACCAAAACTGGACAATAGAAGATTGGAAAAATGTTGCTTGGTCTGATGAGTTTCGATTTCTGCTGCAACATTCAGATGGTAGGGTCAGAATTTGGCATCAACAGCATGAAAGCATGGATCCATCCTGCCTTGTATCAACGGTTCAGGCTGGTGGTGATGTAATGGTTTGGGGGATATTATTTTCTTGGCACATTTTGGGCCCCTTAGTACCAACTGAGCATCGTTGCAACACCACAGCCTACCTGTACAGTACAGTGTACAGCCACAGTGTACCCATCTTCTGATGGCTACTTCCAGCAGGATAACGCGCCATGTCATAAAGCTTGAATCATCTCAGACTGGTTTCTTGAACATGACAATGAGTTCACTGTACTCAAATGGCCTCCACAGTCACCAGATCTCAGTCCAATAGAGCACCTTTGGGATGTGGATGTGGTGGAAAGGGAGATTGGCATCATTTTTTTTTTTTTTTTTTTTTTTTTTTTTTAAATTGAACAATGTAAAATCTAAAGAAAATACAAAAATACCCAACATCAGTGTAAATGAATTAGGGACATGGTAGATGAACGTGTTAGACACTTGAACATTACTAGGTTGGTGCTATAGAGCCAAGCAGCAACCTCTGTGGCTGAAAATGAAGCCAATGTGCACGTGCTAAAAACTGGAATACCTCCAGCGGCTGCTTGAGGCTGGTTACAGAACATTTCATTCTCTATAAGTCCCCATGTTGAAATGTATTCACAGCAGAAATAAACATGTTTATAGTCTGGTACAAAAAACAGTTTTTGTCTCTATAGCTAATTTCCCTGTTCATGACAACTGTACTGAGGGTGAATTTATATACAACTCTCCTGTTCAAATGATATTGCGGCTTAAAGCTATACAACATTGACAGAATGGCTGCTTTGATTGACAGATGGGTATTACATTTGGCCTGCCTCAAAGTTGCCAATGATCTACGTCATTGCCTATTTTAAGATTAGATAATTTTCACTGAGATAGAAAATCCAGTAGATGAAGAGAAAAAGAGAAAGTTAGAGAAAGAAATATCAGAAGGACTGGGTCACTGGTCTATTCACTTTGTCCTAGTAGCAAGTCATGATGGGGTTTGTACTTAAGTCACAGTACACACTTTAATCTGGGAAATGTTAATCTGAAATCCCCTGAACTACTTCGCAAATCTCCTGATGAGAATTCAAGAACTATTTCTCATCTCTGCCACACAAACCAATGCAGGTTTCTATGTTTGATTTGTGAGATAAAACAGAGGATTAAGTGTGAGTTGAGTATCGTGTCGTGTGTTTGTTTGCGTGGGTGGTTAAGTTTTTATGGGAGCATGTGTGTGTGTTTGATGGACATAGCGGGTGAGTGGAGATTGAGTGGAGATACATGAGGACAGAGTTGGAAGAGGAGAGAAGAGCAGCAGCTGGTGGCGTGAGGCTGGAAGATGAGTCCATTTCCTGACAGCACTGACATGCTCAGCCAACAGGGGAAATCTTGTACTACTTCTCTCACAAACTCACAAACTCATACTACACTCATCATTTTCTCTCAAGCATAATGCATTTACATCTTGTTAGGCAATGCTCCATTTCTAACTTACAGACCCACGTCGAGTGACAACACATAATTAAGGTTGACACACAGAATGTTTTTTTCTCATGAGAAGACTTCTTTGTAAGTGTTAAGTGTGACTTTAAGACTTTCCATTGAATTAAAAATGGATAATGAACATATTTTCATGTGATTACCTCAAGCTGTTTCATTTATTTTTTTACAGAATTTGAACTACAATTAGTCATATTTGGAATATAATTATAATAGTAGTTTTTTATTAATTAATAATTATTATTATTTTGCTTACCACCAAGTGTTGGTCCCACTCATGGTGGGAATTCAGGTCTACAGGTCTCTGTAAATGATATTACACTGTACTTCTTCTCTTCATCTGGTCTCAAGTGTCATGAGATAACTTCAATAAAGTATAAATAAAATGAGATTGAACAGAAGTTCTTGGAAAACAATATTGTTTAAACAGTACTTAACATTTGATCAATTTGGTTTCATTTACTAATTAATTAAAATGGTTTATTACTATTTAGAACTATAAATGTTATAAAAAGGGGTTTAACTAATTAAATTAAATTAAACAATTAAACAAAAAAACTCCTCTTTTTCTCCTGCTCTTATTGTTGTAAATGTAGTAATGTAATGTTGTAAAAGTGATTCACTATCTTTTTCAGCTTGGATAAAAGTGTCAGCAAACTTAATATTTATTTTTCAATATTAAGTACCAAAACTAACAAAACTTCTAATATTACACAAGAAGGCCATACTAGTAGCTCTGTGCGTCTAAGCAAAGCAAAGTACTAAGCTAAATGCTACAATGAGCATGTTAGCATGCTGATGTTCAGCAGGTGTCATCTTTACCATCAACATCTACCACATCACAGTGGTGTTACAGAAAAACTTAGGGGACTATCATAATCATTAGGATACATCGCCTGGGCAACATGGATATCTGGAACTAATTTCATGGCAAACCATCCAAAAGTTGTCAGTATGAGTAAGTATGCCTCGACATCTGTGGGCCTCAAATATCTGTGCAAGATTTCATGGCAAACCATGTTCAAGCTGTCCAGACATTTCATTCTGGGCTGAAAGTCTTACAGACCAGCCAGCAGACCAACATAGCAACCCATAGAGCCAGTACAGCTAGTACTGGCTGAAAATTCACACAATATTCATCGCTCCTCTCAGGGTCATGTTTGAACCTCAGGCAGGATCTGGTTTGTTGCCTGTAGCTTTGAGCGAATAGCAAGACATGATGATATACTAAGAAACAGCAGAGCAGAGACATGGGTGGGTGCAAGACTCCTCACTTTTGTATTTCCTGGTGTGGGATGTAAAGGCAGAAGGTACATAAAGATGTGTAGGAGAGACAACAGGAGCAAAAAAAAAAATGAGACAAATCAATAAAACAAGAAGAGTGACTTGTGAAACTAAAGGCTATTGTTTTTCTGGACTAGAGGCAGACAAAGGCAAAGGGGAGAAAGAGAATCCCAGAGAGAGAAAATTAAAAATAGAGAAGATTGAGAAATATAATATGTTATGATAGTCCAAGCCACAGAACATTGTCTGACACTTCTTTTTCTTTTCTATCTTTCTCTGCGTCCCACCTCTTTGAAATGCTCCTCATCTCTCAGGGCAAGGAATGAAAGAAGTAGAAGAGAAACAGAAGGATAAGACGCAGGAAACAGTGAAGGTAGGTAGGTTAAAAAAAGATGAAGCGGAAGACAAAAGGGGGTGGAGAGATCAAGAAAAAGGTGCAAAGGGTAAGGAGAGAGGAGGAGAGAGAGAAGAGGGGGAAGGGAAAAAAAGCAACCCATCACCCAACAAGATTCCCTTCCCCTATCATCGTGTCCCATCTCACCCTGTCAAGGAACGAGCCGAGCAGAATGAAAAACAGGGAAACATGCAAGTTTACCCTCCTTTATCTCCCTTTTCTCACGCAGGTGAATCCTGAGAGAATAAAGAAGCCTGTGGAAGAATACATTGCCCTCTTTCATCAACATGTTTGTCTGCCATTTCTTTTTTTGATAAATCATTCACACAAAAAGCACACAGCAGATCAGCACATGCAGTGCTTGATACCAAGGCCTTTAAGATATCAGGAAAAAAAAAAGTGCAGAACATCTTTTTTTGTTCATATCTGGTGTGAGCTACTGCAAGATTGGTTTTATGATTATGGTTTATCTGATTCACACTGCAACACAATTTAAACCTCCAAAAAGTAACAGCACTAACAGTAAAATGTGTTTTTAACAGCATTGTAATGCCCTTTTCAATAAAAATTAAACTACAGGAGACACATTAAATAAGATAACCAATAAAACTGCAAATACAGGGACAGAGAATAAAACAAGAGGCAAACAGGCCAACAAGAAACTGTGGGAAATAAAAGGGAGAGAGTATATGAAGAGTAAACTAAATAAAGCATACAATAAACAATAAAGCAAATAAAGCTGTTCCAAGAACTAAGAGCAAAAACTCAATTTTAAGTGTGCAAACCTTCAACTGAGGCAAAAATACAGCAGGCTGACACTGACAGAGACTGACAGCAGAGTCATTGCAGAAAGAAATAAAACAACTCTCAAAGAGTCAGGGATTTATTGAGGAAATTCAGGCTGTTTATCATGACAGGTAGCAGACAAAGAGGCTTTTAAACTAAACGAACACAAGGTCACTCACAAGCGTCTCATCTACACACACTCATAGCTATTCAGTGATGTCAACAATTCCATCCATGTCAGCTCTCTCATAAAGACGAGAGAAACAGACAGAAATATAATGTGAAAAAATGTGTAATTCATGTGGCTACTTATAATTAGCTGACAAGAACCCAGCAAGTGACTGAAGCATTAGATTAAACAACGTTCTGTATTTAACAGCCACGACTGTACGCTTCAGTGCACAGGGAGTGCAATCACAAAACCTCACACACACATACACACACACACTCATACTCATGTCAAACAAATACGTAGGCATGCACACACCCACCCTAACCTTCCATGGCTGCCACAGCGCTGCACCTCTACTGGCTCTTGACAACAGTCTAATTGGTAATTATTCACATGCCCCCCTCCTGGGAACCAGCAATCCTAATGAAACTGCTTCAGTGTCTGGTGCGCAGACAGGTCTTTAGCGCGTACACACACCCACACAGAAACACACAGAAATGGGTATGAGAGTTGAAACACACACATAGCCAAACTCGGGGTACGTAAAGAGGTCCTTGAGGTCAAGTCAAAGTTTAAAGATGGATGAAAATCAGATGGGGTAATTAACTTGACCTTTGGAACTGACATTGACCCTGCTCACAAACGAGTGTATCAGTGAGACATTGTTGGCGATTAATAGAAAATGATTCAAGCATGAACTTTGCATAAATGGTGTTTTAATTACATGTCTGACGGCTTACAGAACACCTCACTTCTGCATGTTTTCCATTTTGTTTCCAGTGTTATTTAATGCCCATAAACAAGTCTTTTTTCCAGATGTTGACGCAACCATCAAGAAATATAAGGTTTTTACAGGACATGAATTATATGGATTAGACACATCTTACAAGTGTATGCAGACTGTTGAGGCACAATCACACTTGAGTGAATGAGTCATCTCATTTCGCTAATGTCTGACTTTAGTGTCATTTCTAGGTTGGCAGCCATTTTTAGATCCAATATGATGGCTAAAAAGGGCCCTGCTGATTGCTGTCATGTTATAATCAAGTCATTTGCATATCATCACGTTTGATGAGGTAGATTACTTGGCAGAGAAGTCTGTGACTTATAATATCAGGGTGGATGATGGCAAGAGCCAAAAAGAGGGCATGAGATTGGCAGAAAGACAGCAGAGAGAAAATAGCTGAGGGAACCAAGAGAAAGTCGACTTTGACTTCTCAAAGACAAGCAGGACGTTCATCCTCGCGTCACTCAGAAGAAAAGTCGGAGAAGACAGAGAAGGTCATTGTGCACAGAGAGCGAGACTCCGTACTGTCAATCACAATAAAACAAGAGCTCTAACAAAACAAATGTATACTGTGAGGAAGGCCTCGCTGGTTTACATAATGTACAGGAGGTAACACACTGTTCCTGCTTCTTTTCCAATTATTTATTTTTACACCAAGTCTCAAGAACAAAGTGTGTTCTTGTTAGTTTGTCATGTGTCCATGACAACATATTCACTGCTTCTGGCTGCTTGAGAAGAGACTGTGAGCCCACACAAATAAAGGTGTAGGGCAGATTTCACGATGGCAGTGCCGCTTACATGACAGAATGTACCTCTTTGACAGAATGTGCATATGTGTTTATTAAAGATGAAATGTCTTCAGTGACCCATACACAGTTATGTACTTACTGTAAACACAGGCGTGATTTTACTGGAGAGCTGTGGTTCCAGTCTCACAGATCTTCACTCTGAATTTCAGGGGGAAATATTTAACAAGACCTCCTAATTAAACGACAATCCATCATTTGTAATGCCGCTTTACGGAGACACGCATTTTCTGTTCTGACACCTCTGTTGACAGGATGATGTACAAATCAAGGTTGCAAAAATAAAAACATGTTTTGTTCTCACACCACTATAGTTTATAATTGATTACATTGAGGCACCATGATGATTTGGTTAGAGTTAGAGAGGGAAGGTTGTGGTCATTGTTTGAAAAAGCATTAACTGCTTGTAGAAAACAGGAAGGAACAGCGGCCACCTGCATCAGACTCTGAACCATCCATCCTGACCTCGTCCCTCTGCAGACATGTTGGCTCAATAAATACGTCACTGTATTTCCTCTATTGCTTCCAAAGGACAAGAGGCATAATTCCTACAGTGTGTCGTAAAAATGTCGTTTTGGGGCATTTACTGAAATAACTCTGGAACACACAGTTGTATTTTTCAGTCATCAATTACTTTGCAAATTAGGATTTAAATTCATCATGAGCCAGGTAAAAATATTCAATATTCATATCTCAGGGAGTTTTATTATCTCATTATATCCAATTTGGGGGATTAATTTACCCAGAAATCCAAAAATGTCTCTAACAGAGATCCCTTTATACAACCAGAAAAGGCAATTTAGGGCTGCAACTAAAAGTGACATAATTATTGTAATTATCGATAATTTTCTCAAACAATCAATCAGTCATATAATGGAAGAAAAAAATAGATTAATCAGTTCTAAAAATAGTAGGCACGGCTAATCGATTAGCAGCTCTAATTTTAATTGTTAAGACTTTCGCATTAATTTTTTTTTACCCCCAATTAAACCAAGAAGAAGAAATAAAGTTCAGCTCTGATGTGTATTCGGGTCAGAGGTCAGTGGACAAACACCTGTAAAAGAAACCAGCAGTGAATACATGGAAGCACCTGACTAAAAGAATCCGTTTCACGGCCTGTCATACCATCCCCCCTTTCCTCTGAGCCTACATCAACTGTGATGATCCATCATCTATGATGAGATTAAAGTGGAATGAACATAAATTATGAATGCTGTAACCTACAGTAATCCTGAAGTTTAGCCATGTTGAATTGTACATGAGGCTTTGGAGAGGAGGATGTGTGTGGTTTATAAGTAGTATAGGAGGGAAAACATGTATTCTGCGTCAGCCAAAAACAATATGGCGTTCATGAATAATATAGGAGCCTATAGGCAGGCTGCAAAAGACAAATAAATACCTGTGTGAAGAGGGGGAGGTGAGAAACTGAAAGAACATCACGAAGAGACAAAAAAAGAAAGCGATGGTTCTCAGTAAAGCAGGACTAATGCATTTGACTTTGACTTTGTTTACCAGAGAATGCCGGGTATTAATTAAAGAGACGCACAGGGACGGTGACATGACAACAACAGAGAACTACTGTTAAGATCAGAGAGATAGCATGAATGCGACAAAACATCTGGCCCTCCTCTGACTGACACACAAACTCCACGACAGCTCACAGATGTCCGCATGTCACACTGAACACACACACACGCACACACACAAACACACAAAACAACAGATGAATCACTGTGTCATTCATTGCCCCTCAGGGTGCCATCTTCCACAAGGCGGAAATATAGCGGATTCCCTCTTTAATAAATGTGGAGGCTGCTCCCATTAATATATTTATATCTTCTTATGCACCTTGTTGAAAGCACATCCAGGGAGATTTCAAGCTATATGAGCTTATTTCTTATCTACTAAGACAACTGAGCATGCCACCCCCTCCCCTTCCTCCCCTAACATCTTTTTATCCCCCTCTTCCCCTGTGCTCATCTCTTTCCCTCCATTTTTTTCCGTTTCTCCACACTGCAGAAATGGGATTTGAGTATTTGGGGTTCACATGGCGGGCAAGTCTTGAGGACTAAAAGTTTCAGTTCCGTTTCAATCGTTTATTTGGGGAAAGTTTGAACAAACCCACTCACAGCCTGGAGACATACAATATGATAAGAAGGCTGGCTCATATCTGATAACCAGTTGCATAAACATAGAGTGAGAGAGGACAGCCTACGCTGGCTGATGCAACAGAAATAAAGCGTGTGTACTGCAGCTTATATTACAGCCTTGTGTTCATATATAATACCACTTCATTTTCCTACTGCCCATGCTGAGAGATGTGCACAAACACACCCACGCTGCCTCTTCCTCTGCGATGCTCGTCCTTTTTCTCTCTCGCTCTGAAAAGTTCCGCAGGCATTGTAAAGTCACAAACTACCTCTGGCTGGTCAACAAGCCAGAATGGAGAGTTTTTGAGTTTTACCTTCAAGCAAGAAGGAGATAACCACGAGAACCAACCAGCGCTCAGGTCAGTTCTGTTCAATACTTTGCTTTACGATCAAATACCAAAACTGACAACATTCCCATCAGCCTCAGCTGTACTCTGTCCTTAGTGTTACTGTACATTAGCATGCTAAATTATTAGCAGGTTCATAGCATGCTAATGCTAGCTATTTACAGTATAATTAGTGGACAGAGCTTCCACGTCTATAACGTAAAGCTAGCTCAGACATGTTGTAATTTCTTCTAATGGCCAGCAGGGGCGGCTCTTTTTTTCAGTAATTGTTTCGCTGGAACAAGAGAATGTTGAAGACTGGACAAGCCACCATTTTTTCCTGTTTGAAAGCTAGTCCAACCTAAGCGCAGCACAACATGCAGAACATCACCCACAAGATCCAGAGGCTTCAGAACAAACCAACGGGTGACGTCACCGTGGGTTTACACTTGATACTAACATACAGTAAGCATGCTAGCATGGCTATATAGACTGGATTTCAGTGTTGTTGATTGCTCTTTGGTTGGATAACTTCTGTGAGAACAAACATGTTAGTGGAGCTGTTTTGTTTTGTAGGTTGTTGTTTTTTTTCTTCTTTTTTTCTTATTGTGAAATAAAAATAATTAAAAATAAAAATGACAAAAGGTAAAAGGCGGGGTTTATGTCCATCTGTATGTATAGCCCAGAGTGACATTTGCTCAGCAAATTCTCCAGAGACCAGTGTATGATGGAGTCACTTTGGCTTCCACGCTTCCTGTCAGGGGAATCGTTCCAGATGTGGTTATGTGGTTTGTTAGGATCAAAGGGAGTGAGAGAGAGAGAGAGAGAAAGAACGAAAGAAAGAAAGATAGATAGAGAGAGAGAGAGAGAAAAGGATATGCCACGTCACTATTTTGTTTCAAGTGGTAGTCAGTCAGTCAGTAATGGTGCAATATGACTTTGTACTCCAGGCAGGTATAGTTTTGAGGTATGGATATGAGTTGGGGGAGATATTGTTATCACTATTATATTTTATTATAATATAATATATAGAGAGAGGAGTACAATATATAATATATATATTGTTTTTCAGATTTTTCTCAACCCATGTGGGGTCCTGACCCCTAGGTTGGAAACCACGGCACAGAGTCCAGTCCAGTCCAACTCTTTGTTTGTCTGGTGATGATTTGTCAAATTAAACTCACCAAGTAAGATTTCACACCTTTACTGAGACTATGACTCAGTCATAGTCTGCATGTAACCTTCTCCCCCACATACTGCACAGTAAAAACATTGGAGCTGGGGCTGAGTGAAAAAGTAGAAAAGTTGAAGAGTGTGTCACTTTGCTGGAATAAGCTTCCCGTCTGTTATGATGCAGCGATCTTTCTCTGCAGAAATTCATCTCCTGCATTACCACGTGAGGGGGAGAAATAGCTTGGTGTGGATAGCTTTTATCAATGGCTGTTTCAAAAGTTGGATAGTGACAGTGGAGGGGTGAAAGAGAGTGTGTTTCAATAAGAGATGCCCTGCATGCAGAGGGATGAGCTGTAGATGTTTTCAGACTGGAGAAGTAGCGTGTCACATAAATTGAAAAAAAAAAAAAGGAAAATAGAAGTTTTTGTGAGCACATGTTAAAAAAACAACATGATTTTAGGAAGTGTTGTGAGTTTGGTCATGTTTGATTTTTCCACTGAAAAGCATTGAACAGCAGGAGTAAAAAGCCTGCAAGCTAGTGATGCCTGGTCTTCATTCAACAACACAGATATCTGTGTTTGGTGTGGTCTAACACATTCTTAAATGTTGTTTTCTTCTTCTTTTTCATTCAAGGACACACTGTATGGATGTAACATGTCTGAATGGCAGCCAGGCAGGTGGTGTCTGCAACAGAGGAAGCTAATGACACTTTAAGGTTTCACTACAGGGGGTTTTGCTCACTGCCTGCCTGCCTGCCTGCAGCACGCTGACATGTCCACTGCGTTACCCTCCCTACCACTGGCGTGTGTGTGTAACTGCGTGCACATATGGGCGTGAGTGTGTGTGTCTGTGTGTGTGTGTGTGTGTGTGTGTGTGTGTGTGTGTGTGTGTGTGTGTGTGTGTGTATCTGTATCTCTCTCCCCTGGTGCCAGAAGGAAGTGAAAGGTAGAATTTATTCTGAATATCGATCGTCTGGCATCACTGTGGGTGTTCTGTGCCGTGGTGTTCAGCTGGGGAGCAGAGATTGATGCCTTGTCAGTCTGTTGTCACAGTGAGGAGAGAAGGGCTGTCAATGATACATAAATCTACAGCAGAAGGGTCACAAGGGGGGCAAGAAGAAATATAGACATTTGGTAGTGACTAATTTGGTGCCATATTTGTTCTCAGATTTGTAACACTAATGAAGTTGCCCCTCAGCAGGTGCAGTTATAGGAAACATGCCTTAAAGTGACTTTATGTTCATATTAGACTAACTATTAAGCAAAAGTAACTTGTTTTAAGCAAAAATGTACTGACAGTGAACATGCCCAGTTTTATAGTTATTTTAATACTAAAAAAAATATCAAAATATCAAAAAATATCTACAACCCTTAAATCAGTCATTTCCCAAAGAGAAGTACACTCAGTTGAGAAGAGGTTAGACACTTTAATCTGGCACTGTGAAATGCTTCATCAGCATGATCAAGAGCTTCAGAGAGGAGAGAAAGATGATGATGAGACATACTGACACCCAAGGAGCCAGGAGAGTAAATAAAGTAGACACCTTGAACTAATCTGCAAACAGACATAAAGATGACCACAGTGTGTTTCAGCTCAGAGCATCCACTTCTATAGGCAACTCCAAGATCTTCTCTTTTATTGTGAGCTCATTTATCATCAACCAGCTTGTGAATATTTTGCTTATACCCTGAAAGTGTATTTTAGAACCAATGACACAAATCATTATTTAGATTATGAACATTATTTATGTCAAACTGACATTATGTTCTCTTACACAAAATGTAGATTACTTTAAAACATCTGTACTACATGAAGTGACACAGAATATCTTTAACATACCGACAATCATTCCATATACTTAGAATGTAAAGTTGTCTGATCCTTTTTCTGATTCTGATCCTAACGCCTTTGATAACCTTAAGAAAGCTTCAGCAATCATGAAACTGCTGATGAGCTCATCTAAATATATTCACCATCGCCATCTTCAAATTTTAGATTTCTTGTCTTTTTTTTAATCTTGGAAAATCCAAGAATGAGTGATTTCAATGTCAAAAAGGTTTCATGTAAATTAAAAAGAGATTTGGGGGAACGACTCTCCTTCCTTTACAGGTCTGATGTACATACAACGCTGTTTTCAGCAGACTGCCAACTGTTGCACATCAGAGCTCCCCACCCACCACAACAGATCTCAATCTGTGAAACACGGAATGACTTTAAAAACCCAGAAGCAGAGAAACAACGCGACAGAAAACTGAAATGATCATATAATTGTAGCAAAGACCAATTTGTCAGAGGTTTAGCAGCTTCTTCTGAACAGATGTGCTGCACTATCCTATTTAGTTCATCCAGTTTCTCAACAGACAGGAGGGTGACAAGCAACAGAAGCTTCATTAAAATCAAATGAGCTTGTGATAACACAGCCCAATACCAGCAGCCTAAATACATTCATATTTCTCACATTTCTTGAATATATTTTGGAAAGGTATTGATTCGAAGCAGAAAACAAACAAAGCATTTTAAATTACACCACTTCCATTTAACAAGCAGGCTGTTTACACTCACTTTCAGGCTAAATCATACAGCAAGCTCAAAATATTTTACACATCTCCTCATTAACAAAGGGGACAGTGAGGACAATACATGGCACAATCAACTGATGCCAACTAACTTTAATCTCCCCTTAAATCTCTCCTGGGATCCACTCTGTGACCGTGTGGTGCGTGCCAGCTGTTACCTCCATGAATGTCACCGTCATAAAAAAGACAAAAAAAGTGTCATGAAAAAGTGTTTCATGAAAAGATGTACCCAAAAGCTTTCCCTCAAATGCTGAGCACATCTGTGCTTGCATGCAAGCAGCCTCTCTCCGCTGATGGCAATGTGGAAGCAAGCCAGAGAGAAAGCACTCAGTGGCACGGCGAGGGCTCAAATAGCAAGAGAGAGCGAGGGTTGGATGCATTGCTGTTGTTGAAATGTACTATGAACACACAGCTGTCACAAAATTTACTTTCACCCAAATTTCAAATAAGTACAGTTGTCGCTTTTCCCATTAAAGTCAAGCATGAATGTGTTGATTTATTCAGCAGAGGGGAAGACTAAGAGAGGATGGGAGGAACGTGTTTGGATGCTCAGTAATGCATCTGACTGAGAGCCGGTTCTTGAAGTAATCACTAGGTGACATATTTTTGCAAACCAGCTTGAGAAACAAAAAACTGCATTCACATCCAGGATCACATGACCAGAAACCCATGAGCATGACTGTGCAAACAGGTCAAAGTTAAACCAGAGGTCTGACTGTAAGTTATAGTATTCCATAGTTTACAATACAATAGTAAAAATGCTTGATGATTTTAAATTGGACTATTATTAAGAATTCACAATAACCATAATAATAATAGTGAAAATAAACATTCAGAACTTTTATAAACTAGCTTCAAAAACTGCTAGTTTGCTTTTCAGATCATTTCTCAAAGCTTAGGCATGGCAGATCATGTTACTGAGAGTAATGAGTACTGAGAGGAAGCAAAGAAGTGCACTGCTGTGGATAGCTGACCAAAAAAATGTATATAAGTTAAAATGTACACTAAAGAATATGTTCAGTGCTTTACTTTGCTGCCAGTAAGCCCTTTCTAACACAGAACTGATCTATGCTCTCTTCATGGTTTTAGTGACTGTTATTTTCTTTCTGTCACATTCTAATAAACTAAGTTTTACAATGAGAAAGGAGGCCATTAAGCTCGTCTTACCCCAAAACCCCACCAAGCATGTCTCTGTCATGTTTGCATGTCCTGCATGCGACTTCAAACCCCATCTGGAGCATTTCAGAAGCGTTTAGCCCACCAGACTTTGTTTACTTGCTCAGATTCGGTCATTTTCCTGGTTTATGTGCTTCTAAATCTGCTTCTACATGTGTAAATATGCTATGTAGTTCATGACTGGCAGTTTGCATGGGATATTTTATTTTGAAAATCCACTGGCTTCTCTATCCTTTTTCTGAGTCTGACTCTGCCAACTCGAGGTGCTCTGTGTAAATTGACGTGGGCTGCTCATGGCGCCCATCAAAAATAGAACAGCCACAGAGCCGGTGGGGTTTCAAACATTGACTAGAACGGCCGCGTATCACTGGAGCACTCGATGAAATTTGGGGGTTAGTTCAGTAAATGAGAGAAACCAACCAAAGTGTAACCACGCACAAGTCAAACCCAATATCAACAAAGACTTAAATGACTTAATGACAACATTTCAAAGGCCGTTGTGGATTTACTGCAACCAACACAACCAACCACTGCCAACAGTGAGGAAAAAGGTAGTGTCTAACCCTTCAAATCTCAATATCCTTTTTCATCAAAGAGAACCTTTTCACATCGCTCCTCAGACCCCAAATTTACAGATAACTGTATATTGTCCTCTTAAACTACACTAAGCCAAAGCTCTTTACAATTTGCTTTTTGTTTACACACACACACACACACACACACACACACACACACAGCAGCAAGTTTCAATTCAAGGTGCTGACCTGACCACAGGGAGCAATTTGGGATTCAGCATCTTGCTCAATGGCACATAATGCGTGGACAGGAGGAGGGGGATCAAACTATCAACTCTGTGAATGGGATACATTCTACCTGCTCATGTCTCAATCAAGACACCTCATGTATAACTCCCTGTTTATTTTCTGTCTTTCGTTCATGCAGTGGAAATTCTTTATTTCATTTTATAGAGCTGATGTCAGGAGATAAAGGTAAGGTAGCACTTAATCTGTTTACAGATAGTGTATAGTTCAGTACTTGGAACATTTCAACAGCTAATTATTATTAACAATTCCAATGTTTCATGAATGAAACTGTTTTCTGGTATTGTACCACTATGGCTAACACTTGTGTTCTTTCTAGTCAGTGTTTGTGTTTCCAGCACCTTCCACCGCAGCATGTTTCAGAAACGTCTCTCTGATCTGCTCTGCTGAGAATACGCAAGAATAATCAGATGGAGCTGCCAGAAGTCAGACACAGACAGGACATAGAGAATCTGGTCAATTTTCAAAATAAATCATCCTGTGCACACTCCTGATCATGAAAACAAACAAAAGAGAAACATTTTAACTACAAAGCCTCCTAACTCATCATAGAAGCACATAAACAAAGGAAGAATGAACAAATCTGAGCAAGTTAACAGTCTGGTGGGCAGAAAGCTCTGCTTCTCTTAAGTCTGTCTGTATGAGAATGGATTGAAACAATGCTGAGCGTGCAATGTCACAGAGTTAGATGGAATCAAGGCATTAGGCACAATAAACTAGTTGGTGTCACATGTCCTCTTTACACTTGCTCTATACAGGTGCACAGGTGCACTTGAACAATCTAATGTCATCCAATACAACAGCTTTGCCATAAATTCTGTCTTAATAAAGTTTGATTGAAGTGGATCTGTACAAATACACCTAATGAAGTGGCAGGGGAGTATAATGTGTAATAATGTGAAACATTTACAGACAAAGTGAAACATTACAGAACAATGAACTATCTGTGGGCAGACCATCCAAATAAAGTGTTACAAAAGGCAGTAACATAAACATATCAAAAGGCAGACAAACTCAGGTGGATCATCAGGTTCTCGCTTCCATTTTCTTTATCTTCGTTCTCCTATCACCCCCTGGCCCTGGTGTATTATTCTGTGATTCTAAACATGTGATTTTCTGGGGGATATCATGAATTATTCATGAGTAAGCTGGAGTGACAGGTTGAAAAAACTCACACACAAAGCAGCAGGGGTCCTGTTGTGGCTGATCATTCAGCTGAATACCATTAGTCAGGTTTTACATGTGACCAATACCATCATAGTATTTGAAGTGGACCCCACACCCTACACCAGGGGTCAGCAACCCAAAATGTTCAAAGAGCCATATTGGCCCAAAAAAAACAAAAACCATACCTGTCTGGAGCCGCAAAAAATTAAAAGCCTTATATAAGCCTAATAAGGAGGCAACATAGGCTGTCAGTATATTAGCTATATAAGCCTACTATTAAAATGACTAAGTAGGCTACAAATACAAAATGAGCATTCATGATCAAATGCTTATTTTCCCTGCAGCGCATTCTGTGGAGAGAGACGCACCATGTGACTGCTCTGCTGTACCATATTTGGTGCTTCAAGTTTAACTTCCATTACAATATTAATATTAATGTTTTATGTTTTGTTGCATTATAGAAATACAATAAATAGAAATACAGATTTTTGGTGTCATTTTTTTTATTCTGAGGATTCGAGAAAAAAAAACACAATGGGAAGTGCATAATAGGCATAATAGGAGTGCAATAACACGCAGCCTGCATTTATAAAAATAAAACAGCAGCCTTTTGAAAAGCTAAGTAGGCTACATAAAATGAAAATAAGCCAGTTTAATTTCAATTTCTGTGCATTATCCTATTTTCTTTAGTGTTCCGCAAGTGCCAAGTTGAGTAGCCTAAGTCAGTGCAAATGAGTAAAATAAATAAAACAATCCTTTTTTCTTCTCCCCCTCACGTGGCCTCAGACAGAAATGAATAGGCTGCAATTGCAAACGAGTAATAAAACAGCTGCAATTAAAAGGCAGCTTGCTTAAAAAATAAAACACAGTAGAACAGCTGAAATTACTAATATTAAAATAAGACAGTTAAAGTTTAATTTTCTGTGCGTTATCCTCTTCTCTTTAGTTTTCTGCAAATGCCAAGTAGCCGAAGTGCAAGGGTCAAACGCAGCAGCTTCCTCTTCTCTTTTCCTCCTCTTATCTCAGCAACAGACACGCACAATACATCCACAGACCAGAGTGATAAAACACAATAATTGTGTCATTCCAAATATATACTGACAAAAATCAGAAATCCATTCATAAAAACAGCCACTTTGTTACTAAATATGCGCCTATGACAGGATTGTTTTCTCACCTGTTCAATGTGACTTCTTTTTTCGGACATCACTGGACAGCTTCTTAACATCGGGTATGTAAGACGTAACTTTAATCTTCACACAGGACTGCAAGCTCTCATCTGTGAGGCGGGCGCGGTATTTGGATTTGATGTAGTTCATGTTTGAGAATATCTGCTCGCACAGCTATGTTGATCCAAAGATGGATAATATTCCAAATGTGTATTTCTTCACACACCCATTTGTTTCAGGGGTGCCATCACCTTTTTAAAAGTAGTATTGCCAAATTTCTTGCCGAGGCCTGTTGTGACATATAGCGCGACGACCCACATGTTGTAGACATTTTATAAATTCTTACACTGTAAAAAATATTTGTTGATTCAATCAAGTGATCTTGTTCTGTACTAGGACTACTTCTATTCAGTTTAAATATGCTTCCTTATATTTATCGATCAAGCCTGATGAAACCAAGTTGGATGACCTACAATTTTCTGATGTTGAATTCAGACAAAACTGAAATTCTTGTAATTGGACCCAAACACCTCAGAAACTCTGGTTTCCTTAGACAGAATCACCCTGGCCTCCGGCTCCACCGTAAAGAATCTTGGAGTTGTTTTTGTTCAGGATTTGTCCTTTAATGTCCACATAAAACAAATTTCGAGGACCGCATTCTTCCACTTACGTAACATCACCAAAATCAGATGCATCGTGTCTCAAGCAGATACAGAAAAACTAGTCCACGCATTTGTTACTTCTAGGCTGAACTACTGTAACTCTTTGTTATCAGGCTGTGCCAATAAGTCTCTGAGGACTTTGCAGCTAATTCAGAATGCTGCTGCACGTGTTCTGATAGGAACCAAGATCAGAGATCACATCTCTCCCATTTTGGCTTCCTTGCATTGGCTACCTGTTAAATCTAGAATAGAATTTAAAATTCTTCTCCTTACATACAAAGCCCTTAATGGTCATGCACCGTCATATATAACATCATATCACCATAAAGAACTCATAGTACCTTACTACCCCTCTAGACCACTGCGCTCTCAGAATGCTGGGTTCCTTGTGGTTCCTATAGTTTCCAAAAGTAGACTGGGAGCCAGAGCTTTCAGCTATCAAGCTCCTCTTCTGTGGAACAAACTACCTTTCTGGGTTCAGGAGGCAGACACAGTCACCACCTTCAAGAGTAGACTTAAGACTTTCCCTTTTGATAGTGCTTATAGTTAGTGCTGGCACAGGTCATCCCTTAGATATGCTGCCATAGGACTAGACTGGGGACCGAACTGCCTGTTTACACTAACTTGACTGCGACACTGGCTGCTGCGATTATGAATCTGTCATTGTTTTGGTCAAAACTAGAGTAGAGTACAGATACTTTATAGTCTGGGGACCACGTACTCAATTTCTCGTATGAGAGGTGTGGATAACGACTGCCCATGGCCGTTTCTTGGGGCATATACGTAGCCCATAGCCAACTGTGTCAGTTGTACCCGATGACGTATTTAGAGCGACAGAAATAGTGGTGTGTGATGTTACGTATTTTGGTATCGATCCGATACCATGTAAATACGGGCCAGTATCACCTATACCAATACCAATACTTTTCAATAAATAAGGTGGATGTGTCATTGAATTGCTAAATCTCAATTAATTTTCATGACCTTAAGTGCTTTTTGTGATGTTTCCTTTTTTATTATTCAATAGTTAAAACCCAGGACAGAATTAGTACAAAGTTTATGATTAAATAGAACATACAATACAACAATAGAAGATTTTAAACACAAGAAGGGGGAGGGAGAGTGAAGTGTGCCAGCTCTGCACTGACACAGGAGTGGTGAGTCTGGAGACCTTAAAGGATTTATTTAAAGGATTTAAAGAAGAACAGCTGCTGTAATTTAACTTATTTTCTATTGTCATTATGGGTGATGAAAAGTCTTCAATTTGCTGCTCTAGTGCAGCTTTGCTCTACCTCCTAGTGGTGTGCTCATGTTGTTTTCAAAAATCCATTAAAAACAGCTTGCACCAACACTGCTGCTTTGACTCATGTAATATATCATGCTGATCAGCACAGGTATTGCAGTTTGTACTAATTAGGCAGTTAATTATTGCTAAATTCAAGTACTCTATTTCCACTTTTTCCATTCATACACTGTGTCCTGCATAGGGTGACAATAAAATACAGTTCTCCCCTGCTTCCAGTCACTTTGCCATGGCAGGTGAAAATGGTGAATGGTGACTCCTCGGTTTGAGTTTTTGTGCGTGTGTGTGTAATGAATGTGTGTGTGGGAATTGGGGAGGGGGTGTTATTGTGTGAAGCATTTCTGTTACAATATTTTGTTTGCATGAGAAGTGTAATTAAAGCCATATTGATTTGATTGATTTGTCATTCCCACTGTGACCCAAACATCTGCCCTTGGATGACGAACCTTTGGAATCCTGGTACAATCATTGCTGCTATGAACACATTATAACCAACTGATTATGATTATGGTGAAACCAGATCATATTTTATGGGTAAAATATCATCCATCCAGCCATCATTTATCTGAAACCGCATATCCTCATCCGGGTCACAGTGGGCTGGAGCCTATCCCAATTTACTTTGGGGTACATAGAGACAAACCATTCACACCCACAGACAATTTAGATTCACCAATTAACCTGCATGACTTTAGACTGTGGGAGGAAGCCTCTGATGACCTCCGGCTGTTCTGCCTCAACTCAAACTGCTGTCAACTGTAGCTTCTGTTAGCTAATGTTAGCTATGTTTTTTTTTAGCTTTGTTACCCGGGATGCCTGGGCTGTGAGCTCACAACACTGAGGGAGTATTTGTACAACAGGTGTGGTGTGGTGAAGATGATCTGCTGTTGGAAAGCAGAGCCAGTGTCATGCCAAAGCTGAAGTGAGATTATACTCTCAAACAATGTTACACACAATGTTACTTCAATGAAAACATGCCAATGAGCCAGAATGACTAATGCTCGAAAGTTTTATTCTTCTCCATAAGCTGTGCCAGTGTGACAATGAGCTACCATTAAATTTCATTATTTACACCTGTGCTTTTCTTGCCATGACACGTCAAAATGTGTTTTTAGGAAAAGGCCTCTAGCAGAACTCTAATACCGGACAGTATTTTTTCATAGCAGGACAAAGTTGATTCAGTCAGTCAATTTTGGATGTGTGATTTTGAGATGGTACTCCAAGTTGCTTTCCTCAAACTGAAGCAGGTTTGATTGCATATTTAACACAAAGGGTTGAATCCAAGGACAATGACCATTTTTCTCTAAATTTCCTATTCTCATATATGCACCTTTCTATTTTTCAGTGTGACCACCTGGAGTGTAACTGCTAGTCCCTTCTGCAGCTTCTTCATTTTGATTTTCGTCTCTCACACAGTGTCTTGTTTCTTTCATCTAATGTGCAACTTTAGTCATAAGTCAATTTATTTGTAAAGCACATTTAAATAAAATGAGACATTGCCCAAAGTGCTGTACAACATCAAAACAAAATAAAATACATTAGAAGGAAACAAAGAAATAAAATAAATAAATAAAACAATTTAACCACAAATTAAGCAATTACATAACAGTAAGGAATAATAAATGAATACTGTAAAACAATAACAAAAATTTGTCAAGTCTTAAAAGCAAGTGTGAATAAATGTGTTTTTAATCCAGATTTGAAGGCTGGAAGCGAGGTTGCAAACCTGTTCTGGAGGGGGAGGCTGTTTCAGAGTTTAGGAGCTGCGACTGAGAAGGCCCTGTCGGCCCTGAGCGCCAGTCTAGACCTTCGGACTAGTAATAGTTTTGTTCAACTGACTGTTACGTCCACAAGTGAACGGTCACACGACAACCAGAAAAATTGAAGTCCTAGTGGAAGTGAACCAATTGAGGTTTATTAGAACAACAGAAACAAGGTGAGGTGAGGGAGGGTGGGACTAAGCGATTGTGCCAAATGAACCGAAATTAATATAACAGAACAGGGCCTGTCTACGCTGCCTCTGAATACAGGAAACGAACAAAAGAATGCCTAACTGGCTGATCTAACAAAAAGGCTTTCCAAAACGTTACAAGGATGGCACAACCGATAAACCTAGTGGGATAACAAAAACTTCTATGTGCGTGCAAAATGTACAGGGTACCCCCAACTTACCTAGTCCCAAACCTCCCACATATACCAAGGTCTATGTCTTGAGAAAGAGCACAAAGAGACACTGAATCGTAAATGCCACGGGCAAAACCGAGAGTCCAGAATGAGGAAGAGAGAGAGAGAGAGAAGGCCTGGGACGTCCTCCATTTAAGGAGTCTCCTTTTCTGAGATAGGCCAGCTGATCAGGATGTCATCCAATAGGAGGCCTGGCTTATCCACACAGGTGAGCAGCATTCAGGGCATTACCTGTGAAAAACAGCACACAGGGGAGGGGAGACAAACACAAACTGCTTAGCACGTAACACTGACCTAAGCAAGCGATGTGGGACATATGGATAGATAAGATCTGTGAGATAGGGTGGGGCTAGACCATTTAGACATTTATATACAATCAGTAGTAATTTGAAGTGAATTCTGTAAGGGACTGGTAACCAGTGTAGGGATTCCACGACAGGTGAGATATGTTCACGCTTACATATGCCAGTCAGGAGCCTAGCTGCAGCATTTTGAACCAGCTGCAGCCTCGATATTTGTGCTTGGTCCATTCCGACATATAAGGAATTACAGTAGTTGAGCCTGGAGGAAATGAAGGCATGAGTGACCTTCTCTCAGGGTCTCGAGGGGAAAGGAAGGGTTTGAGCTTGGCTAAAACTCTTAATTGATAAAAAAAAAAAAAAAAACTGGCTTTGACGACTGAGTTTATCTGTAAATCTAATTTGAAAGAAGAATCCAAAATAACACCAAGAGTATGAGATTTCGATAGATCGATAGAAGAAGAAATGTTGTCAGGTGACACAGGTGAGTGGCGCGAGGGATTGAGTACCAGAATCTCTTTTATTTTCATTGAGGGAGAGAAAGTTTTGCAGCAGCCATGTATTAACATCGGCCAAACAACGTGTTAATGTATTTATGAAGTCGGTAGTAGGATTCAGCGGTAGATATATCTGAGTATCGTCAGCGTAAAAGTGATAGCCAACATTGTGTCTTTTAAAAATAAACCCCAAAGGCAGGATGTATACTTAAAATAGAATTGGTCCCAGTATGGACCTTTGAGGTACACCGCTGGTCAGGGGGGCTGACTGGGAGGAGTCAGTTAGGACCTAAACCAATTTAGAGCGGTGCCACAGATACCAACGTACTGCTCAAGACGGGAGATCAGAATCTCATGGTCAACTGTATCAAAAACAGCAGTGAGGTCAAGTAAAACAAGGACAGCGGGGTCACCAGCATCAGCAATGAGTAAAAGATCATTCAGCAACTTTGTTTGATGAGAATTAAGTTTTTATTGTTCATTCACTAGCAGCTAGCATGGGACCCTTCAATAACCAGTGTCATAATGCTATGCTGCTCAGGTGAGTAGTGTTGCCAGATTGGTGAGAGTGTCATCCCCTTTAAACTGGATTCAGTTGTATTTGCTGGGTCGTTGCCCACACTGCGCTATAAGTTGTGTGGCTGTCTGACAGTTGACTTACCACAGCTCAATTTAAATCCTCACGGACAATAAAGAGCCAAGATGTGTTTCCACCCGGTTTCAAACCATGGACCTTTAGAGTGTGAGGCGAATGTGAGAACCACTACGGTACTGAAACCTGCACATACCATGGTCAGGGTTGCGACCGTGTCCAGACACATGCTTCCTGGCCCTCAATTGCTGGGTTAATTGTGCATTTTTATCTCCAAGAGATTGGGTGGGAGGTTTACCGGAAACAGAGCTTGATGGTGAATCTAGCCATTGGTTGATAAGTGAGAGAGAAGAAAAACAGCACCCATAGCAAAAATGATGTCAGCAGCTGAGCAGAAGAACAAGAAAAAATCACAAGGAAGAAATAGGCAGTGTACTGCAAGTTAAATCACGACTGAGTTCTTGGCAACGTTGCCTGAGGCCACTGATGATTCGGCTACATCACTCTGTGTAAACACAACATACATAACAAGCTCTGTTTACACCCAGTTTCGAACCAGGGACCATTTGCATGTTAGTCGAACGTGAGGACCACTACAATATAGAAACCTGTGCACACAACTGAGTGAGCTCATGCGCAGCTGGAAGAACCTATATGCTGAACAGACGTAACCCATGAACTTTCCAAACGCAGACAGACTACGAAATGCCTGACCGAGGAAGAGAATTCTCTGGATGGCTGACACGACAAGTTACAGAAATGGTACACCTCTCTCAGTCCCTGGAACCACTGTCACAATGGCACCAGTTTGGTTGCGTACCAAAAAACAACAATGCAGCATTCCTTGTTAGTATAGTGGACAGCATCTCTGCCTATCACGCGAAAGACTGAGGTCTGATTCCCTGACGGGGACATTTGTTTTCTACCGGCTGTTGGCCATTTGCCAAATGAGACAACAGCAATACAGTGGTGAGAAGAAGAAGAAGAGAAGATACGACATATAAGATAATTACCATTCCTACGAAAAATCGGCAGCAGGCACATCCTATGGCAACTAAGCATTGAGTTCAGCCTCGTCCTGTGTTTGGAGCCTATACTGCCATCTTGTCCTTTGGCGAGCAGGTTGTTTTGAGTGTTGCGTGTATTAGCTGCAGTATCATATTATTTGCCCTGTGAGCTGATTAAAGCTTGGCAAGCTAGGCAATGAGTAACAACTGCTTTAATAGAATGTAGGCAATATTAGTTATACTTGACAAAGAGTTCTGACTTGTTCAGGATATTCAGTGGTTACATTTAGAGCTGCTGCAAATGCAAAAGGCTCAGTACTGGTGTGCTGTGATGTTTAAATCAATCGATCATGACTTTATTCATGACTTTAAAACAAGTCATTTGACAAAATAATCCAAACTCAATGTTGTACTTGAGCTGAGCCGTTGCTGGAGCTTTCATTTGCAGTTCCAGCTTGTAAAGTAGAAGGGGTAGGTTCAAATAAGCATATGCTTCATTGCACTCCTTTTCAGACATGTTGGGTTCACGTTGTTTTGTTTTGACTATTGTTATTGGATTTGTTTGTTTCACTTTACTTTGTTGGGTTACTCACATGTTTGAAATAAACTTAAGATACTGACATATTCACTAGCTGTTGTGATCAATCACTTTGAACATTGTGTGATATAGCTGAAAGGTCGGAAGATCTCAAGGTCAAAGAAGTTTACTTTTAAACCAATAAGATGTCCTAAAAGTGCTACAGATAAAATCATAACTCCTTTGCTTGTGTGACAACAGATCCATCTCTATGATAACTGAGTGATCATGACCATGATGTTGAAAGTCCTGAAAAAAAAAGCTAGTGTGGCGAGGATAAGGTGAAAAACAAAGAGAAATTAAACCTAATAACTTAAACAACCAAATTAAGGGAAGGACCGACAAGGCCACCCTGGGAATTTCCCCCAGATAATTAATTTGGAAGGCACACGGGTAAGTTCACTAGTGATGTTTTGTTCAATATGAACTAATCTTTTATATGACTCAGGAGTAATTTGTACTTTAGTTCATTTGTTACGTGAAAGCTGCTACAAGGAAATGAATGATTTGTTGGTGTCTTGTCATACACGATATATTTATAGTGTGGATGCAGGTTTTTGTTCCAACCAACCAAGAGCACACAGTTTGACCCATCAACTCTCGGAAAACCGCGATCAGTTGATTAGATGAGTCAAGTCTCGTGTGCTGCTGCTTGGTTGGAAGGAAAACCTGCAGCCACACCGGCCCTTTGTGGAACAGTTTGGACACCCCTGGTCTAAAGCAACAGCCTCATATAAGGTAATAATTGTTAGGGCAGCATTAGTTAAACTGCTCCTTAGTGGAAAAACAAACATTTGAATTTGAAAAGTAGCGTTATTCATTTATTTCAGTATCTTGCATAATACTGATCCACTCTGACACATGCCTCATGTGTCAATGTCTGAGTCTTGTCGCTGCAATAATAATATATAATTAATATATATTATTACACTGCTGACGTCCCCGGTGTTAGGCTGGAGTTAGGCTTTAGCCCTCAGACAGCATCAACCATGACGGCAAGAAAGGGAGGACACAGCACGCATACGTACGGGACACGCGGGGCAGCACGCGAGCAGCTGCCCTACAAACAAACAAAAAGGACCGAGCGACCAGTGTGGTGAAGCGGCGGGAAACCATACCTGTCAGGCCAACGACCTGCGACCCGGAAATGACGCACCAATGACGACAGAGGCGTGCGAAGTGGTGGCGCTAGCAGCAACAGCAGCACAGGATGACAGATAGCGCATGTCTGCTGCCACACCAGTAAGTGCATCTTAAGTTCTGATTGTTTTGTCAAACGAACTGAATTTCTTCAGTCTGCAGTATTTATGAGGCAAATAAGACAGCAGTGAATTTGTGTTCCCGCAGCACACCAGCATCCATGCTAATGGAGCGTTAACCAAGCAATTATTGGTGCTGATAATGTTGAAAATCATGAGTGTTTCCCTTTAATTGAAAAGGAGCTGTCAGGGGGTAAATATCTGTTTATTTTGCTATTCATCACCTTGCAGCTCACAGGCTGGTGCTTGACATAGCCTTTAACAATAGGAGCCAATCATGAATTATATCCAGTTGGAGACTGGGAGTCTGTCATTGTCTGTGTGTATGCATATGAATGCGTGTGTGTATGTGTGAAGGACTCATCAGGTTTTTGTCACTGTGTTTGCCAGGAACAACAGAGAGAGTGTCTTGATCAATGCTAATAGTTGTGTGTGTGTGTGTGTGTGTGTGTGTGTGTGTGTGTGTGCATGCTCTGTACCAAAAAGGTTTGAGTCCTTCCTCTCTTTCTGTGTTCAAGGAAATTGCTATTGATGAGCACTCGTGAAGCCTAGGGCCCCATGCAGTTTTAAAGGCAGTACACAGCTTTAATGCAGACATCATTTTGTCAATTTATCCCCAGAGGAATCTTCACAAACCACACACACATACATACACACCTTACACAGGTTGGCTGATTTATGAGGACTTTTCAAAACTAGTGCAAAGAGAGAGATATTGAAAGACGATGTCTTCTTTGCTGCAGAGATGATTGTATAAGAGTTTAGGAGCAAATCTAGCTGATCAGAATTGAATTCAAACTGACAGTAGATCTGGTCAGGTCTGGTCCAGCCAATATTAAGACCTCACCTCACCATCAGTGTGTGAATGAGTATGAATGATTAACTGAACCGATGAGCAGTTGGCACCTTGCATGGCAGCCAATGCCAGCAGTGTATGAATGTGTGAATGAGATATGTATTGTTAAAGAGCTTTGAGTGGTTGGAAGACTAGAAAGACGCTATGTAAATAGAGTCACTTTACCATAATCATTTCTTGGTCATAGAGTGTGCTGAACTGAGGATGTTGTAAGCTGAAGAAAATGTTTTGTGCCGAATATTTCAGGACAAGTACCTTTATACCTCTAGAATCTGACATCAGACATAACTAAGAACACACAAGGTGTGAACAAGAAGATGTACAGCAAGAACTGAATTCAAGAAACACAGTAAACATTTATGCAAAGGCACATATGCACACACCTAATTCCCTCGAAGACCACTATTGTGTTTGTTCAAAACTAAGACTTGGAAATCGTGCAGACACAGTCAGCCCTTGCAATAAATACTGAATTTTAGTTGTACAGGTATCACTAAAATGTCTAATTAATTAAAAATGCTCCCCTTTTGTGAAATGTTGGAGTCAAATCTAAGAAGTCAGTTTAACTGAAAAAACATTTTAGTTGCAAATGAGATGAGTGTGTGTGATAAAGTATTCCACCTGCTTCCCCTATTTATTAAATACATTTTGGTTTTCCCCTTGCAGCATCTCAAGCCTCTATTTTGTCCATGTCTCTCCTTGTGTTGCATGTAAAATGGATGAGCTCCCTGTTTGGAGGTGAGAATATCTTCTGCATAAATCTTTGTCATGTGAATGCAAAAGTGAGAGAAGGAAAACAATGAAATAATTCAGACCATCATTGAATTAATTCAGCTGTAGGTACAGTCAAACACTAATCAGCTCGCCAGAAGAGCTCAGACGATGTA
Source organism: Nibea coibor (assembly GCA_023373845.1). Taxonomy (NCBI): domain Eukaryota; kingdom Metazoa; phylum Chordata; class Actinopteri; family Sciaenidae; genus Nibea; species Nibea coibor. The sequence continues at coordinate 887,550 of CM041735.1, read as the reverse complement.
ACTAAATAGCCTCAAGTCATCATTAAACCACAAGTCACAATGTCTACATAAAGAGGTTAGGTGTGTGTACGAATGTGTGCCTGCAGGCATGTTCGATGCCCGTGCACTGTATTCAAGACTGTAGAGACCAGCAAAAAAAGAATTGAGGTGTTGGTATTCTAAATCTAGAATCATATAACCCCCAGCAGGATTTCTTGTTGTTAGTGTGCTTTTGGATGAGGTTATGAGCAAATACTTTTCATGAGAGGTGTCAGAAATATTTTCTTCCTTTGCAAAACAAACCCTCAGGCTATTTTAACAGTGAAAAGAACACTCTCATGCACTGTTTCCTATCTTATTCAAATTCATCCTCCTCAACAGGTGACCACAGATGAAGTAAGACCAGCGCCTGACCTCTTACTGCAAGGACACATAACCGCAAAGTCATTTTATTTTCCCCCTTCAGGAAAGTTTATCATTAATTATTCGAAAGAGCCTCAAGGCAGCACATTTCCAGTATTTCTGTGTGATGTATGATCATCAGCATGAATGTGAGTGAAATACATGTTTTCACTTTCTGTAAGTCATCTTGTGACCTCCCCAAAGTCCTCCTGAGGGGTACTACTGCTTCAGAACCAGTATCTTAACTCAATTAATAACTAGTGTTCTGTCCTCGCTGAGGTGTAGTAACATTTAATATTGTGAATATATTTCTGTGTCTTGTAGTCATAACAGAACAATCAATCACAATCAAAACAGACAAAAGAGGAAGAAAAGAAAGCAGCTTTAAGTGGTAAGACATTATTTGTGAGCGTACCTATTTGCATCATGTGTTGCTGGAATGAAATGAAGAAAAGGAAAGAGAGTGGAATGGATGCGAGACGATGACATCCCACATCCCCATGTCCTTGCACACATGTTGTAATGAGCCAAAGCCAAATCCACCAACCAATCCACAATCCTGCATACTGTCTGTTTCATAGAAACTCCACCACCCCCTGCTGTCAGAGGCTGTCCTGTTAAGTCGAGCCTCTGCAGGGTGCTCGGCACGAAACTCTGAATCCTGAGCGGCTTGTCTGTCAGTGATTGTGAAGAGAACTGTTTGTCAATCATTTGAATGAGAAGTGTCCTGAGCAATGTAAGAGTGATTGGCTGTTTGCTTGGTTGATTGATAGATTTATTGATTGTGTACAAGGCTGATGGACATCATTATTGAGCTATAGCCTCGGGGAGACAATACAGAAGTGGTTCATGATGTCAGTGGTTTTCATCCAATCAGAGTTGTGACAGGAGGAGGGAGAGGAGAGGAGAGAGATGGGATGACAGACAGGTAGACAGAGGTCATCAGTTACATTGTGTCAGCTATTTCTCTGTAATCGCTGTTATGGGTTGAGACTGGGTTTAATTTCAGCCGAGAAGAACACCTTAAAGCGCGCGATGGAGGCTCTGTTGAGGATAAAAAAAGAACACTTTCATCCACAACGCCCCTGCAGACACGACTTCCCTGACTGGAAGACAGAAAAATGTTGTCTTATACAATACAACAACTGTGATATCTTATTCACATCTTATCTTATATCTTATATTATTTAAAAAGTAATTCACTTACTTTACAAATCAACAAAAACTAAATAGCAAATGTAGTCACATAATTATTGCATTATTTTCCACTGCTCAATACATTACATCAAAGGTGCATATGAACTACACCAAAACTTCCACACCCACATCACTTCCTCTGTAAGAATGCAGATATAGAGAACAAGACATTGTCCTTTAACACGACCATCGCATGTGTCCTGAAGGGATCAGCACAGCTGCTGATGGTCTTTACATTAGCCCTGACTAAGTCCTGAAATCCTGTCCAAACAGTCCTTAAATAAGTTTATTTAACCAATCATCAAACTCAATGTGTAGTAAAGTAATGTGACGGTACCTGGATTAATAAATCTATCACTTATTTTAAAATTGTAATATACTGCAACAAATTGTAATATACTAAGAAATATAATAAGATATTTACTGTGCCCCAGACAAGTTGTCCCAGGAATGTTCCCTAACTGTGACACAAGAATGCAAGCTCAAACTCAATTAAATCAAACTTATTAGTGGTGGCATTTGCAAAGAGATTGGATATTAAAAGGAAGAGAACACACACACAGGGACAGAGGAATCAAGATAAGACCCATGATCATTTTGTGATAACATGGAGATAGAATACATTTTTGTGTGCTTTGTCATCAACTGAAGGACATGTAGTCCTTCTAATGTACACGAACAAGATAATGACACATTACATTTCAGAGAAGAAGGATCTGAGGCATTATCGCCCACACAGAGTACATGAGACATGATGTATACTGTAAATGACCAGTGCTTTAGCATTTTGTTCCTGTGAAGCATAGCAACAAGATGACATCCTATATATAAAACAGGCGCCACATTTACACAGAGTACAGTAACTGTATAACTTTACACACCTTCTCCTGTTAAGTGTGTAACATTTGTGCATATACAGAATACTAAAGTTCAGCTAGTCAGATGAAATGTAGTTATCTTCTGATATCAGTTGAACATTTACTAGCAGGCACTACTGTCTAACTTAGAGTTGCATAACTGCATTGTTATGTCCAGTCTCTATGACCAAAACAAAAATCACCTGAAGCTTTTTTTCACTGAGCACATAATGACATTGATTCTTTTTATGCTGCTAATATAATAAACAATACACAATGGTATAAAAACTGCTTGTATGGGTTAGTCCCGACAGCTCACCTGGTGGAGTGGCACACCATGTTCTCAGGGTGGGTCCTTAAAAATTTGATAAAAGTGATAAAAGCATCCTTCAAAATCAAACATTCCTTTTCAGACTGTTCAAGTTAGTCTCACTTGCGTTACACTATACTCCTTTTCTGTCAATACAGGCAGAAAAGCCAAGATACAGTCTTTAAAGATGACTTTGAGGTCATTTCCCCCTCTTCAGTGATTTATTCCCTTTTCAACACAAGATATGGAACCACTGATAACTATTATATTCAGAGCATTAAAAGTTAAAGAGAAGAAAAAAAGATTTGATTTACCATGATACTGCATGGCTGGTCAGTCAGTGCCCCCTGAGCCTTTTTGTCATGCACTATGGAGCCTTGAAGCCACCCCTCCTACTACTGTTTCTCACTCACTCCTCTGCCATATTATTTCAATAAACTTGGAGGAAAGGCTTTAACAGAATTTCATGGTTTAGTCACTAAATTATAAATAATAGCCTCACTAGACATTATTTACTATTTACTTCAGCCTTCAGGAGTTGTACACCTTTGTTGTTGGGCTAATAGCTTGTCGACTTTGTGAGTCCAGTTTGCTTTCTGTTTGGTCTACCTGTAATTTTTGGAATCACATCTTTTGTGTCATTCTTTGTTGAATCTTGTAGCTCTACAGATCTGACCGTATAGATGTTGATTTCTCCAAATGACTTCTCTTTTCCCCAGTCTGCGCTTTCTGCCTTTTCATACTTGGCTTTTCTCCAAGTCTTTACAGAACAGTGTTTGACATATCTTTCTCTGTTTAATCTAAAAGTGCTGTGCAATTTTATCACGCAGGGCACATTTCCTTGTCAAAAGGTCTGGAGATGCTATAAGGTTCAGAAGTAGCAGAGTTATGATTACTGCTGAGGGGATTTTGTACTAAAGCAACTCTTTAGTTCACATAAGGAGAAGCCATAGCTGTGGAAACAATATTTTTATGTCCTGACAAACATTATAAAATAGAAGTTTCATCTGGTTCTGCTGTTTTTAGTTAAGGTCAGAAGTGAATCAGGCACAGAGCCTTCAAGCATTTGACTCAATCTTCACAGAGCTGTAAAATGATTTAAATAGTAATTGTCTGACTACATACTTCTCCCCCAGGCTGTTGCTATAGATAAGAATATGTTCCTAGTCAACTTTCTTTCTTATGTAAAGGTCAAAAAATACTTTGTGTTTCTCTGAAGTGCAGTTTTCTCTTAGTGAGTCTAACATGGTTGTGCAGGAGTTATTTATGATTGTTTTGATCATGGTGCTCGGTTCAGCAGCTGGGCTGTAACTGCCAATATATACAGCAATAAACTAAACTTCCGAGAGTGGCAGCAGACTTTGAAAGTAATTTATTTAATCAGAATCTGGTATTGTTTCCACTTATTGAATCCCTTGTCAAATCTAATAAGGTTCAGCTATCAACATTTGCAAGTAATTAAAGTTAGAGATAACTAAATCTGTAATTTCCTTTTGTTGGCCGAGAAGGCAGAAGAGCTGCAGTTTTTAGGGACAGCTTAATTAGTGTTCACGACGCGTAGCTACAGCCTGCAAATAAGATGAGCAGTATTCAATAGAAATGTATATGACACACTAAAAAACAGGTGTATCCCAAAACAACTACATATGCCATCCTGATTCCGTTCATCTGCTGAAATTATCATATTAAATTATATTTATTAAATCATACAGTCAAATATTTTTTTGTGATTGATGTGGTGCATTGAGATCATTTCTATGGAAATGGAAATTAATTCCATTAGAAATGGAACTCGTGTTGGACACATACATTTTACAGGTATGTGTCTTTTCCCTCAAAAAAAACTCTTTGGCTGAATGCATTCACCACCTTCAGACAGAATATTCACCAGACAACCGCCAAAGGTTAAATTTAGCTTTTACAGAATGAACATTAATTAGCTGCATCTTATATAATCCAAGATTATTTCTGTCATTTTACCTAACGTGATGGTGCTGTCTGTGTTCTGCACATTGATCTTTGTTCATTAAAAGAGTAACCAGAGATAAATGCTTTTATTGGAGATTTGTTATGTATTTTGAACTGGAACTGTTCGCTACCTTCAGCCAGCTCTTTGTTTGATGAAAATGGATAAAACTACCAACATGGAGGAAAGCGACTATGATATTCATGCATAAAATTAATTTGTCTTGACAATATAGCTTAAAAATGTGTTGTGTAATTCATTTTGGTACGCCGGGGAAAGCCTAACCCGTCTTTGCTGAATTGGTTGACTGCCTTCATTTTCTGTGATCATAAGTGAAGAAGGACCAGTAATAATACAGTTGAAGTAAATGAGGTGTAAACAATAGTTAGTTACAAAACCATAATCATACTTTACTTTCTCTAAAAAGAGCCCAACTGCTTCACGACAAGCCTCTGTCTTCTTGTATTGAGTCTGGTTTCAGCACTAGAGTTTGGAATACTCTAACATGTCTGTTATCTGATGCAGCAGATCTGTCACAACTGACATTTTTATCTAACATTTAACAAATGTGCAAAGTTGTGCATGCAGCATAAGTGACAGTCCAGCAGAGCACAGAATATGTGCTTTATATTTTACATTTACATATTCGATCCATCGGTGAATGTATGTTCCAGAACATTTGTAATGCCAAATAGGTGTATCTAGTTGTCTACAGGTTTAACCCTCCTATTCTCCTTGGGGTCAATTTGACCCCTTTTTAATGTTTATCATTCAAAAAATAATAGTTGCCTTTGGTTTGCTTCATATTTCATGACTTTTCCTAATTTGATGGGGACAACTGATTAAGCAAAACATTTTCATGATGATATTTTTCTAATGTGCTGAACATATACTACACACATTAGTGTTCCTCTGGGGTCAATTTGACCCCAAGCCATTTTAGCTGTGTAAAACATGTCTGTCTCTATGAATGACCTAATAACCCCACACCTGCAGGTGCAGAGGTGATACTTTTGAGTTGATACATGAAAGGAGGGTAAAGAAAACAACTATTCCAACCATGGACATGAAGGTCTGTGTGTGTGACCATCTGAACTCACAGTGAGGATTATGTTGAGGTGGACCCTGATTTTGAGGGATTCTCGTCTGTTGACCCTCCTGTTGTCTCTCAACAACCAGCAGACATGGTCACCTCCAAAAATGGAAAGATAACATGGTCCCTTTCCCCACATCAACAGCAGGGTAGACTTAGTGCAACTAATGTTATCAAAATGGTTCCAGGCCCCACCAGATTTGCAATCAGCCACACTGAAGACATCAAATCATCATTCAGACTCTTCATAACACCATCAACTGAAAATATTGTGCCTGGGATGACAAATTTAGAGGGGAAGTGCGTGTATGGGGACAGTTGGAGAGACTTGGATGTAGCTGACTTGGAAGCCTACATTGGCTTGCTTATTTTAGCAGGGGTGTACAAATCAGGTCACCAACATCAGTCTACATGGTTCATTCTGTGAGAGTCATGAATGTGCACTCCAAATTGGAAAAGATTTGGATGAAAGATTTTTAAGATGCGCTAACTCTAAAACTTAAAGGAAAGGTCATATCATCACCAAAACCACTAGAGTACACACTCTTGTGGTCATTAATGCTGTCAGTAAATTTGAGAAAATTTGTATGAAAACTTTTCAAGATAAATGAATTCTAATTTTGGCCTGATGGTTTAAGTTTGGCCTGATGGTGGCGCTAGAGAAGCTTTCATTATCAATGGCTTATTTATGTATTCAACAAATAAACAAAGTGTCTGACACAAAAACTTGGGCAACAATTTTCTGTAAATCATTTTCTAGAGGCAAATACACCTGGGGTCAGATTGACCCCGAGGGTAAAAAGTGTTAGTAAATTTGAGGAGAATAGGAGGGTTAAGGTGCTGACCAGGAACCCTGGTTGAAATCCATCTGGGAACCTGTCAGCTGTCCACTGTCTAATAAGACAGACGTGATATGCACTGTTGGAGATAAAGTTGTAATAAATGTTTTTACCTCTTCTCTTGAAATGATTGTGACAATGTGATTTCTTCTTGATAGATTCAGTGTATCATATCACAGTGAGAATTACACCAGAATTAATCTGATGTGTAGGAATGTGTCTGAAAACAAATTCATCCAACTTTATGGGCAACAGTGTACTTTAAATCAGTCCCCTCGGGTGGGCATCCTGGCTATATTTTACATTTTTAAAAGCTACATTTTGAAATGCTGTGATTGGAACATTGCGTGAGTTCAGTGTGCATAGTTTGGAAACCAGTGAAGTGTAAATGCCAAAGGCTGTTGTTAGCTGTTGATAGCACCAACGGCACCTATAACTATAGCAACCCAAGGAGCTTCGAAGCATCCTGAATTGGAGTAGAATACTATCTCAGCTGACAACTGTCATCTATTTTTCAGACTGGAGTTTAATGACTACATTAAAAGCTCTATTAATCTTTGGTAATGATATTGCATGGTTATTACCTTGGTGCACTAGGTGTGGATGGTGGTTTTGTGTGAGAGGAGATGGATGGAAACAAATCATTTTTATTGTCAGCTGTCACAGTGAAGTGGGGCATTTGTTAACATCTGAAAATGACTGTTAATTAATGGAGACAGTAGTGTGGGTTAAATGACAGCCACTAGACCAGATTTGGGTGTCTAACAACATTCCTGTATGGACATCCTGGAAAGAAAGTTTATTCCAACCAGGGACGTTTTTTTTATTTTTCCTTTCTTGTCCATTCATTTATCCAACCTACTCTTCTCTTCAGTTCAAACCCTGACATCCATTTCCCCCTTTTTCATTCCTCTTTTCTTCCCCCCTGAGGCTAGTTCACGGTTTTCAATGATGTTACACCACCAGAAAAGTTGGGAGCTATAACTCTTATATGAAGAAAAGTATTGGATTTCCTTTGCAAGCTACCTGCACTGAGGTGTCTGCGAGTCAAATAATGGGCATCTAAAGGGCATCTCATTATTGGAATTGATATTCAAAGATATTGTCGTCTAGGTTTGGCTCTACCAACACTTTCAAAATATATTGAAATCAAGCAGTCTGTTGCTCACTTAAAGACTGGTAGTCACAGAAATGCAGAGGAGAAGTAAGAAAACAGGGAGAACACATGAAATGAGAAGAAGTCAAGGGAAAGACAGAGGGCAAGAGTTTAAGGCAGATGGAGAAAGAAGCAGCTGTTGAAGATGACAAGGGATGGAGGGATGAAAAACTGAAGGACAGAGAGAAAGAACAGGAACGAGGACATGAAAGGCTTTCATGTCTTCTGTAATTGAGCTTGAAACCACCCTATATTCTAACTTAACAGCAAACTTTTATTCCCCTCTCAATTCTTCATTTACGGCCTCTATCACCTCCTCTCTCATCTTTCTTTCATCCCTCCCTCCCTGCCTTCTTCTCTTGTTTCCTTGTGTACATGAAAGCACCAGGCCTATCTGGTCCCGGGTTATGAATATTTAAGTCCTGCGTCTTTTGTTTATGCCAGGCTTTTTGAGGGGCTTGTTTTTTTTTTTCTTACTCTTCCCTCTCCTCAACCTTTCCTCTCTGTCCTCCACCTTGCACCCACACCCCAATCATGTGTTTAAGGTTCTAAGGACAGAGGGTGTCACTCCCTGTACAGATTGTAAAGCCCTCTGCGGCAAAATGTGTTTTGTCACTTTGGGCTATACAAATAAAATTTGATTTGATTTGATTATTAAAACCCACATCTTGTATCTTGAATGATCCCAGGCACCTGACTAATTGAGCCACACCCTGCCCCCTTTTACCTCAATTCTCCTCGTAGCAGAACGTGTCTTTATCACAACTTTTTTTCTTTCACTCTATAGGCGCAGATGTCTCTATGTTTGCCTCTGCAATTATGTGGGTGTCTGCAGGTGGGTGCTTTGCATGCCTTCTAGGCAGTGTCTGAGAGTAATTTTGGTGTGGCAGCGGAGGCCCCAGGTGGGGGGAAGATATTGGAAAAGGCTCTAATTGGGCCAGTTTAAATTAGGCACAGTTTAGCAGACTGCATTTTGTCATGACCATTCCAGCAGCATCATTTTTTGGGACCTGTAATCTCTTTTGGATCTAAGATAACATAGTTCCTCCACATCCTCTGTAAAAGGCCTCACATTATTTTCATATCAGTAGAGTGTTTTTTTAATAATTTCACAACATGTTTCTCATACGGTGTACTGATTCTCATTATTCCATCCTACATTCCACAGGAAATAGTGGCTTGACACAGCATGGCTAAGGAGTGTGTGTGTGTGTGTGTTGTTCACCAAAAAGCAGCTTGGTAAATTCCAACTGGTGTGCTGGGCCGTCTGAAATTCCTATCTCATTATGGGCACTCCCCTGCAACCTATTTCCATGGAAATTAAAGCATAATGCCAGACATCATGGCTTTTCCAATTTGGACACACAGACACACACACACACACACACACACACACACACACATACACACATACATACATGCATACTCAAAGGAGATACTGGAGCATGTGGAAGTTTACAGAGCAGAACACAGGGAATAAAAAAAAACAGAGATAGATCTTGGATTTATAAATATGGAGGGAAGATAAGAGGATCAGGGATTCCGAGCCTTTCTGGCTCACTGATCAGAGCTCTCACCGTGTAGTACAATCACACAATGATGGACTTAATTCAGCTTAAACACCAGAAAGGAAACTAAATTTGATCAGGTATGATAAGGTTTGAAATATGTTTCAAAATCTACTGTGGTCAAATTAACTGATAAATAAACCAGTGGTGCAAATATGAATGGAAGTATGTGCACTTAATATGTAATACACAGGAAAAAACAGACTGCTGCTACATCTTGAGAGTTGCTTTAGGGGAAAAAAAGACAAGGTGAAAACATAATTACAATTTGTGCATCATGTCTACTTAAAAGCTTTATTTGTTTTATCCACTTATTGAACAATCACGCTTTTCAACAGCACTGTTCCTGAGTCTGCCAAGGCCAGCCATGCTTAATGCTGTGTTGGTAAACACAGCATTAAGTAGCTCTCCTTTACATCCCATTCACAAACACAAAAGTAAGAATGCATGTACACCCACACCTGAAAAACACACCAAAGCACATACAGCTGAGCAGGAACAATCAGAGCAAGCTGTATCTTCACTGAAATGTCTGCATATTTTCAGTTGTGTGTGTTCCTGGTGCCATGTGGATCTTATTGAAAGTATATAATGAGAATATAGATTGTAGAACATGATTTCAAGTTACACAACAATTCTGCATTTGTGGCATATGAAGGTGTTCCATAGCTGCTTCTCTCCTAAGATGACATTAGTTATTTGATGAATGGTCTTCTCTGCACACACAGAAATCCTTTCTATGCATATTTCTGAATTTATGGTGCAGTAGACACATATGGGTGGAGCAGTAACATGACAATGATGCACAAGAAGACAGAGTAAGTCTTCCATCAATGCTTAGCAAATTTGATACATTTTAAAGAGAGGCTTGTAGCATAAACAACACTTAGACCTTTCCTTACCTTAGACACAAAAACACACACAGTGTTACATCAAACTACACACATTACAAACATCCCTGTTCATATGGAAACTGAAACTTTGTGTGAGCAGTCACATTGACACAGAACATAATAAATGCTGCTGTTGGGGGCGCATGGTCAAGAGGAGAAGTTGGACCAGAAATACAATTCTGTCCAAAGACACACAGACAAACACAGAGTGTATAAGGAGCCCACACGCAGTGCACACTATCAACAGCCATATTACTCCATTAAAAACAGGATTACTCCAAACACACACAAACACAAAGTGTGTGCGCAGCAGTGAGCCCAGGGGAGATAGTGGTGTGGTGTAACTAAACACAATGATTACCCTGCCCACACTGCCTCTGGATCCTCTCCCAATATTGGCTTTAGATGAAATCAGGCTCGATTGATCACTCGGCCTGGGACTGTGCTCCTGCTCACCTGTGTATGTTTGTCTATATGTGGAAGCAGCTACGGTACGTGTGGTGTGTATCACAGGAACCACTGTCCTCATGTGCCGATGCATGAAATGATTGTTTGTTAAGTGGCAGTTAAGAAGATGGACGTCCACATGCTTATATGCCCATGCATACATGTTTGTGTAATGTTAACATGTGCATGCATGAAGCCCACTCCCCTTTGAGACTGCATCCATGAGCGAGAGCATCCTTGAGGTCTGAGCAGGAGGAACACACACAAATGCATAGAAACACACACACAGACTAATCTGACACACTTCCTTAAGGTGTAGGATGAAAAGGATTTTTGAACACTGAGCTGTCTGAAGGACCCTCATACATATTTTCGTCCTTCAGAGCTCGTCCTGCTGTCATAAAGCAGATTAATTGGACATTTACTCAGTCATCAATCGATTTAGAAAATATATCAGCATTACGTTCTCTCTTCCTACCCACGCTCACTTAGGTTTTCTATTGCTCTTGTGTTTTTATCAGCCTGTTTGCTCTCCCTGGGGTTTAGTGACGTTATGGCCTGGAGTGGCCATTATGGCAGTGTCAATCCTGGGTGATCTTTTCAGCCAAAAGAAGTGCTGCTCACCATGTGTGTGCATGTGCAGTGTATGTCTGCTGATTTTATCCATCACACATATCCATACAACAGTCACTGTAGTACTCGCAGCAGCTAAGTTCTGTTTTGTAGCAACCTGTCGTCACCTTGTGCTATTCTCAGCAGGGCCATTTTTCTTTGTCAACATCTGAGGCCCTACAAAGAAAGGTTACCCGCTTTCTAAACCCGTTGCAGCATTGATGTAGCATGTCAGAAAACATATTTTATTAAAGTAGAAGTGAGTGTTAGTGTCTTCACATTTTACAGAATTTACCTGAAAAAGTCACAGATTTGTTTAAAGGAGCAGATTTTTTAAACTGATTTTAACTCCATTCTCCTAAAACACATATCGGCTTCTTGATCTTCTGGAATATCACAAAAAGCGTTTCATTTTGCACAATCAATGCTCCAAACATTGACCAACAGGAGCACACAGTACTCTTCTGAGCACAACTGTAAAAATGGCTATGCAAAAGAGGACTGGTGTTGATGCCACGGGGTTCTCCTGGCTTTAAAACATGATTGTTTGATTACATCCTTGTTCCCAGTTGCTAGCACTTACTTCCTTATGACATTATATACATCATGAAAGACGGCACGCTACGACGGGATGAAGACCAACATGTCACGTCATGTCTCTCATCTCATGGCAGGAATTTATGGATTCTAAAGTGTTACAGACTAGTTTGACTTACTACAAACTTTATCTGTTTAAACAACATTTACCTGCTACCCCAAGACAGGCTAGCCTCCCTGTGCTGTCAGGAACATGCATCATCACATCCTTTACTTTGGAGACAAATGAAATGAAACCAGTTCCCAGTGGGCTCAGTGGGTTTTCCTTCCATTCAAGTGTGTTTTACCCAGCAGTGTGTAAGTGTTGCTTTAAGTTGCTCTCCTCAGTCTCAATCTGTCAGACAGAGTGAGCAGGAGTGGAGTAGAGTCTCTATCCAGTGAGTGCTCTGGGAGGCAAGAGAGGTAAAAGGTTTTTGCTGGAGGCCAAAACTGTTAACTCCCATTCTCACACTGTGTGTGTGTGTGTGTGTGTGTGTGTGTGTGTGTGTGTGTGTCTAAAGTGGAGATATTTTACATATGTCATGAGACACACACAATGAACTTTTAAACTGTTCCTTCATGTAAGAGTAAGCAAACAATGAAGCAAGTGATAAGAGTGTGTGTGTGAGTGTGTCCGACAGCAGGTGTGTCAGTCTGAAAGTGTATCTGTCTGCTGTCTCAGCCAGTTGTCTGAAGGAACAGAGGCAGAGAATCTCAGCTGACAAGCTTCAATGTGACTCTCACTCATCTGTGCCTGTTGCACCTGCTTTCACTTAAGCATGACACTGAAGTCAGTGCACACAAGAATTAAACACACTAATACTACATACTATTAAACACAAGAGTAAAATGATGAATTCCCTTCAGAAAGAAAAGAAATGTGTGTACTGAGTGTACTGAGAACAGTTTAACACAGTGTAATTGAGGCTATGAAAGCAGGCGGTTAATTCATTTTTACAGAAACATATCTTTTACCTTTAATGATGGTTCTTGTCCAAATCATCTCTTTGCCCAGGCTCAGTTTGACTTCGCTACAACTTTGATCTTTGTCTGAACTTGGGTCATAGATTACAATACAGTGTACTACCTCCAGTACAAGGCTGCTTAGACGAACAGAGACTTGGACAAAGTGACATTTAAGTCAGCAGGAGAATAGTCGTTCAAGGATACAGAAACTTTTTTCGCATGGAGGACAAAGTTGATACTGCAGCTACTCAATCATTTATCCTGCTTTAATATTGTAGACACTGTCCTTGGAATTGTACAGTAGACTGCATGAAGTACATATTGTCAAAGTAAGGTCTGATACACTTCAAACAAGTTGTAATAGGACATTTTCTCACCGCTGCTGATAAATGGTGAAAGCAAAGGAAGTCATTGTGGAGTTCTAGGTGTGTGCACCATTTACTTCTCTTTAACCTTCTCTGTTGGAGAACTGCTCCACAGGAGGCAAGCGTACAACTCTCTTCAATTAACTGTGTGAACTTTTTGTTCTGGTATCTGTCATGAGTTTTCCTCTTCATTAGCTCATCAATGAGCTGGATTACATACAACAGGCCAGGGGGAGTAGAGGAAACAGTACAGAGAAGATCAAATATCATATCATATGAAAATATCACTAGCTACACCAGTTTATCAGCTAGCCCTGTGAGTAGTCCCTATAGCAAACCATGTGAAGATTTACGGATACATTTTGCTGTGCCACTGTTAAAAGGTTTCATTTTAGACAAACTGCTGAGTGCTGGACTTATGTCAGTTGTTGACTCAACCTTGTAAGCTGACTGAGGTCTAATATTGCTTCTCTGTACAATCCACTCTGCCTATGCCTAATGGACGGTTTTGTGCACATTAGCTCACGCAAACCCAGTGAAAAGTCTGATATTCAATAACATGCTCTATTTCCAATGTGGCAGCTCCTTTTCATGCATCTTTTACTGTTTGACTCCTATAGGCCACACACTGTACTGCAGGTCAACCTTCCACTGCAGTATTTATACAGAGAGCCTTTGTTATTCTCTCATGATGTCTTCTCATCTGTCAGGCTTTTTCCATCTCTCTGTTTCTGTGTGCGTTGTGCACACGCAAAGAATTAAACACACAACACTCAGTCCTATTTCTTCACAATCCATCTGAAGGATATTTGTCCATGAAACTGTCATGTATGTTTCCTCTGTTATGTCCTGGATCCTTTGTAATCTTTCACAGTTATGGATACTGTTGTACCAACAGTTTTATTATACCAAAATGAAAAATGAAATAAAAAATAACAAGCAAAGAAAAATATAATGTGTGTGCGTGTGTGTGTGTGTGTGTGTGTGTGTGTGTGTGTGTGTGTGTGTGTGTGTGTGTGTGTGGTCCATCTGTTTTGATATTTTGCTTCGTATGATTGTAAATCCTTGTGGGGAAGATTAATCCACTCTAAAATAATTTACATTAGGTTTTTAGATGATAATACACGGAGCCTTATATACATCTGCCATTGTTTGTGCATTATTATTCAGACCACAGATAATTTGTACACATGGGAGACATGTAATATTTTGGATGTAAATAGAATAGATTGTTTATTGCATGATGTGTCTTTTTTTGACCTTTGACGTCATGTGTGTGATGGAGGCTGAGCAACACTGACATGCATCAGCATCATTTGGCAGTCCATTAGCTGGAAATAAAATCATTCAAAAATAATCAAGGTGACTCTTTCATTACTGCCACTGACATCTTTTCCTAATATCTTTGTGGAAAAAAGCAAACTGAAGTTTCTGTTTTAATGTTTGAGGCAGAGCATCAAACCAGATTCCGCGCAAGAGGAGCACACCTGTTTCCTCTTGTTCTTACAAAATACATCACAAAGTTCTTATCCAGTGATTATCACATGGTGTACAGCTCTTTTCATTTTGAATGGACTTGCATTGAAGCGACAGAAGTCATTAGTCAAACTCTAGTTGCTGAAACATAATTTATCATTGCCCGTAATTTCTGCATAACTGTGCGACATGAACCAGAATCTTCTGTTACACGTAGACCTTGCAGAAGCATGTAGACCACAGCACAGATGGCTCACCTACATTCCTTTAAGTTTGGAGACCTCAGAAAAATCTCAGCATAGCTCTGCATACTGTAACTTTGACCAGAGAACAAGTCTAACCTGAAAAAATGCACTGTATTTATCAGCTTCTGTGAGTTTGCATAGGTCTGGCAGCCAAGTCCTGAGAGGAATCCTCCTGATCAAATGAACTTTGACAGGGGATGTTAAATACCGTCAACATGAGCCTCTCAAGACAGGGAGCGGGATGACGGGATAAAAAGTGGGACTTGGAGAACACAGGGAGAGGACAGGAGTGAGAAATGGGTGTAATGTGAGAGGGAAAAGTAGAGTAAGAAAGAGAGGAGGAAGGTGGTGGAACAGAAGAAGAGGAGTTCGCGTGAGAAAAAGCAGCAGATACAGCGCGTATGAGCAACGAGTGGCAGTGCCAGCCGCCTGTTCTCTTCACACCAGCGCTCATCTTTTCCACATCGTTCCTCCTCTTCTCCCTCCATCTCCGCTCACGTCAACAACTTTCCCGTTCACACTGCCGATCTGTATAACGTGCAAGCATCTTTCACTCAATGTTTTCATTATGCATCGCATGTCATGATGCACTGCATGAATTATGTAGATTTCCTCAACATTTGGCTTCAGAACGAGTGATTTCACGGGCCTCGGTAAATGCCACTCATCTTAATATTGTATTCCTGCAGTGCATGTACAGTATAGGTTTGTGTTTGTGTGGAGATTGCATTGGCATTCGAAATGGAAAGATGATAAGCTGCAATACGTTAAAGAATGGCTGATTGGTAAAGATTTTTTCAATGCCTTTGCAGTAATGTGAAAGAATTTACTTTGAATGAGGAGAGCCAACTTTAGCCAAAAGTGCAGAGAGAGATGAAGACATGAGGGGAGAGTAAGAGAGAGAAAGCGAAGTGACAAAAGAAATGAGAGTACTAGCTGAAGGGTGTTTGGAGGGTAGAGCAGGTAGAGAGAGAGGGAGAAAGGGACTGAAGCGGGGGGAGGAGTGTAAGTGTAGAATAAGATGTGATATTGTTAATGCTACAGTAAATTAATATTCGCGTGAGGTCATCCATCAGAAGGAGAGCAGGCGAGCCGTGAGAAACATGATAATGGAACCTGTCACTGGGAGGGAGAGGGAGTATGTATAGGCAGAGAAAGACAGAAAAAACACAGGGTGGTATAGCTCTAGAAGGCTGAGAGAAGCAGAAAGAGGGAGGAAAGAAACTAAGAAAGAGTGAATAAGAGACGGCAGAAGGGGAAGAGAAAGATTAAAGGGGAATATGAAGGCAAAAAAGAAGAAGAGAGAAGAAAAAGAAAGAACAAGACATACAGAGACGCAAAGGCAAGATGAAGAGGACAAGGTAGGTAGCAGAGGGGTGCCTGAGGTGGAGCGAAGAGAAATAAAGAGACAGAGAGGTGAAAGAATGAGTGTTTGTCTGTGTGTGTGCGTGTGTGTGTGAGAGGGAGAGAGAGAGAGAGAGAGAGAGAGAGATGAGGGAGGTAGCCATGCAGAATTAATCTACAAATTACAATGAATAATTAAGGCCTGGGAATCCCATGAGGATAAGATGGAATAGTGAAGAAAATGGAGGGAGGAAGAGGAGGGAGAGGCGAGAAGGGAGGTAAGGGAGCACCCTGATGGGGGAGCTACCTCAGGCTGCTCCTTACACAGAGTCCTCAGGGAAGAAAAGTATGAGCAAAACAGGAATCAAAAGAAAGAAAGAAAAAGGGGTCGGAGGTGTTCTTGTCTCAACACAGACAATGCTGGGAAGACTTACAGTGTGCTACAGAAGTGGCTTCATGTGGATTCATAGAGTTTGAAAAAGACCCCCTGCTTCTACATGTGTTTAAAGATATAAACAATGGGGTGACACAACACATCCATGTCCACTGAAAGAGTTATTGTAATCTTTCATAAGAGCGGTAAGGTAGCTTCTGAATAAACAAACAGACGTGAAATAAGGCATCAGCATTTGTTTCATCTTTCATTTTAGAGAGGGCTGTCCCTTTAAAAGTTTCTTCACTAGCAACAGTCCCATGGATGGAAGTCGTCTTTCATTCCGTCCTCACAGGCTCTATCCCTCCATGAAGGAACACTGCTGTCATTACTTTGTCTTCTATTGTTTGAAGGAGCGTTCCTGCCTGTGCACTGCTCTGCACTATTTTGGGAATGCAATGGAGGTAATACATTTCCCCAGAAAGACATTCACTATTGTTTTCAGCTCATTAGCTATTTTAATGGAATATTTTGCATTTGATTTGAATTTCTACAGTTTAAGACAGCATACTAATGTGGCACTTTTATTTTCCCATCGTGATCTTTCTCTGAGCCTTCAAGCTATACATATTCCTCATCTCCATTATTTAAATCAGCTGTAATTACCATAGAAGTCATTAAGTGATGTCTTTGTGACAACTTTATATTCAAGAACTATTCATTATGCTACATAGTTAAACAAATACATCGTAAAGTCACACTTGCAGGTAATCCAGGACTCAACATACTCTCAAGACTGTTTTTATCATAGTCCATCCACTATCTGTCAGGGCACATGAAGACAAACACACATTCACACCTCCATACAATTCACAGTCACCAATGAACCTGTTTAGGCATGTGTTTGGAGTGCGGGAGGAAGTCAGAGTACCCGGAGAGAACCCACACAGACACAAGTAGAACATCCACACAGAAAGGTTGTGGTGTGAGGAGACAGTGCTAACCACTGCACCACCATGCTGCCCTTTCTCATCATAAAAGGCATATAATATACTGCATGTACAGCCAGCTTTGTTCTATAATGTAGTGAACTTGAAGGCCACAAATTTGGTTTGTTTTCGTTCACATATGGTTAAAAAATCATAGATAGATATGCTTTTGGATTCTTTTCTATGAATCAGTATGTTCATCACAAACATGTTGCAGGTTTTGGTTATTGTCCGAATGTGAAGATCATCTCATCTCCCAGTCGCTGTCCCTCCCTCTTCTTTGTCCAACCTTTCCTTCGTCTTGTTTCCACTCACCGTCAGTTTTGTCCTTTTCTCATCTCCCTCAGTCTTCACTCTATTGTACCCCCTTCTATTTTTGTCATAGTATCTTAAGTATTATTTTTTGAATCAATATGAGAGCAATAAGGACGTCTAAATGTGCTACACGGGGTAAGGGATGAAAGGACAAGAGGGATGACAACTGGAAGAAGATGAAAGAGTGTAAGTGAAAAAAGAATATTGGTCCTCCATGAGTGAGTAGACTCTCATTGATTTTGACTTGGACTTTTCAGCGCACTGGACATCAATAGGTACAACTGTAGGACAAAGCACACACACACACACACATACACACATACACACATACACGTACATACAAGAAAACATGCAGATGTCTGTCTAATAGTAGTCACATGTAGGCAATAATATAATTCTGTGTGTGTGTGTGTGTGTGTGTGTGTGTGAGTGAGAGAGAGAAAGAGAGAGAGAGACCAACAGGAAGATGGTCTCTTATGCAATATGTGCCAATCTCACTTATAGGTCTGTGTGCTGGGTCTTTGTCAGCCCTTCCAGGAGACTTGTAAAGATAACAATAGACCAATTACTGCCTAATTACTACAGATAACTGGTTCAATAAATTCTTCTGGTTCAATTTCACTTTAATTGTCCCAATTAGATTCAATTAGATTTAGCTAGTACAAAGAGGACAGCTAGAATGGATGCTCTGGCACCACAGGGTATAGTATGAAGTCCCAACATCCCACATGTGCTTTCAGTACATGCATGAATACCCATAAAACACACACACGGAGAGGCAGGCATACAAACACATATACAATCATCTAATAGAAACAGGCATAAACATGTATGTGAGTTAATAGCTGATGAAGAGGCCTGTATGTTTGCTCATTTGTGCCTCTTGTTGCAGTGTTTAGCAGAATGATGGTGTTTAGGCGAGTCAGGGCTCCAAGAGCTCTGCATAATAAAAACTGTGTGAGTGTATGCAACTAGTCACATGAAATTAAAAGCAGACATTGGTAATAACTCAATAAAACTACACAGATAAAGAGATCATGAAGAGCTACATGTAAATATTTACTGATGCGTATTTCGCCCAGTCTAAGTCAGTGTTTTGCCAGTGGTTACATATACTAAGAAAAGATGGCGCTCATGTTCATCCTGTTATCGGTGAATTGAGATAGAGCTTTTAATGATGTGCAGCAACTGACATTTGGTTTATTGTTTTAGGTCACAGGTAGACCTCTAGTAGAGCTCACATGGGGAAAAGGTTGCTACTGTATCACTACTTTAATGTGCAGAAATAATGTTAAATAAGCATGCGCTTGGAGCCTGTTTGAACATGCAGCACTGCTTCAGATGTGCTTCAACTCAGCACACAGTGTTAGTGTGGCTTGTTCAACAGTTTAACATGGTAGCACATCACACCAGCACACAGTACAGCAGCAGCTGGTGTTTGGCAGGCAGAGTATATTAAGGCTCTCGCTTTTTTTTTTTCCAGGAGGTGTTGTACTTTAACATAGTATCATATAACATAAGCACTGTCTTTACTTTTCTCCTAAGTACAGTTATATCAATAATACTAGACACTATACTTAATATACACATACTACAGTTTCCGTGTTTCTTCTATTTTGGGTGTATTAATATTGTTACCTCGTCCACTGGATTTGATCCTCTTAGAGACAGAACACCAAATGTGTGATTTCTAAAGTGATGCAGCAGACATTCAGAATATTTCCATTCAAATAAAAAACAAAACTTATTATAAAGAAAAGAAAGAAATGTGGACTTTTGTGTCATGCTTGTCTCATAGCACAGTTTCTCATTGCAATGCATGCTGGGACAAGCATGGCTATATAGCATATATATCAAATATAGCATACATACAACATATTCTATTCATTCATTGGTATAACTGTGTGAATATTATATTTTTTATAACATTATATTACGTATATAATGACATATTGTGTTTGTAAATGTAATTCATATAAAAGAACAAGCTCTGCCTTGTCTCTCTCTCATCTCGTCCTCTTTCATCTCCCTTCTCTCCTTCATGCCTGCTGCCTCAGAGAAAAGTGCTTTTCCGACTCTCCTGACACGACAACAGACAGTACTTTGGCTCGCTTTGCCGGCGGTGATAAACGGGATGGCTAATTAAAAGGCTCTCTGATAGCTCTCCTCTGCCTTTTTAATTTCCCCTCCTCAACTACTACTGCAGTTTATACCTCTCCCTGTGCACGTCTCCTTTTCACTCACAGCTTGTCTTTTTGTCTGACAGTGTTATTGTCTGTCCAGCTCTGCCTGTCTCTCTCACTGCGCACACACGCACACAAACTCAGCTCTTTTTTCATTTCTCTCTAGATAAAACAGAGCAAACAGCATAAAAACAAGCACAAACATGACAAATAAATGTATTTAAACAGACAAAAGAGTGGCAATACTGTTTTGTTTTGAGAGCTGTAACTTGAAGCAAATGACAGACAGCAAAGAAATTACAACCACCAATGATATGTGGATTTGTGTGTGCATGCGTCACACACAGCAGATGTAGTGAAAGAGCAAACCATTAATAATATGCCTTGTTTGATGACCGAGGTTGCGCATATTTTGGCTGACATTCACTTTGTGATCTCATCTAATGCGGCAACATGTCCAGGAGATTAGAACACATTCAGAGGTGTGTGTGTGTGTGTGTGTGTGTGTGTGTGTGTGTTGAGTGGTGTCTACAAGTGTATAAAAGCGACAAAGGAAAGATGAAAGGAAGAAAGAGGAAGAGAGACAAAAATTGGGAGAAAGTGGAATGGGTGTGGGCGGCGAGGGCTGAGATTCAGACAAATACAGATAATTATGGAAATATGAAAGATTCCTTTCCTTCCCCTGTGAACTTCATTTCACCTCTTTTTCAGCTATCCTCCTGCCAGATCTACTCCTTCTCTCTCCCTCTGTGTCCTTTCATCTCTCCTCACTGGCCCTCCTTGTCAGATCCTCTCCCAGTTTGACTTTTTTTTAGCCCCTTATGTTGCCTTATACACTGGCTCCCTCTTTCACCTCCTCTCTTCACCTCAGATAGATTCCACTTCTCTTTTATCTTTTTGCGCACTTCTCTCTTTTCTTTCCTTCTCTCTTTCCTCACTCCCGCTCTCCTTGAGGCCAATCAATAGCAGCTGAGAGAGGCGATGCCTCACAGTTGACTCTTTGACACCTATCAAAGCTGACACCCTGTAACCCTTATTTACTTCACCACACACATCTTCTTGTAGTGTTTGTTTTTCCCGATGACACTTCACTTACTTACATTACATAAAGAAAACCAAACTTTACCCCGACTCCACTCCACGACGCTGACCAATCAAAGGTCATCTTAGGGTGACACTTGAAGACTTTTTTTTGATTTGGAAATGCCTCTCATACATAATGCCCCCATTACAGAGCAATATTTGATATAACAACAAAATAATCATAATAATAAGCCCTTTTAAGGTTTTTTTTAGGTTTTTTTTTAGGTTTAATTAATATTAAACCAATGATGTAACCACATCTAAGTATTAGTGTTTTCCATGTTGGCTTTCAGACTCCACTATACAAGAGGGCAGTTAAAAAGAAAGTATTAATATATATTTGGATGAATACATTGAACAAATAAAAGCTGAGATCAAGATTTATTCATCTGGAAGAAAGGAAATGAGGCTATAGGACCAAGGAAAACGTAGTATAGGCTAGGTCATTTAACATCATGTGCACAAATCTGCAGCAGCACCATATTCTGCTGACTCAGCATTCCCCTGACCAGAAATGACTCAGCATTTCTAATGAGCTCTTGGCTGTTTGGTTTCTGTTGTGGCTGCAAGTACTTAAGTCAAATGAGGGATAAAGACTTTTTCCGCCTCATGAATATTCCTTTAAAGGACAATAATTCAAGCAATTTGAATGCAGTGTTAATTCTAAATAATTGCATCATCACATCGAGGGAAGAAAACAACAACAAAAAAATCAAGACGAATGAGTTTATTAATGGAACACACACACACATACACATTAAAAGGTAATACACACTTTTATGAAAAGGAATCTGTCTCAAAGTGTTGGTCAATGAAAAGTACTTGATTATATATGAGGTTTTTATTTTTTTTTTTGTGTGTGTGCGTTTTTATTATTTAATTATTCCCCCAACTTTCAAGGATACGCACAAGCATTTTGCCAAAATGTAGACACTAAACAATACTCAAAAATAGTTTAAACAGAAGCACACACACACAAACTGAACAAAAATATAAATGCAACACTTCCATCCCTTCTTTATGAGTTGGAGACTTGGAGGCACACAAAAGGTTTATTTCTCTCAAATTTTGTTCACAGATTGGCTTACCCTGATATTCCAACAAAGGCATTGAGTACCAGCCAATCAGAGACAAAGGGCCATGAATTCAACCTAGTTCTGTGCCTAATTAATGTATTTTTTCGAGACTGCCAAATGGTGGTGCTTCAGCACTGGATACATCCAGGTCAAATCATCCAACACCAAGCTGTGACCATGCAATGATGTAAGGCGCACACCTCAATGTAAAACCCTCACATGATCGCACAGTCCGTTCCTACGGAGTCTTCTTGCCCAGAATTCGAATCACAGACAGCTCTGGCAGTCATCCAGAAGTCAAAGAATTACAGTTACATCTGGAATTCCTGTTCTGTTTCATTCTTCATTTTGGAAGCTGTTGAATGTGCCTTTGCCACAGTATGGAGAGCCTGAGTCACAGTTATAGCGAGTAAACGTGCACAGAGAATCCCAGGTTGCAGCTGCACAGATGTCTTGCAGAGAGACTCATTTTAGGTCTGACCATGATGTGAACACATTCTGAGTGCAGTGATGCTGCACATTATACTGTAGGTGCAGACATACACTTTCAACGGTGATACATTTGCCCCTATCCAACAACAACTGCAGGACATGCTAAATGATGGCCATCATTCAGCTCTTAGGTACCTCACCCTGCATATCTGGAAGAAAAGCTTCCACCACCACTAGTGTAGAGCAACCTAGTGGAGGGAGCCCTCAAACTTAACACTGACTGTAACTAAAAAAAAAAAACATCACTGGTCACAGGATGCCAGGAGTTGGTCCTGGCTTCCACTGGCCAGACGCAGAGCAGAAGCCAATCCAGGTGCCATATGCATCCCTCCAGCTGAAAGAGAAGAGATGGTGCCTTGAGAGGTGCCATAGCTGCAGAAACAAGCCGGGAGCTATGAGTGGTAGTCTGTGGCCTCCCTGTTGAACTCCAACTGTCCAGCATCACATAAATACATGGAATCAAAGGAAAAGCATACAGAAGGCAGGCATGAGTAAAGGCATGCATTTCTCTTTTTGTTCTTGTTGATTTCTACTTTTATGAGTCTGAATACTTATTTAAGTCTCAGCTTTAGTTACCTTATTCAGCCCAAAGCAATTTCAGATGAAGAGAATCAAAGAGATGAGATTCAAACCTAAAACAACAGCAGAGATCATGCACGAAGAAACAACAAACCTCCACAACAAGCAGATGAAAAGCTAATGCATTACAGTTTATCTCCTGTTACCACACCAACAAACAGTTTGCAGAGGATCTCGTTGTTCTTTTTCATCACTATTTATGATAATGCTGTGCTATGTATCAGCTGTCCCAGGAGCCATTTAACTATGCAGCCACATGGCCAGTGGCTTATATACAAAATCTATACATATGCACACACATGAGCAAGGAAGTACAGATATACATCGGATTAGGTGAAAGATGTGGGGCAATAGAGGAGAGACAGACAGGATGTAGTGTCATTTTGTCATGCGTGCAGATTTAAACCACTTTAAAACATACATTTGTTCTTTCTCTCTCTTTCATTCAACCTCACTCCTTTTTACATCATTGTCTGTAATTTGCAAGATCAGGTTATTTTATCTCTATAAATTAGTTAAAGAGACCTAGCATATGGAACAATGGGGATGCATTCATCATTTTCACATTTTTAGCTTAATTTAGAAATAAATGAAGATGAAAAATGCGCCATAAAGGGGATGCTACGTCATTTGAGTGTGCATGCATGCATATGTAGTGCTCTGCCTGGGACATTCTACTGTTTTTTTTGGTTCGTTTTTTACTGATTGATTCATCACGATACATCAGCTTCAGTGAGAAGTCCATGCTCAGAGGATGTGCATCAAGTTGCATACTCAGTCATGATTGATTCCAGAATTAAAGTGTATTAAAGAAATTGTCAAATTCAGTGTCTTTGGAGTTGAAGGGCCTTTCAGACACAACACAACAGTGGCACCACTGTGCTCTCAAACACCTTATTTCCAGTGGCTTACCGACCGGTAATGAGCCAAATATTCACACATAAGCTGCAACATGAGAATGATGTGGATTTTTAAACAAGTTACACAATTACCGACCAATAAATCGATGAACTGTTTCACTAACAACGGGTACGAATGCTGCTGCTAATGGAGCTGTCATACACTCATACAGGTTTAAACATATAAATAAACTAATGATAGAATTCATTTTGACCTCTGACCACATTGTGTAGTGAGAGATTATTACCAACATTTTAGCGCTCACATTAATTTTACATCAATTGGATTAAAATAATCTGACACTGTTGACATGTTAACACTCTGTCTGACTGCAGGATTTAATTGTAACATCATTTCTCGTCGCTGTAGCCTTTTTAAAGTGATGAACTACAACATGAGTCTGAAAGATTCTTGGTTCTCATAATCATAAAAAGGCAGGAACACAAACACTCACACTCACGCACACACGCACACATCATCATCATCATCCTGCAAAAGCTGATCGTCTTAAAATGATGCTGCAGCTTTCACAGCCATCTGGCCAGTGACACACACACAAGCACGCACACACACACACACACAGTAAAATGCCCTGTCTCTGTGAAAAACACACATTCACACTTTTTTTCTCCTTCACACACACTCAAATAACAAATATGCATACAAACGCTCTCTCCCTCTTCTCACTCCGTCACATACAAATGACCACAGCAAGTGCACTTACTGTCCCTCTCTTACTGTCTCTTATCTCTCTCTGCCCTGAACACAACTGTGAGCACACACACACCTCATCCTACTAGCATTAACTACAGGGTTGGTCTTGTGTGTGTGTCTGTGTATGTATTTATGTGAGTGTGTGTGTGTGGCTGGTGGGACACAACACTAGCCATACAGTTAAAAACCAAAACTCCAGACTAGTATAAACAGAGAGATAGCAATGCACACAAACACATCACACACACTGAACAAACACACATATCTATCCTCTCTAAATACACACACAGACACACACATCATCTCTCTCTCTCTCTCTTTGTCTCTCTCTCCTCACACAGCACACAAGGGAGCATGAGGGGAGAAGGGGGAGACACAGGAGGGAGATACAGCAGGAGGAGGAAGCAGGGGCTCTCATGACTGTCTCCATATCCATCAGGAAATGTCAGGATGCTGTTATAGGGGGACTGTCAGGCTGCATGTAGTTTGGGGCAGGAATAACTGGAGTATACAATATGTATGAATGTATAAGAAGGGTAAAATAGGAGTGAAGAATATGGAAGGAGGGAGGTATAGAAGGAGAAAATGATTTGGTGCAGTATGTGTGTGAGTCAAGGTTACAATGTAACATACAGGTTGGTAAAAAGATGTTTCTCTATGAAGTCAATCAGAAAAACGAGTCAAAAAGTCACTGAAAACAATTATACCAAGTCACTAATTAGTTCTGTTAGTTTTAAATGAGCACTTTAATTAGCGGTTTTCAAAATAACGTGTTTCTTTTGTGGAAAACCATAAAACATCTTCATGGAGAAAGCTACTGTAAGAAAGAAAGAAATTTTAGCATGTACGCTAACAACACATTTAATCTTACCACCAGGCTCAGGGGATTTTTAATAGGATATTTGCTTAATATAAAAATTTTGGTTCTTTATGATTTAGCACTGTTATACTGATCCAGATCTCTGGGAAAGAGCCTTAACAAAGACTGAGATCCAGGCAGAAAAACCATGTAAGACAATATAACAATAACTAAAAGAGTGATAAAAAGTGGCCCAACACTAATAGGCACACACAATAAAACTAACAGGAGATGTCAGTCAAGTAGCGTTTGTACACACCCACACAGTCCTGAGAACTGCTCTAATTAGTAAGTGTGTGTGCGTGTGTGGGCAGACTGTGGGTGTGCGGGCCTTTCACCCTGCTGCAGATACAGCGTTTACAACACACTGTCCTCCAACCCTGTCGAGTGCTGAACACAATTAACCCATTGAGCCACATCCCAAATGCTTTAGGTTCTCAGAATTTTATGCCATGACTTGATACCAATGGCAAATGTTTGCAGCCGAGGTAGTAAATAACAAGGCACTAATGAAGATTATTGTTGATCATTATGCTGAAAAGTTTGCTTTGTATAATGGCGCACTTTTTAAAAACACACTTGAATGAGTTGAAGTAGTAACAAACAAATCAGAATAAATCTGAACATTGTCATATAGAATGAACCGGCACCTAAAGGCCAACAGATTTGCTCTAATGTTGGAGGTCAAGTGCACAGGTGTTGGCCTGAAGTCATTCCTGGCTGACAGGTGGTTACTATGACAACAATCTGCATGTTAGCAACAGATGTTCTCTGACAACAAGATGAAAAAGAGACTAATTCTCTGTTGCAGTTATTGTTTTGAATCTTTGTGCTGGCAGACTTTTCTGATTGGTTTAACTTTCTTTTTCTTTCTACCTCTGTTTGGCCTTTCTATTTTTATTCCTCCTCCCCCCATCTTGCCTGATTTCTGACATTTCTGTCTGTGTGCCTGAGTGTCTGTCTTTACTCCCTTTCCTTCTCAGCTTCTCTCTCTCTCTCTGCCTCTTTCCATCTTTTTCTCTATTTATCGCAGTGGGAGCTAATGTGACCTTTATGTGCTGTCAGCTCGCTGCGTGGCCGTCAATCATCATCTGCTCCCATTAGAACAGCTCTATCAGGAGCTGTCAGCACCATAGGAATGCCAACCTACTCCTCCATCCACATACGCCACCCACCGGTTGAGAGGGAGAAAGATAGGGTGGGAAAATGTGAGTGATGCTGAGAAAGCATGACAAAAACAAAAACAGAGTGAAAGAAAGTGAAGAGGAAATGAATCTGACAGACAGCATCCTTTCTCTACTGCATTTTCATTCATTCACTCATCTTTCTGTTCTCCTCGTTCCTCCTCAACTGTGTTTACTCAAACTTACCTGTGTTTGGGTCCTTAAGGAGCCGACATAGTTAACATTCCTACCCACCAGACAGAAAGAGAGAGACACTATCTCTCCTTATTCTCTCTCTCCATCCCTCAACACCGTCTCCGGCTTCCCTTCTCAACTGTCTCATTATAACTTTTTAGTCCTGCTGGAGGATGTCTACTATCTCTTCTCCTCCCTTCCTCTCCATCTTTCTGTTTACCTGCTGTGGAAGCTCACTATCTCTGCCTCTCACTTGTTTTTCTTTCTTGACTATCCCTCCTTCCTCCTCTTGTGGCCCGTTCCTTCCACGTCCACCTTGGTTTGTTTATTGTGATGCATCCTTCATTCTTCCATCTCTTATTCCCTTCTGCCTTTCCTGTCTTGTACTTCTGTTTCTGCCCTGATCGCTCTTGTTATCTTCTTTTCATCCACTTAGTCAACTACTACCAGCCTTTCTTTTTATTCCCCTTTCTTGTTTGGATCCTGCATTTTCCTCCTCTTTTATCTTACACCTTCTTTCTTCACATCTCATTTTGTTTCCTCATCTCTTCCTCATCTCTTCCCAGTGTAAACCTCTCATTTTTTCACTGTTTGAAAATAACACAAACCAAAACACATGGACTCACAAACAGCAGTTATGACATGCAAATGTATGTCAAAATACTTACAGTTTACCTCACACACATCATCACACAATTAAATGCAAGGCTCAAGTAACAGCTGCTATGTGAGTATGTGCCAGTTAACTGTGTTCCTGCACACAGTGTATTAATGAAAAACCAACTACACCTGCTTCTCTACAGGGGAATTCAGAGAGAAAGTAGTAGCTCATTAAGAACACATTTAATAGATATTCTTTTTGTGTGCGGGTAATTAAATGAGTTCTCAAGAAGGCCACCTTTTAGACTGAAACTTCACAATGTGTTGGTAATACATCTCTCTATTGATACTTTCCCTGTCTACTTTTGGAAACTATAGGAACCACAAGGAACCCAGCATTCTGAGAGCGCAGTGTTCTAGAGGGGTGGTAAGGTACTATGAGTTCTTTTAGATATGATGGTGCCTGGCCATGAAGAGCTTTGTATGTAAGGAGAAGAATTTTAAATTCTATTCTAGATTTAACAGGTAGCCAGTGCAAGGAAGCCAAAATGGGAGAAATGTGATCTCTGATTTTGGTTCCTGTCAGAACACGTGCAGCAGCATTCTGAATTAGCTGCAAAGTCCTCAGAGATTTATTTGAGCAGCCTGATAACAAAGAGTTACAGTAGTCCAGCCTAGAAGTAACAAATGCATGGACTAGTTTTTCTGCATCCGCTTGGGACACGATGCGTCTGATTTTGGTAATGTTAAGTGGAAGAATGCAGTCCTCGAAACTTGTTTTCTGTGGACATTATAGGACAAATCCTGATCAAAAATAACTCCAAGATTCTTTATTGTGGAGCTGGAGGCCAGGGTGATTCTGTCTAAGGTAACCAAGTCTCTGGAAAGAGAGTTTCTGAGGTGTTTGGGTCCAATTACAAGAACTTCACTGTTCAGTCTGAATTTAACATCAGAATATTGTAGGTCATCCATTTTTTTATATCCCTAAGGCATGCTTGGAGTTTAGTTAACTCATCAGGCTTCATCGATAAATATAATTGGGTGTCGTCAGCATAACAATGAAAATTAATGGAGTGATTCCTAATATTATATTATATTATATTATAATATTCCTAGTACAGAACCTTGACAGACTTTGGTATGCATGGAGGATTCATCATTGACGTGAACAAACTAAACTAACAAAGATCGATCTAAGAAATATGACTTAAACCAGCTTAGGGCGGTTCCTTTGATGCCAACCTGTTGTTCCAGTCTCTGTTAAAGAATTCGACTGTCAATGGTGTCACATGCAGCACTAAGATCTAACAGGACGAGTACAAAGGCTAAAAGCTCTGGATCTAGAGTGGGCTTTTTAAGAAGAGGTTTAATTACAGCTACTTTAAAGGACTGTGGTACATATCCTGATAATAAAGAAAGATTAATCATATCCAGTAAAGAAGGGCTAACTAGAGGTCAGGTCAGATCAGGTTTTACAGCTGTTTCCAAACTTGCTGTATCAGAATGCAGATCAGTGGCTGTTGAGGGCAAGAGGTGATGAATTTTGTCCCTAATAGTCCTAATTTTATCATTAAAGAAGCTCATGAAGTCAACTATTGTAGAACTTCTTGTTCGTGTTGGCTCAAAAGTTGAGATTGGCCCAGTTTTCCTCAGCACATCATTAAACCGTAAATAACTAAATAATGAATACTCAAATAAATATGCAATCGCATGTTTCTCTTCTAGCTGCCTGCCACCTGTTCAGGTTGGGCTCAGGTTTGGAAACAGTCTGCAACTGCACTTAATATGACAAAAACATCATCAGCCGCCTTGCATGTTTAATTGGTTTAGAGCATGCAAGCAAGTATATTTTGACGAGGGTTTGAAGTGACCTTTGTCTGAATCCAATCTGATCACAGATCCTTGTTAATGCCTTATTTAAAATCCTCAGCTTGACACAATAGATGCATGTTTAATCGTAGTTTTATTTGTGACTGAAGCCTCTTAGGACCTTGTGGGTGGGTGGCAGATTTTTTGCTGGTTTAAAAAACGAACACATGGTTTCTCTATCTCTCTCTCTCTCATACACACACACAAACACACAAACAAATGCGCACTCTGATGCCCGCGGTGTCTAGCAGAGAAATTAAAACCTGAGCGTGGGTGATGTCTGCCAGCATGGCAGGGAGCAGCTGTGTAATGTTTCTCTTTGGCACGCAGGGTCGGCTGGCATTTTAAAATGGGCCGGTCATCACAGAGAGTTAAACAGGATGGCAGAGCTACACACAGACAGGCAGTGAGATAGACAGGCTGTGTTTATGCAGGAGACAAAATCACTCTACAAACTCTTTTTTGTGCCCGTCTGTCATAAAATTTGTATAGAGGAGAAAATAACCTGCAGACAGGTGAGGCAGGTAAACAGGCAGACAGGAAATTAAGGTGTGAGTGACAGGCCACAGATGGAAAATAAGGAGGAGGAACTATGACCCTGTCAAATAGATGTCTCCATCAAAACAACCTACCACCTCTTAACTTCACTTTCCACTTTTCTCTCAAGCTCAACTCCACTTTCATCTGAGAGAAGAGTCTTCATATGAACCGCATGAAGAACACTTCAAAGACAAGATGAGAAGATCAGCCATTAACCCTGCTGCCTCTCTCTGAGACTGTCAATAGGATCAACTGACTTTGTGTCCTTGAAGTCAGGCTATAAACACACACACCATGTGTGATTGGCACATTGTGAGCTAAGAGGACAGTGAGTAAGTGAGGAGGGCAGGTGATTAAAACTCATTTTCAATTTTCAGTATTTGAATTTCATTTTAAGTTGATTTACACATTATTAACAGACACTACTGTATTTCCATGTAACCACCCTGCTGAAGTGTCATTAAGCACTTCACCTGTTTGTTATCAGTGTGGGAACAAGACATAGTGTCACGCCTGGACTTAGAAAAGGACTCAGATGCAGAGATCGGAACGGAGAGCAGCTTTATTTGCTCACACAAGAAATCCTCATCTGAGTGAGGCTATTAAAAGGCCTGAACTAAGAAAAACAAAAAATCACTCCTAAGGAGGAAAAACACTAAACTTCTCTATATAAGGTTAACAAACTCAAAATCACTCTCAATGAGGAAAAACAAAGGCTATGAAACTTTAACTTAAAGCGCTCCAATGAGGCTGAAAATAAAACACTATACTATTCAGAAAGAAACAAAAGCTAGACTACAAAATTACAACTCAAAATCACTCTTACGAGGACAAAAAACAAAATACAAGAGCTATTGAACATGAACTTTGGACTATGACAAGAAGGCTTGGGTGTACGCTGCAGGAGACGAAACACTTCGGCACAAGACAAAGGGAGACGCAGACAATATATACACTAGGTAACAGGGAACAGGTGGAAACAATCAGGGCGGGGAAGACAATCAGACCGGTGACACATGAGGAAGGGCAAGTGACCTGAAACGAGAGGAGAGTTAACTTTCAAAATAAAACAGGAAGTGACAAGACAAGACAAAAACCCCAACTTGACCTCACCGCGGTGTGACACATAGATTCACACTAGCAGCTTAGCTCTTAGGACTGCCATGAACTATATCTTGTACTGTTCACTGACTTTTGATAACTGATGATAACTGATCATTTAGATTTTTTCTTTTATTATTATTTCTCTGCAACTGTTGGATTTGCCCTGGTAAATTTGACGTGAACAGTCCTTATCTCCAATTGCTGATTTCTAATAACTCTTGTGGTCCTTTGTCTTTTCGTCATCTAACCATCAGAAATGTTTTTGTCCAGTAATTTGCTGTACAACATTCCCGTCAGTCTCTCAACTAGGATATGTGATTGGGGCTAATTACCAAATGTAATCTGTACAATTGGTACCAAATGTTCCAATGGTGAACATGGTAACATTGTACCTGTGGCAAAAGAAAGAGGACATACACACAATAAAAAATAAGACAAAGAAAAATTCAGTTCTTGAAGTGTCCTTGAAGCTTGTTAGAATTTATATACTGAAGCAACTTGAGAGGTTAAACAAGGGAGGGTTAGCTACTGGTTAATGATTTAATACATTTAAAGAAAAGTTAGTGAACACAAACATACATGAGTCCAGACTCACAATTTTTTACTGCTTTCCCTGCAGATTTTGGCAGCAATCAATATTTCATGGGGTGAGCCTCCTATTCCACCCCTAATAGACAAACACCAACTGTCAGTGAGCTGAGTTAGGGTTCACACCGAACCAAGGGTTAGCTGACCGTGTGTGTGTGTGTGCGTGCATGTGTGTGTGCACACTCAGGGGAGGAGCTGGACCCAGAGCAGAGTGCTGACATCGGGCAGTGGAACAGATGGTGTGTGCGTGTGTGTGTCGTGTCCTCAGGTGGCAGAGGGAAGTGATGTGAGGTGAGCTGATGATGATGTGTTGTTCTCATTACGCAGCCCGATGCTCATCTCTCTTATACCATTTCCCTCTGTCCTCTTTTTTTTAGCAGACAAATTAGAAGGTATAAGAGAAAAGCTTTACTAATTCTTTCTCTGCCCGTCTGTCATAGGTCACTGCATTTTTTTTTTTTGAAATGTCACTTAATTAAAACTCATTTTCTTCTTCGTCTTTTCTATTTTGTTCACCATCCACATCTGGCTTTGAAAAGGGAAACAGACAAACATTAGCCAAATGTTTCAGGCTTTTCTTAAAATGTTCACATTCCACTGAAAGCAGTAGTAGTCATAACAGTGCATACCAAGACTGTTAACATAGATTGTGAACGATAAACCACTGCGACCAGATATTCGGTTTAACAAGTGAGAGATAAGGCTGTGTTGGTAGCAGCCTCCTCAGTGGATACAAATTAGCAATGAATTCCTAGATGAATCGGTTGTAGAGTCATATATCGGGTATCGCGAGAGTTGGAATCTGTTGGTGGCTTCACATACTTTTGGGAAAATCCACCGGGCTCGTTCACAGCGCGTTGCGTGAGCGTGACATATTTGGTCCTTCTTGCATGCGACTTCAGACCCCACCAGGAGCATTTCAGAAGCGAACGTTCAGCCCGCCAGATTTACTGACCTATACTGTTTACTTGTTCTACATGTGTAAATATGTTACATAGTTTTTAGGACCAGCAGTTTGCACAGGGTATTTTATTTTGATAATCCACCGGATTCTCTCCAACAAATGATTTTCATATAGCCAGACTTTTTTTGGTCCATGTCTAATAAATACATGACAAATAAATGCATTGACATGTGATTTTGTTGTTTTTTTTTTTTTTTTACATTTTATATTTGCCAGTGCCCTAAAGCAACAATGCTTGGGGATATGTGGTCTTTTACATATTTGAAAAGAAAAATATTGCACTGTACTGTAAGATAACTTTCATAGAATTGGCTTCTTTATTTTATAAAATATATAGAATAAATATTAATTGTAGAATCAAATCAAATATCGTATCGTTCTTACACTGTATTGATTGGTATTGAATCAGTCTGTAATAAAAGGATATTGTTTTTGAATCGTATGGTAACCTGTGTATCTAGGTAAGCATTAAAGATTCAGAAGTGACATGTTCTCTCATGGCTGATCCAATTCTCTATATTACCCTAAATCCACATTTTCTCCCTTATATTATCTAACCGCTGAAGTTTTCTTCTATTTTTTTCTCTTATTATTTGTCCATTATTCACTTCACTACCCAGAAGGCACCTGTAAGTCAGTATCAATCAAACACTTTTTGTGTTTTCTGTTGGTTTAATTTGGTTTTGTCTCACTCGCCAGTCATGACAACTACCTATATGTACTCCCTCTATAAACTCTTTATAACATTGTTTTACTACTTACTGTTCTTTAAAGCTGACTTCTTCCGTACCTCTCTTGGCTTTCTCACTTCCTACATCTTTCCCTCTCTGCCTTCACACACATTTTCCTCATTCTTTCTCTCTTTCCTCTTTATCTTCTCATTGTTTTACAAATCTCTCTCCAGTCCCTCTGCTGTTTGTCCCGGTGGGCTGTCGGTGCCTGAGGGGGATGGAGTCGAGCTCAGGTCAGTACATTGTGTTCTTACAACATTTCTTACTGAGTTGACACACACACACACACACACACGCACACACACACACACACACACACACACATACACACACACACACACACCTCGGTTTGTTCCTGCATAGGCTGGGCCTGAGTTAATGGGATGAGTTCTAATTAATTTTGTTGCGTCAGGGGAGACTGGCGGATAACACCGGGGAGAGAAAGGGAAAAAAAGAGGCAGATAAAGAAATATTGAGCGTAAATTTGAAGAACAAAGCAATGATTCAGATAGAATAAACGGACAGAGAGAGAAATAAATATAGATGAACAGAAAGAGTGAAGAGAGTTCAGTAAAGAAAGAGACAGAAGAACAATTCAAGGAGAAGGAGACAAGCAAATTAAGACAAACCAATGATTGAGTGGAACAGAGTGCATCAGAAAGAGACAAGGGGAGTGGAGTACATGCAGTGTTACTCTATATTGGTATTCTTCTGACCTTGGAATGTGCTTCATTTTGGTTAGGAGCATTATAAATGGAAGATCCATGCAGATGAGGTGAGGCAGGAAATGTCCCATGAATAAACATGGGACAACAAGTAACTATTTTGAGCACAAAGTCACTCTCTCGATGATTCAGTGATTCCATCAGCAAACCAAATCTAGCTCATCAAGTGGACGACATCAACTACACTGTGAGGCCACTTGATTAGATTCAGATTTACAATCTATTTAATACAACAGCTCTGCCGGACATTCTGCCTGTTTCAAGTTTAGAATGTTCAGAAGTGTGTTAATCCTCACTGAGGTCACACTTAAAGGTGGTCTTCTATTGGATAACATTCCATTCAGTGGGGTTTCAAACTTTTTGTCTGAAGGTGGCTGAATGTCAGAAACACGCAGTTCAACACCACCACTAACTTCAACCTTAAACACAGAATTTAAATACCATCTCTATGACAGTGTCAGCAAAAAGTGAACACTGTGGACACCATAAAAGTACTCTTGGCACTGTACCTAATAAAGTGGCCACTGAATGTCAGTATAGCAGTCTGTACTGAGCCTTTCAATCAGTCAAGTCAAGCCAAACCACTGCACAGTACAAACGTCATACATGTACTGAAATCAGCTGAATCCTCACAGCACAGATACTTTCATCTAATGTCTAGGTCCTTTTTTTATTTATTTAAGCAGATTTAAATGTATTTATTCAAATAAATTGGAATTCAACCCACACAGTTGGAACCTAAACTGTCCAATGAGAGTGACAGGCGAATGTAACAGACTAACAAACTCATTTTTACACCTGGATCCAAAATGCATTAATGTCCTGTTGCACTACTAACAATAAAAAAAATCATGCTGAAATATATTGTTTGTTTTTTTCATAACAATAAATGACACATTTTAATTACTCAGTATAGCCAGCACAAAATCCTGGGAAAAGAAGCCCTGGCATGTCTATAGGACTGTGCTATAAGCCTGTAAATTAAGGGAGTGAAAACAACTCAACAGTTGAAGGGGTAGATTGATTTTACCAGTATCTCCTGAACTATGAAACCCCTCACTTGTCCCTGAAGGCAGCAGGACACATATGTGTGTTCCATCTGCAGCCTCTAATTTGAAACGTGATGCACCATTATGCAAAATGATCCATTGTGGTTACCTCGGTTAAATCATGCACAGTCAACACCATACTGCTACAAAATACTCTCCTCACTCACAGAATTCTGGATTTTTCTGGTTTCTGCTTGACATCCTGAAACACAAAGTTCAGAGAGCTCAAACTGAAAACTGGTTGTGGTTCCATCTCCCCTCCATGAGATGAGACTGTGACAGAGATGAGATGTGACTGTGACAAGCATCCCAACAACCGAGCAGCTCATGATCAGACTTTCCACTCATTAGGTCAAACTTCTTCAAAGTGACTGTTGCAAATTACTTATCCCAGGATGAAGCTTGGCAGCATACAGTACAGGTACAAAATGTGGCAGCAACCTCAGAGACAAAATAAAATATGACTAATACCTTGATATAAATTCTTTATCTGAGGTTGTATATGCTATTATTTTTCTTATTTTATTACTTGTTGTGTCACTTTGTTACTGCTGGCAACATAATGTTTGAGTCAAGCAGTGCTGAACAAACTATTTATTTTGGCCTCCAGGGATTCTTTAGGTTTTATTTCTTTCTCAAAGCTTTTTCTCTTTATAAGAAAACTTACATTTGAGTACTGAGTGTACTGCTGCCCAGTGTACGTACACACACGCACGCGCATCATTTTGTTTACTTACTTTTTATGGAAGCTTTTTCAAATCTGCTCGTACTGTATATCAGTGATGCTTCAACCTCACCACACACACGTATCATATGTCTGCACAGACAGACACACACGAGCGCGTACCATGTGTGCACACACTCTCACACACAGAAAGAGAAAACAATGTTGTAATTAAGATTACTGGCTTGTCTCAACATGAATCATGATTTCTTTAACTATGCATACCCAAAATGGGCCAAAGGCTTAATGCCCGTGGGTCCCTCATGACAGGAGCAGTAATATGTTTTAATGAGCCCTGGATGAGACTCTACATTTGTCATTCAGGACCTGCACTGTAAAAAGTTTAAAACGCCAGCTTCAAGTATCCCATTTCTGATCACGTGGGCAAGTTCAGAAATGTGCATGTGAGTGTCTGATGAGATGTTTTACACAGCCTCAAATAACTCATGTATCTGATGAATGCTTAATCAATAATTCTTACTAGCATGTAGCTTGTAGATTATTGGGTGTGATTTCATATCATTTTATTTAGCTAATTTAATGGTGTGCCTCCAAAGTACAAACACAGCTGCTGCTCAGTGACAATTGGCAGTTGTTGGGATGATGGTGACTGGTGGGACCTAGCTTATAGACAGAAGTACACACAGAGCTAAAGACATCAAATTATTTAAAAAGAAAAAACTTGCACTCGTGAGGTTTCTACAGGACACAGATGATGTTTACAGCACACATCATTAAAATGCTCATTGGAATAATTTGTAGCAGGACGTCAGCGATGCTGTGTACTCAGGTTGTGTGTTTACTGAAAGCAGCCCCGAAACTATAGGACAAATTTACTTTAGGCTATAGCTGCATGAATAAAACATGGAGCGCTGTGGCCTCGCCTCGCACTTTTATGATTCATGTTATTTGCATGCATTTTATTGGAGAATAAGTGGGAAAATATTGAGCCCCCCCATGCAAGGTTATCTTTTAATTGCTTGATAGCTGTGGTTACATAAGATGAAACAGCATGTGAGCAGGGAATAAATTAACTTTTAATTAGAAACATCATATTCCAATTCACCCTGCTTGTTTTCTTGTTATTGTTGTTGTCTTTTCATAGAAGCTAGAGACATGCAATGAACAAAAAGATAAAACTGCTTACAATGGGAATGATATGCAACAGAAGCCCTGATAGAGCTAATTATTGCACAATGTCCCACTGTCTTTCCAACAAATAAACTTTAATTTCGCTGAGGCAACATGTCTAAATGAGCTAGTCATGATTATGTATTAGTCCTTTTTTATTCAAACAAAAAAGGCTAAGTGGAATCTGTGCAGTACAGTTCAAATAATAAATTATGACTTCTACATTTACCCTGCATGGGTACACCAGAAACAATACGACAAAATGTAAGACAAAACAAAGCTGTAACATTGTAACTGATAATCTCTCATTTTATCTTCTGCTCTGGCCTTCTGGACACACACAAAAAAAATCAGCATCAGAGCCACAACAAGAAACAGCAAAGGCGAGAAAATGGTAACTAATGACACAGTAGCTCAGTGAGTGGTGAGTTCTAAACATCTATTTTTACTGGAAGCTTTCTCATGTCAGTTTGAGACTCTTTGAAGCAGTCAACACGGTTTATATGATTATAAAAATCTATACAACCTCACTTAATCCATTATGGCTGGTAGGAATATGATCTTAGTAGGTCAAGCACACATTGTGTCATCAGATCATCATCTATGAAATTGCAGTTATTATTTATTTTGATTGTTTTTAATCTCGTGCTTTTCATTTGGCAAGAGCAGAGACATGATGTGTAAAGACATTACAGCAAATGATAAAATGGGACCAGTTTCTAGCCCTACAGACATTTATACACAGTAATTCCCTCCCTGTCTCCTGAACTGCTGAACACTTTAACTGTAAAATACACAGGAATCACAATTAGGCCAGAGAATTATGACTGATTTCATTTTCTTTCCAAACAGTTCT
Organism: Nibea coibor; assembly: GCA_023373845.1. NCBI lineage: Eukaryota > Metazoa > Chordata > Actinopteri > Sciaenidae > Nibea > Nibea coibor. The sequence goes on along the minus strand of CM041735.1, from coordinate 849,457 downwards.
CCTCAGGGATAGAGCCAAAGTGCAGTGCTACTTCTACAAGTCTGGAGTAAAAAAGTGAGATTGAAATGGCAACATTAATACAAACATCTCTTATATTATTCATAAACTATTTGTGAGGGTTAAAAGTCCAGTTTTGCGAGCTTCATGCTTTTTAAAGACTTGTTATACCCCTTTGAAATGATGGCTTCCATTAGCTGGAGATGATGATACAGTGCTTGATTGTCTGAACTGACTGTTTCAACTGAACAAAATGAAATGACCTCAACCATATTATCTAAAACCTGAAAGAAAGAATACTCTGCTTCCATCACTGAAATTAAAGGAAAACAGATTCTTAACCCTGCTGGTGGTTCATTCACACAGAAACATATTTTTAGGGGTTCGAGGTGGATGTGTGAAGGTCTTAATGATGATGGCCACACTTCAGGGGTTGACAGTCAGCTGCAGGGCAGCAGCGTCTCACAGGTAATGGATCTGAGTTCCCAGCGGACGTCTTTAGACAGTCCATACAGTCTAACTGATGAAAGATGACGCTCAGATTAAAGACTTTAGACTAAAACCTGGAGTTGGAGAAGAAATGTCAAGTGTTGAGCACCGTGTCTTTAACAGATTGTGTGCTTGAGTATGTCTATCTGTGTATAAATTCATGTGTGTGAGAAAGCCTTTGTATCTGACATCCCTTCAGTACCTGTGTGACTTTCCTCTAAGTTTTGAGGCAAACTACTGTAGCAGGAAAGCCTTAGCCTTGTGATAAAAAAGGAACTCTGACCTCTAACACAGTGATGGCCGGAGGTGCACCACACCTGTTTATGTCCCTTACTCTGGCTTTATCAAATATTGATTACATCGAAAGCCTCTGCTGAAAGCAAAGGGTCAGTCTTTCTGTCTGTTTTCATGGGAAACCCTGCTCAACAAACATTGCCCTCTCTGATATCCCCCTGCCATCCACTATGAACACAAACTGCTCCCCAATATATAGAAATTTATGAGATAAGCTTTACAGGTTGCATTTTGACCTACAACTCTAAATCCTGTGTGTGCCCCAATGGTTTCTAGATATTGTAAAAAAAAAAAAAAAATATTGGTTTCCGTGCAGTTTCAGGCTTGTGTACACTGAAAAAAGTCTGATATTAAATCAAACCTTGATCCAAATCATTAATGTGTCAGAAACCAAAACAGAATGGTTGCCTCTATACTGCCTCGCAGCTCTGTGAGACTTGAATTCAGAAGATGTTAAAGCTGAGCATGCTGTCAACTATTATTCAGATGGAGGAGGCTGAAGGAAGGAAAGGAAAGAAGGCTGTACAAGCTTGCAAGCTTGACATTTACATATCTTTGGAGAAGCATGTAAACTATCGACTACTATAACAGACCAAATAATGCCAACCAATGCTGGTTGTAATGCTTTGCCGTTATTGTTGCTAAAAAAACATTGACTCATTTATTTCAGTGTACAGTTATACATGAATATATGATATACATATGAAAAAGAGAAAGAAGTGGAATAATGCAGAAGGCAAAGATCTGGTAATATACAAGGAATACAGTGGGGGAGGTCCAGTAGAGGTCCCTTGAAGGTGTTCTGTCTCTCTTGCTCTCGTTTCTTGGAGGTGATTAGCCATTTCCCTTTGCTCCCATACGTTCATACATCATATGGATTGGGTCTGTAGGACAGACACAGAGCTGGAAACTAAGTATGCACACACACTTGCGAGGAGAGAAGGGCACTTGTGTAAGTGTGGGTGTGGACTGTGGTATGGCAGGGCACTGACTTCTATCTCCAGGGTCGTTGACTGGTAATTAGTTTTGCTCTAATGGCTGCCTGGTGAGGTCAGGGGATTCCTGTAATCCCTCCTCTATCTGTTCACCTCCTGCTTGCCTCTTACTACTAATCTCTCTAACCTATCTCCTCCTGTCTGCCTCGCCTCCTGTCTTACATCATCTCTCCTCTCACAAGAAATCACGTGCTTCTTCTCACTTTCTCCACATCTGTCTTTCAAAATTCCACTCTTGCTTCCTTCTTTATCTCTTGTTTAACCCACTTAATGAATACAGCACTTTTCCCGTGCTTAAACTTTCTTTGCCAACTTGCTCCTTCCTTGACAAGATATTAATACAGTGTGCCTCCTACACATATTTCATGCCATTCCAGTTGCCCAAATCTCTTTGTTGCATCCTCTTTATCTCATCCCCTCCCTCACTTGGCTAGTTCTTCGCTGAAGATCATAGCAAAGAAACCTGCAGTGTTCTACTGTGAGTCTATTATTATTCAACTGGGATTTTTAAATTCACACACTCTCTCCACTGACGGCTCCAACTGCGAAACATCATCAGAAAGAACAGACCATCTGTGCCTGTATCACCAGCTACTATCCACACTCCCTCTTCCACTTAAAGCTAGCAGAAGGAAGTGCAGTTATGTACACAGGCAGCTCGTTCACAATGCTCTTATTTATTACCCTACAAGACACATATATAGAAAAATATGCTTGTATGTCAGAGGTTTATTCATTAATTAATTCATTCATTCTTAATATTTAGTGTTGCAGATTGCAGAGAAAGTGGCTGGGAGAGTCTCGACTAAGCAACAGAATTTTCAGTTCAGTTCACAGTTATGGATTTCCTTTTTGGTAGTCAGACATGGCAATGACTGTGGGTCCAGGAAGTAGTGCAAAGAGATTTGTCCAATGTCTATTGTGCCTCCTGCCATCACTGAGAGCTGTTGTACAGTCTGATGGCCAGAGGGACGAAAGAGTTCTTAATCTAATCTTAATCTAATCTTAATCTAAATTCTTGACTGTCAGTGTGTAGTTACAGCATCATTTTCCTTTGTACAATTCTGACTTAAAATATTTGAATCTATATCAATATATTAATATTTATGGTTAATATTCTCCTAAAAATATGTTAGACATGAACACCAAAGGTAAATCAGTAAAAGAAAGAGTACTTTTGAAAACAGGAGTTTGATATTTTTGGAAAAACAATAAGAATTTGAAAAACAGGGAACAGCTTTCTGTCTCACTAATCATCACATTGTGACTATTTAATCCATACAAAACGCAATCAATCATCATTTAATGCAAAAAGAAATTTTGCTTTTGCAAGACCAGACTATTTCAAAAACGTTTTAAACGACCATCAGGACTTCTCGAAGGTTGTGACATCACAATGATTTAGTCACCGCCCTCAGCCATGATGCTATGATGAATCTTTAGTTATTATGTAATATATAAAGATAAAATCCTCTGTCATCACGTTCCTCATTAGAAATCACACCAGCCAATAGAAATTATATGAAATATGTCATAAAGGGAACAATAGCACATAACTACGTAAATTTAGAAAGAGCCACTAGATGAATAAGGAAATTCCATCCTGCCACACCTGGCTCACTAAGGAGCTCATTTCAAAGCCAAAGATTAGGCCTAATTACCGCTTTAATTAGCAAGTTGCTGAGGGCCTCATCCCACCCCACCACCACCACCAACGGCACACAGCACCGTCAGACCGGGTGGCCAGGGAGCAGATCAAATGAGATCTAATTGATGGCAGCTTAACATCATAAAAGCTGATGATTGGGGAGGCTGGTGCTCAGCTGAGTAAAGTCAAAACAGAAGAGGGGGAAAGCTCATTCATATTTAATGGGAGTTTTCAAAGGCAAAAGTGAGTGCTGAGGAATAATTAGGAAGCATGTGTCAGTCAGGAAGAACCAGTAGCAAAACGTAAAACATCCCACCAAAACGTTAATTTCCCCAGAGGTCATCAAAAAAAAAGTTCCTAATGCAAACTGGAATAACGGAATGGATATGAAGGACCTTTCTGTCTATGCTTAGTGACATTCACACTACTTGTAGAAGCTACATCAAATGAACATGCCATAAAATAAATCAAATCATCTTGAAGTGTCTCCCCTGTGGTGTTCATTCTTAAAAGTGATTGAAATGAGCAAAAGTCAAAAATATTCATTTCATTCTAAACCTGAAGTAATCACTGCAGCAGACTTCTGTGATGGATTTTAAAGATTGAAAAATAATTAGCAGAGTACCCAAGAGGTCTGGATTTTTTTCATAGTGGCTGTGGAAAATCACTTACATGGCCATTTCCAGTGGGATGAAATTCATTCTGGATTTACTGAGATAATAATGCAGTAATTATCTAGCCCCCGGGTGATACTAATGCTGACCACAGAGGGCCAGAGAGATAGACCAACTAAGTGACGGACTGACTGACAGACAGAGACGGGTCATCCAGTCATAAAGCTGGCTGGAGTTGGTTTTATAGCCTCATCTTAAAGTCTTAATGGCTTTCAGGGAACAAGGCTGTTTGGCTGTCTGGTAGACAGAATGTCTGGATTTCTTCTCTAATAACTCCTATTGTAAAGAGTTCCCAGAACCTCACTGGCTGTGGGACATGATAATAGACTAATACAAGCTTCTGTTTATGGGTATTGACAAAAGATTACAAGATATGACCACAGATTATGATAAATCTCATATTCACTGTGGTCAAAATCTACCTGATTGTGACATAACAATAAAAGCAGTGCTCTTTGTCTTATTTGTAAAGGATCCAAAGATACATGAAAGCTGAAATAATGTCTCTAATTTAACATTGCAGAACAGTCTAGTCATTTATTCCAGGATATTCATCATGTCATACTAGAGGTAGATTTTGATTGAATTCTTACAGTGTTTGCTGCTGGATCCCTAACAGACTTTTTGACAAGTGAATTCATCATGTTATGTGAGAACTGATTAGGAGTGCTGGTGTTGTCACATTTTGTAAATAATCAATAGATGGTCATATTTAAAAAATCCAATTTACCTTTTCAAGGTCACACACACACACTGTAGCCTTTAGGATGTATTATTTTTCTATTTTGAATGAGGATGAAGATTGTGAAATACTACTTTCTCTTTATATATACTTATCTTTCTATTGCTTGATATTTGCCATTGAGATGTTTTCATACTGTGATATGCTATAACCAAAAATTGTTGTGTAAAGTACATTGTGTACATTTCTGAGATTATACAATAACAACACTAAATACAGCCATGTTGATGGTGAAGGCTTCCAACAAAAATCAAGGACAACACTGGAAAAACTGACCTACCTGTTTGAGGTCAAGAAAAATATGTGTGACATATGTAACAGCTGGGAAATGTGGACCATTTAATATGATCATTTTGTAGCATTGAATGGTATTGCATTATACTGAGGTGTGATTCCATTTAGTCTACTCCATTTTTATCAGTGGGTGTGAGATGCAGCTGACAGCTTTTTAAAAGGTAACATAGTGAAATGTATTGTGGATACATTGAAGCGATTACACATGGAAGGGACAGACACTCGACTAAAATATGACTTTCAGCCCCAAAAACAGCTTGAACATGAAATGTGGAGTAGATCTTTTAAAGAAAGGCAATGGCTTTTATATTTTCAGAAAAGAAACTGACAAAAATGGAAAAGTGGACGCCAAACAAGTAAATAGATGGACTGTGAAAATACAGTATATACATTGACCAACCTATGACAACAATTTGTTCTATGTTATACTGTTTTTATAAAAGTCTCATGTTCATGTTATCAAATGTGAAAACTCAAAAGGTACAATTGTCTTTCATTCAATACACATCTCAAATTCTAATCTTAGCTCTGTAAATAAGCTATTTCTTAATGTGGTTTCAGGATCAGTTGATACCTGAACAGGTGAGCCCATTTCTTGTTTTCCCTTTTGAATTTCATGAGGCAGTGAAAACATTTTCTACACCCCACGGTCAGGTTTTCACATACTGGAGATACTTACAAGTCTGACGGGATGAGAGGTTATTGTAATTACTGAGCGAGAGCAGTTTGAAGACGAGAAAAGCTTCATGGAATATCCTCATACACATACGGCTCAGCCGAACAACCTTGAGGTCAAGGAAGTGGGCTTTCTGCAGCCCTCTGTGGGCTGCAGCAAGGTTAAGGACACCCACAGCAGAAGAAAAGACCATCTATCTCTTTTAGTTCTCTGTTCTGTTATTTTTGCTTCCCTCTCTCATCCTAACCACCTGACCTTCTTTCCACCTATCCTCTCCTCTACCTCTTGACCTCCTAAGAGAAAATAAGAAGGAGGGAGAGAGGGAGATGAGAAACACAGACACACAGCAAAAATCCCTGCAAATAAACACTGAGAAATGAGGGGGGGGGGGGGTGAAGGGCAGAGAGACGTATCCACAGGAGTCAGGGAAAACAGGAGAGAAAATGGGGGTGGAAGGGAGGCAAGAGTCCTTTCTCTTCTCTTTCTATCCATCTCTTTCTTCCTGTCTCAGTGTCCTATGGTCAGATGTGTCAGGGAAAAGCAGAGGAGGTGAAGTGAGCCCAGCAGGTTTCTGGCCTCTGCACAGTCAGGCCAAGGCCACCACTGAGCACAAGGTCGCCTTTGCTGTAGAGCCCCACATCACAAGTGGAGGTATACCATAGAATTTTTGTGCCTCCATGTCATGTCGTTGATTTCATTCTACCACATAGGAGTTTAAATTTAAAGTGAAATAATCAGCAAAATGACTAAGCTGGAACATCAGGAAGCTTCTCCTTTCAGGAAAAAATATGAATTATGAATTTATAAATAAAAATGAATGTTGTTTCATCAAAATGTCCAATTTTTCCTCATTGAATTTGTCTTATTTTGACATTTTCTTTGTTCTGCTTTTTGCCCTTCATTTAGAAATGATACAAGAGTGAGCTATGCCAGTGAGTGATCATAGTGAGTGAGCTTACAGGTGACTGCCAAAATCAAGGAAATGCATGAGTAAAGGACTACAAAGGAAAAACTAGAAAGTGGGAATCTGGCAGCTCTGTTAGAGCACAGGGTGATTTTCACCAATGTGGTGGTCCAAGTCCACCCAACTCTTTTTAAAGGGAACCTAAAAACAGGAAATAAAGCCAATCAATAAAAACCAGCCAAATGGACCTTTAGAAGCACTTTTCACTTGGTCTGTAGCTCAGTACTCAAGGCCTATTCAGACTGCAAAGGCTTTACATACTGACTGGTGTGTAGGCCTGGATCCTTTCCTGTCCACTGGCCATGACCTTGAATGACCTTACCCTTGAAAGAAATAAACAAGTGAGTGTGTAGCAGTATTTCATCCCTCTGCAGTCAGGTGAATGATACTTTGGCTCTGTGTTTTATTTCCAACAGTATATTGCCCCTAATGTTAGGTACAGAGTTTATACTTACCTGTGAAACTTTCAGTGCTGTCTTTGCTCTTTGAGTATTTGAGTACTTACTTTTTTTCTTGTCTCTTTTAACTTTCTGATTATGGCCAGAGTAGCTGCATAAACATTCTACAGTCAATGTGAGGCAGCTGCTGCTGTTTGGAATCACTGACCTCCATCAAGTTAATAAAATTGCAATTTTTTATTAACATGTCTCCACTGTCATTACCAGTTGTTGTTCTATGCATAATGCATGGGTACATTTAAGCTCAGGGTTTATACAATGGCAGTGTCATAATCTTTAAAAGTAGTGTTTGTTGGTTTTGCTGTTGCCAGTTTTTGTATGGAAGCCTGTGAGGACATAGCATTCCAGTAAAAAAAAAAAAGCTACAAGGCTGCTTCTTTCCACACATCATCACTTCCAGAAAAGAAAGAGCCAGCCCTGTTAGCAGGCTTTTACATCTTAACCCTACACACAGACGAAGTAAATCCAAATCCCCAACTAGATGCCCTGCTGTAAAACGCTGCTCCTCAGGCTAGTATTTGGAGGTTCTTGTGCAGAAAGTCTAACCAGCAGGTGGAACAACCTGTCAGCCATCCCAGCAAGACCACTGCATAATTCACTTTAACTTTCTCCTGATGAAGTTCTCTGAGTTGAAGGGGAAATGGGAAGGAACAGGTAGTCATAGTATCAGCAGAAGTTGATCTAATCAACTCTGTAGCTCTCACCTCCCCCTCCGTCTCTGTCGCTCCATGTTTCACTATCCTTTCAACACTTTCTTTAGGCGCTGGGCACATCCACCTCCTTCATTTTTTTTCTTTATTCCAAATCAATGTCCATATCAGTCCCCCTCTCTCATCACTTTGTGCCGCACAGTGTGTATGAAGATCGATGCTGAAAAAGAGATCGGAGATTAAATTAGAATTGAGTGAAGGACCCTTTCATACCGGGACCCACAGAGGAGAATGGGGTGGGTAAAATGGGATGTGTGGAACAGGGAGGGGTGAGGTAGTGAGGGGTGTGTGTGTGGATCAATGCCCAAATACAACCCAGCACTCTTGTTTGATTAATTAACAAATTAATTGATTTGTTTAAGAGCCTGCTGATGAAGGGCATTTTGATGTTAGCGGTAACGTTTTACTATAAAATTGATCATGTTGACACTGCTGCATCATTTCCAAGATGTCAGAGGTGCAAGAAAACACAGAGGACAAACGAGATGGAAGGTAAGGGCATGATGGAGAGAAACAAAGACACACATAGACGTTAACTGTTTCAGTATGGCACTTAGAGTGAAGGCAGTTAACAAGTAACCTACAACACATTGGCACAAAGGGGTATAAAACTCAGTGCAACGCAGGAGAGAAAAGTAAAAGCGATTTTTGGAAAGTGAGTCATATAATGCCTATAAAAAGCATTCACCCCTTTGGACCTGAATATCGCTCTTCACCCACAGTCCCAATGCAACTTAAAAGAGCTTGAGCAGCTGTAAAGATGAACAGGGGAAACTTGCTGACACAGACCTCTTAAACCAGAATAAAAAAATCCATAAAAGAGGAAAATCAGCAACCACAAAAACAAAAACTCTCTTAATCCTAAAAAAAAATGTTTTTCAACATTTCAGCACTTTGGTCAAAATCTTGAGTCGACAAGACAACACCGCTTCTTCTACCCATCACTGACTCATTGGCAGTAGGTGAGGACTACCAATGACTATACACATTAAGATTACAAAACAGCAAAGTTTATCCATCAAACGCCCTGAACAGAAATGATCACATTTATCAAGAGGACAGAAATATGACTCCAAATGAAGGATACTGTTGCTCTCAATGTGCTGAATGTATAAATAGGCAAGTTCACTATGTCAAAGAGAGGATATGTCAGCGCTGTGTTCACAGGTTTAGCATTCCATTTACTGTAGCAGAGCCATCGCTAAAGGGAATACATTTTTCTTTTTTAGTAGTGTCCAATTACATCAACTTAGATTCAGTTAAATACAAATATAAAACATAAAAATGTTGACAGGAAAAAAATATTTTTCAAGTCATCCAACTAAGGAAAACTGAGAGAAGAGCACACTGGTCTATATCTTTTTTTTTAATTTATTTATTTACTGAGCCTTAATGATCTTATGGTTAAGGTTTGGCTGCCCAAATATTGGAAGTGATCCACATTTTCCAGTTTGATGTTATCACTGAAGTCTTCATTCACATACTGCAGCTCCAAGATGGATATAGTAGTGGTTTGACCTTTAGTCCTGAATCTGCTGATGTTTGCCTGTGAGATGGAGGATAGCAGCAATGAAGATGAAAAACAGTGTTGAAGCAATGACACATCGCTGTTTGACTCCTGTGTCAACCCAAAGGGTTCTGTTTCTCCACCTCCTCCTCCTCTACTGAGGACTGTAGCTGACATATCGTCATGCAGCAGTCTCAGTACCCGGATGTATTTTCCTGGACAGCCAATCTTTGCCAGAACCAACCAGAGGGCCTGATGGTTTACAGAGTCAAAGGCTTTGCTGAGGTGCTGCTGCTTGAACTTGGCAAGCAATGGATATCATGTCTGTCAAAACCTGAGCCAGGGCTTTCCCTGTGGTGGACAGGAGAGAACTGCCACGTTGCCACGTCTGCCTTGTCTCCCTTCTTAAAGATGGAGAGAACCAGGGCATCCCTGGGATGTGAAGGGATTTTCTCTTGTTCCCATATTTTGAGAAGCAAGGCATAGATGTGTCTAAGGAGATCAGGGCCACCTTCCTTTAGGACTTCTGCTGGAATACCATCAGGACTGGCAGTCTTGTTGTACTTTATCTTCCTGATAGCATCCTGCACCTCTTCCAGGCTGGGTGGTTCCTGCATGCTCTCAATTATGGGTTGTTGAGGAAATTGTTCTAGGGCCTCCATCTCAGGAATGGTGTCACTGTTCAGAAGATCCTTGTAATTATTATTTCTACAGTCTAGAAGGCTCTGTCACTTGAACATTAACCCATGTTTGGGGGCTTTTTGGCCAAATGAAATGATGCTGTCTCACTCATACTTATTGTATAGGAAATGTCTGATGACTTCAACTTTAATAAAAGCAGCTTTACCCTCACACATGGGTCACACAAATGTTTCATTTTGGTTATGACTAAAGCTGATCAAGGCCATCACATTGGTCTTTAACTTCTGGTGCTAAATTAGGTCACATAGACTAGAGACCCATATGAAGTCAAGGCTTCAAGGACCTTGATTAGGAATAAGTGCTTAATGACACTGAATGATTGTATACCCTGCTTGAACTACCACAAGCATTACTTTATGAAAATTGATGTTGTTTCCCACAAGTCCGACATCGGACAGCCAATCTGTGACTAATTTGCCATTCCCATTATATTGTCTGTCATGAACAGTTTTGCATAATAGCATGGACATAATACTCTGATAATCCATCATTGCACGGTCTGTTACTTCTGTGTCAAGAAAAAAACCTCATTTGCGCTACCTGGACAGAGATCAGTTTAATGAAAGCATACATCGGGGACAGTGTAGGATATGCTGACAGTTATTTTAGTGGAATGCACTTTAAGAGTCTGATGATTTCAAAGTGCAACATTAGTTTTTAAAGACACCTTTTGTGACATGTAGACTGCCTGCACAGGATATTTGTGGTTTTCATTTCATTCAATCTGTTTCTCTTCCTCTATAAACAAAAGGAAAACGTTTGTGTACATGAGACGCTCTTTTCTCTCTGTCCCTCCTGTCTCCCTTAAATATTACTAAAACCTGATTAGGTCCAAAGATTAAAATGAACTACAACAAGGATTAAGGCCATCTTAAAACATCAACTGTGATGCCAGTACAGACATTTTAAGATTTCATAACTCTGCATGTATAACCATCATATTCATGTATTTATTCATTTAGCTAATTAGATTTAACGTTAAAGGAAACTTTGCTGTCTGCTACCACATTGCAGTAAATGTAACAATAGAATTGTTGTTCCTAGTTTGTGGGGTTTTCAGGGGGAACATTAGTGTGAAACAGACTGTTTGTCATGTAAAACACAGACTAAAGTTGGCTAACACTGACTGTTAAAAGGACTGTTCTTAAAGTCAGTAAGCAAATACAACACTTTAATCATCTATTATATATGTATAGTTCATGTGAAGAGCCAAACAGAACAGAATGAAACAAACCTCTCTTACTGTAAAGTTAAAGTTCTGTGCAGATCCAAACAAATAAAGTTTGGATGACATATAGTGGAGTACAGTTTGAAACAGAAAGAAGTCAGAGAATGTGTGTGTTATGAGAATTTGCCCTTGGCAGAACTGTGGCCTGTAATCTTGCAGAAGTTTACCCCAAAAGAAATCAAAGTTTAGAAAGTGAATTCTCGTGTGGCCTGTGCTGGCTGACTGTCTGTCGTCCCAGCTGGCAGGAGATGAGTCACTGAAATTCAAATACAATAAAGTCAACATGGCAGACATAAAGGCCTCGCTGCAGTGCCCTCTAGTCACATGACTGAGGCACCATAAATCACAGAACTGCAATATCCAGACTCTTTGACTCAAAGCTTCTTTAAGTAACTCTACACATTTAAAAGGCTACATTCTTTAAGTGAGTGACAGCACCTTTCCATTATAGCATGTGCAAATTATTTCTACTTTATTTTTGTGACAAAAGTGCTACCTTAACTGCCAACGTATCAGGACTGTTTATAAAGCAAAATATGTTTTAAGACTTTTTAAATATATATTTAAAAGTGGTCTCACCAAAAACCCCTATGGGGGATTTTATCATTGTACTTAACTGTCATTTCCGAATGCAGCAGCACTGAGAAGCACATCAACAAAGTCAGCAACTAGCTGGTGAACATTTAGCAGCTGAAGCGTCAGATACTTTCTTATCTGTGGAGTTTGTGACCATCACAGCTTACATTGACCAGGTGGCCCAAAACATGACTCCAAGTGAATGAGCTGCTGGATGTGTAGGCAACTGGTTGCCTTAACAACTTTATAAGGCAATAATAGTCGATGTTATGTTTAAAGCATACTCACCTGCCCCCAAGTGGTCAAAAGAATAATTAAGTTTTGCTTTGAGGCAGAAAACAGTTTACCATCAATAAATCTTGTTTGTGTTGGTTAAGATAAGTCATCTGGTCTGTTGAGTATCCTTAAAAAATATTTGCTAATAAAAATAGATGAACACATTTTTTAAGAGGCAGGCTTGTATTGTTCTGTTTCAGTAATTCACTGTGGAGGGCAGCTAAACAAACAACAATATGAGAAGTATTATTGAACAGACCCATGAAGGCCATGACAGAATGAAAGACATACAAGCTTTACTGTGAAATGACCTGTCCCCAGCTGTGCTCTCAGCTATAATACTCTACTGTGCAGCTACTTAGCATTCATTGATAGCAGGCCTCTTCTAGCAGACCTGCTAGCCTGGTTCTCTTTGTTGACTATCTATTGTAATTCACTGGTTGAGCCACTGTTTAATACTGGCCTGCTGCCCAGCTATCCAGCCAGGTCTGCTGAGGTTGTTGTACTGGACCACAATATTGTGTCTGATTGACATGAGGATTATTTATACCTTAATCCCTGCAGCTATCCCTAATGACTGTCAGCCTCTCTACTCTGCCCTCACTTCTTCTTGCCAGCTGGTGAGGCGTCTGTCAGTCTGTCTGCCTCTGATACCTTTTCAGAACAGCTCATCTCTCGGTATTACTATGGATGGAGGAGGATGATGGTGCAGACAGTTAAAAAGAAGATAGGATAGAATGAAGGATATGCTGAATAAAGGAGAAAGGGAAAAAGAGAAAGGGACAGAACAATAGTGGCAGAAAATAATGGTAGTTTGTGAGACAGCAGGTGAAAGGGGAGATGGAGTAGTGCCACTCAGAGAGAGAGAGAGAGAGAGAGAGACAGAGACAGAGAGACAGAGAGAGATGGACTGATGCAGACCTGAAAGAGACAGGAAATGGATTTATATTCACCACTCATTTTGCGCACCGTTTGACTTTTGGAAGCAAAGCAGATGTGCCTCTGTGCACACAGCAGCCTCTATAGTAGCACAGTGATTCACAGGCTTGCAGATGAATATGGAACAAGCCCAGTTCGCCACATTAGCAGGCTCATTTCCTACAGAGAGACAGACATTCAGTCAATCCGTCGCTTCTACACTACTTTGAAAGGGGCACTGAGAAACAGAATGAGAAACGTAATGAAAGCGACAGAGAATGAGGCAGAATGACAGAGTGAGGAAGAGACTAAAAGAAAAACTGCATGTCTGTGGTGAGTTTGTTTTCTGGTGCTCATATCCCCCTGGTTTAGAGAAATAATGTGATCATCTGCGTGGAAGAGAGTCTCTGAGACACACGGGTCATGCATTGTGAATAGTGCATTGTGAATAGTGGGCCAGTGTTCAAATGTAGCAAGAGGGAATGGCTGGCTTGTTTATCTACATTGTCATTTCTCCTAAAAAACACTAGATGCTTCCTTCAGCAGTGCAAATCTCTCGTTGCATGGAAACAGAGCGAATAACTAGTGCTGCCAGACAGTACCGAGGAAGAAGACAGATGGCAAAATGTAAGAGGTGGCCGAGATAACATCACTACAAAGTTTAAAAATATATACTCAAGTACAGTAAGTCACAGTGACAGCTGGGTACACTGTTTTCAGTTGATACATATAATACACTGTACACAATACACTGTAGATGGCAGGTATGGTGAACTATAAATGTATTACACTTTATTTTTTAGCCTTATTACAGTACAGTTTTCAGTGTTTTTGAAGGGTTTTATATTAACAACTACCATGCCTTATCTCTATGCCTCATGCGCCTCTCTTTCGTGGGGTTCCCCAGGGGTCTATTACGGCTACCTTTTTATTTATTATAGCGCAGACATAGATTTTTATTGATACACAGATACAACTGTATGTCCCTATAAAGCCTGGTACCACCAGTGTATTCTGTACTATGTCCTGCCTCGACGAAATAAAAAAAAATGGATGTCCAAAAATGTCCTACAGTTCAATCACACCAAGTTAGAAATAAGTATAATTCTCTATTATAATTATACATTATAATTATGAAAACCTTCTGGCAAAAGAGGCCCATAACCTTGGTGTAATTTTTGAGATAAAGACTTTTGATGAGGTTTTAATAGGTGAAGTCATTAAAAATTCAGTTATGGAGGGGAATGAAATTAAAAACAAGACAAATGAAAATGATTTTTAATCTTTTAGTTGAGTTGTTTGTTCTCATGTTTTCAAAAAAAAAACTCACGTTTTCCTTTATTCTTTGTTGTTTGTTGTTCACAAACCATTTTTCTTGGTTTGTTGTTAGTTTACAATGATTTAAACATCTTGTTAACTTAACCATTTTGAATGGTTTGGAAAGCGGGATGCACCGATTCATGACTATTTACCCAATTGGCATGGCCTGTTGGTCGCCTCTTGCAACTAAATTAATGTAGCTTATAGCAGGAACATTGCATTTTCATAAGAATGTGCGTTCTGTGTGGATGGTGTCATGGCAATACCCACTTTGCATGGTTCATCTATAGCAGCAAATGTCTTCATTACCTTTAATGCTGCCTTCAAACGGACAATTATGTCTTCTAATGCTGAACATGCTAGAAATTGTGAAAAGATGCAGCAGGAGTGAGATGCAGGATATCCCAGATGCTGCTTCCAGCAAGAACACCCTGGAGCATTCGGCTATAATGCAGATACACTGAAGCAGAAGGTGCAGCGATGGAGACACGGCTGTGAAAATACTCAATGCACCAAAACAATAGAGCTATCCAATGCGTCACACAGTGTGTAATGTAGAGTTTGTACCACCAAGGTACCTTATGCAGCAAATGCAGGCAGGGCACAGTCCAGCTGCCTGATGCAGCACACACACACACACAGTACTCTATATCCACCAAGACATTGTCACAGATGTATACAAACACTCTTTTCTGTTGCTGCATCTGTCCCTGTCACCCTTTCACACACAGATACACACATGCAGAAAACCCATATAGATAGCAGTATATGCCCCCTGACACACACACACACACACACACACACACACACACAAATTCACATTTAGGGCACACACTAACTCCTATAGGAGCAGCAGCTTGCACCTGAAAAATAACTATACTGCTGACACGCCAACATCAGCTGTCTGTGTGAGGAGGGAGAGGAGATGAAGGGGGAGGTGGGGGGAGAGGGGAGGGAGTGCACAGAGGGAAGAGAGACATGGAGAGAATGATGGAAAAGAAAAGGAGATGCAGACAAAGCAGCAGTGTTTTGTCAACAAAAACGAGTGACTGTCAGTCTGCACCGCTAATCATCCCTGCAGTCACAAAACATTTATTTCCAACATATTAAAAAAAGGTTAGTGTTTGAGTTGCACAGAGGCTGTTTGTAGACTGTGTGCTGTTAATTAAAAAAACGCAACAGTAGCACGATATACATGAACGCGATTTGCTGAGTATTTTAAAAGAGAGCTTAATCTCACAATACATTTAAATCCACTAATCAATAACATACATGGCAGCACTGATTGTACTGCTACAGCATTTTTTTCAACTAAGTAACAGAGAATCTGCAGAGGTTTTAATATGAAGTGATACAATATAGTGACAGCTTACTTATTCAAGGAAGTAATAAAGTAAATTAGCCAGGAGCTGTTAAATATAACTACTAATAACACCTAAAGGCCTACGAGCACCATCATAATAATGTTGTTATATGTACCTTCATGAAAAATCGCTATAATTCTACCTTGTATTAAATTATTATTAGCTCTGTGATTTTAATATTCTGTCTGTGTGTAATGAGTGCTGAATTTGCCCGATGCTCGAAATGTGCTCTGTTATTGCTTTCAGTGTTAAGGCCACTGTGGAATAACAGCACAAAGCAACATGTCACGTTACATAACATTCTAAACAACAGAAGCATTCACTACACTCACCAGTTCACACTTGAATAATCAGTCTGGTCAGACACACTGAACATTATGCACAGCACACAGGATTGTCTCACCATATGGCAGTGATGCAGAGCCAAGCTGCAGAGCATGTCAACTCTTAACATGTCTCCACCTCCAGTGCATACACCTGCCTGTACAGTATACAGTGTGTTATTGCTCAGAAGCACATATTATAATAGACACACATCCCAATCCCAGAGACATTAGCTGTTGATTCACCATATGCCTGTGACTCAGAGCCAGCAGAGGTATGCTATATGCCAACCCTGACATGCTGGACAGCGAACATCAGCAGAACATTTGTTCATGTTTAACAAAGAGGCAGCAGAAGCCTGAAGCACATGTTTAGCTGGTGTTTAAATTCAAGACCAACGATGTCTAGATGATGAACATGAATTAAGACAGATCTGCACTGACATTAAATGCTGCCACTGAAGTGCAAAGAATTTACATTTTTTTTATTATAACATTTTATAATTGTATGAACCAATTTTATCTTTTATTTTATATTTGTTGTATCTATTTTGTTGAACTTGCCTCATTGTTGTCTATGTCTGTTCTATGAAGCACTTGGGGCTGCACGTGTGCATGAGGTGTTCTATAAATAAATAAAGTTTGAGTTTGAATTTGAGTTTTTTTTTTCTAACTTTAAGCCTTAATATCATTTGAGCAGGTGAGTTGTATATAAATTCTCCCTCAGTACAGTTGTCATGAACAGGGAAACCACTGTTTTTTGTAGCAGGCTGTAAACATGTTTGTTTCTGCTGTGAAGTTGGACATTTTAGTGCGGGAGTTTATGTTTCACAGCCTCAAATGACCATTTGAGGAACTGTCGTTTTTTTGGTTTTCCTGTATTGTTTTTATTTCTCAGCCTTAGAGGCTGCTGCTTGGAATGTCATCATAAATAAAGGTGGAGCCAAGCATGTGCAGTAAAATAATACTGTTTATGTCACTGTTTATGCCCTTAACTGTCTTTACCATGGTATGTATTGATGAATCTGCTATTGTATTAACTTTATGATGAAATAAAGCCCTGGTGTAAGGCTGGACAGAGGCCATAAATGCTCAGACATATTCAAAAGGATTAAGCATGAGGGAGGATGGCCATTAGGTGACGTTTAAGTCCGTGGATTATGAGAACGCAACCAACCTGCAGCACAGCTGACCTTCATCTCTTCTACTGCGACTTTTTATCTTGTTAGTGATGTAGAAGAGTGTACTGCAGGATTTCAGTACATAGTGACATCAATTCAGTTTTATTTATAAAGCGCCATATCATAACAACATTTATCTCATGACACTTTTCATACAGAGCAGGACTGTACTCTTCCACGATGAGCAAGCACATCACATTTTGGTGTGTGGTTATCAGTGTATCAGAGGACATTTCTGACCACACCCGACAGGTGGAACTCATTTATAGCCTAATATGTCACCTTTTCACTTTGTGAGGTGGTACGTTTCTACACGTGGTCTCCTATTTTGTTTGTTCTTGTGCTGAGGTTACACACACTTTATGCATGCAGGTATCGTGAAACATGTTCCTGACAACAGTTTCAAACTATTCCACTGGTCTAAGGGTGGCAGTAATGTGTCACAAAAGGAAACAATGCAACAAACGCAGAGAAGAATAATGAGACGTTTCAAACCTTCAAACCAGCTTTACATATGTTTTATGAGGAAATGCTTCCTGATAAGTCATTTTGAATGAAATGTCTGAAAATGTTTGGATACAAAGAATGAGTTTGTCAAATCAAGTCAGTAAAGGGTGTGAGGAGTTAATGATCATTCACACTTGAAGCAAAGTCCTTTGTTTTTGAGGTGAAATCTTTACCTCATTATCTCCTTTTTGTATGGTAGTAATATATTGTTATGGAGTATAAAATTTGCACACAAGGCCACAAAGCTGGCTGGCAGGGCAGTCATGAACTGTTCCTGTATCAGTGACACCGTGCCATAATCCCCTCTTGTTCCCTGTCAAATCAATCCCACAAATGTCAGGAGTCAACATTTGTCTGTGATTTTTTTTTCCTGAAAATATAAATGTTGGTTCCCTTTGTCATCCCATTGGGTAACAGGAAACTTACACATAATATTATGGCTGATCTAAAAGTGTAAAAAAACAAAGTAAAACATGAAGATCTGATTTACAGTGTTTTCACTTGGCAGCAGCGGTATGCAGGGCAATAAGGTAGACCCAGGGGAGCAAAGCTAAGCTAGCAGACGTGTCAGCCAGAACAGGCTGTAACTCTATCAGTAACCTCTCCTGACACATAAAGGCCTCCTCACGCCCACGCTCAGGCATACTACCCTGTGTATACTGCTAAAGACATTTTTGTATGTCCTGAACAAGAGAGGGAGAGGCAGGGAGGAAGAGAGAGAAAAAGAACAAGAGTGGGGAAGACTTAAAGTGAGAGAGAAAGAAAAGTAAAGGGAAGGAGAGAAGAGAGAAACACATGGGAGAGAGAGGGAGGCTGAACTGAGAGGTAGATAGGTGTTCCACTCTCCTGCTCACTTCTGCCTTAATGCTGATGTTTATTGGAACTGTCAGCCCCAAACCTACTGCTGCACAATGCACAAACACACACACACACACACAGACTTATCTACAGACACAAAAACACACACACATTTAGCATTTTAGTTTTTAATGGAATCATACCTGACACACACACACACACACACACATGCAGACAGAGACAGAAAAACAGAAGACAGTGACACACACTAGAGAACAGTCCATCTCATACTCATAGTGTACTGAATGAAAACCAACACCACTGGTCTAGAAAAGAAAAGTAAACACAACCGGCCTCGTTCAGCATTTCAACATGGATGAACCCAGCAGTGAAAGGAAGAAGGATGAGCTTCTGGTGTGTGTGTGTGTGTGTGTGTGTGTGTGTGTGTGTGTGTGTGTGTGTGTGTGCATTTCAGTGCATGACATTAAGCTGTGGTGGAGCTTTCCTGTTTCTAGGTGTAATTAATCTAACCTAATCAAGTCTACAGCAGAAAAAAAAGCCTGACATGAGCACAAATTATCAGCATAAATGAATTACAGTTAATATTCATAACTATGAGCCGTCTCTGTAACAACAACATTTAGTGTATTTAATTAGCAACTCATAATTTATATAAGTGCTTCAGCATCACAACAGCATTTCCTCTTATCCACTGGCCATATTGCAGCAGTTTCACACATTTATTTCATCCTGAATTTGTCGTATGTAATTATGATATTGATAAATATTATTAGAGTCAGTTAGTTAGTCAGAAACGGCAATTATTCTTCATAATGCAGCTGTTTTGATTTTACTAATTTTAAACAATGTTTTTACATTCCAAGAGATCATCTTCATCTCTAGACATTCTGCTACAATGACGATGAATGTTAATGATACTTTCCAAGCTGTGGACATGAAGGTTTCATCAGACAGGATGATTTAATGTTTGCTGAACCATCTTCAGTAATATAGCACTGAGCTGAGACTGGAGTATTCTTACATCGATGTCTTTGCTGCTGCAATGAGCCAATTTTCCCCCTGGGGATTATTAAAGTTTCATCTTAGCTCACCTGTCAGCACCACGGGATTGGCGATATGCTGCCAAGAACCAACTGCTGCCTCTCACAGAGTGAGAGAGGAAGAGAGAGAGTCATGTGACCTGAGAACTGCCTCTTGTAGATAAAATCTTTCTAGCCTGTTGCTCTTCAAAGAACTCTTTTGTTGTGATATCTTATAAAGGACTATATAATTTGTCTTTTGTTGATCTGTCCGTCATATCCTGCACAGCCCTGTGCAGCTCTGTGTTTACAAACTGAAGTTAGAATATAAGTATGGATGTTCAAATGGACAAGATTGCAAAGCTTGCAAAATCCCTGCCGTGTGTACCAGTGCGTCCCTGTCAGTTGTGCTCTGCGACTCTCTTTCTCAGCAGAAAAACATCAGTTAAAATGACCTCTGGTAACTTTTTCTGATGAGGACTTCATGTGGCTGTGTGAACAATGACTGCTGTCCCTCAGAGGCAAAGATGGAAGCACCACAAAACCTCCTAGGGACGATAAGAGGTGAAAATATGACATGACACGACACAACAAGACAAGATATGATAGACTTCAATGATCCCACACAGGGAATGCACTTGTCACAATAGCTCATATACGCAAGCTGGATAAAAAATTATTAAGAAATATATAGAAACAAATCATGCTGAAGAAAGAGTCATGTTTCATTAATTTTTATGTAATTACACCACAACAAACACAATTCTAGAAATGATAACAATACACAATTACATTTCCATTTCTGGACCATAATTAAATGCTCAGTTTACAAGTGATGGGGGAACAGTGGAAGTGAATGTATTTTGACAGAACTGGGTTATTGTTAAAGCAACAGGTGTCTGGATTGAATGGCCTGGAGCTTCTTCATTCAACAGGTCATTCGACCCAGAATGTCTTTTTATTGAGGTTGGCTGCGCATTAGTAGTACAAACAGATTGGCAGCTTTCAAAATAAAACATCCTGTACAAAACATTAAAACAGAAAAAGGGAATGAATTTAACTCTGTAGCTACTTACTGATGGCAGAAGCACAAAAGAATGACCAAATCCCAGCAAGTTCACAAAGTCTGGTGGGCAAACACCAAACACACTGACCAAAACAGAATCAAAGCCTCAACATCAGAGCTGTGCCTTGTGTTCAGACAACACCACAGCATTCTGAATGGGGTCACTGCATTAATGTAGGAGGAGGAACAATGTAGAAGATTCCAGCTAAAAATAAGTACAGCCTGGTCCAACTTGTGCATCAAAAACTTCAACAAGTGCACTGTCGTGATCAAGACCACTGCAACAAAAGATAAAGAAATAAGAAGAAGATAAAGATAAGATAAAGAAATACACCTGTGCGCCATCTCGTGCGTTAGGGAGACAGCATTTCGCGCTTGTTAGAAACTCTCGTGTGATCTCCTAGTTCTCACGCGATTCTCACCCTAACTGGTGTCAGTACACCTTCTGTTAGGGCACAGTTAACAAAAAACACAGTAACCCCTGTTCACTTGGCTGCACATGCATTTCTGGTCAACTGCTACTTGCCATTAGCCAGCTTGCTTCCTCCATGCAAAGAATTCATGGGGACACCTAAATGTACAATCACTTTACTCTCAGATACACAACATACTGTACTGTACTGTACTGTATGGAGACACTGCATACCTTGAGGCAAAAACACACACCACAGTGTGTACCTGACACACAGCTAAAAACACCTTTAAATACACATAGACACAATTTGCAATATAAACCTTGCACACACACACACACACACACACACACACTCATGAGTATGCAGGCCTCGTTTTCCAGCTTTGATCCCAACTGCTAGACATTCGAACGGTGCATGAATAAACCAATAAACAGCAAAAAGAGGAGAAAGAAAGAGGGATGGAAAATAAAACAGATGAGAAAGAAAAAGGCAGTGGTAGAGCGAGGAAGACAGAGTGTAATCTGTAGAGAGAGCGAGAGGAAGAGAGAGAGAAAAGAGAAAGGAAGTAGTGACTATAAGCAGAGAGAGATGTTGAAGAGAAGAGTCCTGACATCACTCGTGTCTGTCGGTTTTCGGAGGCGAGACAGCTGGACATACTGCTTATGCAGCAATACCCTTCTGTGTCGGACTCTTTTCTTCCCAACACACACACACACACACCGTCTGCTGCTGTCTGCCTCTCTCCCCCCACAACCCATCCAACTCTTCCTCCTCCTCTTCTTTATTCACACCTTGTCCACCTCTTAAACGCCTGTCCCTTCACCCCCCTCCCATTATCATCTTCTCACCCTCTCCTCACCTCTCTTGGTCTACTACTATTTATTAGTAAGACCAGGCTCTCGTAGATTAAGCGAGCCCACTTATATGCATGTGTGATGATGTTAATCCACATATTAGCCATTTCACCGTAGCAGCACCATTTCATGAAACTATATAAAATGATCTGTTGTGACTAACTGTGGGATAACCACAGCCTCATCAAAGTGTGCAGCCATAAACTGGAAACAGCTCTCATGTACATTGACAAGAGTAAATGTGCTTGCCGTTTTTTGTAACCAGTTTTCTGCTTGGTGAACCAGTTTGATAAGCAGTATTTGTAATGTAATCTTAACGATGCCCTGTAACTTTAGGGTTCTCCTGCTTGAGTTCTGACTCTGCAGTCTATGTTAGACATTCATAACTTTTAGTTATGAACCCCCAGAAATCTCTCAGAACTCAAATCTGATGGAGCTCTCCTGAGTTTTTATGCTCCTCTATGGCTGATAGCCTTCCTGAGGACCTCTAAAGGTGCTTCTTCTTCTATGTCTCATGTATCTGATCCTTCTTTAACAATACATAGTGCAACTAAATTACTAAATAGGACAATGTTTCTTTCTTTTCGGTGTAATTTTCATATAACGCATACTGGATTTTCCCTTGTGCATAAAATGTGCTGTATGAATAAAATCTGCCTCACCTTTCTTGCTGCACCCTCCCATCTCCCATCACTGGACAACTACAGTGCATACAGGTCACAGCTATGACCCACAAACTGTGAATTTCTGGCATCTGCCATAGAATATAAATCAGAGTAAGTTCAACATTGTCTTTCATAAACAAACTTTAATAAGTAAACTTATGAAACACAGCAGGTGATAGCACCATGCTGTAGACTTTTCAATGAGTTTGACAATGAGTCAGTCACCTCAAAGTTTTTGAATTCCATCAAAGCTGTTTGGTTCACTTTTTCAGATAGCTGAAAACTTATGATGTGGAGAAAGTTACCAATAGAGTTTACTGACTGAGGTGTTTTGAGAGGGAGGACTGAATGTTGAACACAACTTAAAAAAAGTAGTTGCAGCATTTGCATCGGTGCATTACATTCCCCTCCCACTTATTTCTAACACAAAGAATATTTCAGGTTCACTATCAGTTCACTTTGTCCATGTGTCTGCATGTGTTTCTTCTCTTTAAACACGGGCAGATATTTAAATACAGTTACTAACAATTTGCAAATTAAGCAGGTTTCAGTCAAGAGTGAGAAATCCAGTATTTGTCACACCTCAAATCAAATCAAATTGTATCTGTATAGCTCAAATTCCCAAATTTATTTTTAAGAATAGCACTCTCATGTAAAGAGATCTGAAATATTATATATCTGTCACGTTAAGAGTAAGTCCATTTAAAACACATTGAAAAGCATTGACACCATTTGTCTTTCCAAAGTTGAAGCTGCTCCATCTCCAGCTGCTGTTGCTGTCACTCAGATTTAGGTTTCCTGCACTTTTGCATTATGGCCTCCAAACCCATCAGCATCACGTGTTGTTGGCTCTGCAATACTTTAAAAATATGGAACACAGAGAAAGAAATGAAGAATGACCCTGTGTTACATCATTACATCCTTTCTCCAACTTTCCTGCCCTTTTCTACTCAACGTCACTATTGCAAACAGATTATGTAAAGTGACTATGAACAGCCAGCACACTTCAACCAGCTGTAACTTACCCAAGCAGCGACACCAAGATCATAAATCCATAAAAATGACATGTTACGACCGGAACCAGCAGCTCCACAAAGGAAGAACTGGACAGCAAGCTAGCAAGCGTTTGTTGAGGTTAATGTTACAGGCTGTGGTCGGCACGTTAAAACTGGGTCACCATTGTAGTGATATAACGTTACTGTACAAACAATTTAACGTTAACTAACTTATATGTTGAAATTCCTTATTCGTTCACTAATGTAACACACTGTCTGACCTCAGTCCCGGTGCTTTTTCCTCTCTTCACGTCAGTACTTCCTCTAAAAAGTTTTATTATTAAGTATTTTTTTAATACTCAAATGAGCAATCAGGCAGCATTTGTTTGTATAAGTTTTACTAAGGAGTTAACCATTTTGCAAATCCATATTCTAATTATATAATCAGCATAATCATCTTTGGAAACAGCTAGCTGATCCTGATCCAGTCATTTTGTACAGTCAGCTAAATCTGTTGCCTTGAGCTTCTGGCGTTTTCCTGTTCCTTTTTCTCCCCTGTTAGATCTCAGGGTAGGAGATGACCTGCAGTTTGTCAGTGAAATCTGCCTACAAAGTCAGGATGATACAATGGATTTAACTGGTGACTGGACTGCTGCTGCTGCAGCAACCTAACCATGCTGCTGGTGTCCTTCAAAAATCTTGAAACCGTCCTCCCAAGAAAAATGATGTCAGCAGTTTCAGAAAATAAACAAAAACAATATATGGTGCAGTACAATAGAAATCCTCACCATGATCATTCCCTAAATTTAGTCAAGTCAAATTGTGCACTAAAGAGTGGGTATTAGACTTATATTTACCAGGGTGACTAAAACACAACTACTAATGAAGGACTTTTAGCCTGCTCGTAAAAGGTGAGCATTGTGTTTGCAGCGCTGCCCCCAAGTAGCAAAAAAGACAGTGTTACTGCAGGTTTAAATGAAGTGTAGAAGTAATAGCAGTTATATCTTAATCTGTTTCCTAATAAAAATGAAAGTGAAATGTTCAGCTGGTGATAAAAATCCTCCTCCACAGCAGCTCTGTAGGCACTGCTCTGCTACATGTTAAACCCACACAGGCCGTCCTCAGGTAAATCGCTCCAGACATGCCAATCTTTTACCCCATGTCACAGACTCGTGCTGCATATGAAGTTATGCTGACATAAGAAGGGAATGCATTACCTCTACACTATGCATTGTCCAACACCATTATGCAAATAGCTTGCTCCTCGTGCTTTCTCTTTTGGACATCAGCACGTGTGTATTTGTGTGTGCATGTGTGTTTGTGTGCGCATGGCTGGAGGCCGGCTGACATATATATGTACACATTTACATTTTATCTTGTCATTTTGGATTTGTCATAAATCTACCTGCAGAGTTGTTTCTGTGCAGCATGCAAGAACGTGTGCTCGTGAATTTATGTGTTTGAGTGTAATTGCAGTGAGCACACAAGGACATTTGAAATGATTATGGGAGATGAAGGACATCAACAATGCTTCAAGTATTGATGGCTCCCATTAGAGACATATATGCCATATGCCAAGCTACTGCACCTGATGAACCACTCGCATAGCTGATTGACTATTCTGCTATTTGTCCCGTTTAATATTATTATTGTTGTCTCATTCAGGACACAAACACGTCCCGGTTCAGGTAGGATTGCTGTTTTGTTTTGTTTTTTCGTCATTTGCTTTCTTTCTCTTCACCGCAGTGTGAAGACATCCATGCAGCTGAGGGAATTTTTAATGAAGGCAGCTTTGGATAATACGGCCTCACCCAGGGGACAGCTTGTTTGGAAATAATTATCTCTTACAGCTGGCAGAGAGGGGGAGAGTGTAAAAGAAGGAGAAGGAAAAAGAGGAGAGATGAGTGGCGCAGGAATTATAAGCGGGGAGAAAAACACAAAAAGGAAACGTAAGGTATCTTCATCTGACTGCACTGAAACACATGAGAGTAAAAGCGATAAAGAGGTGAAACTCTGCTCCACTTGTTTAAATTGACTAGTCTGGTTGTTAACATCTACTATTTACAGTGAGCAACTACAGTCACTGACTTAATGCCTCATACACACACACACACACACACACACACACACACACTTCAAGAGTACAAAAGCTTAAATGGAAGTAGAGCATGGCTAAATTCAGCTGCATCTGAACACAAAAAGATGGGATGATGAAGAAAAACAATCACAGAATGAGGATTTAGGATTAAATTAGAAATACTGCAGATGCGTGTTAAAATTGCTGAATAGGTTTTATCCTTGTGTAGCCTCTCTGTGTGGCTGGTTATAATTTTTAACCCTCCTGACTTCTGCGTGTGTGATAGCATGCTACATTTGCTCTATTTATTGTGGGCTGCTGAATACAAATACAGCCACAGCACGCCACATCAATCCCCTGCTGCTGTTGTCGTTTCCCTAAATCATCCACACACACGCGCACACACACACACGCACAGACACATACACACTGTAAACGCACACTGATGCAATCGCATGCCAATACCCAGACATGTCCCACCCTTCCCCTCTTTACATTTTATTTCCTTCAACCCGTGTTTTCTCTTTCATCTTTACTTCCGTCTTGACTTTCCGGCACGTCCATCTTTTCCAGCAGCCTTATAATGCTGACAAAGCCAATAAAGAGCCTTCAGGGGAGATGGGTCAATGCTACAGTTTCATCTCTGCACAAAGACACCTTCAAACACAGAGCAGAGAGGAGCAAGGAGGTCAGAGGGGAGGAGGGGAAAAAGGTTGGGGGGAGAAGAGAAATTAGGAAAAGAAGAATATTGAGGGAGAGGATGAGTGATAACAAGCGATAAAGCCAAGGACGAGAGGGAGCGTTGGGATGGGAAAAACAAAATGGTAGGACAAGAGGAGCAGGTGGATAAAGACGTGATTATGATAAACCAACAGCATGTGTACACAAAGCTCAATCTCCCTCTCTCTCTCTCTCTCGCTCTCGCTCTCCCCTCATCATCTCTTTTTCTGTGACGAGCCACTAATTTATGACATGATAGGCTCGGCCATGTGCCTGAGAGGCACACATAAATCTACCTCATCACTGTTAAACACAAGGGCACGTCAAGGATACCGCCTTCGATACACTGCAAAAATAAAATGGCCACCTCAACAAGTCATTTCATCCTGCGTTCAGTCTCCAGATCTTCTTTTCTGATCAAATTCCCCCATGTGTCAGTGCTCTAATCATCATCCACTAATGAAAACAACACCTCATTAAAAAAGATTTATCCTTGACTTTTATTGTGGCAGAGTTTCCTTTTTTGAAGAAAAATATTAAAATAGATCTGAAATGATTAGTAGATGACATGAAAAATGTTTTCTAATGATTTACCTTTTTTGACTTTCTGGTCCCAGTGTCTTAAATGTGAAGATTTGATCATTATCTTTGTCTTTTGTGTGTTTTTGGGACTGAGATAGAACAAGAAATTTGATCATAGAGATGGAAGATGATAATGAACATTTTTTCTGTCTTGTTTTATAGAGAAAGGTATAATAGGTAAATCATTAGACACTGAAAACATACAGAAGAAGAGAGTCTCTTTGATTGACAGGAAGGCAGCAGCACCAAGGTTAGTCAGTCTTGGCAAAAAAAGTCAGATCAGACCAAGGAGGGAAGGCAAAGTGGATTATGGGAACAGAAAAGATCAGTTGGTCTGATAAGCTTATTGTCCTCCCCTTCAGCGCGCTATGCCCTGCACCACAACGGGAAACTGACAAAGGAAAGCCAGAGGCGCTACTTTCAATCAATCAAATTTCAATCAATCAAATTTCAATCAAATCAAATTTTATTTGTATAGCCCAAAGTCACAAAACACATTTTGCCTCAGAGGGCTTTACAATCTGTACAGGGAGTGACACCCTCTGTCCTTAGACCCTCGGTTCCAGTGAGGAAAAACTTGCCCACAAAAAAACCTTTAACAGGGAAAAAATGTGGAAGAAACCTCAGGAAGAGCCACAGAGGAGGGATCCCTCTTCCAGGACAGACAGACGTGCAATGGATGTCACATGTACAGAACAATCAACACAAACATGTCGTACAATTACAATGAATTACAATAAATGGTAGAATGATTACAGTAGCAGTGGAACCTGTGATAGAGATAGAGAGATGCACAGCAGCAGTAAATCATGAACTAACTATAAACTGTAATGGAGATATGGTAACAATTATGACAGTAATAATATATGTAGTGGACGTCATGCAGGACCACAGCAGCAGCCACGATCCATGAGAACCTGCTGGACGAGAGAGCACAGAGTTTAGTTACAAAAGTTTAGTTTGTAACTAGGGAGTCTCTCTCTAGAGAGGGACGGGGAGTCCCCCGGCAATTTAGTCCTATAGCAGCATAACTAAGGGATGACATCAGCCAGCCCTAATTATAAGCTCTATCAAAAAAGAAAGTGTTAAGTCTGCTCTTAAAGGTTTTGACTTGTTGACGTGTCTGCCTCCCGAACCCAAAAAGGAAGTTTGTTCCACAGAAAAATTCTACATTCAAACACAAGGCATCATATCAGAAGGCATTATTGATTCATCTCCATAAACACAGCGGCATCACACAAATATGCAATCACACAGCGTGCACACATAAACTCAGACACACGCAGAGTCATTTACATTCCATCCTGGACGTTGCAGAAACAATGTGTGACACCACCACAGGCATCAGTGATACTATCAAAAAAGCCTTCCACTATAGGCTCAGTGTCATTTTCAACATCATCACCAGTTAAAAGCAACTCACAATCTCCAGCATGCGCCTACACGATCCTTCCTCTCTTCCTTTTTCCCATGATGCCATTGTATCTCTTGCCAAGGGGCTCTTGTCTATATGTTCTCCACACTGCAGATAATCAAAACATGTATGTAGAATTAAATATGCACACTAGTCACTCATATACTTTTACACACACACACACACGCATACAAATGCACATGTATGTTGCCTTAATTGAGGCCCCGCTAATGAAAAAACAGCACTGCCACATAAATGCATGCAGATCACATTCTAAACAATCATCCAGCGTTTGGAAGAAAAGGCTCTCGAGGGGTGACCCTCATCCCATCTAATGCAATTTCTTCAATGTTCAAGCGATAAATAAATAAATAAATAAACTCCTCTTCGTGTGTGCCTAATTAATTTAGAGCAGTGAAGATTGAATTAAGGCTGGATCGCAGGCACACGGAGGGAGTGCACTTTACATTGAGATGATGAAAAATAAGATGGGAGGTGGAGGGTATGATGTAGGTATCAGGAGGCGTGTGAGAGGGCAAGGTCTGATTCTCAGCTCTGAAAATTAGAGCCAGTCCTCCCTGACAGGCTGAGTCACTCAAAACAATCAACATTAAGAATACAGTAGAGCTACATACTGTACACCAGACAGATTAGAAAACTTGATTTTAATTAGTTTGATTTATTGAACATTTGCACTTTTTATGTTTGTTTAGAGAGGTGAAATTCTACATCATGTGCTGATGTCACTGGGAGACTCTTTGGGCCTTTGTAGAAATGTTTATGATGCCTGTACTGTACCATCCTTTGTTAGCCATAACCCTGAAACCAACAGGGACACTGTTCTGGTCCATCCTCCACGTGACTTCAAATCCCACCAGGAGCTTTTAAGAAGTGGAGCAGTTTGCCCGTCCTTGTTTCCTTGCTCAGATTTGGTCATTTTTCTTGGTTTAGGTACTTCTAAATGTGTAAATATGCTACGTAGTTAAATTATACCGGCTGTTTTTTATGAACGGCAGTTTCCATCCATCCATCTCTTATCTGTAACCTCTTATCCTCATGAGGGTCACGGTGGGGCTGAAGCCTATCCAAGCTGACTTTAAGTGTGAGGCAGGGTACACCCTGGACAAGTCAACAACTGCGAGGTGTTATGCAAGGTATTTTATTTTGAAAATAAAACGCATGCAGTTTCTGTGTCTGCCTTCTGGCCAGCTCGAGATGCTCCGTGTTGACTGACACAGGCTGCTTACAGCAAAAATAGAACAGCTACATATTCTGTCCAGAATCGAGCAGAGACTGGCTTCGGAGACGCTTCTGAAACACTGACTAGAACAGTCGTGTATAGCTCCAGAACGCGGAGCATCCATGTCGGTGGAATTTGGGGGTAAGTCTTTGCTTTACTCACTTCACGTTCAAATAAAAAATTTAATTGCACTTATTTTATTGGAGAGGTGACAAATAATGCAACATTAAAACTTTTTGTCCTCTTTTGTCCTGTTCTGTTGGAACTTCTTTGTGTGGAAGCATTTAAAGTAGAAAGGAGTGTGTGGGGTCAAAATGAAGACTCCAGTTATACTTACCATGATTACTTCAAATCATTAAGTATGTAAAGGTGCTAAGCAGCAAGAGAATAAAACACGAGGGAATTATGACCCTAATCGTTTCCAGTGATATAAAATTTAAGTTTCGATGACAATCCTGTAACCCCACTATATTTGTATATTGTTGACATTAGTCATTTATGTCAGTCATGTGCAGGGTATGCTGCTTTATCTAGATATCTGTAGATACACTTATAATTCCGTATTTACGTCAAACATGGATCCTAACATTGTAGCTGATCAGATTGTTTTCTCTCCATGGATGAAAACAGCCCTTGCCTCCATTATGCTGCACATTATAATATGCATGTGCATGCAGTTTTACAGCACAGCATCACAAATGCAGAGAGTCTGCACGTTTCCATTCAGACACAAAGCAAGGCTGTTCAGATCGCCGCACACACGTGAAATGCTCCGTGCATCATGTTACACCGTCAAAAAATGTACCAAGCTGCTGTTTTCCTAAACTGCTGTTGGCAGCATCATTCACACAGCTGTGATGTATTATTACTTCTAATTGATGTAATTTTATCTTTCTGGTTAAATCTAGAATTCACAAGTACATTTTTTTGCAGGAAAGTAAATGTTGTGATTGGAGGTTTATTTTCGTGAAGTTCACTTCACTGGTGTTTCTGAAGCTTTCAGCCACATCTCATGGCCATGACAGAGCTAGTCCACCCTCTAAAGAACACCACAACATGTAGCTGAAAGCTTCAGAAACATTGTAAGTAAATGAAAATGCATTTTGGTGTGAAATCACAGCAAAATAATGATTATTCTCTATTTTAATTTTAATGTGGCATTTAGTGATAATTCATGTACATTATGGAGTTGCATCAGTGATTTAAAGATGATTTGCTTCTAAACTAGGACCTGTTAAGTGTATGAAAGCAGTAATGTTGGTTGTCAAGCTGTTATTGGTGATCTAATTTTTCACTGTCACATTTTCATTTCCCCAGACGTTCACAGCTGGCAGCCACGGAGCTGGAGCTAAGCTAATTTTCACTTGCTTATTAGAATGCTTCCTTACTGCCGTTTAATAAAGCAATAAGGTTCAAGGCCATGTTTTACAGTGTCGTGGTTTCCAGCTTAATGTCTGCTTGCCTTTCATACAAGAGTGCGTATCAGAGTCAGCATTGTGCATAAAGCTCTCGCCGATGATTTTCCATTTGATTTAGCACAGCTGATTGATGGCGTCGCCCCAAACGAGAAGAAAATGAAAAATGTGTTTGGATTTTTTTTTTCTTTTTTCGACCATCGGGAAGAGAGACAAACTCATCCCCAGACAAACACGCCATTATGTCTTTGTATGTCATACAAGCGCTTGCTCACTCGAACATACACACACATACACACACATTCTGTCTTCTTCTCTGGATCAAACACACACACACACACACACACACCTACATTTGTTGCTGCTGTCTTAATGGATGGAGTGAGAGGAGGGCCTCATTTGCCAAAGTGTCTGCACTGGACTGATTGCAGCAGGGTGATGAATGGCTGATGGAGGCTCTGCAGGGGTGCAGAGGAAACAATTAGTGCCATGTTGATCTCTCCTCTTCTCCTCCACTCTCCACCCATCCCTCATCCCCACGTTCTCTCTCTCTCTGAATCTCTTGAGTGTTGTCCCAGTCAATCATTGTCTCTCTTTTTCCATCCCATCAGCTGGAAAGTGAAAAGTCCATAACACATTGGTCCATAATCTCCCATAGGTGTTGAGTTCAGTTGAGATGTAGCAACTGCAAAAGCCATATCATCTAATTCACATCATTTTCATACTTCAATCATTCAGTGAGCCCTCAAGTGGACCTAAAAAATTCCAGCAAATTGCCCCTACCAGCATATCAGTGCCCCCGGATCCCCTCACTGTAGGAGTCAAGCATTAAAGCCTGTAGTGTTCTCTTGGTAGATGCCAAACATGCAATCACCCTCGTGGAGAGAATATGATCAAGGATGACTCAGCTGACCAGATCACTTTGTTCCACATCTCTGTAGACCAGTACAGATTTTTATGCCACTTATGTCTCAAATTGCATTCATCTTTGTAACTGTAACAACTGTAACAACTTGACTATAATATGATTGTTGGTACAGTTCCTGTTGTCAATGATCACATCCTGCACTGACATTCTCACCTGAGGAAGAGTTGCTCTGTTTTTGTGCTCCTCACATATTGCACTTAAGCACGAGTAACACACTCATCAACCACACACACTCATGTTTAGTCTGACTGGGACTGAAGCGCCTGCCATCTGAGCCCCAACAATGAACCCTCTTTCAAAGTCACTTAGATCTTCTCCTCCATTTCTTTACCTGCCACAAAGTATGATTGGATGTTGACTGCTTAATTGTACCATGCAGTGCAGCTGTGTGGAAATATCTACATCCATATTGTTTCTTAACTCATTTATTATGCTCTTTTTCCTTGTCAGTGTGTTTTGTGAATGTTTCTTGTTGTCAGGTCTTTTTTGAAAAATGATTTTAATCTCAAAGAAACTGCCTAATTAAATAAAAAAAAAACAATACCATAACTGTATAAATCATGATAAGCAATTATCTCATTATGTTATTTGTTGTATTGATAAGAAGTGTATGCATCGTATGTATTGTGTGTGCGTGTGTGTGTGTGTGTGTGTGTGTGTGTGTGTCTTTATGTTGTGCACTGAAGCTCTTGTACCCTGCACAGGCCACATTGTATTAAGTGTGTCTGTCCCACAACGAGGTCAGGTTGATGAATGGCCACTCCTTCCTAAAGTGCTAGGCAGGACCAATCTGTTTATGTCACCACTCAGCGGACAACAATACGCGTGTGTATGCACCTGTACAGTATATCCACACACTTTGCATTTGTGCAGACGTGCATTTATTCACCTTGTGTCACCTTTATGAATGCATTAATGTTTTGTATAATCAGAACAGTGTGTGTCATGTGCATGTGTGTCAACTTGTGGACAAAAGCCACAGCAGGTGTCAGAAACCTCTGCTTTGTAGTTACACAGCCCAGGTAGACAAATCGCTCACACTGAGTCACTGATCATCACTACAAATAGGTCATGACATAAACAGGCTAAAGAGGGAGGGTGGAAGCAGTGGAAAACATCCCATAACTGAAAACTTAAGTGTGATCTCAGCAGGAGGAAATAAGTAGCTATAAATGCCTGTGTGTGCTTTTAATCTTTCATTTAAAGGCAAGACTGTGAAACTGCTAATTCCCAAATAATCATGCAAAATGTTGACTGTGTGATCAGTTTTGGTCCCATATTCACAGCACTGCCTAATTAAACTGGATTTCAGTATGTTTACACTGTTAATACAGAATGTGTTCGTTATAACCATTTACTGTGTGTCCTATTAAAGTGAACTGAACTGAAAGACAGTAAATTCATCCATCCAAGATCCATCCATCTTTTTTTGTTTTTAAACATGGAACACAGATCAGCTTGACCTCCACACCTCTACGCTCCAACCACTCAAAGCACGTCATATGCTATGATGTGTATTGTACTGAGCATGAAACACAGATCAGCTTAACCATAATATCTCTCCTTTCCAACTGCTGCATTCCCATATCAGCCACATGTACATACTTACATACATTTGGTCGTCGATGACAACGAGGAGAATACCTGTCAGTTAGATGCAGAATCACAAAGGACACCTGTAAAACTGAACAGTATCCTTCATGTAGGGTATCATGTATCACCAGTTGTCTTTTCCACAGTGTTATGTCACTAAAGAACAGAGTGAGCTGAGGAGCTGTGGTTTTCAGTTTCTTACCATTAACACTATAATCCCTGTTATATTTTAAATGTTTTAATATGACATGGACGATCTAAAATGGAAGTGGTTTGAAGTGAAGACACAGAGACAGGAGAGAGAGAGAGAGAGAGAGAGAGAGAGAGAGAGAGAGAGAGAGAGAGAAAGAGAGAGAGAGCACGGCCATAATGAGAATTGCGCCATAATTCATTTCACTCAGGTAGTTAATTCAATGCAATTCACTACACTCACACACTTATCTGGAGTGCTTTAGGAGAATATGGCAGATATAAAATCTCATTTCACTGACAAAATGAAAACTCAGACAAAAAAAGACAGAGGCAAGAAGTTTTGAAAAAAAGAAGAAAAATAGATTTTGAATCTTCATTTTAGCACCACGGTCCATTTATTATACTAATGACTTTTCATTGTAGGCATCTTTGCCGAGTTTCATTTCAGAGGAGGGAGGTGTGTATCACAGAGAAGCACATAGCTGTCCTGTCCTGTTCAGTGCTGTTTGACTTGAGTTTGATGTTTGCCTTTGTCACACTTGGTGGATTACATCCATCCAGGAAAGGTCAAAGTGAGTTTCAAGACCTGTGTGGACTGAGCTCCTCCACACTGAGTGGACCAAAGAGCAGAGATCACAGGAGAGGGAATCAAACAGACTTCAGTTATACCCATGGCAACGATGCTCATTGTCATTATTATATGTCATTGTAATGAAAACAGGCGCAGTCACTTTCTGATCATGTTGTTGTATGTACAAAGCCTCAGACAAGCAACATATAATATACACTTGCATGCACACACACACAGATATCTGTCTTACATCAAACTCAGCAGCTCAGTCTTGTTATCTACAGCAGTTTACAGTACTTCTGCACTGGTAAAGACACATTTACATTGATTTCAAACCTTGTAGCTGGTGAGCATAAAGGGCTTTAAACTCACAGAATGTAACAGCAGAGGATTTTAGCTTTTAAAACTGAGGGAGTTATGTGTTCATTAATGAAAGAGCCCCAGAAGTAGCTGTAGAAAAGCTCTCTGAGCTTGTGTAGCCATTATGGTGAGCCCTCCTGGAAATATAAAGAGGGAGAGAGGGGCTTGAATGCGCTCGTGTCAAAGTAATGTGTGTGGGATTGTGTGGTCTGTGTGTGTGTGTGTGTGTGTGTGTGTGTGTGTGTGTGTGTGTGTGTGTGTGTGTGTGTGTGCCCATGTGTGCAAGTACAGCAAGTGAATGAGTGACTGAATGAGTTAAAGAGAATCATAGAGATAGATAGACAGCAGGGAGAGGGTAATCTTCATCAAAGTGCTGGAGGAGAAGCGTTGTGCTGATGGAGGAGAAGCGTTCTACCTTTCTGCCTGTGTGTGTGTGTGTGTGTGTGTACATGTGCATATACATCTGACTCATCTTAGTCACAGCCTCCAGCCATATTGTGCATCTGTAGTCAACATGCTTATGTTTCCAACTGACCATGTGTCCATGTGTGTGTTCCAGTCCCTGTTATTTGTCTGTATGTTTTTGTCTCTGATGCATGTGCCCCGTGTGGGCACGAGAAGGGTTGCTGACAGTGACAGAGGAGCAGGACACTGGGTAATGGAGTTTGTACCAGTTGAGAGTGCATCACACTGACAGATGCTAGTCCCCTCGGACACCGTGGGGGAGGAAGTGCTCATTCACTCTCATTGCCACCTCGTGGGAGGGCCTGAAGTACTGCTTCACACACACTCATGCACACACACACACACACATACGCGATCATGGGAGGCCAGAAAGAGGATGAACACACACTTATACACACATACTTGCACATAATAAAAACACAGATTTTACACACATGCTGTACACTATACAATACTGACAGTTATAGGAGGGTAGTGTGGCTTCACAGACACACACACTTTTTTGTCCTTTGACACACACACTTTTTTGTCCTTTGTGAGCATAGCGTGTGTTCTATTCTTATAAGGTTCACTTCACCCCAGTATACACTGTGACTGCCTCATACCCACATATAAATTCCCCGCACCTCACACCGCGTGAGGTCATGTCCTCTTTTGGTGTTTTGTCTCATCATTTCCTGTTTTATTTTGAAAAGTAACTCCTCTCTTTTCAGGTTACTTGCCCTTCCTTGTGTGTCATCTGTCTGATTGTTTTCCCTAATCACTCATTGTGTGCACCGTGTGCACCTCCATGTGTTTAAGTAGTCTGCATTTCCCTTGTCTTGTACCAGTGTGCTTGTCATTATTGTCATGCAAGCCCGTGCCCTTGTTCATTGCCACAGCTACACGTTTGCCATGCTTCACCGCTTTGAGTTTTTCCTCATAAGAGTTTTTCTTTGTAGCTCTATAGTATTAGTATTCTGTTTGATAGTTTAGAGATTTTGTTTTCCTCCGATTGGAGTGATTTTTGCGTTTATTCAGATTTAGACCTTCTAGGTATTTCCGTCAGTTATTTCAGAGTGGTTCTTAGTTGTCTACATTTTCCTTACCAGCTTTTGTTCCTCTCTTTTTTTTGTTAGAGTTTTCATTTGATATTTTTCCTTGTTAAGTCAGTTTACTTTGATTCTTAGATTAGGAGAGTTTATTTAGTTAGAGTAGTCAGACTTATTGTATTTCCTCCTTTTGGAGTGACTTTTATTTTGTAGGGTTCACAGTCATATCAGGAGTTATTTGTAACCCTTTTATTTGCACTCTGTTCAGAGGATTATTCAAGCTGCTTCTTCTGAATAAAGATCATTTTAAATTCATCTGCTCTGCCTTGAGCCCATCCTGATAGTACACACAGGCTTCGGACCGGGAATAAACTTGCGAAAAAACTTGCGGCCCGCTGGACGATATTTTGTGACCCCCTACGTGACATCAAAGTTTAGTGTTAGTGCGGCCCACGTGTTTTTGCACAGTCATTGCGCGGTCCTCAGGGTTGCCAGATGGGCAGTTTTGCAATCTATTTTGCAGGCAAAAATGGGTTTGGGTGGGTGGATAAAAATTGAGTTGGTTTTGGATCAGTTTGGCGTGTTTTTGTAGCCAAAACACGGGCACATATCTAACACAATCAGGATCTAGTCTGTCCTAGACTACAAAATAAAAGTTTGAGAAATGTCTGCATGGAGTACAGCTGCTTAGAGGTGGGCAGCTGACAGATGTACAGCTTATAGTGACAGTTTCCTCATTGCTCCCTGAGCCAACATCTGATCTTCTCTCACTCATGTCCTCAGTGCTCTGATTTTCCTCTTTTCATTTCTAACCAGCCCATTTCAGTACATGGCCAGTGTTCCTTTCATTCTCTCATTCACTCACACACACACGCTCACTTTTGCCCAATTCACATATACAGGTCGAAATAAATGTGATAGTATGAAAACATTATAAGGAAGAAAAAATGGCGAAATAATAAGTTGTAAGCTTCAAAAACCATTAAACACGGACTGAGAGAAATGTAGTGTTAATGGAAACCCAGATGGTCTGTGAGACTGTCTTGGCCATTCTAGTGTACCGTATACATGAGAAACGAGGCAAAACAATTTGGGGTAGTTGTTGTGCATTCTTGCAGTCTGTCAACACTGGCTTCAGCCAACACAGTGGCAGAGCGCATTGCTGACCTCTCAGGTAACATGCATGATCAACTGTGGGAGGAAGCCAAACATTTCTGCATACTTAATCGCCCTGGATGAGAGCACAGACATCACTGACACTGCGCAGCTCACAATTTATGTCCGTGGTGTTAATGACAATTTTGAAGTGATTTCGTTCCATCCCATGTTTAACGTGTTGAAATGACAAATGAAACTCCTTGAATTTTTGATGGAGGAGCTGTTCACAGAGATTCCTATGCATGGCCAGACCACCACTCAGGAGATATTCCACCAGCTGCATGATGCCGGTTTGCCATGGAAGAGCTTTGCTGGAAGAACAACCGACGGTGCGCCATCAATGACAGGGAAGAGAAATGGACCGCTGGCACAAGTTCAAAGAAAAGTGGAAAAGGAGGGTGTGGAGGAGGCCATTGATCTGCACTGCATTATCCATCAACAGGCCCTTTGCAGTAAATGGCTGAAGTTTGACAATGTGAAGTCTGTTGTTGTGAAATGCATCAACCGTATCACATCAAGGGAATTAAAGCACCAGGACTCCTGGTGTCAGCCTATGAGGATGTGCTCTGCTTCACCGAGGTACATTAGCCCAGCAGGGAAACATCTTGAAGAGGTTTTTTGAGTTGAGACCGGAAGTGAAAGCCTTCATGGAGAAGGATGGGATGGCTATTCCTGTGCTAAGTGATCCCAAATGGCTCATGGACTTAGCTGTTCTTGTTGTACTGAATGACAAGGCCTGGGGCTGCTTGTCCATGCTGCCCTTGACAACTAAGTAACTATGAGCATTCTCCACAAAACTTGTGTTATGGAAAGCCCTGCTCTCTCAGACAAACCAATGCCATTTCCCAACATGCAAGGCAGTCATGGATGCAGGCGCACCATTCAGTGGTGTGAAGCTACAGGGGGACTTTGATCACAGGTTTGCAGCCACTTTTCAAATTTTTGCTGACCCCTTCTCCTTCTCCTGTGCTTCAAATGGAGCTCATTGACCTGTAGTGCAATTCTGAACTCAAAGTCAAGTTCAGCAAGGTGAGTGGAAAAACAGACAAGCTTGGACAACTGCCCCCCACCTCCCTGAGCTTTCCAGGATGTTCAAGCGGACCATGTGCCTTTTTGGGAGCACTCATCAGTGTGAAAAGCTCTTCCCCACCATGGACTTTAATAAGTACAGGTCCAAAATTACTGATGAGCATCTTCAAACCATACTCAGGATCTCAACTGCTTCCTCCCTCAAGCCAAACATGGCTCAGCTGTGCAAGAGGAGTCAAGGAGTAGGCAAGAGAAGCCTATCTTCTGAAGAACCGTTCATGTTGAAGAACTGTTAATCATAAAGACTGAGGAGATTGGATCAGTTTTATTTTTTTTGGAATATCTGAAACCCTTTTTTGTGGAGTACATGATGTGGCCCAGCCTTACCCAGACCTCCAGTGGCCCCCAGGTAAATTGAGTTTGAGACCCCTGGTGTAAACCACTCTCGATTCATTTTGAACACACTGCACATGCTTTTCTCACAGACAGATCAAAGATTGTTTTCATGATCTCCCACCTAATGGGGAGAGCCAAAGCATGGGGAAAATATTGGGTTGGGGAAAGGACTGTGTGAGCCAATGTATTGACTCTATGGCACAGGAGAGACAGGTAGCTATCCCCTCATGCTACCATCACCTAAAAGAAGGCTAATCCAAAGCTTTTAAATGTTGCCCTTGTGTTATTGTTGTTTGTCTGTTTTTGACTACTATGCCTTTCTTGGCCAGGTCACCCTTGTGAAAGAGGTCTTGATCTCAATGAGTTTGTTATCTGGTTAAATACAGGATATAAAAGCCTTGTCACTCCCACCACACCAACCCTACAACTGCACCAGTGTTATAATAGCCGATTTTTAAATATATTTTAAAATCTTGTTTTTCCATATAAAATTAAATAATAATTTATCAATGGCACTACAAAACTCTTTGTCAACAGAGAGGGGAATAGCTGCATATGTGAGGCAAGACAACCCTTCTGCCTTTGTTAATAGTATTCATCCTTTCAGAGATACATCTCTGAAGCCTCTGGTTCAGTTTCTTCTTTGTCTTGTCAATAATCAGATTAAAGTTGTTAGAATAGGGTGCTATCGTTAGCCAGCTGACTGATTATGATTTCTCTATCTGCAATAAAGATACCTTTTAATTAGCCATTTTTTTATATGAGTGGTAAGTAATTGTCATGTCAAATCAAATCAAATCAAATTTTATTTCTATAGCCCAAAGTCAGAAAACACATTTTACCTCAGAGGCTTTACAATCTGTACAGGGAGTGACACCCTCTGTCCTTAGACCCTCAAGAGTTTCAACTTAGCAGGTCTGTCCCACTATGTCTCAGAGAGTCTCTCTGATTGTTCTACTTGTATTTTGATTTTTGACTTATTCTTTTCTTTTCCTTTCCCAATGCTCTGTGTGTTTTAGCCACACTTGTCTTCCGTTGCTATTTTTTAATATCTAAGGCATCAGGCATTAGACCACAACTGAAAATGTGGCTGTATTTCTTTTCAACCTGCAGGTCTGTGTTTTCTTACTTTGTCTTCTGCAAAGTTACTTAACTAGTATTGAGGGAAAAGCCTGACATTCATGAACATCTCCACTCACAGGGTCTGTCTCTACCCAACAAGAAGTCAATGGGGAGTCTGGGCTCCTGTCCAAACATTAAGAAAAAGGGTGACTCACCAGTTGCCTAATGGGGGGTAGTGTTATAACAATGAAGGACCTGAGGGAGGCAGGAGGTCCAGTCTCTTTTTCGGGATGGAGGCAGAGTGCGCAGCAGGTTGTGGAGGGTTCGATTGAATCTCTCACACTGGCCATTGCCAGCTGGGTGGTATGGAGTGGTGTGAGATTCCTGAATACCATAAAGACTGCAAAGCTGCTGAATAAGGGAACTCTCAAAGTTACGTCCCTGATCAGTGATCAGTGTATCCTGGCCGGGACCCCAAACTAGAAAACCACTCTGCCACCAAAACCTGGGCCACGATAGTGGCGTGTTGATCACGGGTGGGGACAGCGAGCGTATACTTACTAAAAATGTCCGTCATTACCAAGACATTTTCCATGCCATTACTAGCAGGATTCAACAGGGTGTAGTCGATAGCCAAAATCTCATTTGGCCTGGCTGCGAAAAGATGTCCCATAGGGTTCCGTGTGGTGGGTTGGTTGTCCTTGGCAAACTGACACCGCTCACATGCCCGGCACCACTGCTCAACCACTGTAGACATACCTGGCCAATAGCACCTGGATCGTAGAAGAGCTAGGGTCCGTTCCACACCTTGATGGCCATGCTCTTGATGAACCTGAGTTAACACCTCCCTGATTAAAACCGCAGGCAAGAGCAGCTGGAACGTCGGCTCAGCACCGTCAGGGCGGAAGATCTGCCGATACAGGATCCCATCCCTCTCCATGAACCGGCTCCATTGACGCAGCAAAATGAGTGCAGATGAGGAGAGTTGCTACTGCTCTCCATAGCTGGGACGCCTCCCCTGCTCCCAGTACCTGTGGACTTCCTGGATGACCGGGTCAGCCTGTTGAAGGGCCCGGATATCTGAGGAGATTTTATGGGGCAAGTCACAGTTGCTTGGCTTACCACGGTCTTTTCCATTTTCAGGGCCTGCTGGAGGGGCTTAGGAATCGAGGTGCCGGGGAGCATGGCTTCGAGATCTGATGGGCCAGGTGAGTGCTGCCGGGACAAAGCATCAGCATTTCTGTTGCTTCTGCCAGACCAATATTTCAGCTCAATGTCAAACGAGGCTAATTGGGCTGCCCAGCGCTGTTCTGCAGCACCCAACTTTGCAGAGGACAAGTGACTGAGAGGATTATTGTCTGTGTAAACAATGCAGCGGTGGCCCAACAGATATTCCCTGAATTTCTCATCGCCCACTTAAAGGCAAGGAACTCCAACTTCATGGAACTATAGTTTCACATATTATGCTCTGTGGGCCTCAGTCCTCGGCTAGCATAAGCTATGGGCCTCACCTTGCCTTCTTGCTCCTGTGAGAGCACTGCTCCCAGTCCACCATGACTGGCATCAACCTCGAGAATGAAGGGCAGGGAGAAGTCTGCGTAGGCGAGCACTGGGGCAGTGGTGAGCTTGGTCTTCAAAGCTTTGAAATTCTCGCGGCACTCCTCTGTCCAGTTCTCACAATGGCATTCTGGGTGGACTTCCGCTTGGACCTGGTGCTTCCCAGCTCAGCTACCAGTCGATGAAGGGTAGCTGCCAGCTTTGCAAAGCCCTCCACAAAGTGGCGGTAATAGCTCGCAAAGCCCAGAAAGGACCAGAGCTCAGAGACTGTTTTGGGAGGCTGCCATTTTGCCACGGCCTCTATCTTAGATGGATCTGTGGAGACACCATTAGCAGAGATTACATG
Source organism: Nibea coibor (assembly GCA_023373845.1). Lineage (NCBI taxonomy): Eukaryota > Metazoa > Chordata > Actinopteri > Sciaenidae > Nibea > Nibea coibor. Next base: position 807,644 of record CM041735.1, on the reverse strand, counting down.
GCCCAGATAACGCACCTTCGGCTGGAAGAAGGCACATTTGGAGAGCTTTGCCTTTAGTCCCTCCTGCTGAAGCCGACCCAGTACCACATCAAGGCGCTCAAGATGCTGCTGTACAGTGGAAGAGAACACAACCAGACCATCAAATTCTTTTACAGAGACTGGAACATCAGATTGGCATCAAAGGAACCGCCCTAAGCTGGTTTAGGTCGTATTTCTTGGATCGATCTCAGTTTGTTCACGTCAATGATGAATCCTCCGTACATACCAAAGTCTGTCATGGAGTCCCACAAGGTTCTGTACTAGGGCCACTTCTATTCAGTCTATATATGCTTCCTCTAGGGAACATTATTAGGAATCACTCCATTAATTTTCACTGTTATGCTGACGACACCCAATTATATTTATCAATCAAGCCTGATGAAACTAATCATTTAGCCAAACTGCAAGCGTGCCTTAGGGATATAAAAAGTTGGATGACCTACAATTTTCTGATGTTGAACTCAGATAAAACTGAAGTTCTTGTAATTGGACCCAAACACCACAGAAACTCTCTTTCCGGAGACTTGGCCACCTTAGACGGGACCACCCTGGCCTCCAGCTCCTCCGTAAAGAACCTTGGAGTTATTTTTGATCAGGATTTGTCCTTTAATGCCCACATAAAACAAATTTCAAAGACTGCATTCTTCCACTTACGTAACATTACCAAAATCAGACGCATCCTGTCCCAAGCGGATGCAGAAAAACTAGTCCATGCATTTGTTACTTCTAGGCTGGACTACTGTAACTCTCTATTATCAGGCTGCCCCAATAAGTCTCTTAGGACCTTGCAGCTAATTCAGAATGCTGCTGCACGTGTTCTGACAGGAACCAAGATCAGAGATCACATCTCACCCATTTTGGCTTCCTTACACTGGCTACCTGTTAAATCTAGAATAGAATTTAAAATTCTTCTCCTAACATACAAAGCTCTTCATGGCCAGGCACCATCATATTTAAAAGAGCTCATAGTTCCCTACTACCCCTCTAGACCACTGCGTTCTCAGAATGCAGGGTTCCTTGTGGTTCCCATAGTTTCCAAAAGTAGACTGGGAGCCAGAGCTTTCAGCTATCAAGCTCCTCTTCTGTGGAACAAACTACCTTTCTGGGTTCGGGAGGCAGACACGGTCACCACATTCAAGACTAGACTTAAGACTTTCCTTTTTGATAGCGCTTATAGTTAGGGCTGGCTCAGGCCTTCCCTTAGTTATGCTGCCATAGGACTAGACTACCGGGGGACCCCCCCGCCCCCCCCCCCCTTACTAACTAAACTTCTTCCCCGGAGTTTCTGTGCTTTCTCGTCCAGCAGGTTCTCATGGATCGTGAGTGCTGCTGTGGTCTGCTGCTGATGTCCACGCCTTACTGTAAAGCCTCTCTCTCTCTCTCTCTCTCTCTCTCTCTCTCTCTCTCTCTCTCTCTCAATGTAAAGCAGTTCGATAACCCTTAGAGTCCGCATAAACGGGGCCTGAGGTTTTATTGTTCTGTCAATCGTTATCTCTCTTACACCTTTTCTTTGGATATTACTAACTACACCTCTTCCCCGGAGTTTCTGTGCTTTCTCGTCCAGCAGGTTCTCATGGATCGTGGCTGCCGCCGTGGTCTGCTGCTGACGTCCACCATATTTAGCATTACATGCCATATATAGTCATTATTGCTACCATCCCCACTACAGCTTTGTTGGTTAATGACTTATTGCTGCTGTGCATCTGTGTTCCACTGCTACTGCAATCACCTCACCATTTATTGTCATTCATTGTAATTGTACAATATGTTTGTGTTGATTGTTCTGTACATGTGACATCCATTGCACGTCTGTCCGTCCTGGAAGAGGGATCCCTCCTCTGTGGCTCTTCCTGAGGTTTCTTCCACATTTTTTTCCCTGTTAAAAGGGTTTTTTGTGGGCAAGTTTTTCCTCACTCGAACCGAGGGTCTAAGGACAGAGGGTGTCACTCCCTGTACAGATTGTAAAGCCCTCTGAGGCAAAATGTGTTTTGTGACCTTGGGCTATACAAATAAAATTTGATTTGATTTGATTTGATTTGATTTGAACAATGTCATCAAGGTAAAGTAGTAATGACTGACCCTGTTGATCACCAAAGATTCTCTGCATTAGTCTTTGAAAGGTACTGGGGGCGTTACAAAGTCCGAATGGCATTCGATTCCATTTGAACAAGCCAAATGGAGTGCAGAACACAGTCTTAGGCCGATCCTTCTCAGTGACTGGGACCTGGTTGTACCCACTGGCCAGGTCCATGGTGGAGAACCAGTGTGCACCTGTCAAAGCATCCAATGACTCCTCGATGCGTGGCAGCGGAAACGCATCCTTCCTGGTCTTCCCATTTAGCTGCCGGTAATCAACACACATACGCAGACTCCCATCCTTCTTCTTAACTAGCACAATGGGAGAGGTGTAGGGCCTGCTACTCTCTCTGATCACCTGTGCGGCAAGAAGCTGATTAATGTGCTCTTTAACAGCTTCATAATCAGATGGAGGGACACGCCTATAACGCTGGTGGACGGGGGTCTCATCTACAAGAGGGATGTCATGAGATATTAGATTAGTGCAACCTAAATCACTGTCATGAGCGGAGAAAACAGATGTATACTTCCTAAGGAGAGACCTCACCTGACCCTGCTCTTCTAAGGACAATGAAGACAGAGCTAAACCCTCCATCTGATCCTGCACTGTAGGTAGGGCTATCTGGGATGCGACAGTAGCTACGGTGGCTGGAACCTCTGTAACTCCTGCAGGTAAGCTCACAACATTCACCTGTTCCAGAGTGCCAACAACGGTGCGGGAGTATAACAGTACATCGATGGAACCAATGTTAACGATGGGTATGAACGCTGTACCCCTAACCACCCTAACCAAAGATGGAGAAGCCAGCAGACCAGCAGGTAATCCAGATTCCAGGGGCTCAAACAGCACTGAACCATCAGAACTCCGCTCTGAGCATGTGACCGCTACAATTTTCATCACGCCACCTGGAATGCGGTATGCCCGCGTACCTCTGACCTTTACCTTTCCTGTCAGCTCCGGTGGGGTCTGTGTGGTTGCTTGATGACACTTCTGAAAAGCCTGTGTGATGGATTGTGGGGCCTGAACAACAAATGGCAGTTCAAACAAACGAGAGGGAGCACGCACACCATTACACTCTCTAGCAAAATGACCAGGTCGCTGACAGCGTCTACATATTACGGGCCCACGCTGTGCTGCATGACTGGGTGGAAGAGGACGTTGCATTAAAGCAATAGTTTGAATTATTAGAGTAAACTGTTCTTGTTGCTGCCTTAACATTTCCTTCATTTCACTCATTTCAGATGATGGGGGAACACAAGCAACTGGGTGAGCACCCTGGACCCCATACTGAATGCCACTGATGGAGGGGACAGAGTGACTGCGGCCTCTAAAAGCACTTGGTAGACCCTCGCATTCCCACCTAATTGCCTCCCCCCTGATGTCAAGCAATGTAGCTGTGGGCTGTCTATGCACAAACTGTTTAAGCTCTCGCCGTAAGGTGCTATCTATGACCTGCTCAACAAACTGATCCCGCAACAGAATCTCAGAATTGAGAATTCCAGTCGGTGCACGCTGCTTTACCCTTTCCATAAGACTCATCAAGGCAAGGGAGAACTCCAGAAGTGTTTCTCCTTCATGTTGCTTCCGGGAGAAGAAAGCCTCCTGTAAGGCATAAAGTTCCTGGAGTATAGCAATTATCCTAACTGGATCCCCACGCTCTACACTAGAGCGGTATTTGAGCTCTTCACGCGCTTCCCCCTCTAAATGATCGAAGGAAGAAAGCCTGAGCCTTCATACATGCCTGCACTTCCTCGACCCACTCACCCAGCGCTATCCATGATCTTCCCCTGAACATGGGGCATTTCCTGTCACGAGGCACAAACACTAACCTCTCCGCTGCAGGGACACTGGCACTGGCCGTAGGCACCGCTGATGAGGTTGAAGGTATGGCGCTAGGGGTGAGTCCAACAGGGGCCAGCTCTTGACGTAGCCTTTCATTGTCAGCTTTCAACTGTGCAACCAGATCTCGCAACTCTTGCAATTCCTCCTCCATGAGTGCAAATTTTAATAATGAACCCACCAAAAAGGCAAAAATATGACTTAAATCACCAGGCACACGTGGCAGACACTCTCAGTATAGAAATCCACTCCCAAGGACACTGCAATACTGTCACCAGTACCGCCACCACCGGCCTACAGCAACTGAAGAGGAAAAACACATTAGTGGGGTTGCACACACACAAGAAAGAAAATACCCAAAACGTAACAAAACTATAAGTAAATGAGCAAATTACCAGCTTAATAACTGCCCAAGAGCTAAAGAAAACAAAACTCAAACAATTTACAAAACAACTCTGAATTAAAAATAGAATTACATAAACAAATCCAGGCTCAACCTAGACACACTATAACAATCACACGTTCACACACTCATTCACTCAACCTAAGGGGGAGCAGTCCCCAATAAAAAAGTGCTTAAGCCACAGTGCACGGCCGAACACAGCGTGTTTCCTGAAAGCCACGAAGCCGCAGAAGAACACTGAGAGCAGCAAAAGGTAACGGCAATACAGAGAGATCAGCATAAAAGTCACATCCAACAAAGCAGCAGTGGCCCAATGAGGTGGTTACAACACCTAGACAAAAAGAAAACACTATTAGCATGTGTTAGATGCAGTAAAATTGATGCGGTGGCATGTAACAATGTACATACCTTGTCAGTAAAACACACACGAGGAGGAATGAATGAACGGACTCCAGGGAGCCGCCAGCATCTACCTGTGGCCAGACCAGCATTAGCCACCTAACAGCACCAAGCACAACACCGAAACACCACAACACTTACCGCCAACCAACGATCAGCAGCACACACAGGGAGCATGGAGCAGCACACCAACGGTCGTCCTATAACAATTACGAATACCTAATAAGTATAAGGACAAACGAAACAACGAGTGAGGTGAAACAGCGGGCAGCCATACCTGTTGGCACACCACCTCTGACCCAGAAGTATCACGGGTGTGATGGGAGCGCAGAGGAATAACCGGTGGGCGGACTGACGCTTTTATACCGGCTCACCTCAATGACTGGCGGAAGTGAGGAAGGAAAACCATAGCAACCACAAGCAACAGAAAGAGCGAGGGGAAACAAAACTAAAAAAAAAAAAAAACACTCGTACTGCTACAATCGGTTAAAGAAATAAGCCAAATTCTGTTATCCTGCTTTGATCCATTTACTTCTTGATCTTACAAAGGCACCTTTAGCCTTATGTAAATAGATCTCCAGTAGTTTAATTCGTTCTGAGATCAAGTCTGATCGGTCCCTTTCTGACATGTCAGCAGGGTTCTTCTGTGGCAATGAAATTATTTTAGAAACTACTCTATTCTCTATTCTATTCTCTTCTCCCAGTCTTTGTTGAGGTTTGGAAAAGGTACTGCCATAGTTCCTTAAATATTGGAGCTTTACATTTCCTAAGTTTCCAGTTGCTACCAAAAGCCTCTTCATAATTTGCTCTATTCTAGAATTCTGCTAGTGTCCTCCTAATGCCTGATTTAACTGTTTCATGTTTTAAAAGAGAGCTGTTTAACTTCCAGTAAGTGTTTCTATATGCCTTAGTGGAGGCAGAATGTAAAGGGATAACAATGGAGACTGCTTTATGATCAGTCAATGGTGTTGTAGTTATATCAGCTGATATTTCATCAAGCTTCAGATTATTAGAGACTAACCAGAAGTCTAGATGTTAATTTCCTGGTAGCATTTCTATTACTTCATGTAAAGGCACTGGTACTACAATGCTGGTGTCTGCACACATCATTTAAAGAAGTATTTTGAATATGTTTTTCTAATGTTTCTAGAAGCATGTCATTATCACAGTGCAAGTTATAGCCGTAAATGTCAACAATTACAAATATGAAGTTTTCATTGTTTACCACTTCAAGGATAAAATGGCCTGAGGAAGTAGTTAATAACAAGGACCCTGAAAAATTAAGCTTTAAAGTGGTGACTGCAGAACTGCAGAATGTTAAGATCCATGAGCCTGCCATTTTCCATCATCAGGCACTGAATGTGACTGGATTTAATTAATTGGATTGGATAAAACAAGCATCAGTTTTGTGCTTCTTGGCAAAGAAAAATACTCTAATACATTACTTTTTTTCTCGGTCTCACAGGCTCGAGAATCATCTTGTGTCACCTTTCCTTTTACCTCCAGAATCTCAGCACAGGTGAGCCCCTCAATCTTCAGTGTATTGTCAGTAATCAGTTTCTCCATGTTTTTTTCCAGACTATCCAGTCTGGTGTTTAAGATTCATAATCAGATCATTTTCTTTGGTGCAGGGGGTTTGGATAACTTAGTATGACTTAGTATGACTTAGTAGTATTTCTTTTCTTGACATAAGTCCTTAAACGGTAACAGTATTCTACAAAATAAAGTCGTTGCCAGTTCAACACAGTGTAGTCACCATTCTCTAAATTACCCTGAGTAAGTGTGTGGTAAAAGAAATACGCTTCACTAAATCATATGTTAGTGCTCAGCTTCTGAGCATGTATATGGTTACGACGCAATCTTGGCTCCCCCACATGTGTACGTATGTGAAGGTTTGTTGCCAGCTTGGTCGGATATAGGTGCATGGTGACGTCATATTCATGTGTCTGGAGGAATGTGAGGGGCTTGTGGGCAACCTCTTGGTAGAAAGTGATTTGACCCTTAAACGATGGGGAATGCAGTGAATTGGCAGGGGGAATGCTGAATACATTTGATTGTATTGTTGACCCTGTGTTACCCCCACATGATGAATAAACCTGAAAGTTGAATGACCCTTGAACGGCAGAGGAATACATGATGACATCACGCATGTGTGTGTTCGTACCTATGTACATGAGGGGTGAGAGGTGGGGACCTTTAACAGTGAATACGTAACAACGCCACTCAGAACGTGAGATGTTGAGGGAACTTGACCATGACCATGACACGCTGAGCATCGAGTTTTGATTTGTCCCTTATGTTAAAATATTTCTACTTGAGTTAAGCCGGATACTCGGGGTACTCGAGTATCTGGTACGGATAAAGCATTTTTGCAGAGTACGAGTATTATTATTTTTGGATTACGGAAGTTTTCAGCTTCTGTTGTTGGATCTGCTAGGGTGTGTCGATGGAAAACTGGATGCAGCCGTCCTGATTTCGTCCAAATATTTTATTCTCCGATGGAAAGTAAGGCAACGTTGACAACGTTGAATGCCAACGTTCACAATGGGGTCAGTGAATGAATGAAAGTTACTTGTAAACGAATGGTAGTATGCTTTCCTGAGTGTGCTCAGGGTAGTGTGGCATGTTTCCGAGTCACGTGCAGAATATGAGCATGAAGGGAAGCACAGAGTTAGGAGGGTATTTATAGGACTGTCTGAAGTGGCGCGGTTGAGGTGTGGTCCAGTTCCTGAAATTACACTTGAAGATGAGTTGCTATTTTAGAGAAGCTGCATTAACTGTGGTCATTGAGGCTGGTCTGGGGCACATTCCCTTTTTTTTCATTTCAATCTCCTCAATTTTCTTGAAGAGCTATATTGCTAAATTAATCTTACAAAACCAGCTCTTATCTGAACTCAAGGCTTAAAGCTCTTATCCAATTACAAATCTATCCAGCCCACACTGACTGACTGAGGATACTACAACAAGCACAAGAGGAAGACACTCGTTCTCCCTGTATCATACTTCTTTCTCACTTTCTTTTAATATACAGATGTTATCGATGCTTTTAACTCAGAGAGAGGAGAGAGTGATACAGACATGTACTGAGTAAACACAATAGGGAGACACTCATCCTCTCTGGTCATCCATCCCTCCGTCTTCACTTCATTCAGTAAAGATACTATCTATTGTTTGGACCAGCGTAGAGGCCAGGAAGTGTAGTAGAGATAGTCTCAGTAATCAGGGTGAGACTAATCACAAGAAGAGGGCACTTTCTCTGTGTGCTCATTTAGCTCCCACTTCTGTGTTTTTTAGGTTTTTAGAGTAGAAATAGGCAGATATACTTCAAGTATAAATGAATGAAATGAGCGCTAAAGATAACACTCCATCTTCTGAGACCTCTCACAACCCTACACGACGGGGGGACACTCATTCTCTGTCATTATCTATCTCTCTTTCAGCAGACAGATGAATCTGTGTATTACACCCTGCAGAGTGTCCATGTTTCAGATAGACTACATCTTAGTTATCACAGCTCAAGAAACCAGAACAGCAGGACACTCATTCATGTCATTTTATCTCCCCCTTTCCATACAGGGAGGCCGAAACTATGCTGGAGGAAGAAAGTACAACATTGTTTTAGTGTGCATCCTCTGAATAAAGAAAATATTTCACAACAGCAGTGGTATATTCATGCTTTTTTTTTTCATTCTTCATAACTAGGGATGGGAATCATCAACTCATTCAAAATCATCTAATGCAAAATCATATGCACATGACTTTAGCAATTGCATTTATTGATGCCAGCATGTTTTTCTGAAAACATTACAAAACTGTGACGTGTCAACAATGCTGGAAATTGGAAAAAGAGTCATGGAGACAAAGAAAAGCATGGCTTCATTTCCCTAAGAAAGATGACAACAGAGCTCCTACAGTAAATGTCTGTAAATCATTTCAATTAAGGGTAGAAATGGGAGCAATATGCATCATTCTATGCAACACAGCCTTAAATTCCAGGAATGCCATGTATTTGATGCTGTTCTTCCCAACAGAGCAGCGTGTCTGATACCGAGGGTGAATATTTGCTCCTCACTCCTCAGTATCTCTATGTAAACTGCAGGGAGTGATGAGGCCTGAGCCTAGACAACAAACTCCAATGTTCCACCACTGTCATAAACATTTAACATTTATTCAACATTGAAATGAGAGTTTTCTGATTGTTGTCTATAGATATATTTTTGTTTTTGTGTTGGAGCTGTTGTTGTTTACTGACTAGAAGTAATCTTCCTCTCCTTGTGATAAGTGTAAGCTAAAATGACTTGGTTGACTAAAAAGTTCAAATTTTGCCAAAAAAAATCTTTGTGTTTGTGAATATTTGTTAAGAGTTTAAAGTTTTCATCAGCACTGTGGTGGTTTGATTAGATTTGACTTGTGTAAAGTGTGTTGCATCAATAGTTTTAGTGTTACAGGCCATAGACTGTGTAAATAAAAATGAACATAGTCTGTGTGAATTCTAAAGCTCTTCACTTTTTAACATCAATATTTTTTTCAAGTTGCAGGTATGCCCTACAAGTCAATCTGATGGTTTATTCCAATTATAAGTTTCAGCACCAAGCCACTAGTCTCAAATTAATTTCTGTTCACTCCAAATTGCATTTAGTTTTAGCTGCAGTGTTTGCTGCACTGAGGTCGGTATTGACTGTTTCTGGTTCTTTGGTTCATGTTATTTGTCATCTATAGCTATTTGTTTAATTTTATAAACAACATGTCTTTTAATACACCTATATATTGTAATAGTTTTTACACCTGCTGTGTGGAGCTGTGAATGGAAAATGGATGTAGAGTGAAATAGCTGTGAAGCATTATGTGTATGATTATATTGCATCTAACAGTTCATTAGTTTTCAAATAAGTGTAGATGAGATCCACATACACTTTACTTACTGTAACCCCAGGAGTCAAAGAACAAGTACAGCTAAACCTCATGTCAGCATTTGCTCACATGATACAAGGAGACATTTAAGTAAGCTTCAGGGCGCTGCAGATAGACTGTCCTTGTTGCATCCATCTGTGCAGAAGTGGGGTGTTTCCCCCAAGGTATTAAAACAGACATTAACTTGCAGCCTCACGTTCACCTTTTTCAAACCTTTGCTCCCGTTCCATTTCCCTTAAAAGCAATAAATTAACATTTAAAGAGTAACATCTGGGTTATAAGCAGTATGAAAAGTTTTAGTCCTATTTCACCTCTGAACACTGAAATACATCTGACCATGACTACAACAAGGTGAGCACATCATGTGGCTATAATTAATATTCTTTAGAATAAGATATGAAATGGAAACATGGAAACAACATGAAAAGGGTCACTGGCAGTGATGAACCTACAGAGGAGTAGGTTCTGTGGGTAACTCTCCAGCTTTCTTCGGCTTTATGGAGTTTTAGAACTTTGTGATATGACGATTTATCATGTGACAATACAAAAATGTTGCTTATGTTACATACTATACTGGAAAAACCCTTTCACAGTAAGACTAGACAAATTCATTGAAATGCACAAACTGCTAAATGACAGTCAATATGGCTTTAGATCAAACAGAGCAACATGCATGGCACTAATAAATATAATAGAGGAAATTACTACTTGTACTGACAAAAAAAAAAGGTACGTAGTGGAAGTATTTTTAAATTTAAAAAAAGCCTTTGATACCATTGATCACAACAGACTGATAAATTGGAAAGGTATGGTATTAGGGGGTTGTGCTGAACTGGTTTAAAGCCTACCTAGAAACAAGCAACAGTTTGTGAAGATAGGAGAGCAACTCAACATGCCTGGATGTCATATGGGGTACCTCAGGGGTCAGTATTAGGACCAAAATTATTAATTATGTATATATAATCCCAAAATTGAAATTTGCTTTATTTGCAGATGATACTAATATATTTTGCTCTGGGGAGGATTTACAGAAGCTTTTAGATGAAATCACATCAGAAATTAGAAAATTTAGTGGTTTAATATAAATATGTTATCATTAAATGTGGACAAAACAAAGATTATGTTGTTTGATAATTATAAAATAAGCACTACAGTTGATAAACGTGATGATAAATGATGTGCAGATTGAAAGAGTTTACCTCTTACCATAAAATATACACAAGCAAAGCTGTCAAGGAGCATCGCAGTCATTGGAAAAACAAGATACATTTTAAATCACAGTACTATATATTCTTTATTATTCACTTGTGCTGCCATATATCAGTATCAGTTATTGTGTGGACGTATGGGGTACATACAAATACATACAAAAGCAACCTACAGCCGTTATGTGTGCTGCAAAAAAGAGACATAAGGATTGTAAATGATGTAGGTTTTTGAGAATCCTAACACATTATTATAAGTAAAAATAAATTTTGAAAGTTTTTACTATAACTTGGACATTGAACTTAAACAGAGAAGTAATATTCTTCAAAGAAGAAATATAGACACAATATTTCCTGAGGTAAAAGAATGAGGAAGGACAGTGATGTTTATTTTTGGTTATCATACACAATGTTACTGTTGAACTTAGATTTAGGATGATGATCACAGACATGTATGGTTCACTTGGGTATGTAGAGTAGGTATGTATGCAGGCATGTATGTACGTATGCATGGGCATGAATATGTGGAAATAAGAAATTATGTATATTATATAGACATTTATTTACAGAAGATATATATATATATCTTCTGTAAATAAATGTCTATCATTTCATATATATATATATATATATATATATATATATATATATATATATATATATATATATATATATATATATATATATATATATATATATATATATATATATATATATGAAGACAGTCAGTCCTAATAATAATATAATAAGCAGAGGAGAAGGGGTAGGAATTTATAGGTGCACACTTCCTACTCTCTTCTGAGCATGTATGATTTAATTTGCACTGATTTGCACTGGTTGAGAGAAATTAACAATTGAGTTTCTGCGTGCACAGGTTTGACTCATTTTCTTTTCTTTTTTTTCTCATTGTATATTCTGTTTCCTTTCTTTATTTTATCTTATTTTTATTTAGCAGCTTTTGTTGTCTTTTACACATTCAAAATAAAAATTCTCAATTCAACTCTCAACTCAACTGTCATTTATCATTTGTCACATCTATCTATCTATCTATCTATCTATCTATCTATCTATCTATCTATCTATCTATACAGCAGACACATTCACACAACAGATTCAAAGACCACTAACTTTTAGCACCTACACAAGAATCATAAACAGTACAGAAAGTCTATGAATGAGAGCCACAGAAGTACAGTCGAGTGCTCAAAACTAACCACAGACTCTCAAAGCACATCATATGGCAAAGAACCACAACAAGGGAAGGAGATAACAGCTGATGCTGAAAATTACATCTGTGAAGACTGTTGTATGTGTACAATGTAATTTTATATAAAGTATTTAAGATAAGCAATAGAATACAATAACATATATTACAATACAACAAAGAGTGAAGATATGTAAAATAGTGCACGCCTCATGAGACTAAAGATATATGAAGTCAGAAAATCCATAAACCCATATTCATTTACTGAATTTATAGAGAATGTCCCATCTCAGGAAATGTATCATCTGGATATGAAGGATATGAGACTTTAGTCACATCACACTATGGAGTTTAATAATCAGTCAAAGCAATGAAAAAACTCTAAAAAGCCACTTGCAGCAGCAATGCACAGCTGGTGATCATTTTGAATTTAGCAGCTAATGAGAGTGAATAAATCATAAATAACATTTTCCTCAGGAGTTGGTAGAGATCAAAAACAGAGCTAAAACACGCTAAGACAATTTGTTTCCACCGCTGCCAAGTGGCTAAAAATGTTTTTGCAGGTTTAAATCCCTGATGAAGACCAAGTCCTGAAGCTTACATAAGTCAGTTTTCTGGTTAGGTACTATAAGTTTCTCAAAACCAAAGGAAGTACAGCAATGTTACAGCCACTTAACAGAGATGACAAAGAATCCTACATGACAGTCAGTGAGGGCAGAGGTTACAGGAGACAGACAGAGGTGAAGAGAAAAACAGGTGGTCAAGGAGAAGGAAAGACATAAACTCAGTGATATTGATGTCTCCCTCACAAGCATAACAATGATTGCTCCAGAGACTCATCTCTCTCTCTGTCTTGCTATCTCTATCTCTCTACACCTGCCCTTTCTTTTCCTCCCTCCGTTGATCCACCTGCCAAGAAATAGTAGGAGATATGGGAGCAGAGAAGATAAACAGATAAACCCAAAAAACCTCACATGCCCACTCTGTTTGTCATATGGCACACACACACTCACACATACACACACAGATACTGGAGCCAATCAGATAACATTCACACTGCAGAATGTCTCATACATGCAGCTAAACATTTTCATTGGCATGACGTGTGAATCTGTTTGTGTTACATGTACAGAAAGAACACGGTGGATTAAAGGAGAAAAAGCAAGAAGTGTGATTAGAACACAAGCTGGTTCCATGAGAGAAGAATTATTAACATCATAATATACTGAATGTTGTTTACACTATCTTCTTGCATTGTTTTCATTAAGGTGCATGCACACACACACACAGACATACATACACACAATTACAGAAGGCCAATTGGATACAGGCAGACATAAGACATACCCAGACAGCAGACTGCCCGGTGTGCAGGTAGACACACCCTATCACAAATACAAAATGGTAGGACACACACACACACACACAGGCAGGCCGGCAGGAACAGGAGCCCACCGTAATGTGATTTTGTCCCGATTAAAATGGTGGGAATTGGATCTGAGGTAAAAGGCCATGTCAAGAGAGAACAAATGGGAGCGGCGGCACATGGAGGAAGATGAACGACTGTCTGGGAGATGGAGAGATGAGATCTAGGGGATGGAGAGAGAGAGAAATGATAGGAGCGGAGAGAGAAAAGCGGAGGAGTGGGGTGCTATGGGTCTATATTAATCCATTATGGAGAAGGCTGCTTCCTTCATATCTGTAACCCTCTTCTCCTCCACACATGATGATAGCACTGACCTCCGTGTGGAGAGGGGAAGTCATGAGCTGAGAGAGGAGCCTTACATACATCCTCCTCTCCTCTGCCTCTGTCTCCTCTACTTCCATCTGCTTTCACCTTTGCTGCTGCATCTATAGTATGTTCTCCTTCCATTTAGCTCCATTATTTTGGTCTTGCTTTTTATGCTCCAGGTTTTCTTCATCATCTCTTACTGTTCCTTTTCAATTTGCATTTTTTTCTTTTTTTATTCTCTTTCACCTTTTATCACTTACAGTTAGTTTAGAGTGAAATTCCTGTTTGGATATTTCTGCCACCAAATGTTGTTTACTTTCACCAGAATGTATTAGGTTTTCAGTGCTCTATGGCCAGCTTCCTAGTATTTAGATCCATCCAATATACTGAAGAAGATTTCTCACCTGATGGCTGTAACATAAACAACTATCACTGCATTATTCTGGTGACTCTCGTGTTCTTCAGAGAACACTGAAATATCAGCTTGAAACCAATATTGATTTCCATCATAAGTATTTTCTGGCTTCTCTCAGTCACCCATTTAGCTTTAAAATCCATTAACCCTTCTTCTTCCTCATTTTTTATTGGCTGCAACAATTAAAATCAGCATTTTCTTTTCTTCTTAGGTTGCTTGTGTCTTATTTACACATGCACACACAGAGCTGTGACCCAGCTGTCTGCATCCTGTTGTGGAGAAATCACTGAAGTCAAAGGTCAGTGGTGAGGTCAGGAAGACAGAAAGTGTTCAGGAGCCTCTGATGTCTTATGCTGTATTATTTATTGACACTTGGCCAAGGAGAATTAGAGACATTCTCATAAAGCATCAGAAGTGCCTGAGTCGGTCTCACATTCTTCCCAACTCATGCTGGTGGACAGACTTTAAACCCCAAGATAACATCACAAACACTATACGCCCAGAATTAGGTAAAAGAGAATGCTTTTACCAAGGATGGTGTCTTCATCAACATGATTAAGTCTGGAGACACAGATGTCTGTTTATGCAGATTGGAATGTCAGTGGCAAGCTGTCTATTATGTCTAAGCATGCAGCACCAGAGACCTTCGACCCTGGCCACAACAGTGTTGAGATAGGACGACACCTGCTACTGCCAGCCAAAGACAAACAGCTAATACTGCTGAGGACCTCAAGGCCCACATGTGACTTCATGTAACCTTGTATAATGTCTGTATGATTGTGCTTTTATTATATTCCATTTAAAAGTATGTATGTGTCACTCAGAACACTACAAGAATAGAAAATTCCATAACACATCCCAGCTGACTTATCTGATTACATTATATCATCCTACAGATGAAGAGATTCTACCAGCATGTAGAATTCATGTATTCTCCAATAAACCTTTTTGACAGAGAGTACATGCCCAGGCTGAACATGGAAACACTGATGATAAAATATATCTCATGTGCGTGCAATATTCACACACTGTATGCTGACCCAGAGCATATATGACAGTAAACATATGTACTGTCTGGAAAAACACGAGCAGTACATGCACTGCCGACACTCATATAATATGTTTAGTGTGTGTGGGACAGCAACATTTCACGTAGTGAACAGTCTATAGATCTGGATGAGCCCAGATGAGATTCTCTGCATGTTTGTGGAAACCCACGTAAAAAAAAAAATGTGCAGAGATGATGGTACTGAAGTGAAAGGAGGGACTATTTTTTGGTGCTGAGCTGAGTTTGAGCTGGCTGACAAAGTTTAAGAACACTGTAAACCTCTTTATTAATTTTAATGAGACCACAATGTTGCTGTAGAATGATGATTTTGTCCAATAAATGTTGGATCATCTGGTTCAGCCTTGGTGGCAATAACATCTTCTGATAACTCACTTCAATGGCCAATTAAATGCATACAAATGCACATTCCAGGTGAAATACCTTGTAACATGTGCTCTGGTATATTCGCTTCATAAAGTTAGACGAGTTGTAAAATAAACCTGCATGGAGGTATGAAGTGCTGTGCAGTGTCTGAACTGGTCCATATTTCACCTTTATGTCATATATGTTTAGCAACACACCCATAACAACTGTTTTAAGGCCCCAGTGTCTGAGCACAGCCTGAAAGTGTTGACTGATTGCTGCTTTGAACAAAACACAATGATTGTGATAGTATGTTTTTATATGGATTGATATCAAAATATATCTCCTGTATCTCATTAGAAGAAAAGGCAACACAGAAAACAGGGAAAAGTCCATTTCAATCAACACAAAACTACAGTTTCCTTAAATGGTATTCTGGTATACATTACATTGCAATAAAATATAACCTGTGAGAGAGCTGACTCACAGTGATGGGATCTCAGCCAGCAAGCCAGATTCAAATATAATCTGTACTGCACTGTAGAAAATAAAAACGTGTTTCTTGTTCATCCTTTTAGTGATGCTATATTGTAATAGTTTGCAGCTTCAAACAAATACATAATATGGAGCTGAAACAATTAATTAGTTAATTGACAGAAAATTAATAGAAGGAAGGGTTAAAAACATTGATTTGCTTGAGGTATTACTATTTCTGCTATATGGTTACAATTCTTTTTTACATTAAAATACCATTTTTGCAGTGCACAGACTGGGAAAATTGGCAAGGTAACATTTACAGTGATAAAGTCATATTTCATTTCATAAAGGCTAGACACGCTGTAATCATGGTGTGAAGCATGATCAGAGTGGCTGTTAGGACAGAACCACCCTGCACTGCAGAGCGCTCCCTTGGGTGATTCTGGGCAGAGCAAAGCGATCTGTGATGAATCTCTCATTAAAAGGTCAATACAAAATATCAGCTGGCCAGATTGCTTGCATTGATTTGGACTAGAATGTTTTGGAGACAAACATTTGGCAGTGGCCAAAGAACAGCACTTGTGGTACAACGCTGTGTTGAAAGGCCATCCTGACAGTGATAAAGATTTCTAAAAGCAGCAGTAAATGAATCTTTCTGGGGGAAGAAGACAGTCATAATAAATGAGTGATGTATTTTTCCTAGCATGGTGGCAAAATGAGTAAACCCTGTGGTGAAAACTCAGGGGAGCAGTAATACTTGGGGGTCTAACTTGACCAGGTCAGAACCTGAAGGACAGACTTCTAATTAACTAATTACCCCATTGGAAACCACTAAGTAATCTGAAATGCAGATGAAGATTCAGATTCAAAGAGCTTTGAGAAACAATATTATGTCTTTAGCATGTTTTATTTTGGGGGGTTCACATGATATCAAGTATTTGTTATTACCTATCTTGATGTAGTTTTACTCCAATGTCAGAAGCATTTAGTATATATCATTTGTCATCCTGTGTGAGAATGCATTCATCTTGACCATAATAAAATAGGGAAGAATGTGTGTGTTATGTTTTTTAATATAAAGAACTGCTATTGCAATCAGAATAATGGATAATGTTTCATTTCAAAATGTAATTAATGTAATTAATTATAATTAATGTAATTTAATGCCACAAGGTAACATACTGCACAGCCGACACAGTGAAGTAGAAAAATGAATAGCAAATTACACAACACTCAGCGCTCTCACTGGTCATGACAAATTTTGCAACAACTTCAGGTCCCTGTAGATGTGTCCTCTGCATTACCATGACGTATTTACAGTATATATGTATGCATCTCTGAATGCATTAGGGCATGTGTGAATATGTGTGAGAGCATATGAGAAAGAAAGTGAAAGAGGCTAGAGAGATGGAAAATGGATATGAATCAGTGTTGACCCCTGGACCACAGAGCGACTGATGAAATTGCCCTGCTGCTGAATATTATTTTGAATAGAGCCAACTGTGAGATGGCTTCTAGACACACATGGCTGGACGACATGAAATCACAAACACCCACACATCTTCAGTTGCACTGATGGAGCACACTCGTGAGAGAAAATGCCCATACTCACATGGATAGAGAGGGAAAATATGGTAAAAAAAAAAAAAAAAAAAGTGAGTATTGAGGGGTACAGAGAGAAATTGAAATTGGAAAAACTGAGGGGATAAGATGGGGTTAAGAGACAGAAGCAGGCACCAGGTGAAGAGAGAGGCTAGAGATATGTATATGAGGAAGAAAACTGAAACAGACATCTAAAATGAAAAGAGTGCAGCTGATTTGAATGGCTCTCAGACTCAAGTCTTTGACTCCCTTTCCCCTTGTTTCTCTTGCACTGAGCCTGAGCCTACTAATATATTGATCTGGGGCAGGGACTGACTGAAAAGAGTATGGAGTCATTTAAAGTTTCGTCTGACGTATTATGCCACTTTCAAAAGACAAGAGTTAGATGTGATAGCTTCAACTTAGCAGGTCAGTCCCACTATGTCTCAGAGAGTCTCTCTGATTGTTCTACTTGTATTTTGATTTTTGACTTATTCTTTTCTTTTCCTTTCCCAATGCTCTGTGTGTTTTAGCCACACTTGTCTTTCGTTGCTATTTTTTAATATCTAAGGCATCAGGCATTAGACCACAACTGAAAATGTGGCTGTATTTCTTTTCAACCTGCAGGTCTGTGTTTTCTTACTTTGTCTTCTGTCGCTCATGTCAGGTTCTGGTCATAAGGAGAGAGTGATCTGATAAACCTAATAAACAGAATCTGAATTCAATAATCAACAGAGACTAATTAGCTTTTCAACAAGTAAATGATGAAATAACAACAATATCTCCCTAGAAGTGAAGTGGGGGAGCGGGGGTCCCCCGACAGTCTAGTCCTATGGCAGCATAACTAAGGGAAGGCCTGAGCCAGCCCTAACTATAAGCGAGAGAAGAATTTTAAATTCTATTCTAGATCTAACAGGTATCCAGTGCAAGGAAGCCAAAATGGGAGAGATGTGATCTCTGATCTTGGTTCCTGTCAGAACACGTGCAGCAGCATTCTGCAGCATTCATATTGGTAGATAGAAATTCAATCAGCAGCTATTTTGTCAACTGTGTCAGTCAATTTTAAGCAGCGGTGCCACACATTCCTTGGTTTGAGCTTTCTAAAATGTTGCTCCTCTAAAACATAACAGTGAACTGAATATATCTTGGGTTATGGCAATCTGAATATGTCACCAGGCTTTAGGAAACCATTAATTTTTTTTACTATTTTCTATCATTCTATTCTAATCGCATAGTTTAGCCCCGAGCAGCAACATTCTCCAACTTGAATACTAAACATTACTCTAATCTGTAAAAAAACTGTTACAAGTCAGTGCTTCTTAAGCATTCATATCAAATTAGTGTAATCCTATTAAATGCAACCAGTTACAACTCAGGCAGTTATAATTAAGCTTCACTGGGCAAGATTTGTACCAGGCATTTTAAAAGGCTGAATCATGTCAGGGCAAGAAATATACCAGGGCCAAACAACCAGTACAGTAAGGCTCCTTATAAAATTAAAGCATGACGCAGCCAGTTTGACATGCCCCGTTTTCAACATCTCAGTCTCTCTGTCATCACACTGGACATCAAAAGCAGTGCAATATTTCTCACACTTACGTAAATATGTTTGTAATTTTGTATTTGTTTCCCGAATTTCATCTCTTCGTGCTTTTGCTCCTCCTAAAAGCGTGCAGCACTGCAATGATAATAGGACAACAGCTACATTTGACTACCATGTTGTTTTTCCAGTATCTGCAGTCACAATATCTGTAATGATCTTAGAGTAATTACATTACTTATAACCCTTAGTGTACAATTTGAAGCTGTGCAGCAATTACCTGTATCCCTGTCTGCCTGAGGACGGGAATACACAGCACCCTGTGTAAGAATCTGGGAGCTTCAGCATTGTTTGATCTATGAAACCAAATGCAGGAAACAGGAAAGTGAATGTCAGCAGGAGACAACGGTTCCATCTCAGCCTACAATACGTGACATGAAACAAAAAAGTGGACAAATTCTGACAATAGATCCAGAATAATGCACAAACTAATTAAAGAGATGACAGTTCCTGACAGCTATCCATCCACACTGGTTTCTGATGTTGGCTCTAAGTGCCTCATGGCTGCAGTGCAACCAATATATGCACTGAAAAGTGAGACACATTACTGCACTGAAATGCTTCATGTCCACCACAAGGTTGTGGATAAAATAAAAGCCCGAACCAATGAATGCTGGGTGGGAAATTCACAGCAGCAAGATATGAAAATGGCTGTGAGATTTCAGACACGAAAATATGATTTACAATTGGATGACAGTATCTGTCAGCGTGATGTTCACATGAAGTTCATTTCCAACCCTGCAGCGGCTACTATATTTCAGAGTGTGGTCTGGATCAACAGAGTCATTGATTAGCATGAACGTGCCATTTTATTGTAGTAATGGACCAGAAAGCTGGTTTTAAATACCAGGATGATGCATGGAGCCCACATTGTGGAGTACATCACTGAGACATTCCTGTGCATGCTTGAAGCAAAGGTCATGTAGCACTTGTGTTGTCAGGACAGTATAAATGTGATTAAAGGAACAAGGCTCACTAAACTTCCAAACCTCAGTTCTACTCATCTGTCGAGTCAAAGGTCATTATAATATAATAATATCAGTCTCCTTATAGATAGTACAGGCCCTGAACAAAATATATCAGTTTACCCGATGAAAGAGGGCTAATATTCTGATCTGTTATGTTCTTTATGTGGCAAAACTGCATCCTAGATCATGTTTTCCACATGATACTACACATAAGGAAGCTATGATAAACTGACATTCCTGTCATACTACATCTGTTGGATTAGCACGTTTTTTGGCTGATATAACGTCATCTTATCCCAGAGGTTTTATTATCCACATAGATATGTGTCCTGCATTCCTTCATCCTTTCCACTGCAGGTAATATGAACACTACCACTTTCTCTCATTCCTCTTCCTCTCTGTGCCTCTTGCTGGCAGGAGATAAAGTGGAAGTGACACTTGTGTGGGTAAGATGATATTTATGTAGCATGTGGAGGTCATTTATTAAAAGAAAAATGGTTTATTACTGGCCACGTATGATGAACACATAGGATTTATTCTCTTCTCAGCTTTCTCTCACTGCAGCCATCCTCTCTGTGTAAAACAACTGGGATCCTCTCCCTTCTGTGCCCACTTATTAAATCTATACTTTCTTCTCACCTCCCTCACACTCTCGCTCTCCTTCTTCTTCTCTCCAGGGCTGATTAACTCAAAGGACAAATTACAGCCTTGTATCTATTAGTGCCGTCCAGGTGCTCTGGCCTATTGAGCGATCAGAACTAAAAAGGTCTGCAAAATACACCCTGCTGCCAGGCCTCTTAGATTTAGATGAAGTCTCTTTATGCAGCAAAGGACAAAGGAACATGACAGTTTAGAGATTACATCATTTTGGTTCGCACCAGCTATCTGCTCTGCAGTCAGGTTGGGTGGCAGATTTACGATCTGTTCACATTATTCTAACTGGCTGCTCTCTCTGTCCTTCTAAAATAAATGATTGTACACAGGGAGTTGATTTAATTTGTGCCACGCTGAGTCCCTAGTCAAATTAAACTGAGTGTTTACTAGGGATAAATGCAAAATGGCTACTAGACAAAAGAACTACAATCTGTAGGAGTTCTGGCAGCAAATGAATGTAAAAAGGAACAGTGTGATCTCCATGCTCACTCAGCTGGGGATTTGTTGGGACAAAAAGTCACAATTATTTTTGCTTTTTTTTTTTTTTAATGGAAAAAATCAGATATGGCGTCATCTCCAGAATACATATGGAAGATGTAACAGACTTCTTGTCTGATTTGCTCATTCGGTGCAACTAGTAGAAAAATTAAACAACAAAATACACGTTTGAAATTGCCCAAGTATTTTCTGATCTGACGCCTAACCCCCAAATTTAGACGTACATAAACCAAGAAAATGACCAAATTTGAGTCTGGCAGGATAAACGGTCCAGCGTGGGGTTTCGGGGTAATCAGCATAACATCATAATTTCTCAGTGCCTTCCAGAACCACTGCGAGCAAAAAAAAAAAAATTAACAGTGGTCTCGTCTTATTCTGCAACTTCATTCACAGACAGTCCATTGACTAACAGGAGGAGTCAAAATATGCATGGTTGCTGGAGGTCTCTATCAAGTGACGTTAAACTGATTTCATATTACATCATATTTCAGATTATTTCTGAAATGACTAATGCTTTATTCCTGCTGCATGGTACGGTTCAGCTCCACTCATTTAGCTTCACTTGGTTTTCAGATAAGCAGGATCGTCATAGCGACGCTGCATGAAACTACCATAACATCATCTTGGTGACATAAACTCAGGAACAATGGAGGATATTGAAGGCTGAGGCAACAAATGACTTCAAGTGATCATCCTCTCTGACCAGTCAGTGGCCTGCAGTGGTTTAACTCCACCTTTCAGTATCACCCAAGTTTGCTTGGAACCTTGTCGGAAGTCCTGCCAAAAAAAGTTTCAGTGAACGCCGGTTATGTTGTGATTTTTATGGTTTACATGACCCGTAAACACGCGTTTACATTTAGGTTCCAAATTGTGCTTCTGATGCACTGTCATACAAACCTCCACCAATGCTTTCCACAGGACTAGAAACACTGAGGGACCACTCTGAATATTATTCATATCAAGACAAACATGACATTTGCACAGGCAAGTCTCTCTCTCTCTCTCTCTCTCTCTCTCTCTCTCTCTCTCTCTCTCTCTCTCTCTCTCTCTCTCTGTGACATGTATAAAATCAAATTATATATAGAGACAGGTTAGGTCACCAGAATGTCATATGAGCTAATCAACACGTTACACACAAAACAGATGGTATGGAATCCAATTAGACAGAAGTGCACTCACTATCACACACCAGAAAAAACAACACACACACACCTACTTCACACACATTTATGACAAACCCACAGTTTAAGTTTACATTTCATGCACACACACATGCACACACACACACTGATGTGCATGTATGCATCTGCATAGCCAGGGCTGCTGGATCTTCATTACTTATTAATGCTTTCAGATAACCTTCGTAACTGGAGAGCTATTTCAGGGGGCAGAATGATCTTCGAATCATCTGCCAGAGAGCCAATCTCTCCCCTTGCTCATCACTCTCCTGCCTGACTCTCATCACTTTTTCTCCTTCTGCTCATCACTCTTTTCCCGAGAGCACAAGACTGGCTACAGCCAGGGCATGGCAGGTTGGAGGGTGTGTGTGCGTAAGAGAGATAGGGACTACAGTGCATCATGTGGTTCGATAATGCCAGGTCATTTTTGTGTGACACTGTGTAGTCACAGGGCGCCCTCTATAGGTCTGAGAGCAAACTACATTTTCTTACAAAGGGTCAAAAGGTCAAAGAAAAATCTGGAAACTCATGTCTGCAAATGACTCTGCTGAGGCCAAAAATACACTGCAGTCTTTCAGCTGCAGCTTCCTCTGTGAAGCGACATTTGTCCCATGCTTGCACTGCTATGTGCTCTGTGACACTCTGCAGTACAGTTACTGACAAATCAGGAGAGCTTTTCAGTTTCTTTGCAGCTCCGACTGATCTTCTCAGAGATGGAGTTTCATTTGACTGACAGTTGAAAATGAAACAAAAAAAAACAGAAGTCAATGGAAGAAATGTGAAAGACGAGGCAAAAAAGCAGGAAGACGGGGCAGAAGACTACAGTAAAGGTATATGCAACAGAGCGCTGAATGAGAAAAGAATGAGGTGAAATAATGATAAGAGAGGACAATGACAAATGAAAAATGACTTTTTAAATGAATGCAACACAGAAAATAAAATAAGTTTGGCTGTTAGGTGGAATCGTGTCTGCTGCTGCATTAGCTATTCTGTTTAATCACACCACCTGTTCTCATGAACACCAAAAATCAGAGATGCAGAGATACATTAGGGCAAAAACAAGGAGGAATGGAGAGTTTAAATGAGAAGGCCAAGGAGTTGTAGGCACCAATGGCATCCCTTGTTGGAACGTGAGTATTCTCACAAACTATTAAAACCATTAAAAACTCCAAAACTTGGATGTTATCATTCACTTTAAAGACCTGAAGCCTTAAATGTATTTGAAATGAAGAGCCATATTCCATGACATTCGAGCATACAGACTTAGTGATTGCCAGATGATTGATGATTAGACACAGAAAAGAGACCGGACAGAGTTTTTAGAGTTTTATGAATCCTATTGAAAATCTTGACACATTTACCCCAAAAGTGACGGTCATCACCAGGAGCAGGTATATGTGTTGGGAAACAGCAGCTAACAAACAGCAGATGTGTCAGCTGATTACTCGATTACATAATTTAGGCCAATGATGACATATCATATATCGTAAGATGGCCTTAACTGTTTATAAGAGAGAACTCTTAAACACAAACTATATTGTTACCTCAGAAGTTTTTAGAGCACAGCTCTGAGAGGATTTACATCTGCTAATAACAAACTCTGTTGCTGTACATTGACATAAATTATTACAGCTAAAGAACTGAAGTTGTTTTCAATATATTTAGTGGGCCGGGTGTTGATATGCACTGATGTTCAGTCTGGTGGTCTGTGGTATCATCAGCCTAATTGATGAAACTGAGCAATCAGCTGGCACACCTGGTGTTTATTAGCTGGTTTGGTTCATTTATAACAAAAATTTTACCAAAAATTCATGTTTGTTGATATTTTGTTTTCTGTATAAACCTGTTTTTGTGTGTATTTATTTGGGGGAGCTTTTATTTTGTTGTTGTTTGTCTTGTTTGTTAAGGAGATTCTCTTTAGCAACGGTACGCTATGCTGAGGAGAGGTGTGCATGACAGAACAAATGTTGCTGAACTGATTCATTCACTCTTTGTGTTGTACACAGAATAAACCACCAATCCAAATGCAGCCCAATGCAGAGTCCATTTAATGGAGTGTCAGGCCAGACTGGCTACACATGCTCTGTGTGAATACTTGATTATGATTGGCTGTGGGGAGTCGATTAATTCCTCATATAAAACGCCCATTAAATAGTTCCATTGAAACTGTGTGTTCATTTCCGCTCATTCTAAATGAAAATGAAAAGAATATTTTACTTAAACACTAAAACACTGAGTGCAGTCCTTTACTGCCTTATCCTCTGAACACAACAGGATGGTGAACATGCACACAGGCTGCAGGAAGTACACTCCTAGTCTAGTTGTTAAACATACTGTCAAATTATGCTTACTGTTTGTTAACCTTATGCAGTGTCTTGCTGACATAATGTCAGCAAGATCAAGATCAGATAGCTTTCTGGCTCTTGGTTGAGCCAAAAATCTCTGAGCTGAGCAGGCTGAAAATATCTCCTGTTCAACGACAAGCTATCTATTATGTCTTTGAATGCAGCACCAGATTTCTTGACCCTGGCCCCCACAGTGTTGAGATAGACTGGCATTTACTGTACCCTAGCCTGGGAAATCCTATGCTGCCTTGCACGATCGTTGCCTAAGGTAGTGAGCCAGTCAGAGAGCGGGGAGGGGTGGAAAGACGATAAAGTACTCGACAAACGGAAGCTTGCAGTTTTTTTGAGACTACTATGGATCCAATTCAACATGACATAATGTCTGGTGCCATTGTTTAATCAGATTTTTGTTTTGCCTTCTGTTTTTGCGGATACTGGGGAAAATGACAGCTTTTCCTTCTCGTCAAATTTCGTGACCTCATGTAACCGAAGAATAGAAAATTCCATAACAATGTTTACCCAGCTCTGAAATCAATTTATGATGCTCTCTTGTTGCATGATATTTACAGCTGATAAAATGCAACATCCAAGATTTAGTGAAACCATATTTGTTGTTGTTCTGCAATAATCAACTGGGCTGTTCAGTTGTCTGATATTTATTTGGTATTGTTGTATGTCAGATAAGCAACAAGAAATTATTTTGACTGATTATTGTGAAATAACATTTCTTTGAAAAAAAATCAAAATTATCCTGATGCAAAATGTTTGTTTAGAGTTTTTTGGACCATCTATTTATATGCACAAAAAATTAAAGGAGCACTTCAAAAACATACAAGATCTCAATGGGGGAAAAAATGCTGGATATCTTTCCTGATGTGGGTCGGATAATGTGTCAGGAATGAAAGGATGCCACATTGTTTGATGGTAATGAAAATTATCAACCTACAGAGGGCTGAATTCAACTGGCAGGCTAGTCCTAACCATAATGCTACTCAGTAGTTTGTATGGCCTTCACGTGCTTGTATGCATGCCTGACAATGTCACTGCAAAGACTGTGTACTGAAGCTGAACCAAGAGAACACAGAACCCGCTTTGTAACAGTAATGCAAAGAAAATGTTGCATAGATACCATGCAAGTCTGACGTGAGCTACATTGTAGACATTTAAATCTGGCATGTTAGAAAACTCTGCAGGTAAACTGAAGAGGACAGCATGCCCCACTGCAGCCAACACTCCTGACAAGCAAAAAGTCCACCTCCAGGCCACCTGCTTTTTTGGATCAACAGCCTGTCGTGTTCACTGCACGACAGGCTGTATAAAAGGGCTGTAGGAGTGATCACCAGTCTGAATGAGCCATGATGCTCATCAAATGAAGTAGCAACCACATTCCTCTGTGAGGAAGAAAAGCCCCACCATCTTCGTGATTGGCCCAATCCACGCCAAACTAGCAGAGCAATCCCAGCACATGAGCAGTGAGTAACGCCAGTGATTTCTGAGACAAAATTCAAGATTGCGATGGCCAGGAGCCAGATCTTCCAGACCTTTACTTCCCTTCTTTAGACCCACAACTCAGAGAACAGTTATTGCAATGTTAGGATAGACGGTGTTGGTGACTACTAAGACAGCTAGATAACTGAATAAATGGGACTGGTGGAACTGAAGTTTGGGCCAAAGAAAATGATTCATGATTGAATGGGCTTTTCACATGCACACAGTATATGCTATGTATACTATTAAGTTAAATGATTATCTTCTATCTGCTGGGAAACATCCAGTACATTATAATAAATTACAATGCAAATAGTATGCGAAGGAGACCATTTGAATGTTTCTCTCATTTAACCGCATTGTGCTGATTTATTGTTTACAGGAGTTTTTCTTGCAACCGATTTAAAAACAGAGCAGAATTCAAATGGAACTGTTTATGCTCTACTGAATCACATCACATCATTCCACATTATATCGCATCACACATTGAAACTAGGCAATATCAAACTACCGCAGTCTAAAATTCATCATTCGTGAACTGGATCATTGATCATATGATGTGTATCAGTCTCATCTGTAATCTGTAATAAGAAAATGGCATCAGCTGGTTCTGGGCCTTCAAGTGCCTTCCCTCTATGAGGCCTGCCGCTCAAACACACGCCATCGTGTATACATACAAATATACAGAAGCTGTCCTGAAGAGAAAAGGAACATTTCAGAAGCATTTAGTCCACCAGACTTTGTTTACTTGCTCAGATTCGGTCATTTTCCTGGTTTATGTGCTTCTAAATATGCTTCTACATGTGTAAATATGCTACATAGTTCATTTGTTTCATATTTGTCTGTTTTTACGACCAGCAGTTTGCACAGGGTATTTTATTTTGAAAATCCACTGGCTTCTCTATGCTGTTTGTGTGTCTGACACCTGCCAGTTTGAGGTGCTCTGTGTAAATTGATGCGGGCTGTCCATCAAAAATAGAACAGCTGCTTATTCATCATGGAGCACAGCAGAGGCCCGCTTCTGGGATGCTTCTGAATCGGACTGCAGCGGAGCCAGTGGAGTTTGAAACATTGACTAGAACGGCTGTGTATCGCTGCAGTGACCACAGCACGTCCGCTCCTGGTGGTATTTGTGGGTTACTCCCTTAAAATATCGTGCAGTGCAATTACAGTCCACCATCTGATTTGTGTGTGTAAATGTATCCACTATGTATACAAAAGTTCCACAATGCAGGAAACAAAGTGTTCCCCGTTACTATGATATACTTCATGATATGTTTGTCTGCTCTAAAGAAAGCTGCATTTGTTAGCATGGCCTTTATAAAGCAACCACTTCCTAATCTAAAGAGCATCTCATTATTCTGTTCTCGTCCTTCTAGTTTCAGGTTATATTAAAACAGCCTTCTTCGTGACCGGTATGTCCAACATGCAGTATTTCCCCATTGTGGAGGAGATGCTCCAGGTTGCGTTTACGTTAATGTTGGCAGCTCTAGCTTAAATTACACTCCGGCAAACACAGCAAATCTTACAATGTGTTTGTCAAACACGCTGGATAGTAAAGCAATGTTGTTAGATTCAAACAACAGCTTGCATTTTCTTTATGGAATAATAACTATTCTTACTGTAATCACACCTAAATTAGCTAGGACACTAGACACTACTTTGCATTAAGAAATCCTCAGATGACTGGTAAAAACTGACGTCTCTGATTTACTAATATCACAAGACTACAGCAACAGTAACCCAAGTTAGATTTTTAGTTCTCTGAAGCATAAAAGTAAAACATCAAGAAAAGAACACTTTTTCTTCTAAGAGTCTGATTAATGAGGAAGGAAGTTTCTGTGGCAGTTTAAAATATCTTTGATACTGAAGGTTGAACTTGGGTGAACCAGGTGGAAACTATCACCTGCCTCCCTTACACAGTGCCACTCATGAGCAGTCACAATCAATTTACAACTAGGTCCTCAGCACTTCTGCTAGCTGTCAGTGTGATATAAGTGGTCGCTTTTCTCTTTCTTCATCCCTCTCTCCCTCTTGACTTCATCCCCATCAAACATGATTCAGAGGAAATTGCTCATTCCAGGGTTCCTATTGAAGCCTGTGATTAGCAAGCTATTAGGCCTCCAGTCAGACAGAGAGAATGAGACATTGGCAAAGAAACAGAGAGACAAAAACACCATGGACAATGCTGCTGCATGGCTGCCTCTGGCTCTTTTTAGCTAGCTTCTATAGAATGACAGTCTTGTAGCTGTATGAGGGCAAGACATCTGAGATGTAGTGTTGCTCGCTACAAGGCAGCTTCGCAGCCAGATCTAAAAGGGCACTGCTGGGTGACAATAAC
This sequence comes from Nibea coibor, assembly GCA_023373845.1. Classification (NCBI taxonomy): domain Eukaryota; kingdom Metazoa; phylum Chordata; class Actinopteri; family Sciaenidae; genus Nibea; species Nibea coibor. The sequence goes on along the minus strand of CM041735.1, from coordinate 778,879 downwards.
AGAGAGAGTGAGAGAGAGAGTTTAGGCTGGGAAAGAGAACGAACAAAATGAAAAACAACAGCGAGGCCCTCAAAAGACAGGGACAAAAGAGCTTTCCCCCTGCTGCCTGCTTCTCGGACATGACTAATAAATCACCTTCACACCATCAATCACAACACATCAAGTGTGAGTCTCACACGATCGATTCAGATGCCTTCGCACCTAAGGAAAAACAGGCAGCATATCCTGAGACGGGGCTCTGTCATGTATGCAGGGGAGCACACATGTACAAACAGAAGGGGAAAACCCAAGGGAGCACATACAGAGCCTATACAGACAGAGAAAAAGCACAGAACTGCCATTACTCACGCGTCAAAGTGAGAATCTACTTGATGTGACACCACTACAGAATGTATGTTTTGAAATACCAGTATTCAACCCGCCAACCAGGATCTTATTCTTCTATTCTAATGTGTCTGATGTCATTATTGCTCTACAGAACATTTTTATTCAATGCCTCCATATTTGGGAAATGTGGACTTAAAGAACAGGATTGGGACAAGCATTAGCATCCTACAAAAAACTCAATTCAATAAAAGTCATTTCAAACACGAACAAAAGAACACACAGGAAATCCCTGTAACTGTTGTTACACACAACCAGTAAGTAAATAAGTAACTCATAACCTCATCAGTACTTAGATTACTTTTGTCTTCATAATGATTCATGATAGTTTTACAAGTCAAGTATTTAGTTCTTTAGTTACATTTTTGTATTTCCCTGTTGCCACAAATAACAAAAATCCCTGACACGTTTAGGCCAGATTCAGATCTGCGGCTATGGCGGCTATGGAATTGAAAATGCAGGTTTTTCCCTTTATTTGAGTGGATATCGCCAATTTTGGTTGTGGTGCAGGCCAAAAGCTGCAGCGACCTGCGCCAGAGATCAGATCCAACTTTTGGAAAAAAACCCAACCCTACGCACAACTCATGGTGATTCACCGCAGCGCCTGATCCTGTCTGGATGCAGTTTCTTTTTCTATTTGTAGCTGTGTATCAGTGGAACAGATCCAGTCCAGCAGTTGTTTGAGTGCTTCTGTGTAGCTCATGAAGTGAGTTGACAGAGGGGACAGCCTTTACGTCATGGAGGTCTTGACCTAATAAAGTGGTTGCATGTGGAAACATGATGTTCTGTGTTTGTTTCCATAGAGGCAGCTGTGCCACATGCCTCTGCCCAGTTCACTGTCAGATCACTGGCTGCACCTCTGTGTCTTTCCATTTACTTCCATGTGTTTCAAGTATTATGACTTTTCATTGCAGTTAAATCGCAGACAGAGACAGATTTCACACAAAGTTCATTTTCTCCTGATTTATCTGTTTGATAAATGTCATTTAAATGATGTTCAGAAAATATGTGGCCAAAAATGAAAGGAGTCATAATTTGTGTTCACGCTCACTTCTCCCAGTACAGTCAATGTAGCGAAAATACATTTTGTCAATACTGTGTAACTCACAGTTCAGATGCACACACTGACAGATGCTCATACAAACAGGAACCACACAACAATCCAGATACACACACCAGGGTGACACATCACAGACAGTAAATGTTTCTCCTCATGGAGGCAGCTTTCTGTTAGATATCATCAGAATCCCTTTCCTCAGGACTATACATCCTCACTTCAAAAAAAAGTGTACTTTTTGAACTCTGACCTCCTGTTTCTCCACGGAAACCAACCAGAACATTGTCTGTGAAATGAAGTTTCTCCTTTGTGCCTTTCCCCCTGCAGCAAGAGGCAAGGCGAGGCAGCACATAAGCACCATTGAGGCAAAAGTGCTGAGAAACATGAGAGATTTTTATTTTTAACACAGCCTTCCCTAATCTAATTACCTCAGCAATTAGACTGTGCTGTCATGAAAATGAACTCACAGAAGGCAGTGCAGGAGTTGTGACATGCTCTGTTTGCCTTGGCCAGCCTGAAGATGGAAAAAACACTTCTGAGAGTTGGCAGATTTATTTATTTTTTTGTTGTTTTTTTTTCAGTTTTTGTGCCTGTGGCAAGTATGTGGCCAGTGCTTGCATCCATGCAAGTGTGTGTGTATTTTAAATAGCATTGCATTGTGTGCATTCATATCTCTGGTGCATGTGGACCTCTCCTGGTTTTTTTTTCTTCCCACTTCTTTAGCTGTCAGTGACAGCTAAAGCTCACAGTAAGTCACAATCTCCTCACAGTCTGATCATATGATCTAAAACAAGGAACACATCCATACCTCCTTGGTAGAGGAAATCATGTGCTTTGGACACCAGCCTCTGCTTCCTGGCAAAAAGTAGAGTCACACACAGACAGAGATATCAGAGGCAGCACGTGGCTTAGTTTAAGTACAGAACAAACAAGACAGAGTCGGGTGAGGGAATGAGAAAGAACAGGAGAGAGAGAGGAGAGAGGACCATGAAGACATGATTGTTCAGCAAGCTGTATGTTTGTGTGCGCCTGTGTGTGCTTGTGTGTGCGTGTGTGTGTGTGTGTGCATGCGTACTCCACCCACCAGTGTATGCTAATCAGCAGCCATAATGTCCCATCAAGGGAAATACATAATAAATCAGGTTTGGTTTGACTTTGTAGTGAGACAGAGTGTTCTGGGAGACTGGGAAGTAAAGCTCAGTCCTTGCCACTGCGGCCCAGGGTTCAAATCTGACCTCCAGCCCTTTGCTGCATGTCATTCCCCATCTCTCTCTGTTCTTCTACATGAGCATCTGCACTGCTTCTTGCACAACAGTTGTTTTTGGCAAATAAAGTTCCTGATTCTCTTGACACTCATCACACTTACAAATATACAGGCAACATTCAAACCCACTGCCACCAACCACACAAACACACCCACACGGACACACACACAAAAGTCTGTTTCCCTAGTGGTAATTTTCAAGCTGTCAGTCAGAACAGAGGGACCATGAGATTAATGGATACAGAGAGAGTGGAGTTACACACATGACCAGCACATGTGTGTGTAGCCACGGTGCCCTCTGAACTGCAGTTAGATTGATTGACTGGAGGTGATAAATGTCTTAACGAGTCATATAGAGAGAGTGGCGGCTGACCAGAAGCTTTTAAAAAGGCTTCAGTAGTTGGTGAACTGCACTATTTCTTCTCTTCATACTCAGACACACCCACAGATGCCATTGTATTTTGCATGCATGCAGTGAGATCAGTGCAGTTAGCTACATTACCGACTGTCTGTGTTACTGATGGATTAAGACTCAAATTATATTTTCTATGTGTGTTTGTGTATCAGAGCTTTTAAGCAATTTCTCTTCACAACTGCACTCAAGATCTTCTCCTCATATTACCACTTGGAAGGATTCTTTCTACTGCTTTGGCTAAGCATGTGTAAACAGAAGGTTGATTGGACATTTGTCTAAATGCCACAGAGATATTATTGACTTCACTGAAATACAACATCCAGTTTGTAGACCTGCCTTTGAAGAAGTTGATCTGAGCTGCTGATGCCGCAGACATTCAGCGATATTCTGATGATATGAAAATGGTTTCAGAAACATGAGAAGTGCATGCAGAGTTCATTTTCTCTGACACTGGCTGAGTAAAGTAATCCTGAACAATCACTTTCATGCTGGTAGATGTGCACTTGCTCTGAACATTGGTGGATATGTATTGTAAATGCTGGGGCAATTTTTCAGCAGCACTGAAATGAATTCTGCTGGCCTGACTGTGCAGCAATAAAAGGATGTTAAACTTGGATTCTCTTTTGGTCTCAGCCATCAAGCATGAGCAGACACAACAACAAATGATTAGAGAGAAAAACTTCTATCAGGGCGATACATCAGTGAGAGAGCTCCTTCACCTGGCACATCTGAGGAAAAGGTCCTCTGGAAACAGCACTGTCGGCCCTGATAGGGCACTGTGCTCTGCCACAACATGTTGCTGCACCACAGCCTGCATGGAGTGACTATTTCATATTCAATGAGTCTGATGTCAGCGCTGTATGACATGAGAAATAGAGGCACAGCAAAGAGAATTCTATTCCTTCGCCTCATTCACTGTTTCCTCCATCTCTTAATTAAATCAATTTCACCCTCCTCTTTACCTCCATCTTTCTTCTTTCTCTAATTCTTTCCATCTCTCTCTCTGCCTCCCTGCTACTCTCAATCTCTCTCTCCTGCTCTCTGCCCTGTGTGACTCTCTGGCTGCAGTGATTGATGATGAGAGAAATCTCCCAAGGACAGATGCCTTGTTAAAGACAGGCCAGTGTGTTCTGTCTGTGGGAGCGAACAGAGATGGAGGGGTGAGCTGGGGGAATTACAAAGAAAGGAGCACCCTGATATGCCTGATCCACTTCTGCTGTTTTTTCTTCTGTTTTTTCACTCCCTATTCACCCCTCTTCTGTCTCTCTTTCTCTTCCTATCCTAACTTATGCTTCCTCCTGGTTTTCCTTTTTTTCTATATTTTGTTCCCCCTCTTTTTCCTGTTTGTCGCTCCCCAACCTCCCCCCCGGTAGATTCACGACCAGGCCCTTTTTTAGCATCTCTGCTGAGGGAGAGCTTCATCACTAGGGGGACTGCAGGATGGCGGTGATAGCTGTCAGGTGGAGGAGGGAGGAAGGGGAGGGAGATAGGGGAGGGAAAAAAACGAGGCTCTGAGGTCTCTGCTGAGCTCCCTCTGAGGCCCCTCCAGGGGGGGCCGAGGTGTTTTGGACGGGGGGCCATCCCAGAGAGAGACAAGCTGCGGTCTGATTAATGACAGGGAAGCCATCGTATTCATCACTGCCCCACATCAGCCCTGAGAGAAACACTGTTTGTTGCCAACAGACTGGTGGCTTCTCTGCCTCTGCATCCTTCTTCCCCTTCTAGTTTTCCGGCAATTAATTTAGAATAATGACTGATGAGGCAAGCAGAGTTAGAACACATTATGATACATAGATAACTTAAGAATGATAATAAATGAGACTCAGGAGGAATATTTTGTACTGGCTGATAGTAACCTGAATAGATCCGTGTTTTGGAGTGTTGCTCGACATTTGGGGCTTTTTGCCATTTTATGTTATTTATGTTTTATTGATATCTCGATAATAGAAATATTCTTTACAATATGTTCCAGGAAGAAAAAAACGACCAGTCAGTATCACATGATGAACACCTGAACAAATTGTGATCTATTGATGCCTTCCATGGTTAAATGAGAGCGCTTGTTGTTAAAGCCATGGGCTGAATTGTAAATGAATGTAAATCGCTTTGTTTTAATTTACAAGCAGAACTTATTGAGCCTGAGTGGCCGATTAAACCAGGATGCGGTACACATGGCCATGCAAGGCAGATCGTTACTTTGTCCTCTTTCGTTCTCACACACACACATACATACAAACACACACAGGCAGCAATGTGTCTTAATCTCAAATATTCATTGCAGCAGTCTGATGAAAACAAAACTCCCTTTAACTCACAGTGACTCTCTCATATGTAATGAGGCCAAAATCATTGAGTAGTCTTTTCTTCCCAGAATAACGTACACTGCTATGGCAACAACATATGGACACTCATGTGCGTACATAAAGACAGACTTTTTAAGGACACATTGTTTTCCTTGAAGCTGTTTAACTGCCACTAACTGTCTTCCCTGTCTAACCCTGCCTTCCTGCTATCTTCCTCCTCTCCTTCCTTTTCCCCCTTTTTCCTCTCCTCTTCCTCTCCTCCCTTCCCCTTTCCTCAGGCCCTTCATAGACTCATGCAACATTTATGACTGTCTGGAACATACGCTTGCAGCAGGAAACTGAAGGGCACATCTTCTTATCAAAAAAACCAATACTAACACTGTCTCAGCTCAGCTGGTGTCTGACTGGGAGAATCCCTGGTATGTTTCACTTCACAGTGGACAGCATTACAACAGTTCTCTTGTGGCATCTCCCAGCTTAAAACTTTGCTAGAACAACACAATCTGGAGTCTGAGACAAATTTCCCCTAAGGGGCATCAACCTGATTTAGATGATCTTACCTCCTATGTGAATGTGAATCAGAGTACTTCTAGACTGCCGTGTATCACAAATGCAGTACAGAGTGTAGGGTGTAGGGTGGAGGGTGGAGGGTGGAGTGACAGTGCAGCAGTGATGGAGTGATAAGCTTGTAAAAAGTGGGACCTCTGGGACAGCTGCATCTGTACTCTGTACTACAATACAGTCTGTACTACTGTACTTGCTCAAGGGCTCCCTGATGGTAGTTGAGTTGAGTGAGTGAGTCATTTCAGATTGAGATTAGTACCAACAACTTTCCTGTCACAGGCCTTTTCTGCTTCCTTTCTCTTCAGTAGTAACGTGTTGCCTTTTTTTTGTGGCAACATTTCTATATGTCCTCACTATGAAGGTTATTTTTCTAAGCTTTATCATAGAGTTGATTGTTTTAAAGCAAATAGACCTTCCTGCTTTAAGTTGAAGGGGCTGACATGAAGAGCACTCAAGGTGAGTAGAGCTCTGAATTTTAGTGGTGAGAGGATATAAGTGTATATAATCTAAAGCACACTGTAAAACGGGAACGTAGGAGGATGAAGTCTAATGAGGTGATAAAGCTGGAGTGTACTGTGGAACTACTATACAATCAAAGGTAAGGGTATATAGACTTTGGGTGATCAGCAGGCTGCATGAGATCAGATCACTTCTGTTATGATTTGGTGCAAAAGAAATAAAACATTTTTTTTCCAACAATGACAGAAGAATCTGAAGGCCATCCTTCATATGGACTGAGCAACACTGAGGGCGATCAATCATGAATAATTTACATGCAACACTGTCAATATGTAGAGCAGCTGCAGTAGACCCTTCTGTCCAGTTGGTGGCAAATGTGCATGCAGTCAAACAGTCTTATCTTTAAACTTAAATACATGACCTCTGTGTCTAGCAGGTTCAGCATCACATTAGGATATATATTGCTACTTAGCCTAGCTATCACAGGATGTGGCGGGTAAAAGACAAGAAAGTTAGTAGGCAGCCGTATCTCCTAGAAATAAATTCATATGCAATTAATATGCAACAGCAAATCAACACAATCTACCTATGAAAATAAGTTAGTAACATACAAACATCAGACAGGATTGTACGCGGGAATCAAGATGTCAAAATTATACATCTGCTCACTCATCTCCTAAAAAAGTGCTGCCCGTAGTATCAAAAGTATCAGAAATGTGGTTTGATCGAAAGGTGGTTTGATTGAAAGAAGATCTATACAACAGAATACAAAGCTCCTGTCCCTCTGAGGAAGCTCAATCAGCGATAATGACAGGTGAGATCAGTTTTGTGTGAGAGAACGTGCGGTTCGGCTCACATCTCCATGTTCCCACTCTTTTTATGTGGTGCAGAGCCATAAGAGACCACAACTGAAGTCTTACACGAGCACACTGATGGTGCTGAAATGGAGTTTAAGGAGATTCCAGATTCCAGTTCATATTTCAGGAGCATATTTCTTTGATTTCACACCTTTATGCTGCCCATTACTTCCAATCATCTGTGTTAATAATGAAATGGGTGCTTTTCTTTTGTTGCTAATCTATCTTATTTGCTATTCACCCACTTAAGGCCATTTCACTAGATCTCATATTAGAATACTGGGCCCAATGGGCATTAATATTGGATGAAGTGGGAATATAATAACGTGAGTTCCTCTCACTGGAGGCAAACCACTCTCAGTGCCTTTCTCTCGGGTTCTGTGGCAATATGTATGGAAGAATATTAATTACTGTCGAACCATTATGGTTATTATTATGATTTCACATTATGCAGCTTCCAGGGGCAATCGGTGGTGCGATGCTAAACATGTACGAGCCACTTAAGATGATGAGGAGGAGGCAAAGAGGGTAAAATAAGGAATGCAGTTCTTAAAGACCAGCCATTTTTCTTTCTTTCACTTCCTCACTCTGCTGTTTCTGCATGTTCTCTTTAGAAATGTTATGCTCATATACGTTCTGTCTGCTCCTTCCATCCATTTGTTCCACTTCCTCTCCTCCTTCTCCTTTTCAATCGCTTTCTATCCTGCTTTTTGGTAACTTTCTCTTTCCTCCTCCCCTCCCACTCTCTGTCTTTGTCTCTGGGAGACCCCCCCCCCCCACCACCCCCACCCCCCACCCCCACAGGCACAGTGGATCAGAGGGTTTTAGGTGATAAATACCCTGGACCAAGGGCTCACCAGCCACTGATTCCTGCCACTTTACTGTGTCACATTGTGGCCGAGGCCTCATTAAAAAGGCATTAGCCTCCTCTTGGTCCCATGATGGAGGCCGTGTCTGGCTCAGTCACTGCCGCGGGGATCTATTTAAAAGTGGCGGCAGGAATGGATAAGGAAGAGGGAGATAGGGGAAACAGAGAAAGACAGAGAGAGAAGGAGATGGCCATGTAATGAAAGGGAAGCTTTGGCTGGAGAGAGGGAGCTAGAGGCATCAATTCCATGTGTGAGGATGAACCAAGGTCCAGGAGTCCAAGGAGGCGAAGAAGAAGGAAGCAGAGATAACTAGCAGAAGCCAGGTCCACTTACTTGTCCCTTGTGAGTTCATGTGCTTTCAGAATTTAATTGATACAGGCCAATTAAAGCTGCTCAGGTTTCACCTTGAGGGGGTCAGGAGAGGTGAAGTCAAGGGTTGAGAACAGGATGAAGGGGATGCTGGGGGATGAGGAAATGAGAGGAGCAGGGTGAAGAGGGGAGACTGAGTGTGCAGAGTGAAAACACGAGAGTAAGCGTTTGCAGCGTATCATTAGTAAATAAGTAGTCTGGAGGTGATGACAGAAAAGAGGAAAAAGTAGGGGAAGGAGGCAGGATGGAGGTGACAGATAAGAGGGATGTTGTTTGGGGGTTGGGATAAAGGAGAGCGTACCATCAACATTTAAAGGCTTATGAAACAGATGACATGTGAAGTAAGTGGGTTGAATCTAAAAACCTGCCCAAATCTCAACAAGACAAGTACTATTACTATTATTATTGTTGTTGTTGTTGTTGTTAAAATAGAGATCAATATTGGGCAATTTGTCATTGTTCTTTAGTGTCAAATGAAATTGACCATGCATCAAAAAGCAGGTACGCAAAGCAATATTGTAATGATCTAGCTAAAGGTCAATAGACCACAAGAGGCACCGTGTACATGGGAGTGATGCTGTTTATGACATTTCAAGAAAAATGTGCTCCTGCCTCTCTCACCAGGATAAGCAGACTCACTCAACAACATGGCCCCAACTATCACCTTCAACTTGTGTTTCTGTGGGGGGGCACAAACATACCATCAACTTTTAAGGTAATATGGCCAACTTGCTAACAGTTATTTATTCAAACATCCAGCAAGTCCAATATTCACTAGCTGGTGACTTACAGAGAATGAATATTGGACTAAACTCCAGATGATTACTATTGTTTCTCTATCAGCCGTGTATGTAAGTGTAATTGTTGCCATCAACTTAAAAATAACTAGAAAAGTGTTCTTGGTAGTAGGGTTGGGCCGGTGTAAAAGTGGTTTGATACAAAGACACAAGTAGAACATAACGAGAGCAAAGTTTTCCACACTCCTGCAAATATTTCACAATAAAAGCCTTAAAGAAACTTAAGGAAACAGGAAACAAACAGGATCAGATCAAAAAGATTTTGTGCATTTGCCATGTAAGAGACAGGTTAAAAAAGAGACGCCTCATTGACCTCAAAGTCACCAAGTAAATACTGGCTTTTTTTCATAACTCACATGCTCTGAACATTCTGACATTGACCAGGACAGGCACTGTGTCCTGGAACAATTCTAAAAGACCGACTATGAAAAATGCCAACAATGAATCAACCACCGTATATTGCTGAAGAGGTTGTCGCTGACTCGTGGCCAGTTAAGAGCAATGATTAGTCAGCAGTATAAAATTCAAAGATTAGCTTTCTCTAACCTGAAACAAGGCCTAAATCTAACAATAATTTTACCCACTCAAGGAGACTCTTGAGTATATGTGTATATGAGCCATGTGCTGCTATGTATTTACATACAAGGGCAAACTGTTAACTATAAACACAGCTTATAATGGTTAAGGAAGGAAGGAAAGATGGACAGAGAAGCAGATACACATGAGAGACAGACAGAAAGATAAACAGACAGACAGGCAGTGAAGCTGCCTCCTTATTTACCAACAGTGGAGATTGCCACTGCCCTCTGCCCTCCATACTGTGATGGAAGGATGAAGAATAAATGAGCAGATAGCTGTCACCTCAAACACCTGTGTGTCTGTCTGTCCTCTGACATGCTGAAGAAGTAAGACAGAGAGCATGTAGGCAGCTCAATTAAAGAGGACAAGGTCAGGTGGGCAAGTGTTACTCAGGTGCAGAGGAATGTATTAGCTAATAAGGATTTCTTGATAAAATAGCCACAGAGAGACTGATAGGGGTTCTTTAGAGGGAAGTCAAAGCAGAGGTGAGGAGTTTGTCTTGTAACCAGACAAGTAGACAGAGCTCATACTGCAGGGCAGCTCAGAGAGAAGACAAGCACTGCTGAGGTAAGCTGGAAGCTCTCGCACCGATGCAGATCAAAAGGCCGAGGTCAGACAGGCAGGCAGGAATGTTTTTGTACAGTTACATGTGGACAATAAGCTGTCAGAGGTTATTTCACAGAAAATTAGGACTTTGTTCAGGAGAAGATGGAGAGGCTGGCTGTGATGCAGGCTATGTTAGACCTGACAGGCTCTGTGACAGACGAACGCTGTAGCTGTGAATGGTCCAGAGGACAGATGAGCAGCAAAGTGAAGGAATGATGTAAGACCAACATACAAGATAAGGAGGTTTGTAACGATGCAAATCAATATCAATTGGACAGACTGCAGTACCTTTCTATTAGGTACTTTGTTTGGTCTATTCCAAATTTTGTATTTGGGTCACTTAATGAGTCTAGGAACTGTTGGTGCCTTTTGTTTTTCCAGGTCATAAAAGAGGCAAAAACAGAAATGAGGGTTTATTCTTCTAAATGTGTGCACAGTGGAAAACCATTTCCAAGTAATCACATCTGTTGTTTACAGAACTACATTAGTACAATTAACGTTATATTATTGTAAGAAATAAATCTAACTATAGCTCTGAATTCACACTTCAGCTGCAAATCTTCACACAACTCCCACAATCTGTCAAGTATTCTCACACACCCTGCTTGCACTGTACATTGTGTCTGTCTGACTCATGCTTTGTTTCCACCTTGAACTTCTTGAATATCAAGTTTTTCTTCAGTCTCAAGACCAGTTCATACAGTCTTTTGTGTGTATCTTGATCAAGTCTATTAATGGCAGGCAGCAAAGCTGATGGTTATGCTGTATACAGAATAGATTTACAGTTCTGTGCAAAATGATGATATGATGAAAAGGGGCAAACAGTGGCTAACCTGTCCCATCTAAAGCTCAGGGAGCACCAACTCACAAACATCACAAGCTTCACATACAGACAGTACTGTTTCACATCTGTTAAAATAGACATGTGTTGATGACATTACTGCATGTCCTTACAGCCATACGTGCAAATGACTGGACTATAACTGCAAATAACATTTACTCATTAACAACTGATCTATTTAATCATTTTTTGCAGATTCATTGTTTAGTCTATAAATTGTCAGAAAACTCAAAGATTTTAGGTATTTTAAGTTCACGTTGAAAAATAACAAATCCTCACATTTAAAAACTGAACCCACAGAGTATGTGCTTGATAAATTATTAAAATGATTATTTAAATATTAGTTTTCATTAAGTGTTTCCGCTAATGTCATGCTTGTGTATATACACTGTTTCTCTATGTAGCTTTTATGTGGTGTCATCACATCCCATCTTAATATCTCTGATCTCCCCAGATTCTTTATAATAATGCACTCATGTACACATTTTGGATTCAACCTGTCCTCACATGACTCTATGCAATTACCCTGGACTGACAGCTGGATTTATTAAACTACTGTATAGAGAAGAAGGTTTGTCAGGTTTATCACAAGAGACCAGTGTATATTTTAATCACACAGCCACTCAATGTATACACTGAGAAAAAAAAAAGTTAAAAAACTTTGGCATTACATATTCATGTTTAGGTTTTAATCTTCTCCAGCAAACTTGGGGCAGTAGAGAACAGGACAGAAAGTCCCAGCATCTGGAGGAAGTTGCTGAAAAAGCTGGACAGTAATGAGATGACAGGAATGCAGACATTTTGCTGACACCCATAGAACTCTCCAGTCCAATTAATAATAAAATTCCCCCACATCTCTCTGTATCCCCCAAATAAAATATTTGTTATTATGAAACTGTATTCAATTCATGCTCAGCGGGCGCTGAGATCCCATGAGGACGCTCTTACAACAACTCCTATCCAAAAAAAGGTCAAAGAAAGTTAAAAGGCCAACAGTCCCTAACCTTATTCACTCCTGGATGATTTACCTCCTGTGTTTGCATGCAGCCACTACTCCAGGGAGATTTGTGAGGTGAACTGGGACAGAGGAACGGACTGTGAATGCAGTGTCAGCGTGATTGTTTATTACAATAATAGATGGCCTGGGGAGAGGAACCCTCATATTCAGGTTAATAATGTTTTGAAAGAAAATCTATGTAGTAAATATAGTAGTTAGTAGTTGTAAGCATAATTTGCTTAGAATTATAAGTCACTGATAATTGTGATAATCATCTGCACATTCTATGCACAGATATGGAGACATAATGGAGAAGTTCAACATTTTGGGAAAGTTCTCTTTAGAAGAGTTATGTGAGAAGATATCAAGCTATCAATACAACTAATGTGTCTGTCTAATGTGTCTGACACTTGTTTTCAAACTCTGCCTTACGTGCATGCAAATCAGCAGTACGGCCCCAGCACGGCATCAACACTGCATCTGTAGAGCAACAGTCAGGTGGAAGATCGCGAGACAACACATCCACACGGGATGCTAAGATTACATGCAGTAGCTCTATTTCTTTCTTTGACGGCCAGATGGATTGCCTTTAACTTTAACAAGCTGCATCATATGCATTTCTTTATGTGCTTTCCACGATGAGGGTGTGTGCATGATGTGCAAAATGCAAAAATCAAAACTAGTGCCTTCTTTGGCACATAATCTTTCCCCACATATGTCTCGCTGCTAGAGAGTGTCCCCCGTTGGCCAGTAAAAATCTATAAATTTGCTGCACCGTTGTATAGGCTGCAGGGTCCAGAGCATGTGAAAAGGCAGCTTATAGTCTGAAAATGTTCTGTGAATAGAGCCCTGTAAATCTGTAAATCTGATACACTGGACCTTTAAAAGGATGTTTGCTCCCCTTTTTATCTGCACTTCTTACTTTGCCAACCATCTCCACTACACTACTATTTAGTTTTACTTGCAGACTGTCTATAATAATGTGAGGCTAACTCTACACTATGTTAGTTAAATAAGCTGCAAGCTGTGTGTGTGTGTGTGTGTGTGTGTGAGAGAGAGAGAGAGAGAGAGAGAGAGAGAGAGAGAGAGAGAGAGAGAGAGAGAGAGAGAGAGAGAGAGAGTGTGCAGGCATTCAGAAGGACAGAAATTGCTGAGAGGTGTTGTAACGTTAGGGGTGAGGAGAGGTTATTCAGCCTAGAAAGCAGCAGTTTTGAGTAATGGACAGTGAACTGGGTGAGGTTAAAGGTTACTAGCTTTAGGCAGAGTAACCTCTAACCTGTTCTCTGGCAGGTTTGTGGGTTTGTGGAGCAGTATAAAGCCCACCCTGACAAACCTTTAACACCTGCCTCATGGAATCAGACATATGATGGATTGGGACAGCTCTGAGGTGGTGACTGCCATCTGGGAGTGTGTGATACAGAGGCAAGTGATTGACTGGGATTTAGTGGGAAAAGGCCCGACAGTGTGGCCTGACAGGGACTGATAGTCATGTCATCATCATTCTGTGTCACAGCAGGGGGGGTCTGCACTCTATCTAGGAGGTCAGAATGGAAGGACAGCAGCATATAGGTGAAGGTATAAAATGCTATTCTGAGGGCACACAGGACTGTGTATAGATGGGTAAGCATATGAACTCTCTCAGAACTCAGTTAGGGACATCTAGTTCCTGATTTGAATAATAAACTACATAAAATTCTGACTCTGGACAAAATGTGTCTATTATTAAGAAGAACTCTTTACATAGTGCATTAAAGCTGTTAAATCTCTTCATTTCTTATAAAATGTAAAAAATAAAGAGGCAATGGGGATTTTAAATAATGAAATTTGAATCTTAAACCTTACAGTGACTGATATATAAAGTACACAAAAATGATCTCTTCAGCATTTTTATTAACATGCATACAGTGCAGATTCAGGGATGCTTAAACTTACTGATACAGATAAACAGAAGTTGATGCCAATTCTCCAGTCAGAAAAAAGAAGAGGGTGGAGCAGGAGCATCAGTCAAACCCTCAACAATGCAGAAAACATGATAAAATCAGACATTTGTGTTTGTCTCTGTATGAATATGGGGAACGTTACATCAACTGTCTGTGGACCAATCATCAATGTATTATAGAGCCACAGGAGTTGCTCAAACAAGCCATCTGTAACAACACCGGCCTATCAATCAAAGTGGCCATACAATTAAATCTCTTAATATAATTTGAACAGGTGAGTTTGATAATTCACCTTGAAAAACAGAATAAATTCAGAAAAGTGTCACTTCTGTTGGTTAAACTCCCACTTTGTTTCTTTACACAGCACAGCAGTTTCTTACTGATACATGATCGTCACCACTTTCATCCTCACTTACACTCATCCTAATAAAAGCTGACCTACATCCAAGTTTTACTTGATCTAGAGCTTGAGATCTTGTTAGTGTCCTTGACATGAAAATGTCTATGAATTGAAATAATTAATAATGTGGAGAAATTGCTGAAATCCATAGCACCAGGTCAGGAGGGAAGAAAGCATTCAGGGGCCTCTGATGTCTTATGCTATAATATTTATTGAAGCTTCATCAAGGAGAATCAGAGACATCCTCACATACAATCAGGTACGCATGTGAGCCGGTCTCTATTCTGCCCAACTCATGCTGGAGGTCAGACTTTAAATCCCTACTGATAACACCACACATACTATACACCCAGAGAGAATGTTTTACCCATGTTAGTGTGCGTTCAGACAAGGACAGGCAAGCCGGACACCGATTCATTTCAGGCATTGCGCAAAAAACGTTGCCTGCGTGTGGCAAGAGGAGTTGAGCCAGATTCAACTTTTGGGAAAACGGAGCCACACGTCACACTCCGGCACTCCAACACTCAGATAAGCCAAACCTCTACAGACAGCCTGAAAAGTCTCTGAAGCAGAGACTATCCAGGTGGATTCACGAACTAAACTCTGATAATCTACCTGTGTGTGTCAAATCAAATTTCATTTGTATAGCTCAAAGTCACAAAACACATTTTTCCTCAGAGGGCTTTACAGTCTGTACAGGGAGTGACACCCTCTGTCCTTAGACCCTCGGTTCCAGTGAGGAAAAACTTGCTCACAAAAAAACCTTTAACAGGGAAAAAATGTGGAAGAAACCTCAGGAAGAGCCACAGAGGAGGGATCCCTCTTCCAGGACGGACAGACGTGCAATGGATGTCACATGCACAGAACAAGTCCAACTCACAGTTTACACCAAAGTAATGAAACAAAGAAATTTAATTAGATTTGTGTCCGATGATTAGATAGTGAGACAGAGAGAGAGAATTGGTAGAGAGACACAAAGTAAAACACAGAGAACGAGCTCCGGCCTCGATAAAGCTGTCATTAATCAATCAAACACCGCACTCCCCCACCACCGGTTGCCGGTTTGCCTTTCTACTTAGTGTTACTGTCAGCAGATACTAGTCTGGAGCCACTGTTGTCTGTTCATGTTAATGGAACATCATCAGTTAGCTAGCTATTCCGTCTGAACTTTCAGCTTCTTGGGCCCTGGTCACCACAGTGACCAGGATCAAGATGTTATTAGTACTTCTGCATCTCTGTCCCTGTCCCTCTTTTTCTCTCATGCAGTCTTTTCCCACTTCTTCACACCTCACTTCTTTTTTTCTTTCCATCTACCTCCATTTCTACTTCACTTCTCCATCTCTCTCTCACCCGACTCTGTAAAGCCTATAAATCACATGGTGATAGATTGGTCCCGTTGGGAATATCTTAACCAAGGATATAGGTGCAGAGGTAGCTCACCAGATATGCTCCTCTTTGTTCTGAAACCATCACGTGGGGATATTTACATGAAGGGCACAGATCCCAGTCATCCTGGCTCAAAAGAGGGGAAGAAAGGGCTATACTCATGGAAACAGTCCAAGGACAATAAAAGGCTACAATAATAGATATTTTCAGGGGACCAAATTGCAGGTTAGATTCAAACTGTGGCCTCTGGTGGGACTGAGTACTACAATCGTCTCTATTTATATCATAGCTTCGTGACAGAGGTCATCCAGGTAAAGTGTGTGTTTGAGTTCAAGAGACGTAACCTAGAAAGTGAAGCATGTTGCTGCTGTGTGAGGCATGCTAGATGAACATCAGCCATGTGTGTTCACTTCCTGCAGCCTTTTACAGCCCTGCACTCAAGCTTTTTTACATTGTCACTGCTATGTTGACAAGAGTTCAGTTTAACTGGTGTTTCACACAGTAAATTAGACACCTCGCTTTCAAATGACCTTCATCTCAACATGTTGTCTCGCCGCGTACCCTCACCAGCAAGCCACCATGGAAAGCTTGCAAAAATGCCTCGCTGCGAGGGGCTCGCACCATCCATCACACCTCGCAGGAAACGCCTAGGTGGCTGTCACACAATTCTGGTGGCGTGTTTCACTTTTAATGTATTTATCTCTGTACAGGAATGCCAAAAACAGCAAGGTCACCTCACATCATCACAATTTGCCAAAAGCTCCTTCTGCCATAAGCCACTCTTCCCAGCATTTGAACCCCAGGAATCTTTCACAGCAGGAATAAATATTTATTCAACTCAACGAAGGTTCACAGCTACAACAGCAGGAGCAGCACAGTTTAACACAATGCCAGGTGGAGTTATCACCTTATTGTTAATGGCTATAGACATTATATACTAAATCAGGGGTGTCAAACTGTTCCACAAAGGGCCGCTGTGGCTGCAGGTTTTCTTTCCAGACTTGACTCATTTAATCAGCTGATCTCAGTCTTCAAAGAGTTGATTGGTCAAAGTGTGTGCTCTTGGTTGGTTGAAACAAAAACCTGCAGCCACACTGGCCCTTTTGTGGAATAGTTTGACACCTGTGTACTAAAGGCTATAGACAGGTGATGCACACAGGCCACCCAGCAGCTTGTAGGGTACAGCCCACCTTCTTTGCAAAGAAGCTGTTGGACAGCTTGCTGTGAAATTTTCTCTAAACATTCTGGATCCTGAGCTGAGAATCTGTCCAGTTTCAGAGATTTGTTTGCTTGCGTTTTTCAGGATGAAGATGATAAAGTAATATGGTGAACATAATTTAAGATACTATCTAAATGTTGGCAATGTCACTGTGAAAATGCTAACGTGTCAGTATTTGGCTCAAAGGAAGATATTCCTGGTTCAGCCTCAGAGAGCTACAGGCATGGAAATAGACCCATTACTGTTATTCCTGCTGCTGATGATACGAACGAATAAAACAAATAAAATGCATGCTTATATCTGGTTAATAAAACTGTGAACCAAATATTGCAACCTGTAAAATGACAATATATGAATGTCTTTTGAAATTTGAAACACCTGACTCTGTCACCTGTCTCTGTTTCTCTGTGACAAATCAAAGAAACCTCGTCAGTGCACAAAGAGAAGAAACACTGAAGTCACTGGAACTTCAGAACAGAAAGCAGTGCTCAAAACTGTCCCTGACAACATGCATTAGACATCCAGGACAACAGGGGTTCTTTGATAAATAAAAAGGGGGAGAAAAAGCTCCCTTGCTAAGACTGCCTGTAATTGCTTTTCATTATTAAGCGGTCAAAGGCAAGACCTGATTTAGCAACCTGAAGTTTCATTTCTCCTTTCCACAGTGCCTTCTCTCTATTAGCTTCACCAACTCAAGGGAGATGGTTCCTTCCAACAAATCTGGTGCAATAATGTACAATGCACGGTGAAAGGGAATAAGACTTTTTAATAAATGAATATAAGCAGAAAATCCTGCAAGGACACCGGACCAGAAACCATAGGTGGGCTGCCTGTTCCAAGTGTCTCAGTCTGTATTATACTGTGGAGGTTTTTCAGGATCTGCTCCAGATAAGAGTAAATAGAGCCTTTTATTGCCTTGATTCCTTCAAAGATAGACTCAGCTGTGTAATATAGCCACCATGATATCAGGGGATTGGAGACAAATAAGGATCAGAGCAAAGTAAGGAATATATCATATGAAAGATTTTTTTATTCTTCTTGTTATAAAATATATGCAAAGGATAGCTTGCAAGCAATATTAGTGCATTTTTATTATCCTAAGTCAAATCATCAGAAATATGTTCTGTTGGATTTAATGAAGAAATTCAAAAGTAAGAATATACTAACCCTGTTTGTCCACCTGTGACAGTATGTATTATCAGTAGATTAAAAATGCGTTTAACCTTCATAACGAAGGTGTATTTCCTGTAGTATCACTATTTATCCCCTGCAGGCAGTGGTACAATTAAGATTACACTTTAACTCATAACCTGTGGACATGCTGACCTAAACACAGCCTGGTAATAAGGTCATATCTGACAGCAAACAGTTTCCTTTCATTACCTCCATCTGACACCTAATGTGCACGTTCACATACTGTAGCCCTGACATGTATCGATCAAGTATTAAAACTGCTATAGGCCTCAGCCTCAAATCAATACATGAATGCTTTAGCAGCTCTCAGGAAACTCCTTTTCTGTAACATCAAGTTCTCAAGTGGTTCAAATCATTTCTGTCAGCACAGATGAATGCTCCCAGAAATTACTTTTTTATTTGTGCCTTACTTAATAAGATAAGATAATGAGAGATTTAATTCTCAACAATTTACTCATTCACTTTTTCTGACGCAATGCTTTTCATTCACAAACAAGGTCACTGAAAAGATCTCTGTATCAGTTTGAGTACTCAGGTAATCCTTCAAAAGAAATTCAGCAAGTAAATCATTAATCACAAATACACAAATGTTTTTTTTGTGTGATATTATACATCCAATGAAACAAACATTAATGCAATATTTCCATCATGTTTTTGACATTTTCGTGCTGCTCTTTAAACTATGTCATCTTGTTGCGCTCTCTTCTTCTACAGTGGTATAACTGTTGTGGAGAAAATGCTGAAGTCAAAGGTCAGTGGTGAGGTCAGGAAGAAAGAAAGTGTTCAGGATGTCTTGGAGAATTAGAGACACTCCCAAAGTATATCAGAAGTGCCTGAGTGGGTCTCACATTCTGCCCAACTCATGCTGGTGGACAGACTTTAAACCCCGAGATAACATCACAAACACTATACGCCCCGAATTAGGTAGAAGAGAATGCTTTTACCAAGGATGGTGTCTTCATCAACATGATTAAGTCTGGAGACACAGATGTCTGTTTATGCAGATTGGAATGTCAGTGGCAAGCTGTCTATTATGTCTAAGCATGCAGCACCAGAGTCCTTCGACCCTGGCCACAACAGTGTTGAGATAGGACGACACCTGCTACTGCCAGCCAAAGACAAACAGCTAATACTGCTGAGGACCTCAAGGCCCACATGTGACTTCATGTAACCTTGTATAATGTCTGTATGATTGTGCTTTTATTATATTCCATTTAAAAGTATGTATGTGTCACTCAGAACACTACAGGAATAGAAAATTCCATAACAATAATGATGGCACCTTACTGGGACATTATCAGCAAGACAAGTAGTACATTTGGATGGAAACCTGGCACATGTTCCAGAGCTACATGAAGTAAAACCAGACATTAGCCACCACTATAGCTACCATCGTAGCTACCATTATAGGACTTTCTAAAATCATTAGTTTGGACCTCCCCTCTTTTACCATGTCAGAAATCAGTGGGCTACATCACTCTGTTCACTTAGCGCTGTTTCCAGAGTGCTGTGTCAGAGCTTCATTACTGAATCTGTTTTGCTTGTTTATTGATATAAACCCCGAATCAATGAAACTCCAGTCCATGTTCTCACTGATACAGGCACCTTTTCACATGCCGCACATACAAACACGCATGCATACACTGCTGATGCGCCACCAACAGGGAAGCGTAAGGTGAGTACTGTCACAACAAAATGTTCAGGTTCATAACTTAAACTAAATGTCTAAATATAAACTAAATATTTTTTCACCTTAATGTTTTTGTGACAGTGTTACAGAAACATATGTTATAAAAATATGTTATAAAATTGTTAACTAACTGTTAAGAAGCGCTAATGCTACGTTTTACAAGTAGTTATCAGTTTTCCAAATTGCAGTTTAGATTGATGGTGAAATGTAGGCTAAATAATGTGAAGTGAGATATAAATAAGTAGGTTATGAATTGATAAAATATGTATTAAATCGATGGTGCAAGGTAAATACAAATGTTTTGAGAGGTATTGACTGTGAGTGAAGAAGGGCTCCCCCTCCTTACAAAAGCAATGATTCCTGCTTATGTAAGATGTGAGACTACAGGGTCACCCGATGTGAGTCAACTTTGTTTATATAGCCAAAAATCCCCAGAACAAAAAGTAAGAAACCTAATGAAGAACAACAGAGAGATGGTAAAATTACCACACGCAGATCTGACATTGACATTGAGCAACTTTCATAGGCCCCCTCCACACAACCTAAGGTTGTTAACATTTACAGATGACTGCAGAGCCTAGAGAGACAAAAGAGTCCTGCACTTTGAAGCCTTTGCCTTTCCAGGTTGAAGCTGATTTCACTGCACATATTGTACGAGCAATCTTTTAATCTTCAGTCTTGAACTCTGTCCATCTGAGAATAAAAAAAGCCAAGACTAAAAGTCACACATTTAATTACTGCAAAGCAGCTGCCCAATAAAATAAAAGCTGTTTCAGGGAAGGACAGACTGACAGAGAGACAGTATGCTGCACTGAAACTCATTTATTGGATAACAGATTTACAGACAACAGATGACACTGCATATGGTAGCATCAGTCTTTTGTTAAAGGAGTTGAACTGGGAGCACACTATTTTCAGTGTTTGTCACAATGCATTCTATGAGATTTGGGAGCAGCTTATGAGAAAAATACACAAAATACACAAAATGCTTTAAAATGGATTCAGTATTAATTTACAGAGCTGAGGCAGACGGACGAGCAGTCTCAGAGCAGGAGACACCTGAGACCATGCTATCTTCAGTCAATTTAAATCACATCAGACCTGTTTCCCCAAAAGCTAAATTGAAATGAAAAAAAATCACTTTAACTTTCTCTTCAATGTTTTTATTCTTTTGGGTTCTGCTGCAAGGATGGAAATCTTGTTTTACATGGAGCCGACCATGTCAGCTGTCGGTTCTTGTAAAAAGAGAACAAGGAAAATAAAGAACGGGTCTTTCAGCAGGATACCAGCAATAATCTGTGTTAAACCTGCTGAGCTGCTGTATTACTGAAGCCCTTGGCAGGTGCAACCACACTGTAGCCTCGCTCAGTCAGTTTGAATAAGCTCTGCGTAGCTACGATCACTGTGAAATCTCGGATAAGCACGACTTGCACTCAGACACTAGTGTCTCCTCTCTTGCTGCTGTAATGTAATGTTGAAAGAAAAGCAATCATGGTGCAAATAATACACATGATGTTTGCAGCACTGGAATCTGTAGCTGTACTGTTTCTAAAGGAAGCGCAGAAATCAGAAGAGCTACAAATGTCATGTAAATGTTGAAATATTGTCTGGAAGCAGGTTTGAAATGAGTCTGCTTATTTGGCTAATTTAAAGATTCTGTTGGTAATCAGTTCCATCAGCAATGGCCATCCTTCTTAGAGACCGCAAAGAAGAAATTACTCAAATTAATTCACCCACCATCACTTGCAATGTCCTTTACTGATTATGCAAGAGAGGGGGAAAATTCAGCAACTCAGCAGCTTAACAGGCGTGATGTGCTTCTGCTTTTATGTTGTAGGCTTTCTCCCACAAATACAAGTGAGGAAATGAGCACCTGCTACTAGAGACTTGAGCATGGAGCACTTAAAAACACTTTGCGAGTGAGCGGACAGACACAGGGGTCTGAAGGTTGACAGCTCTGTGATGCATGACAGAGGAACAGGGCCTTTTGCTAACAGCACGTCAGTGTTGCTTACAGCGAGGTCAGCATTTACTCACTTACATGCTTTCCTTGGCTCTAGATTTCTGCTCTGAGACCACAGACCCATCAGCAGAGTAATGGGTCAGCAGCCTACCTCCATTTATTTATGTGTGTGTGCATATAGATGTGTTAAAACTGCACTAATCAACATTTTTACATGTCACGTGACTATGGTGTCACTTTTAGTGACCCACAGAGAATTATCACCTGCAGCTCTCCTCAGTTCTACAAAGTGCTAAGGTCCGGTCGAATAGTCAATTTTTCTTAGGAAGGTTCCTCACTGAGTGAAATGACCCAGGAGTATTAACGTAGCTGCCATGATAAGAACTGTTTGAATTATCTAACTGTTAAGGAAAGGAACTTCAGTGCTTCCATTATTACCTCTAATTCCTTGCGGCAGCAACAAAAAATCAGTGCACCATCCGGTCATTCACAACCAGAAAAAAAAGAAAAACCCCATCAACTTAAAAGTAAAAACTTTTGGGGTGAGCGACCACACCAGCGTAACAAACACTTCATCTGACTTCTGTGACAGGTGAGCAATATTCATTTATTATTTGAATTATCACCTTGATAATGAAGTCAGATTTTTCACTGGGTTTAGATTTCCTGCATGAAACAACACAGTCAGAGCGCACGTGGAGTATCTAGGAAGGATCTCAGACGCATGTTTTGTAGTCCATCTTCTGGACTTGAACTGTAGTTTTACCACAGGTCACATCAGTAACATTCACCGTTGCATAATGACCTAAGTGTATACAGTAAAATACAGTAAATTAGTTATCCTCCTGTTCACACTCAAATCACTAGGCTACTGTATAGCATACGGTAGTCAAACCAGCTGCATTTTGGGCTCTAGTGATCTGTAACACTGGGAGACCAAAAAGCCCATTAAGTGCAAACAAAAGGTTGAACAATGAGAATGCTAATAAGGTGTTTGTACGAGCTCACCTGGCCTAAAGCATGCACTGAATACCTGCACAACTGCAAAAATCTTCCAAAAGGCTGTTAATCACCTGTAATTCTTCCTCTTTAAATGGAAATTCACTAAAAACTTCTTGCTTCATGGAGTTTCATTTATGGTTCAGTTTATTTATGCAGGATTTAACCTATGGGATGGACAAAAGCTGACAGATTTATCAGGTTATGTTATTATTCAATAGTCATAAAGGAGGCTGAGTATTTATGGTGTTTATATCTAACATGTCACTGTTTACTGAATCTGCAACATCTAGGCTGATCTGTCCTTACAGAATTACTGACGCGTCTCTTCTCTCACGCTCGCACACTCTCTCCTCGCTCATCTGCATGTAATGAAAGCCACAGCTGGACACACTGGTCTATATCAGCTGTTCATATGTAGCCATCAATATAACTGCTATGGCGGTCTGAGGAATAAATACTTAAAATCAAGTGTGTGTGTGCATTGCAGCTGGTTTTCACCCAGGCTGCTTATGGTTTCCAGAGTTTCCAGTTGGGGCCTCACTGACTACGTCATCGTGGGGGGATCACATTACCCCGAGGACCAGTCAAGGACCAGTAATGGACCAGCCACGAACCCATCATGTAAACAGGGGAACCTTTGAGTTGCTACATTAGTAACATGGCCCCAGAATGCAACATCACATGTTCAGATTGCTCTGGCTGTGAAAGAGCAAATGAATGGATGCAGCTTTGAAGAGTCACTTCACTGAAATTCTTTCATTTACATCCTGTTGTAAGTAGATTTGGATTTTATAAGACCAGGTTTGGAGATATATTCCTGTTGTGTTGTGTATTAAAGTGTCTTTTTACATCCCCCCACTCTGTCTCCCGCTCTCTCTCCCCAGCTCTCTCAGTTAAGGAACAACTGTTATGAGGGAAGAGACTGAATCAATAAGTTCACTATGTTGAGCTGAAAGCTTCCAAAGTTAAAAAGTCAAACATCTTATTCTTCATAGGGAGAGATTTATTGACAAAGGACTTGTAGCAGAAAAACGACTTTCAAAAGGATGCTAAGTTTTCAAAGTGGCCTGATCCAGCCCCCCAGCAGCAGAACCGCTGTCAGCCATCCCTCCAACACTGACCCTTTAATGAAGGCTCTGATATGACTCAGTCTACTATTATTAGTACCATATATAATTTCAATTACATGGATGCTGGCTTATGTGGTGTTTTATAATTTCTTGCCATTAAGTTTGCACTTAAAGAAGTGTGAAAGATAAAAAGAGAAAATTATAATACTAGACATGTGACACATTTTTCTCCTTTACATGATTATATCAGCTGCTTTTATCAATAAAAACATAGTATTGATATCAGGGATATTGGCCCTGGTATTGGATCAAAACCAAATGTTGGTGTCATCCACCCCTGATCCACCTTGCTTTTCTACTGCATGGCATTTGTTCCATCCATTAAACTGGAAATGGAAAGAAGCCAGAGCATCAGCAGACTGTTGAAGAGCTAAAAATGAATACTGCACATTGAAATGATAGAAAAGAATATTAATTACCATGATTATCTCCTATTGTCTTCTGTTAAGAAAGCTTATTGTTTCATGTGCTGGATTTTGTTTTCTGCGTATTAATGGGAAATGGGGAAGAAGTCCATTGTGTTGCAGCTCTTGAAGCAGATCCCCCCAATCCTATCACTCACCACTGCATCTAATAAAAAGAGAGGCTGGAAATGAAGACAAATTGATGCCCCAACTTATTTTATCATGGAGGTCTACTGCCATGAATCCAAGAGAGACAGCTGTGTGTGTGTGTGTGTGTGCGTGTGCGTGTGTGTGTGTGTGTATGTTTGCTTCACAGCACTATGATCAGTGCTAACTTCATCTCTGCATTGTTTTGTGCCCAGAATCACAAGTACACACCTGGACAGGAGTTGCTGCCACACTATGTTCAGCAAGCAGACAGGACACAGTGGGGAGGACGTTCTCTTTGAAGCTGACTATCTTGGCAGCACGTAGTATGAAACGCAGGTGCCTTTGGACACTGTTAAAGACAAAATTAAAAATTAAAAGTTGGTAAATCATTTGGGAAAGCACATTCCATAAAATCACACGGAGGACCTGCAGCATCAAGGTCTAGGTGACAGAAATGAAGCGATATGAAGCCTAAAATATTCCTGAAATGAATGAAATGAAACCTGTGAACTTTGTGTATGTTCAGACAGGGACAGGCAAACCTACCTGGATAGTCTCTGCTTCAGAGACATTTCAGGCTGTCTGAGTGTCTGATTGGCGCCCGGAGCGTGACGTGGGGCTTCATATTTCCAACAGTTGAATCTGGCTCAACTTCTCTCGCTGCACGCCGGCGTTGATTTTTGTAGCAACACCTGCATTGCGGGCTGCCGGCACGGAAACGCATGCCCCTCCACTGAAATGAATTGAAAAACACCGCCGCCGTCCAGTATGCCTGTCCCTGTCTGAACACGTACTTACTGCTGCATCAAAGTTGAGGTTCATCCTAAGAGAGTGTCAGCTCAGTTGATTTTGCTGGTCTGTCTCTGAAAATACAGAGGGTCTAAAAACTTAATGAGAAGCTGTCAGCTTGGCTTTTTGTTTGTTTTCACACTGTCCACAACGTAAACGTTGCACAAACTATTTCTTAACTCAAAAAGTGAGCAACTTCACTAAGAACTCTGCACTGTATTATTTTCTACAAATATTGAGTCCATAACGGGTTTCTGTATTAGACCAAAGTCTATCATGCTTCCTTTTTTAGAACCTTGAACAGGTTTACTGACCAATCTGCCCAAAAGAAAACAAGACTAGACATTTTATAGCCATGCTAGCTGCAGAGCGGTGCTTTGACATATACTGTATGATCATCAGCATGCAAACATGGGCACAGTGACAATGCTAGCATGCTGGTGACCAGCAGGTATAATATTTGATATGTTGGTAACATTCTAACATTAGCAAATGAGCACTAAACACAAAGTAGAGCTGAGGCTGATGGGAATGTCTTTACTGTTTTACTTGACTTGACTTGATCTATCTGATAACTGTCAAAACATGTCACTCTGGCCACAAATTCCAGCCTCATAGTGACACTAGAGTTGAGCAACCAGATGTCCCACTTAGTCTAGGATTCTCTCGGTTTCAAGCTAGGTGTCCTGAGTCCCCACAGATATCTGTAAAACACTAAATTGTTCCAGTTTTCACCCCAATTGAAACATTATTTTTAACATTGTACCTCGTTTCAGTGCTTACATATACATTTATCATGTTCTATCCAACCAACAGTCTCTGTGTCTGTTATGTGCTGCAAACAGACATGCCAGAAACTGCAGTTCTTCAAGTGGCCCCTTGAGGCTGGCTACAGAATGAGTCGGTCTCCATAAGGCCCCATATTAAAATATTTCACATGAACATTGTTATAAAAATTGGCACTGCACTGCTAATTAGATGCATATGTTTGTGTGCTCCCATATATTATATGGTTTTAAGTGCACTGATGTTTTAACTTTTACGATGTTTAGGTAATTTCCCATTAGTTGCATACCTTGAGTGCACGCCCCGTTTTAGGTCACTGAGTCTGGCACGTTTAGGAACAAAGGTTAGATACAGATAAGAGAGGTGACATTTAGAGTAGGGGGGCATGTTGAAGAGTAACAGATTTTGAATGAAAATTGTCTATTAACAATTGGCAATGGTCAATGGAGACAGCCCATTTTTAGGGAAAATGTATAAGAACCAAATGTTAGAGCTCAGGGAGCATTTTTCTCTGTAACTCATTTGGCGTGTTGCACTGTGAAACGCTCCTCTTGTACAAGAACAATAAATTCAACTTAAACTTTTGATGCTTGAATCCGGTTCTCCTTATTCAAGGGTTTTCTTAAAAAATTCCCGTAACAAACATGTTTATTTTGCTTTGAGCAATCAGGCTTCATTCAACTCAACCCACACTCCTCCTCTTTGCCTATCTTTGAATTAGCCAGGAGGCAGTGGAGGCAGAACTGGCTAAATGTCTGGCTAGGTCCATGCTTTATACTGTCTATGGTTATGGCTTTATGTCTACCCCATTATAAAAACATTAAAACGCTGACTTGTCTCTAAGTGTGTCAATCAATGTCTCATTGTCAAGGCTGTTACTAGCCTATGAGTCACTTGCAGCTCTTTCTGACAGAACCAGGCTGTATGCTGGCTGTTAGCTGTCATGCAGGGAGAAAGTTGTTTTTTTCTAAAGATCTCCAGCAGGCTCACTCCTTCTTTAGTAAAGTACCAGTGCTTTCATGGTGTCCACGGTGATGAAAGGTGCCATTCCCATCCTGATGAAAAGAAGAAACTATATGAGCGTGTGCACAAACCTGTGGTGCACCTAAAGCTTTGTTTTTCTTTACCCTACACCTGAGGGAATGTCGGCCATTAGGTGATCAGAATGCATCCTCCTGTGACTGTGAATATATATAGCAATTTCACAACAATCCAGATGATGTTAAGATATATTAGTCCAGACTAAAGCAGTGGACTGACCACGTGACCAACATTGCCCTCCATAGTCTTGTCACACAGCTACAGACACTCCCTGCTTACAGGCAGTGAAATCCAAAATGTGAAGGAAAATATTCACCAATGAGTGGTTTGGGTTGGTACATTACAATGGCATCACACAGAGTATTAAAGACATCACTCTCACTGCTGCTGTTTGGATCCAGAAAGGATACAGTGCTGTGAAAAAGTATTTGCCCTCTTCCTGATTTCTTACTTTTTTGCATATTTATCACACTTAAATGTTTAAGATCATCAAATGAATGTTAATATTAGACAAAGATAACCCAAGTAAATATAAAATGCAGTTTTTAAATGGTGATTTCATTTATTAAGAGAAAAAAACTATCCAAACCTACCTGGCCCAGTGTGAAAAAGTAATTGCCCCCTTGTTAAATCATGAACAAACTGTGATAAAACTATTTTTATTTTTTTTATTTTTTTTTTTCTATTTACACTGTCCACACCCAGGCCTGATCACTGCCAGACCTGTGTTATCCAGAAATCACTTCAATAGAACCTGTTTGAGTTCTCCAGTGAACCATGATGTTTGAGGACGTTCCCCTTCAGGATTTTCTGGTAGAGAACAGAATTCATGGTTCCATCAGTTATTGCAAGTCCTCCAGGTCCTGAAGCAGCAGAGAATATCACCCTCCCACCATCTTGTTTGACTGTTGGTATGATGCTCTTTTTATGAAATGCTGTATTGGTTTTACACCAGATGTAATGGGATGCAGACCTTCCAAAATTTTCAACTTTTGTTTCATCAGTCCACAGAATATTTTCCCAAAAGTCTCAGGGATCATCGAGTGACGAGCCTTTGTGTTGTTTTTGGTCAGCAGTAGTTTTCAGTTTCTGCCTCTGTCCCTTTCTTATTTTTGAGTCATGAACACTGACCTTTACTGAGCCAAGTGAGGCCTTCCTTAAGAAGTTGTTCTGGGTCCTTTTGTGACCTTCTGGATGAATCCTTGCTGTGCTCTTGGAGTATTTTGGTAGGGTGGCCATCTTGGGAAGGTTTTCACCACTGTTCTAAGATTTAGCATTAGTTCATAATGGCTCTCATCATGGCTCACTGGAGTCCCAAAGCTTTAGAATAGCTCTTGGATAAATCTTTCCAGACTGACAGTCAAGGATTTTGTTTTTTCATCTTTTGATGAACTTCTTGAGATCACAGCGGCATGATGTATTGTTGTTTGAGATCTCTCAGCCTAACAGATTTGTGATTTCTGGATTCCACTGGTCTGGCAGTGATCAGGCCTGGGTGTGGACAGTGTAATTGAACTCATCTTTCAAAAAAAATAATTTTTTTTATCACAGTTTGTTCATGATTTAACAAGGGGGCAATTACTTTTTCACACTGGGCCAGGTAGGTTTGGATAGTTTTTTTCTCTTAATAAATGAAATCAACATTTAAAAACTGCATTTTATATTTACTTGGGTTATCTTTGTCTAATATTAACATTCATTTGATGATCTTAAACATTTAAGTGTGATAAATATGCAAAAAAGTAAGAAATCAGGAAGAGGGCAAATACTTTTTCACAGCACTGCATTTAATCTTTAAGAGCTTTAACTCACAGGTCATTGTTTTTGTGCCAGAGTTTCTGCTCACATGGAATCTCAAAAATTGATCGAGCCAAACACAGTCATTTGGAATGTAGAGACGTGCACATACGTTTTTTCGACAGGTACTTTGAATAGCTTTTCTTAAGTCATTAAGCCATTATTAATTAACCTCTTAGCTGCTTATGAATACTTTACATTGTACTAATGTGGTAATTTAGTGAGCCTTCAAGATTGTCCTCTCAAAAAAGGAATAACAGGTTAGTTCAGCAAAGCAGAGACTCACCAGTGTGGTGAACTTAGCCCAGGTTAGCTGACATCCAGCCATCCCTACGAGCAGCACACTGTCCTGTGATGACCTGAAATGAGTTTTTGACAGAATCATGTATTATCTCAAATGTATACAGTACATCTTTAAATATAGATAGCATAAATATTCCTTTTTGTTTTTTGCCTCATTTCATCTGTGCATGTACTTTGTTCTCCATGACACAAACCTTTGTAGATAAATCCAGTCCATATTGAATTGGAGGTGTTTTTCTCTTCTACTATGATTAATATTTGTCTAACTGTAAAATATATTGCATTAAAGGAGGATTACAGTGTCTCATTCCTCCTCACACATCACCCATTAGTGCAACCAGTGATTCCACACACTACATATCACATCTGAGTCATACTAAGTGATAAGATCAGCCTCCAAACACACACAGTGTGTGACAAGGTGAACAGCAAGGCATCTGAACTCAAAGTGTGATTTTCTGTTGGAGGACAGAAACAGACCCTTTGTCTCCTTCCTGGTCTCCTAATAAATTGGTTTTAGCCTGTTTTGGAGCACATTATCCTTCCCTCTCCTCCTAATTTTCCAATTTGCTGTGTCATTTATACCTAATTGAGGACCGCACTGGGCTGTATTACTCTCACAAATAGGGTGATATAGTTTATTGAAGGTCTGCTTCATACAGAGGGGCTGGTAAACCAAACATCAATTGTAGACCATGCAGAAGATGGGGATTTTTCCTGGAGGCTGGGGAGCATTTCAAAGAGGCTTTAATTATTTCTCAAAGGCAATCCTGGCCATTGCTCCAGCACTCATTTTATGGTCACTTTCCTTTTCTTTCTTTGAAGGAGGTAATGAATGGGTTGAGAATTCACTTTATTTTATCCCTGCTCTGTCACCCATCCTCCTATTTGCATCTCATATTCGTCTAACCAAATAAGAAAAGCTTGTTTTCAACATGCCCAGGCCAGGACCTGCATAGGAATGTGTGACATCGAGAGCTCCACATGAAAAGCTTCTATATGCAAGCTAAGTGTTCAGAACCAAATGTATTTCTTTACAAATCAGAAATGCTGTTTGTTGATACCTATTGAGGCAGGGCCAGATTATAAAATATTCTATCTCAATAAAGAGGAATGTGCTGTTAAACTCCTAATTAGACTGCTGACCCAGGAAATATTTGAGTAAACTGAGTGTAAAAGTGTCAGCTTTGCAATATTGATCCTGTAAACAGCTGCAGGTCCTTTTACAGAGGTGTCTTCATTAAGTGCAGCAATCATCATCAAACCAGTGCGTGCTCATGTTATATGAACGCGCATAGGATCTTCTCATTTTCCTCTTATTGCTCTGTGTGAAACATATATATATATATATATATATATATATATATATATATATATATATATATATGAGGAAGCATGCATGAGGAAGATTGTTATCTACCATTTCTATTTACAAAATAACATGCAACTGAAAAGATGCAAAGATACAAAGCTAGTTTTTGCACAGGTCAGATTTCTATATCTTTCTTAAATTCGAGTTGCTCCAGCAGACAGAAAATTCATTGTCATGTGTAGCTTACATACAGCACCAACTATTTGCAGTACAAATATCTCAAGCTTTTCCGGCACTTCAGGTGAAATCAGATGACATTTAAGACATTTTAACCAACAATCTATGAACTGCTCAAGCATCTACTTGAGCCTGGCTACAAAATAGAGTCTCCATAAGCCCCCATGTTAACTTCACAGCAGGAATAGACATGTTTACAGCCTAGTCTCAAATCGCTGACCTGTACTGAGGGTGAATTTTTAACCTGACCTTTTCAAAGGATATTAAGAGTGAAAGTTATGCAGACTTTATAAGGTGGCTGCTTTGATTGACAGGTTGGTGCTGTCACAGGCAACTACTTTCAGCAACCAGGCTTCATTCAGCCTGCCTCAGCTCCACCCACACTCCACCTCTTGACCTGTTTTTGGATTGGTTTCACAAGTTTCACAACAGTTCTTCAGAAACCTGTGGGTACACAGAGACCATGTCCATTTTTATTTTTATAAAAAATATGGTTTGCACCTGCAATGTTCAGCAGAAGTGACAGCTTTTTCTTTTCGGTTGGTTTTCCCATGAAGACATCTGAACCACACCATCTGCACAAACCTGACAATTACACAAATCTAGAAATTCCATTTTCCAACCCATGATGCTGAAGTATTTAGTACCTTTTTGAATAACAGTACAAATTTAATGTCTAATTTAATGTCTAACTTCTTTTGGTATCAAGTGAAACCAAATGCTGTCCTGTCTCAGGCCTCTCAAGCAAAAGTTTGTGCAATCAGCAAATGGTATTAACCTCTTGCCTCTCCTCGGAGCAGCCCGTTATTTTCATTGCTTAATTTCCACAGGAAATTTTGGCAGCAGATGTTCCGCTCCACCCGCCCATCGTCAGGGGTGCCTGAGCAACAGAGGGGCCGCCCATCAAAACGCCATCAGGACCCTGCTGGCCACCAGAAGAACACATGCCCAGAATACATCATGTGGGGGCCGTTCAATCCCATTTAACTCTTCTTCCCGTCTGCCACCTCACTTCACCATCAGCTTGTGTCCTCCTAACCCTCCATCACCAGAGCAGAGAGAACAAAGCATTCATTGACATTTTTCATTGACAACCTTTTTTTTGGTTTGTGCTGACAAACCAACTTATCAAAAGAGGAGTCTCGACCCCAAGCTGGCTCAGTATGAATTGAATGAGAGACAGTGGCAGACGGAGGTGTGGGCACGTGAATAAATCGATTAGAGGCGCGCTTGACGGATGGGATTTATAGGAGGCCTCGACGCACCAGAGAATTAGTTTGTCGATGAGAGCATGCCTCTGCCAGGTTCATTCGTCTTGGCAGGAAATTTGGCAGTTTCCCCAGGTCTGGGGGCTCAATTAACCAACGACTCCAGCAGTTTGGGGAGGGAACAGCTTTGCTGGGGAATATGCCACATTCATGCGTCAGGCACATGTATGTGTGAGTGTGTGTGCGCGATAACAGATTTGGGTACTTACAAAATGAGAAACTCTGAGGTTAGATTGTGTAAGGGTGAGGGGCTGAGAGATGGGACTGATGGGGGTGGGGTCTATTGTGGAACAATGGGACAAAGGGAAAGGTAAAGATATATAAATAAGTTCAATTAGGTACACTTCTGTAGTTCATTTACCAAGAGGGGGAGATTGTAGCTGTCAGAAAATCTCAATATCTGCAAATTGGAAGTATAGGAGGCAGATATATTCTATTTTTCTGACTTAGAGGTTTGTAGTTATGATTTTAACACTGACATCATCAGCTAACAAACAGCAGACAGAGACTGCATTAGCAATCCATTTCTGGCCACCCCAACCATATTAATGCAATGTTCCCTTTATTTTTTAGCTCTGTCTTCAACTCAACTAATGATTTCATTTCTTATAGCAGCTCATGTAAAACCTGTCTGTATGCCTGTCAGGTTTATCTAACAGCTGCCTGCTTTGTCTGGAAATGGGCTTGATGTGTGAACCAAAACTGTGAAGTTGTACACTGTGCAAAATGAGGTTCTAATACTCACTGGGAGATTTATCACTGGGAGCATCCCCTGTCACATTACACACTGCCATTTGATCCACTGTAAATCTAAAAATATTGATTGCTGCTTTGCTGAATTTTGCAACAACGTGCTCCTTTAATTCTCTTATTCTCTTTAGACTGCCTTGAAGCAGGTCAACATATAACTGCACAGAATGGACACTAATACAGAGCTGAGAGCTGAAGCATCTCTCTACTGTGTCTCCCACTATCTCTGGTTCCAGTCCCTCATCCTGAACATCTCAGTGGATGATTTATGTAGCAGTGTTGCTCTGTGACCTCAAAATCCGCCCCATCCATACCGCACCTGTCACTGCGCCACTGCCTGCATGCTTACTGAAAACCAAGCCATCCGTACAAAATGGCAATTTTCCACCCACCTAGAGAATAAAAAAGGATCCAAACCATTCAGAGGCAAACCTAGGAAAATTCTATGATATGTAGAGCAGGTGCGCAAGGGCTCAATACTCTGCTAACGAGGGAGCTGAACTGCACGCACCGCTGACCACAACATCTGTCGTTTGTAAGGATGCAGAGTTTGTTTGTTTGTTTTTTTTTACCTCTGCAACACACTTTGCACAGTAAGAGACAGCAGATGATAAAGCACTGAAGATGGATACAGATGGAAGGGACCAGGCCCAGCTTGAGCTAGGGTTACAGAGTTCCCATGCTGTGGCTTTGTAGCATATGATGTATGTGAATCCAGCAGGAATAGAGAAGAGTTATGCTCGTCTGTATGGGCCCAAGGTGAGACCCACTCTGACCCAGTTCACCATCCCAGGTGGAAACCCTAACGAGCTCATCAGGCCTAACGAAGCTTAACAAGCTTCTAATTGGCAACGTTATGATGTCCCTGAAGGTCAGAGTGCAGGTTTCTCTGCCAGCAGCGAGACAGGCTGCCTCTGCCAACAGCACGTCACGTGACTTCTATGTCCCTCTGTGCAAACAAAGGAAAGGACAGGACAAGAGGAACTTCTTAGACAAGCAAAATCAGGAGTTTGTTAATGTATAGAGGGAATTCTATACAAAAACAAAGTGCATAGCTCTGATAGCAACACTGTAGGCCCACTGTAACATGACCATGAAGTCAACAGAGCTTGGCAGTGTAGTGCAGCACAGGAAAACAGTGAATTTGATATTTAGCCTGTAAATATGTAATGAAACTATATCAAATACAAATATCAAAACAGTGATTTAGTATTGTTTAAGACTCTCCCTGAATACTAAGACTGAGCCATTTTTCTTGACAGAAGAAACAAGCATTAAATTGGGTTTTACTTCAATTCTTAGTCAGTTTGGCATCAACTTTAACTCTGAGGACGGGTTACAACCAGACAGAAAGCCCAGCACTCAGAGGGGAAGGTCTCTCTCGGAGTTGGCAGCGTTTCACAATAGAAGTTTATTGTGAAATGCTGCCACCTACTGGTCAACATGCAGATGTACAGCTTGGTGACACTAGTTGTCCAGAAACAGCAACAATTACAGCATTTTAAAATCATTACTAAAACATGATTTCTTGTGATCAGATACTCATCCACACTCACCAATCAACGTATTGTAATTCCAAATAAATGATCACAAACTGAGAGCTGTGGTCAAAATCCTTTATCAGTTCTGCACAAGTAGAAAAGTGCATCTATATACACATGAGGTTTTACTGTAAGATGATTTACAGAAACAGGATTGATGATTCAACAGTGACAATAAAAAAGGATTAAAGCTTACATTCAAAACAAAGAACAGTAAAACATATTTACAGGTTACAGATCTGTCAGTCTTACAAGTCTTGTAAAACAAGTAAAATCCAGGCTGAGACAGACATTAGGCCCACTTCCCAAAAAGGATGAAGCCTAATGTTAGAAATGTAGCAGAAAACACCCACGCAAAAATGACGAAATGAGTTAGACTGTTAGCTATTTTAACAGTAAGTAAGTAAATGAGTAAAATAGTCGAATACGTTTATACATTAGACAGTTTTCATTAAATGGATGAATCCAGTGAATGTGTTGAGTTAAAGAAAACTATATCCAGCAAAAAAAATTCTGACAACACGTGTCATTTGAAGAATCTGTCTATGTTGCTATCAAAAAAAAAATAAAATAAAAATTACACCACGCTTCAGGAAAGGTTGCAAAGCTTAAAAATGAACATAAAGTTTGTCTAAAAGTCAACAGCAGACGTTCAGGTCACTCTGAAGTCCCACACAGTGTCGTGAGGCGATTCTGTCAGGAAGGGAAAAAAAACATGAGAATAAAGCAGATACAATATTTCACACCCCATGCTTGAACACAAATGTTCTTCAGTAGTGATCGATATACCTGCAGCAGCCGAATGCTCTTCAGAGCAGTTTCATCCAGTAGTGACAGGTCCACTGAGTCCATCTGACTGGCCAATAGCTGAACGCTCTGGATAAACACATCATAAGACATCAGATCCAGAGTCCAGAGAGGCTCTTCAGTCAAATTCTCAAATTCGGAGTGGATGTCTCCGACAAATATCTCACTTTAAAATGGTCTTTGTTTCTAAAAATAAAATACTGTCCTGTGGGCTCCTAAAGTCTGAGCCTAGCTAACTGTGCACTCACCTCTCCGTTGCCAATGGGGACGTTGATGACAATGTCCTCATTTCCTGCTGCAATGGGAGAGCCGTTGACTGAAATGCTGTAGACCCTCTCTTTGTGGCGAGGAACTCTCACAGCGGGGGTCTTAGGAAGCCTGAGGAAATTAAGCATACACGGTGAGTCCTCGCAGTGGATAATGTCTCCAGTTTAGAAAACAAAACACAAAATCTGAGAGCTTCCAAGCCTTAAATGCTCATATCATGGATGTAAACATGCAGATCTGTTTTTA
This sequence comes from Nibea coibor, assembly GCA_023373845.1. Classification (NCBI taxonomy): domain Eukaryota; kingdom Metazoa; phylum Chordata; class Actinopteri; family Sciaenidae; genus Nibea; species Nibea coibor. Next base: position 742,896 of record CM041735.1, on the reverse strand, counting down.
TTCACCACTTTACTTCCACTGTATTTCAGAGACATAACAGAATATGATATGCTACATCAGTTTACAGAGATGAAATGTCCTTTGTTACAGAAGTAATAGTAGTAGTATTTTAAACACAGAAACAGTGTGGCAGTGTAACTATAAGGGCTGCTTACCTTGGGTCAAAGCGTGGGGTGATAAGGGGGGTAGCGCCCATCATCAAAGAAGAATCCAGCATACTCCTGGCAGGAGTGACCAGTGGCTTCCGGGTTGATCTGCATTTAGACACAGACGCGTTAGTGCATGTTCAGACAGGGACAGGCATCTGGTAGTGGGGGAGTGTGGTGTGGAGGGGTGAGGGGTGGTGAGGTGGGTTGCTGTGGGTGTGTCTTTACCTGCTGAACGTAAGCACTGTGAATAACTTTTTATTATAACAGCTTTATGAAGGTCGGCACTCGCTCTGTTGTTACTGTGTCTCTCTACCAAAGCTCTCTCTCTCTATTCATCTGACACAAATCTAATTAAACTTCTTCATGTCATTATATTTTGCAGTGTAAATTGCAAGTCGGACTCAGATTTAGTAGCTGGGTACATGAAATAAACAAAGTGAGAACACACACACACACAGGTGGATTTTCAGAGTTCAGTCCATGAATCCACCTGGAGAGTCTCTGCTTCAGAGACATTTCAGGCTGTCTGTGGAGGTTTGTCTGATCTGAGTGTCTGATTGGCGGCCGGAGCGTGACGTGTGGCTCCGTTTTCATGTGGCTTCAATGTGGCTTAACTTCTCTCGCTGCATGCTGGCGACGATTTTTGCAACAACGCCTGCATTGCGGGCTGCCAGCACGGAAACGCATGCCCCTCCACTGAAATGAATTGTCTGCTGCTGGTAAATGAATTGAAAAATGCCACCAGTGTCCGGTTTGCCAGCGCCTGTCTGAACACGCACTCAGAATGTTGTTACGGAGTGGAAGACAGAGGAAGAAGGGGACGGTCTTACCGCCTGATGGAGGCGTTCTGCTTGTTGACTGACAGCGCCTTCGCCCTTTTTGATGTAGTTGGTGGTTTCCTTGTTGCTTTCCCCTGAATAAAGGAACAAGCCGTTAAACACCATGTCAGACAAAGTAAATGACATTCTATAGAAACCATCAACTCTGGATATTATTTCTGATGGAACACTGTTTTTGAAAATCCATTACCTTCCTCACAGTGCTCGGGGTGTTTTCATCCTCTGAGCTGGACTTGGCTCCACCTTTTTTCTTTGCTGCTGTCGGTTGGAGAGAAAATGACTGAGATTAAACTTATGAAAAGTAGATTTTAGGGTTTTTTTAAAACCTAAAATTCTTGACTGGACAGAATTTGGACATGTTCAGTCCATTCCATCAACATATTCATAGTAGTTGATGCACTTGTTTCACAGTTTGAACTTACTTTTCTTGACTGATTTCAGAAGAACTGCGTGGTCCTCAGCCACAACACTCTCAACAATAGCAGCTTCCTCCTCTCTCTGTGAATGTTTGACACAGAACAGTGTAACCCAAAGACATTCTGCAACACACTGAATCATGACATGAGATGCATAGCTCAACTCACCTTTACGTTATCCACTTCTGGAGACTTTGGTTTGTCAGGCTCTACAGAGAGAGGGGTACATGCTTTTCATTTAACAATGCTTCAAGACAACATGTATGAATGGAACAGGTCTGTTTTGTGTTTGTGAGACCAGCACACTCTGATATTCCTGAAAACAATGTTATACATTGAGATTTGGCATTCATTAGATGAATGTGAGAGCTTGTGTCAACATACTGCAATGTTCCAACCAGGTGGTTTGCCTGACAGCCTTGGGGAGCTTAATTAGTGCCATGTTGTAGCTGTTGTCAACATCTTTGAGCAGCTGGTTAAACTTCTCTTTCAGTTGTCCGACTCTGGTCTTCACTGAAAATAGAACAGGTGTTAGTGATGCCGAGCTGCTACCTAGAGGTTTATATAGAAGTTCAAATTAGCTTCACAATGATGAACTAAAATGTTAAAAGCATCCCTTGCATGATGGTACCTGAGTAATCAGATAACATGCTGACCTATACGATGGTCAGACATGTTGTAGACAGTTTCACCATCACAGAGCACTGCTGTGTTTCGTTTTCAGTCTCAGTGTTTATCTTGGTCACAGTGCTTTCTTAACCAAATTCAGTGGATCCTTCACATAAATAAGCAAAGGTCAGCAGTTATTCTGCGGTATGACAATGTATCATTTGACTTTCGTCTTATCCTTTAACTGTAGGCCATTCCACTGGTAAGGTCTGAAGGATCCCAGCAACTACTGTGAGCCTGCTGGTCAACGTGAAGCTGTCCATTTGCTTTACAAAGCGCAGTGTTGATTGATGGAAACGGTGTGGAGAACATATTCACCCTCGCTGTCGAAGTCCTCCAGGAAAGCCTCGAGCTTGGCCGTCTTGGGGTTGTTTTTCCGCTGTTTGGTGGTCCTCTTCCTGGGAGCCATGACTGCGTGGACAGGCAGCAGCAAAGAACTTTATTTACCAACACGGTGGACGGTGATATGATGGATGATTTACAGGTGGTTATATGAGCACGTTACACTGAGAGTATTTTAAATAAACTGTCGACATGAGGCTAACGAGCTATCTAACGTTAGCAGGCTAACAGTTAATGCTTACATCACTTCTCCTGCTAGTTGGTTAGCAAGATAACTAGCTTTTCCCGCCATTGGCCTGGCCTGCTGTATCCGTTCACACACACGCACACGCATGTAATCAATGTTGCTATATATTCTATTATAATGTTAAATTACCTGATGATGTTCCTCCTCGCTCGGACACACTCTTCCGCCACAAAGCCTTTTTCAAATCACCGCGCGAGGAGGGGCCATGCGCAATATCAGCCAATGAGAGCGCGTGTTTGCTTTTCGTCGAGAAAAAAGGCTCTCGGCCAATCACAGCCCCAAACGTCAGTGTTTACATCAGGAGGAAAACGGAAATGAATCGAGGCAACATGGTAGCAATGTGTTATTAGCAGCTAATGTTAGCAGACTTTAAAACAGTCCGCTGCTCCACCAACAGCCTTTATTTATTCAAACACACCGAGGCTATTGTTGTGTCCGATGTCGTGGTCAGCTGACGTCTAAAATCAGCGCCTGAAATGTCCAAACCTGCTCTCCTGTCACTCCAGCAGGCTCTGAGGAAAAGCTTCCAGAGTCTTGAAAACAACCAGAAAGTATGGAGCAGCGTGCTGGCGGAGTGCAGCCCTCTCATGGAGTCTCTCGGGAATCTGGCGGAGCAGTCCAGAGCGCTGTCCAACGTCCAGCTGTCCAACACGCCGCTCAGAGACTTCCCTGACCTGCAGGAACGGCTGCGCTTCAAGCTCCTACAAGCCACAGACACTGTACTGAGCAAAGTCAATGAGAAGATGTAGGTACCTGATGGTGTACAGACCTAACTCGGATTATTCACACGTGAGATTAGACACAATATGTTCCGTGTGAGCACAACAGCAGATGAAAACGGCTTTAAAACAAGATTTTGACACAATGTACCTGTGCTGTCTTCCCATCCCTCCCTCCATTCAGGTCTTCTCTTCAGTCTGTCAGAGACTCCATCAGTAACCAGGTGTGTGCAGTCCTGCAGGTCTATGAGCAGAACACAGACAGTCTGGACCTGCTCACTGTGACGGAGCGCTCGGCCCTCACCCCATCACTTTGTGACATGCTGCAGTGGCTGCAGGATGCTGAGTGTCACTATCGACAACAGTATCCTCTCTGTTCCTGTCTGCACTGGGCTGGGTTTCTGTTCTGTTTCTGTCTAATTTTCCCCTTAACTCCTTTGTTCAGATTTCTGAGGAGGAAGACTCTGCTACTGACTCTGAGGGCAGACGATCTCTCCAATTTAGAGTCTGCTCCCAAAAGATGGAAATCCTTAGGGTCCCCCAGTGCAGAAGACTGCATCACAGGTAAAGAGTAATATGTTGTGTCATCTATGTTGATAAGTTAATTGTAATGTTGTTCGGTATGACGCTCTAACATGCTGTAATCTGATGATTACAGCATGTTAGAGAGACAGTTTGGCACGACTATTTGTTACAGTCCATACTTGCTTGTTTTCTTTATTACCATGAATCATTAACAAACTATGAAGTCATGTCTGTTGGGCTGAAGAAAGAAATACCTGTTTTGTTTTTTGTTTTTCAAAAAAACAAGGTTTTAAAAATCCCCCATAAAAAATAAAAAAAAGATTGTGTTGTGACTTAACTCTGATCCTTTTCCCATGCCAGTGCTTTATGTTTTCCAATATTTTTAAAATTATTACTGTAATTGTGAAAGGAACACATTTCAGGCCAAGAAATCAACCTTTCACATATCCCGGCACATGATTTGACATCATTTGGACTAATGTCAGTTTATATAAGTTGTTTTAATACAAGATGATCAGAGATTTATGCTAGACCAAATCTTTAAAAGCTGTCTGTCTTTTGTGCTCACAGTGTGGGTGAATGTTAATTATGAGGTGTGACAGATCTGTAGGTGAACTAATTACTTCTCTGTATTCTTTCAGATACTCTTTGCAAAGTGTCCTTCTTTGTTGAATCCCAGTGAAGAGAATGGAAGTGAATGAAGTGAACTGAACTCTGAGCAGCCTGTGAATCATTTCTTTGACATGGACCTCAGATGGACATTTCCTCTGGATTTTAGGAAAAAGAACTGCTTTTGGGTGAAAGTGTGTGCGTGTACCAGACTTTCTATGATAATTCAAGATGAAGAGGAATTTAAAACATTGCAAAAGATGCGTTCTTCCACAAAAAAGGCCCAATTGACACCATGTCATACTTGACTTTTGACAAAATAAATGTATTTTTGAGAACAAGCAGCACACACACGGATAAAGTCGTTTGCAAAACGCAGTTTGTGAAGCACACTTTAACAGACTTGTTTTATTTCACACTTTGGATGTAGGCACACTCGAGGTAATGACATTGTCACAGAATAAATGCTGAAGAAATCACTGCAATCTTCACAACACAGGCCATCATAAAAGCCGTCGTACAGCTGTGCTCTCTCTGTCACTGCTGCTGATTTGACGATAACAGGCTTTCTTCAGGCACTACTGCAAATCACCGTGCAGTAAGTGTCAAATGTCAAACAAACGTGAATGTTTTGAAGTGATGATACAAGTTTAACATTACAAAGAGATTTACAAAAAAAGAAAATATACGATGTATATATTAATAAATATATAGATTTCAATTTATAGCTTCAAATACACAGACTTAGAGTTTTTAACAGCATCCACTCTGCAGCTTCCTTCATCTCCACCTGCTGCTGCTCCTTCCTTCTCTTATACATACTCCTTTAATGGTAGACTATTTGATGTGATGGGTTTTGGGGGGTCTGGTGCTGAGGCAGGTGAATTAGCAAAGCTCCTGCCTATATAGCCCCTGCGGTACCTCCCACCCCTCTCCATGAGGGGGCAGGTGCTGCTCAACACGGCTCCACTGATCATAAGAATGACCGCAGCTGCCCAGCCCAGATAAATAGCCTGGCCCAGCTCTCTTTTGTGCATCAAGGGCACGTTGGGGTTGTAGAAATCCTGGACGACGGTGTTAGCAGTCCAGGAAACAGGAATCAGCACGCACAGGCCAGTCAGAATGAAGAGAACGCCACCTGAGAGTGCAATACCTGCCTTGGCTCGGCGGTCGTCCCCGGCACAGGTGGTGCACTTCATGCCACAGCAGGACACGGTGCAGGAAAGCCAACCCATGAAGATGGCCAGACACATAAGGGCACGGGCCGCCTGGATGTCTGGAGGCAGTGCCAGCATGGAGTCATATGTCTTACATTGCATGTGACCAGTGGTCTGATAGATACAGTTCATCCAGATACCTTCCCACTTGATCTCTGAGGTCAGGATGTTGCTGCCGATGAAGGCCGAGACCTTCCACTGAGGCAAGGCCGTGACAGCGATCGCCATGATCCAGCCAGTCACCGCACAGGTGAAGCTGATCAGCTGCATGCCAGTGTTCACCATGATGACCTCCTTTGTGTGGTTCCTCTTTGTCTTCTACAGTTGCTTCTATGGGCAGATCGTCTTTGCTCTTTATCCTTCTTTTTACTCTTTAAAGTCCACTTCTTTACTTGCACGCTTCCTCTCTGCTTTGATCAAACTTCCTATGGTCTTTGCCCCAATGTCACTTTGTCAGCATCCATTTTCTTCTCTTTTTCTTTTTCTCTTCAACATCTGTTCACTGCTTTCACTTCCACATGCCCTCGCTCTGCTGTTATCCAGAAGCAATCACTTGTTTTCTCTGGACAGTCATTCACCTTTCCAAAAGGATCAGAGGTTTGCACACTTTCTCCTCCTTTTCATTCCTGAGTTTGACTCAATCCATTATTGAGTAGACGATAGCTGTGCAGCCACCTGTGGCAGAGCACAGAAGCAGGATCGATCAGGATTCACGGTCCAAGCCCTGTGGATGAAATGGATCTCAGTCAGCCTTTTTCTTCAATTTTTTTGTGGAAGTGGTTCCTTGGCTTCAGCTCTGGTTCAAACCCAGGGGGAAAATTGTTGAGCTGCTGTGTATTTCAGTGTCACACTCCCGCTTTGGTGTAGCCTTACAGAGATGGATCAGCCTGATATAACCTGATACCTAGGTTCAAGGCCACTGATGCTGCTATGAGTGTATCCTGTCACAGCAAGGCTTGTTGACACCTAACAAAAACACAGCATAGGTTTTTACCTCTTAGTCGACAGAAATCCAGTGTTTAGTCCTCACAGAACTAATGGAACCAACATCCTGTAGAGAAGAATCATCAGCTGTTGGTCTCTTATTCCAGTCACTTATCTAACCAGGTTTTAACGCAGCTTTCCAGAGGAAAACAGTCCGCAGGATTCGTCAGCAGACACTGCTGCTGTGACCAGCTGAAGTGTCTCCTTGTTGACTGAAAACGGCGCTGAGGACCAAGCCTTGACGAGGCCACTTCAGCTGCCGCTCGGCCTCCCCCTCCCCCCAACCGCTTCCTTTGGTGGCAACGCAGCCCAAATGGGTCAGTTTGGTTCCAATAAGGGTATAAATAACAAATCAGGGCAGCGTGGTCAGATTTCTGGGTAAATAAAGCGTCAGTTCACTCCTTCCCATCCTCAGTACCACTGCTGACAGTCAAACCTGCGAAAGCAGCACTGAACCCCAGGAAAAAACCCAGCAATGCAAGAGGGAGGGAGTGAGAGGGCAAAAGAGGGTGAGACAACAAAAGGAGGGAGGGAGGGATGGACGAGGATGGAGAGCTGTCCGTAGGTGGATCAGTTAACACAAAGACAACATGGAGGGGGCCTCTACAATGAGGATTACACACTTTGTGTTGTTTCATAGAAATACACATTTGCATGTATTTTAAAGGAGCTTTCACAAAAAATAGCTTTCTCTTGTTCTTTTGGTCTGCAATGAAAGAGAGAAACTGCTTCACAAAAGGTTTTCTCTGACTGTGGTTTGAAACGCTCAACAGAAACAAGTAAAAAAAAAAAAAGTCACGTGTTGGATGTTGACAAAGCAGACAAAATGACAAAACCCAGAATTCTTACAATATTTGGGGTTTAATCTTTATTGTTTCACATCATTTCAATGTTACGGTGTCTGAAACATTAGCAGGTTGATAACAGCAGGCTGTAGCAGGGAATCTACCTGTTATATACTGTTAAATAACCAGAGGGATCTGACAGCACCTCTTTGTCTTCATATTAAGAAATGTCCCTTCTACCCAAGACTGCTCTCACTACATCTGCATTACACTGAACCTTGGTGTGCCTTTGTGCCAATGAATAAAATATCATGGCATCAAGATGTGTGGTTCAGGTTTCCTTTCTTCTGTAGCCTCTGCTCTCCTTGGTAACGGTGGTCATGACAACCGGTCAGGACACAGGAAACAGGAGAGGAGACGGGATGATACACAAAGGGAAGCAGAGGAAGGTGACACATACCAATGATAGATGTAGGGGTTTGCCTGCAGCAGTCCAACACAGACGTGTAGTAAACTGACACTGCTGCCGCATATTTCTGTCGCATAGGTTCTTTATATTTTTGTGGTAAGATCAGCACACACTGATGGGTGTTTCCATTTACTAATATTTCACAAACAAATATACCAGAATTATTGTAAAGTTCAACACTGCTCGTCCCAGAGGTCACAGCAGCTGACACCGTGACCTCTTTTACCTGAGGCACCAGGAAGGTGCTGCTAACACAGCAGCTGCAGCATTGTATCCACAGTTCATGGAAAAACTGAGTGAGAAATCATTTCAAAAATGATTTTTCAAAAAATAAAATCATGTTATGACTTTAGTAAATCTATGGATAAACATAATACATTTTTACTGGAGTGAATTCATTCATTCATTCATTCTTTTGACCAGGTCAGGTGTTCAGCCATCTACGAACACTGGCTCTTGTATTTCACCAGTGTATATTGCGTGATGCATGAATGACGTGTGGTGTGTAAAGATAGGGAGAGCTCTCAGGTTTCTCACTGTAAGTGCACTGCTGCTAACGCTCTCATTAAAACAGGTGTGTAAGAGGATCGTTGGAGCTCATGAATTCAGCAGGTTTGTTAGTGGCGTAAGACATTTAACATCAAGTCAAGAACAGTCAAGAACATTCCTTTGTTCTGCTCGTCAACCTTCCAGCATTACAAATGATACATTTATTGTAGCAACATGTGAGATGTTATCGATGTATTGTCAAAAACATTCTCCATGGTAGGAATATGTCATCCCACGATTAAAACGCTAAATTCCCAATGATGACGCAGCCCAACACGCATATTGACAAACATGGCGGAAGGCGGAGCAGACACGCCACGCAGCGAGGAGCTCTTTCCTCATGCTCCAGCCAATCAGATACTCAGATCAGTCAAACTCCACAGACAGCCTGAGGTGTCTCTGAAGCAGAGACTATCCAGGTGGATAGAGAGAGCACTTAGAGAGACATAGAGTAACAATAACAGAGAGCGAGCGCAGACCTTGAATAAAGCTGTTATTAATCAGAGAAATAAAGTTATTTTCTGATTGTGGGCAAGTTTTTCCTCACTGGAACCGAGGGTCTAAGGACAGAGGGTGTCACTCCCTGTACAGATTGTAAAGCCCTCTGAGGCTAAATGTGTTTTGTGACTTTGGGCTAAACAAATAAAATTTGATTTGATTTGATTTGATTTGATTTGATTGTGGTTACATTGAGCAGGAATAGTCACGCCCACTTCCAGCTCCCCCTACCCTTTATTATTATTTTTATGATAGATTTATAGTCAAAAAGATTAGGCTGAATTGGTGTTTATTCATCGTCATTTTTAATTGTTACTGTGATAAATACCAGAGATTTTCGGGACAAATCTGTTAGTCCAAGTCACCCATCCCTAATTTATAGCGCAGGCTGCTGCACAGATTAGCACATTTCTAAAGTTTTACTTGTCTTGAGCCCTCAGCTCACACTCAGTGTGAAGATTAAATGTCTTTTGCATTAAGTGGATGTCAGCTCATGACTAACAGCTTCATATGTTTATGCCTTACTCAGTTGTTCTTAAATGACCATCAACGTGAGGAAATGGACACATCATGAGTGTTTTACTAATCTCAGTGATTGTGTGATGCTCTTTAACTTGGTAAAGAATGCCATCTAGTGACAAAATACATGCAGGCCTCACTGTTAATTGATTAATTCAACATCAGTCATCAATGACAAGAACACACCAGCAATGTTATAGGCATAAAATACCAATTTATTACTTTGCACATTAACACAAGAATTCCCTGCAGGCTAAAAAAAAAAAAAAAAAGAAAAAAAAAAGAAAAAAATAAAGATTTGAACATGTCACATAATAGCAATAACAGTGAGTGAATGGCCCTCTGCTGGGGGTGGGGCTAGAACATGCCCTGCCCTCTAAAACTGGTCAGAAAGGGCTCAGTTCAATCACAGAGTCAGAACTTCCATTCACTAAATTCCAATTCTATGATTCTTATTGCTATTAGACATTACACACAGCTTCAGAGACCACTAGCAGAAAAAAGAAACAGAGCAGAGCTATAACAACCCCCCAAAAGGAAACATAAAATTAAAATACACAATACACAATGTCAAATTACAAATCTGTTAAGATATAACAATATATCAAAGTGAGAGGAATTGAAAAATAATTCATGCTCTCTTTCTATCGGGGCACAGAAAGAATTATGGATTGTTTTTTTAAAAAGGTTAAAAAGAGGTAATCCTGCTCCGCTGATGCCATGGGGACCCCTCCACAAAGAGGAAGTGCATTTGTGAGGGGTCAGCAGAGTTGCCATGGAGACAGGAGAGCCCCCCCACCCCCAAACTAAGAGGTGTGGCCACAGGTACAAACCAGGAACGAGGAGCCAAAATGGATGCTCGCTGCAGTGTCCTGGCAGAGAGGAGGGGGGGTCAGGTCTTTAACAGGTCCACGTTTGAAGAAAGTACCTCGTTTGAATTTGAACAACGCAAAGAGCTCGACCCCCCCCACCCCCCAAAACAGAGTGTACCTTCCAAATTACTTTTTATGTAGGAATCTTTAAAATGCATCTTAGAGAGACTGGACAAATATTGCTAGCCTAAAACAGTCCCACTAAATTGATTAACATTTAGCAAAAAAAAAAAAAAAGCGTTTATATTTTTTATTTCTCATAATAAATATGATTCCAATTTTTTTTTTTGCTTTTAAGCTTTTTTTTTTTTTTTTTTTTTTTTTTTTTTAAAAAGGACAATACTCTGGCATGCAGGCGAGCAAAGTCTACATTTTGTTACTTGAAAGAAAATTGTCTAAAGCCTACTTAACTATTCCACCAAATGCACATTCCCACTGATTGATACAAGCAAATTAACTAAAAATAAAAAAATAAAAAGTACAGACACACAATTGCGAGTAGACCGACAACCACAATGAGCAGAATTATAGCTTTGTTTTTCCACATTTGAAAACTAGAGCTGGGTTAATATTGCTTTGCAATGTCATGTTACAACCAGGGAGTGATCGTTTATCTGACTGGAGTTTAATGATCGAATATTGTGAAGGATAAAAACATTGAAATCATTCCCCGTTTGAGATGCCAGATGAATATTCAATCACAGCCCACTTGGCTTGACAAAACTAGTGCACGTTTTAAAACTCATCTGCCCCCTTTAAACAAAGAGTAAAACTTATTGCATGCAATGCCTGGACAACACCCTCCCAACCCCCCCACCCCCACCACCCTCCCCCCACCCATCCTCATTTCCCACCTCTCTGCTCCTAGCCAATGCCAACGCCCACGCCTTCAACAGGCAGGTGCTCAAACTCATTCATAGTAAACCTGCTGCTTTACGGGCGGTTTATTACAAAAGGGCTTCCACTGAGCTGTCCCCCCCTGATGAGGCGTGCACGTCGACTGTTTCTCCACCACCCTCCTGTCCTACATCTTTGACCAATCGCAACACCAGGGGGCACCACTTGCGCAACCGTCACCACAGCACTGATATCACTGTTTCCATGGTAACAGGTTTGCAGAGTGTTTGTACAGGGGGTCCATGGGCAGTGCTTATGCTTATTGTCAATTCATTTAATCCAGTGTTAAAAATGCATAAAAATATGAAACAAACACCGTCAAATAGCAGAGACTTTAAGATGGGTATACTTCAAATACACACAGAGTAATAGAAACCATTTTTAAAAAGTCTAAAAATTCATCTCATTGCCTATCGCAGACCGCTTTTTAAAGAAATCCCTTAATCTAGGTTCACTCTGATTACAATCCCTGATTGTCTCCATCTATCTGATCCAAACCAACCCTCACCAGCTGTTCTACCAGTCAGAGTGCTACACAAACCCTTCAAACCTGCCACTAAAAATTGTACTCACATCTGAACCTACAAAGGAAGCATGAATCCATCCATCCTGGGGCCTACGTCTTCTCACCATGAACCAGAATGCTACAAAAAAAAATTTCCAACCCAAAGCTCTAACCGCTTAACCTGCAGCTCAACAACTTAAGTCTATTCCTGAAGTCGCACTAGTAACTATATAACTGGCTTTGCTGCCAACCGTAAAATTTCATCACAATAGTAACAACATTGACAACAACAATAACAACAACAACAACAACATCAATGGTAAACTACTAATTCTAAACATGTTTTTTTAAGATAACCACAAAACATCTTATATTAAACTTTTACAAATCTGCTTTGTTGATTCGTATGTATAAATGCATAAAGGTACGAGAGATTGAGAGTGCCCTCTGTTGCTTGCCTAGCGTCCCGGGTCAGTGCAATGAATTGGCCAGTATTAGCAAAGGAGACCTAAAAAAACTACGTTGGTTTCCGGCCCTTTAAACTACTACAAAAAGAAAACAAAAATAAAAAAAGCAACGTCCAGCCGTGTCATCATATAATCTTTCAGATAATCAGGTCCAAAGAAAAATAAGATCCTGCTTTTCACACAGAAAGCTGATAAGACCATACTCTGTGTTTAATGCCTTCAGCCATTCAACAGGTCCCAATGCTGAGCCAGTCACAGGCCAGACCACGGTTACTACTGCTACACGTCAGACCTGACCTCACTCACCACTTGAAATGGGTCAAACTACTCTTTCTGGGATTCAGTGATGTTTGAGGCACAGAGGAGCGAGCTCCCACATGTGCAAATCCCACCCATCCTGTACCAGCAGCTAAGCTAACGCACATGTTCAAAATGTAATTCAAAGCATTTCAATTCACAAGTGAGTCAGGACTGCTACAAATACCCACACCAGCCTCTATGAGGCCTGTTTTAAGTCATATGTCTCAAAGTTGCTCTATAGATGTAAATATATGCTTATATGTACTGTATGTGTGAATATAAAAACAACAAATCTGAGGCATTTACAGCAGTTATCTCCTTGATTTCCCTTTACAATTCAGTGGCCTGCCATGAAATACACATGCACACACCCATACAGCAGTACATGTATATACACACACACACACACACACACACGCACACACGCACACACGCGCACACACACACACACGCACACACGCACACACACACGCACACACAGCTAAGATGGGAGGAAAGTAGTAATGGGCATGACACCCAGGTCACCTCGCTTGTAAAAGACGGTAAAGGAGAAAAAGTTAAAACACACGCTCATAAAAAGGAAAAATATATATATGTATATTATATATATATATATATCATTCTCAAAAGGTCGACTCCCCTCCATCTCTTTTCCTGTAGAGTTCCCTCCCCACCACCCAATAAACCCAAGACCTTGTGACAGATTTTGCCCAAAGGGCCTTTGAGGTAAAAGTAGATAAGAGTCCTGCTTAGCTGGAAGAGCTAAAGAGCTGCGCTGACACAGACTGTGCCAATCCACCCCCTTGCTCAGTGTATCTTATAAACACAAGACTGCAGACATTCAAATAGAAAAAACAAACTCAAAATAATGGCTCAACTTGTAGTATGCGTGTATGTTTTGTTTGTTTTCATTTTTTCTTTTGCGCACTGGAAACACTCAGGTCTCACTGCGCTGGGTTGCTGGTTTGAAAGGCGGCTCGATTGGGAACGCTGGTTGGAGATTGTTCCTTGAAATAAAAAGCTGCTGGACATCGGGACACAGCAGATTTCCCCGGTCCAAGAGCCGCTTTGGTGCAGATTCAGAAAATGAGTAGAGTGAGTGTGAAGAGAAAGAGACAGACTACAAGGAGAGAGAGAGAGAAAGAGAGAGAGACTGGCAAATAAGAGATAAAAAGACTGAAAAAAAGGGAATCCACGGGTGGACTGGCTGACGTGCTTGATAGTTCAGGCGAAGTACATGGTGTGCTGGGTATCATAGTGGATCTGAACTGCCTTGGCCAACGCCTGGGGGTCCCGGCCATTACTTTGACCAGACACGTGGCTGCCTTCAGCACTGCAAGACAGAGAGAGACAAAGTTACTTTGACTGTCAAGAAAGATGTCTCAGCAAGAATCAGGAGTGGTGTTCTGTGCTTCTCTACGTGTCATCTGTCTCATAGTAAGTCAGAAAACATCTGCACATTTTAACCACAGCTCACCTGTCATGGTCTTTGTCCACCAGGTGATAGCGGGCTCTGAAAGCCACTAGTCTGGCGTAGTAGGCCGGTGCTGGGATGGAGACGGAGCGCGTGCAGCGGACATAGGTGTGGCACAGCTGGTAGGTGAGGAGCTGCAGTTCATCGGCAGTGAAACAGTTGTCATCCCACAGGACATGGTAGTGGGAGGGACGACTGGTTCCCTGAGGTGAGACGGAATGTAACGTACAGTCAATACTGTCCTGATCATTTCATGTGCAGCTCTGTGATGAACCAAACTATATTTACTCAGCGACAACTTTACACATTTTTCATCTTGTAACTACAGCTGTAGTTCTCTTCAGATACAATATGTCAGTATGAAATCTATAACAGAACAGTTCTCCACTCCTGAGCAAACTGGACAGCAGGATCCAATAACTGTTATGTGCTCAGACCGCTGCAAGTGTCTACAGGCATCATTTAAATTTACAGGCGACAAGTGTTTTCAATTGGACAGATAGTTTGTGGGTAGCCTGTCACTTTAAATCAGAGCCAAACCATCTGATGGGTCAAAGAAGCATCCAAGTCAGGCAGTTTGTCATTAAGCATCATTACCATGAAGACCACAGAGCAGAATTACCGTAGCCCTGAAGACAATTAACAGTGAAATAAGCATTTTTATTTTATGTGTAAATGTGCCAAATCCATCCAGGACGTCAAAACTGCAAATAACACTTGGTGAAGTGAAGTGAGCAAAGCAGAGCTGCTTCACATTTCTCATTAAATGCCTCATCTATGTCAAGTGTGTGAGCGAGTATCCCTCACCTGGATCCCAGCATGGCTGCACAGGTAGAAGTCGAACTCGGACGGGTGTGTGATGGTGCTGTCCACCGTGGTGCCCGCTGGGACATTACCGCTCTTCCCAACCTGCAGGGGGTGATCAGCCAGAGAAGACTTAAGACTTTGTACATACAGTGATGTACACAATGAAAATACCAGAGTGAACTCCTACTGACCCTCTCAGCTTTGTCAGAGCAAAAGAGGCGAGTGTGGTGACGTTTCTGAACGACTATGTAGGTGATGCCCGGCCTGTAATCTTCCTCCAGACTGATACAGGCCTTCCTGATGGCTATCAGCTCCGGCCACGCGACCTGATACAACAAAAAGGCACACACACACACACACACACACGCGCACGCGCACACACACACACGCACGCGCACGCACACACACACGCACACATTTAAAAAGGTGTCTCATTTATTCTGGTGGCACTTGTTTTATGGCCTTCAGCTTTAAGTTGTCACAGTTTCCTCCTCTCATTATGAATCACAGCCACCATTCCTGCCTCGCACATCACACGTGGGACTTGCATGCCAGAAATATGGCAGAAATAAACTGCCACTAATCTCTCACCTGTTTCATCTGTCCCTCTGACACACCGCCACGATAATAGATGATTCGTGTGGGCTTGAAGCGTGTGGACTTGTAGAACTGGATGAGCAGCTCCCGCACCATGTTGGTCAGATCTTGGATTACCTCCTGGCTGAAGAGTTGCTCCTAAAGACAAAAAAAGCAAGGAGGGTGGATCAGTCTTCAAATTTGGACACAGACCTATTTTAAGTAAGGAATTGCTCAATTTCTGAAAATAAAAGAAATGTACACACAGCTGTTACCTGCGACATGTCCTGCCTAGACGTCTGGACTCGCACTGTGGCGCAGTAACGGCTGGGGTGTCCATCCATACTGCCCACCACCGCCGCAATGGACGGCTTCTTCCCATCACCCGCTGGTGGATGTGTGACATCCGCTCCCAGGAAGATGACAGGCTGCTGGAACACAGAGGGCCTGAACTCCCAAACAAGACACACAAAAGAAAGAAAGAAAGCAAAGATTTTACATTGGATTTCTTATTCGGGTTCTGTGAAAAGCAGCATTTCTGTGAAAATGATGCAGAGCATAGCTAAAACTTGAATTGCTCTTTACCACATGATTACCACAGGACTATCTGCACTCAGAAAACATCTGACCAATCCACAACATTCAAAGCCAAGAGACATTCCAGACTCCCATGTGGACTGCAATGGAGAAATAACTAAATCCATGCAGACCTCTGATGAGGCACCAGGACGTTGTTGATGCCTCCCAGCTTGGCATTGATCTTGAGGCACAGGTTGGAGAGGGTCTGTGGGGACGTCTTCACTACGTTCTTCACCTGCACACACTGGGTTGCCATGCCAAGGAGGGTATCGCCGACCCGCTTTACCTCAGCTGGAAACAAAAAGAGAGACACCAAAGATCAACCTGTAGAACATCTTTCTTTACCATCCTCATATCTAAAACACCTTTACACCTTTTCCCCCTTATAAAATTCCAACTCAGGTCCCAAGTAGATTTTCACATTCCAGGAATTTGTCTTGGTGTTATTAGTGCATGACAATATTAAGTTCAAAATATCAAGTATTCAAAAATCTAAACAATACAAATATATGTATACAATACGGTAAGTAATTCTTACCATAGACTGGTGTTTTGCCAGGAAGGATGACCACAATCAACTGCAGACCAACATAAGACATCTTGAGGTGTTTGAACATGGGCTCCACACTGTCTGCTCCTTGGGCGTATTTACAGAAACATGGCTGGCCTTGAATGGGCATGCCAGCATCCTTGGATATTTTTCGAAGCTGGTCAGTGAAGCTCCTGTTGAAAACCATGAAACACTCAGAGCTTAGTAGAATACACAACACAACACAACACAACACAACACAACACAACACAACACAACACAGGTTCTAACTTAAATAAAAGTCTAACCTCAACACCTCACTAACAAATTTGGGAGGCTGTTCACATTTGCTAATTAAGACTAACAAAGTACAGCTGGCTGATGGGAATGTAATTTTACAGGTATTTCATCACAAGTCAAGTCCAGGACAAATTTAAAATATGCTTTAATTAAAGTTATTACAATCCATGCTGAGGAGGACATGAATGTCTGCATTACATTCCACGACAATCCATGCAAAAACTGTTCTAACTATAAACCATGAATGTCGACCTTAGGGTAGAGCGAGAGGAAAAGTCAGTGGGACACATCATCTGACAACCTGGAATGTTTGAACAAATTTGAGCTAGTCCATCCAAAGTGCTGGACTGACTGACCAACGGACACAGCGTTGCTTTTCTTCATCTTCCTCAAGAACAATTCTGGGTGAAAACAAACACAACAAGAGCTGATGTGCCATGACTCACTTGAGCAGGTCCTCTCGACACTGTTTCTGTGGAGCGAAGCAGGCCACGGCCCAGACCTTGATCTCAATGCCAGCGTAGAACTGCTTTCCTCTCATGTCCCACACGCCCTGGTTGGGCGTGGCCACAGTTTTGTTCTGCGGAGAGAGTCCCTACTCTCTTAGTCAACCCCCCGATTGGATGAGTCAATACAATAGATAGTACAGCCATATACAAACAGATATAATGCATTAAATGCCCGGACTGCCTGTTCAATATTCTACTCACACACACGGAAAATGGTTTCATAGGTTCATGCTTTTTACTGTATAATGATGTTCTGTGTTTCTGTGCATTAAGTATTCATCTGCACCAGACGCAGACAGCCAAAGTCCATCGATCACTGAGAGAACAGAGAAATCCTCAGCTTCCTATACCAGGAGTCCTGACATGAACAAGAGTAGCGTATCTATTCAAAGACACATCATTAGGTGAGTGCTCCCACATTGAGAGTGGTTGTGAATTCAAATTCAAAAGGCAGTGGCTTTCAATTAAGTTAACAAGGTTTGCTATAGGCCATTAGGGGCTTTTATTCTCCTAAACAAGTGACCACAATGAACTACTTGAGTGTGGTGTGCCAAGAAAAGTTCAGAGTGTGTCCATCTTGTTAAAAGATTGTCTCAAAGAAGCCTTCAACATGATTAAAGTTTTAGATTAAAACAGTATAACTAAAAATCAAGCATCAGGAAATAGACTCTTCCCATATCACATGTTGAACATACAGTCACATCAGAGAGGATTCATTTTGGTTTCTGTCAATATGTTGATGCAACTGATGTCCACCAATGTCAGCATGCAAAATAAAGGTGTGTGTATTTCATTCATTCGAATGTAAGGGCATTTCACCGGAGGCCGATCAGGCTCGATGTCACAGCAGTCCCAGAAGTGGCCAAGCCTTTGAGAAAAGAGTACTGTAATAAGATCATGGATAAATTAACAAACATATAGTTGAGGAAGCCAATAAAATGGATTTAAACTTGGCTTTAAACTAAGTAACAATCTGATGCAGTTTTCTGAAGAACAATTGTAAAAGGGAAAAGGCGCACATACACTGAACCAATTTCCCCACAGACGTCATTAAAGATTCATCTGATCTTAGCACAGTCACTGAACTCTGCCTCTGAATAGGGGTGTTGTATTCCAGCACCTGTGGTATTTATTTATATTAACTGCTTCAGTTTCAAACAGAAAATAAAATCACAGATTTTAGAATGGTTCTTTTGGACTGCTTTCACGTTAATGCTGGGTGACTACGAGCCTTATCGTCCTCCTGTTGGCACCATCTTCATGCTTCCCCCCTTACACTTCCCTGAATCCCAAATCAGCCTCTTACACTGGACAAAACGGCAAAAAAAGTGGGTAAACACAGATTTTCTGTGCATAAATGCTCCAACTTACATCTTCTGTTGACCGGCTAGAGACAAATATTACAATTCGAAGCCAACCAGATCACTTAAACAGCTGATTTGAGATTCAGAGGGTGAATCACGGCAGTCTGCAATGACTTACTCCTCATCTCCATTCCTCCACTAACACAGAGGCTGAATGCAACAAGTGAAAAATGAAGCCTTCATCTACCTCCACTGTAATATTTACATACAGAGAAGCTGCATCAGTATTTAAAAAGGGATGCACTTCAGACTGCAGAGATGCACCGTAGGATTAAAACATGGGGCAAAGTTCCAGGTCTTACAACCATTTTATATTTGAATAGTGCATCCAGTGAACACATGAATCAACAGCAGCAGTTAAATAAACTGACTGATTCTCATATAGAGCTGCAAAATCAGAGGAGCCTCTGGTTCTGTGCATGCGTCTGTCCCATATGAAATTTAATGACACACTCAGTTGTGCTTAACATAAAAACACACACTCTCCTGAATAATGTAACAATCCTCTATGCTTAACTTATAAATGACTTCAATTTTTACAAGATTTCGGAGAAACACATCAGCTTGGCATGGCTCTAAATACTCATACCCATGAACCTCTGTTGCTGTGGTGAAGCAGCCATTAAGAGGCACAAATGAAAACTGTATACAATTTAAGAATAAAACAGTAGTTACTGAATTCAACTGAATTAACCACAATTAAAAAGTGAGTTCATTTATTATGCGAAAGCTTAGGATTACAATGTAATAATACAAATAGATGTTACAGAAATGCATGACGGGAGTTGTGGTTCATTTGTTTTTATATACCCAGGTTTGTACCTGTAGCTTTCTTTTTAAAGAAACCAGATATTTTCTAGTACAGTTGTTCATTGATGACTCAATGTGGTGGAATGTGGTGACCATCCGAGCCACAGAAGTGATCCAACTGTGAGTCACCTAAGATTGTGTGGAGAAAATGAATGGGACTTTTCTTCTGTGACCAATGGCAACCAGAATACCTCCTTCAGCTTTGCAACTCTATATCCTTCAGTAAAGAGCACAAACTGGAACAGTCGCTATTTTAGACCAATGATTTCATCAGAAATCCACTGTTCAACCTGGATCTTCCCCGCATGTCCCAGCATTCACTCTGTGATGCCCCTCCAACCCTGTGCAGTCCCAGTCAGACATGCAGCCCCCCAGAATGCGACCCCTGCTCAGTACTCACCCTGCCACAGTCCCTCCCTGTGTCTGTACTCACCCGGCCCCCATACTGCAGCATGGGTGCTGGGAGAACACGTCCTGTCACCTCTGTCATGTCATTGTGCACAACAATGCCAAATTCCTTCAGATAAGGGTCCGGGCCCCCAACCATGCTGTTGCTTTTAACCTGGGTAAGGAGGAGACAGTAAAAGTGGTTACAGGAGAGGAAAACAGAACCAGATAAAAATGGGATTAAGAACATTAAAAAAGCTGTAATGCTTAGTTGTACTCCAGTGAATCTTTCTCTCTATAGAATAGACAGTGTTCAGAGCAATGGCTGCCACTAAAAAAAAAAAAAAAAAAAAAAAAAAACTACATGCAAAATCAACCAATTAGTGAGCAGCTCCTGTTGCTTTTCTCACTCCAACCAGAGGGGGTAAACAGCATTTACCAGTCTGCTGATCTCTTCCTGTCTGTCGGGGGCTGAGCGAGCTGTAGCTTTGATCATGGTGGATGTCTGGTTATCTGTCAGCTTCTTGATGCAGCGTTGGCCTGCTACAATATTACAGACCTACAGAGCAGAAAGAAAAAGAAAACATTTCAAAAATAGATAAATGAAGAAAACCATTTTATCTAAATTAAAATGATATTTAAGCCTCAAAACAGTTTCTTTCTCACCTCCAGGGGAAGGTAAGTGTGCTTCTGTTCTTGGCCTACTTGCAGGCAGGGTAAATGTGGATACTTGAGCTGCAGATTGTACTTCTGCTTGAAATACTGAGCTACTGTGCACTCCATAGCTTGACCATTC
Source organism: Nibea coibor (assembly GCA_023373845.1). NCBI lineage: Eukaryota > Metazoa > Chordata > Actinopteri > Sciaenidae > Nibea > Nibea coibor. The sequence continues at coordinate 722,188 of CM041735.1, read as the reverse complement.
TCAAGCTGTAAGGGGAACCTGAGAATAAATGGCAAATGTGGCCATGTGAGTATTTAAAAACACAACAAAGTTGAATTCATCGTTTCTTACAATGCTATCACGTTCTGGTACGTCACAACACATGAGAGGATAAACAAAGTGATGAGTCAGTGGCACATACGTTTGGTGGCTGGCAGGTCGGCGTGTTACATTGCACACACGGTACTTCCTCTTCATTTGACCACAGTGTGTGACCTCAACTTTCAAGCCTGTTTAAAAGAATACAAGAAAGAATTGTTACAGATTCACATGAAGAAGAAGAAACATTTTCTCTACTGTAATTTCAAATATATCGTTATGCTTAGCTGGTTGGAAGCTGTTTGTATGTCGTTTTTTAACTGTGATAGATAAATGCTGACTGTGTACTCAGTGATTCAGCTCTCTGCAGTTTACCCTTTACACGTTTGTCACAACTCAACAACACAGACCAAAAGAAGATTGTAAGGAGAGCATACGAAGATGTGCACTTGAAATTCCACACTGTCTGGTTCAAAATGACATCAAACTAGAAAAATGTTAGTCACTCCTGCAAGGTTATTCTGTGGTTCTTTGTGTATCTGAAATAATAGAAATAAAGACTGGAGCAGCTTGAATAGAGATTTTTTTATGAAATGATTCTATGAAAAAAAGCACAATTCTATTCAGGAGATCTGTGCAGAATATTTGGGTGAATCTCTTGAACATGTTTTATGATTTCAGATAGCCGAGACAGAAACACAATCCTTTGTTACCATGAGGTTTAGAACAAGTGTTCAGCAGTGCTGTAGGTCAGAGGCTTTCAAAGCAGGAGGTGAGCCTCCCCAGGGGGGCACCTGAGCATTTCAGTGGAGGCTCAGTGAATAGAAGTGGAAAAATATTAGTTAATATATAATAAAAGATATTGAAAGAAATTGAGATCACAGAATACCCTGAATGTGTGTGATTGGGTGAATAGATACAAATGAGGTTGTTTGTGAATTTAGCCAGAAACTAATAAATAAATACCATCATATCTTTTTTTTGTCTTTGGTGCAGTCTAAAGTTATGTCAAACAGAAATATTAGAATATAATAGAATATTTGGGTTCAGCTGTGTTCAACTAGTGAATTAAATGACATAATTAATTAAAACATAAAAACAAAACAATCTTGTTGGGATGCAGGACTCGTGGAAAACGAAGCAAGTAAACTAAGAGGGGGTGAAGAAGGGCCTTTTCCTAGCTTTGTGTGTGTGTGTGTGTGTGTGTGTGTGTGTGTGTGTGTGTGTGTGTGTGTGTGGAGTATAAAGTATGGTTACATGTCAGGAGTGGGTGTATATTCTTTAGTTCTTACACAATGCATAAAAACAAACACAGGCCCAGACTTTAGTGTGATCTAGTGTAATCTGATATACAGTGAGTCACAGATGTTGTGTATATTATCTGTGTATGGCTGTAAATGCTGCCTGGTTTACGGGTAAATGTTGGTATAGTGTGTGTGCATGTGTGTGTGTTGATAGAGTACTCACCTCTTATTTCCTTAGTAAATTTGACACGCTGTGAATCAGTCAGTGGTTTGGTCTGTTCGTTGATGTTCTGTATATCCAGCACCTCGCACATGAACTCTATCACAGGCTGAGCACGGTAGAAAGCTGTTGCCGACACTGAGGAGTAGAAAATGAGACAATATTCAGCAAATCAGCCGCATGAAACAATTACAAACAAGCCTACTCAACCAAATATACTATGCAAACCATTTCAGTCCAATTAACACCTCATGTTTTTATAAATGATGACACTGAGTCTCTGTCTTAGCTTCATAGAATAAGAGGTGTTTTAATGTTGGTGTAAAGAGGATACCTCAACCACCACTTCACTTTTAGATTCAGGAACTGGCTTTAGTGCTGAAAGGCCTTGTGAAATATCAAGTTTTACAATTTCAACCGACTACTGGTGTTCAGTCCTAAAACATCCCTGGTCATGAAAAAAAAAGAGAAGATACAGTATAGATAATATAGAACCAGAGTAGGGTTAAGAGCAGGAATAAAGTGTGGCAAAAGTTTCCCCTGTTCAGCTTTATTTAGCGACGATCTTGTGTTTTTTTGAGTTGTAGGGAAAAAAAATCCACAATAAAGATGTATCTACTAAAAAATCTGCACAGACATACACACACATCTGAAACACAGACAGTGGGCTTTACAAAAAACATTAAATCCTGCTGGGCAGAGCAGTGATGTGATAACGTTATTCAGTCAGTCAGTTAACACCTGTATCAAACATAAGGCTGACACAGAACACTGCACAGGTATTAGCATATATCAGTTTAAACAAACAGGTTTGTATCACTGAGGTCTTACCATCGATGTTGAGCATCATGTTCCACATGGCAGGACGAACAGACTGATGGAAACCAAACCACACCTCCCTGCCTCCACCCAGAGGATGGTAGTAGCCCTCCGGAGGGGAGAAAAACGAGCGCCCTACTGGAGTATACCTGTGTACATAAAACACTCAATTTAACTGTGGCTGGAAATGTGCAATCGATGATGTGTCAAAAATATTCTGGGAAATAGTATAAACCCACACAGAATTATCAAGAGCAACATAAAGAGGTTGCAGTGAATTGATTCCTCATCACAGTACAGTCACATTATTACTGTGGCATGATATCCAAATAAAAGTCCAGATTTAAAAATCCATTCAGAGATGGACACATATGACACAGGCAGTGGACTGTGGCTCCGTTGTTACTGTACCAAACAACAATTATATTGTGTAATGTGATTTAATCAGGAAGACGCAAGACAGTAGGAAATGAAGAAATACAGACAATTACAGAATGAAAAGCAATAACTGCGAACAGATGTGTGTTTGAGAAAGATTTTCAGTACCTCATGGAAGGCAGATGCCGTGTGATAACATCCAGAGCCTGAACAGAGTCTTCCGGGACCTCATTAAGGTGGCCTGACAGGGCTTCCAGCAGCATCTGAAGACTGACCACTGAAACCCACTGCAGAGACACCTTGAACGTCTGATCTTTCCCCTCACCCGGCAGAGTCACCTCCAGATCCACCTGAAGACGAAGAGATGAGGACACAGGAGGAGAGGAAGAGGACAGAGGAGAGACAGAAACAAAAGATGAGGCCAAAAACTGGTACCATCATTCTGATGGAATTTTTTTTTTTTTTTTCCATTTCTCTTGTAAACTTGGAAAACATAATACTGTTCGCCATTAAATGCAAAACTTTTAAAAGAGACACATTTCTGTGCGTCCATGCTGATGGCAGACAGGACTAGGGTTTGAAATACCAACCCTGTCTCTCCCAATTGGCAGTGGATGTGCTGTGTACATGTTCCTCTTCCCGTCGTAACCAGGCTGCCGGTCTCCAAAGATCTGCATCTTGAAGTGCCGCACCATGGTGTCCACCACTTCCCTGGAAGACAGTAACAGGACAAACTGAAATAAACAACCTCCTTGCCTGTTGGAGACGTTTCTCTTTGGAGAGACTGTGTTCTAATAAATACTGATCCAAGTGGCATTTCAGTATCTTCAATATCTAAGACAAAGACAGACGTTCATCCCTGTGTGCATTTAAAACCCGCCTGTAGATTTACCTGTTGACCCTTCGAGGTCGTTTCTCAGGCTTGATGTCGATATCATAGTGATAGACATCAATCTTGGGAATCTGCACCTGGAAGTGGTTGGCAAGGAGCCGGATGGGTTTTCCCACCGTGCCAAGGCCGGGACGCCGTGGAGGCTGAAACAGAGAGGAAGGGGCGGGCGGGCCTGGAGAGAGAAGAGAGAACCTGAGTTTACTGATGTTTTTGACAGCAAATCACCATTTTACAAAAAGACAAAACATTGAATTCATACATTAGTCAATTTCCTCTTTCTTTCATTTACCAGAAATGTTTTGATCCTCCATCAACTGAGCTTCAAATAAATAAACGTTTATCTAAAATGTGAACAAAAGGTGGCGATAGCGAGTCTGTGTGTGGCATCATTACATGTCAGATTTTGACAAAGATGGATGCGCGGCATAACGCCAAGCTTGTTGCAAAGCATCTCATCAGTGACACCTGCTTGAATGCACTGAAATAGCCCCAAAGACCCACATAACATGTTTTGATTGATCGGTAACTCTGCCCCCTGACCTACATGGGTCAACAAGGGGCTGGCGAAACAATGACCTCCAATTATCCTTCAGCCCGCTCCCCAGCTCCACCCAGACACACAGGGCGCCCACCCCTCAAGCCGAGACAAAGACCGAGCTCCTCTCAGACAGACAGCAGCAGGGCCATATGGAGGGGTGCCACACAGAGTCTGGGATTACCGTTACACACAGTACACGCCACACACATGCACTTACATTCACATTGTACAGTATATGGTGCATGTACACAACACAGGTGAGTGTGAGATTTAAGCATAAAAGCTGCAGGCATGATAAGGAACACAATGCTTTGCACTATGCTTTGTAAGTCACTGGTTAGAAAGAGCTTGGGCCTAATTGAGCTTCAAGTGAACCTGATAATGACACACCATCCATCTCACACATCAGCACTGCTCATTGACACTGACACTATATGCTCACAAAATCTGTCTTAGTTGATGTGGTGTTTTGGCCTCAGTCTAAACAAGAGCTTCTGCAAAATACTAAAGGGGAAACACATCACGTGTATCTAAGCTCTGAATTCTGACACTGACAAAAATACATCTATAAACTAAGTTAAAATATCAAGCAGTCAGTGGTATTGAAGGAGGTTAGAGGAGGCTGCTTAATGCTTTTGTCAACTGACAGCTAAGGGACTGCAGGGGTCCTCCTGAACTCCATGCACCCACACGCTCCAGTTAGCAAGTGAAGCGCGAGAGCACGGACAATCGGGACCCTCCCAAACGCTTCCTGAAAACATGCTTCCCAACATGCCCTCATCCAGCCTGGGCCCCAGATAACCTCCTCTTCCCCTGCTATCTCCTCCCCCTTCATGCATACAAACTAGCTTGATTAGAACATCTTCCAGCTTTTCTAGACCATGTTTAATGATACATTTTGAAATAAAAAAGCAGTTTATTGCATTTCTGCTTTTCTTTGTCACGACTTGGATTAAAATCATCTGATGATTCACTCTACTTTGTCCTACTGGCCTTGTTACTGATGGCAACAAAAAAAACATCAAGTGTTCTGCGCTGTGCTGCAAGCTCAACGTTGTCTGTGTAATTTTCAATAGTAAATCAAGTGCATGCATATATGGCTCCATTTTAGCCTGTTATGTTGATGTCGCGTACAGAGAGTTTTACAAGAAGGAAAATGTGTCTACATGACATCACATCCTCTGTGAAACATACATGAGGGTGGACAAAAACATAGAATGAGACAACACAGTCAAAGAATGTCCACAAAAATGAACGCATCTCGGAAGACAAATACAGGGTTAACCTTTCACAAGACAAATACATGCAGTGTTCAGTAAGTAACATGGAATACCACTTTATGATCATACTACAGCTTCAACTAACAATTACTTTAATATCAATGAGATAAGACAGAGTTGAAGTCTGATAAGAAAATACAATGACCATCTTTTAGAAAATATTAGAAAAGATTGAAACATGTTGGACCAGCAGGCCAAACACCAAAAATGCAGTTTACAAGGACAAGAAAAAACAGAAATAAAAGATTAGACAACAGCAGCAAATCCTCAAAATTGAAAAGGAGAACACAGAAAATATTATTAGTTTTTCTCAGAGATGTTTAAGACTTTGGTCTGATAGTTGATTTGTGTCCTCCTGGGCTCCGAAGGTCATAAAAAGTCTGGCAATTTACCAGAGCATGTACTCTGTGTGTTGAACTGGCACTGTGCACATACTAACAGAAAGAGTTGTGCTCCATGTGTGAGAGGTGCGGTGAGTTCGAGGTCTTCCTCTTTCACTTTCACCAAAAACAGAGCTGTGCCTATATATAGCCTCCTCAGCTGCCACACTACTACACTCACTGGAGATATGTGTGTCTCAACATGAAATACATGAAGCCATCCTCCCCTCCACAACCTGTCCACTAACAGTCAGTCAACACCACCAACTGCAAGTCCAAGGTTTTTGGTTTTAAATAAAGTGTAATAAACAATTATTTTGATCAATTATATTATTTTATTATTTTCTTTATTAGTGGTTTAATTGTTCAGTCTGCGAACAGTCCATGAGTCTATGTTGATGTCTTCAAATGGTTTGTTTGTCTGAACAACAGCCAAAGATATCCTGTTAATTATAACATGAGAAAGAAAATCAGCTAATTCTCAGAACTGAGAAGCTGGAGTGAAGAAGAGTTTGGCTCAAATGATTTGATTAGCAAAACATTTGCAGATTAGCCTTCTGTCAATCAACTAGCAGATGAAGAGGCCAGTCGTTCCAGCTCCAAATGACTTTCTAACTTGTACCGCTAATTGGGTTTGTTGTTTTTCTTCATTCAGCAACATCTCAGGTTAGTTTGTGTGTCCAACTTTGTTTTCCTCCACCAACAGCCCAAAGTGGATTCAGTTTTCACTGACATGACAAAGAAAAGTATTTCCTCTCAAAAGAAGGTTAAAGCAGACAGTGTTTAACTCATTGTTCTTCCATTAACTATTCATTCTCATCATTTCAGCTCTAACCAAATGACACCAAAACAAGCAACAGCATTGCTGTATAAGCCATGAGTTTTTACTTGCAAATGACAATACATTTTCAAAATAAAATAATAATGAAAATATTTTTTTGGAAATAAGGAGTAACGCTCCAGGTAAATGCTGGGTCACTTCAGTTTTGTATTGTCCCTATGATGAGGAAAAAAAGCAACTACATTTGGCCTACAATCATGTCAACAAGAATATTTTAGTGCCACGAGATCCATCATGGGAAAAGACCAACAAGCAGACCACAAGCATCACATATACACAGATATTAGAAGACTGCGTCCATCTACAGACAAACTTTTTTAATGGCTTTCTCAGAAAGTGCATGAATGAAATGCAAAAGCATATTTTGATGTTCATTAACAACATTCTACATTTTATGTATGCCATGAATTATTCAAGTCCTAAATTTAACAGTCTATGAATCACTTGACAAAAAACAAACAAACAAAAATAGAGCTACATATCACATTAAGAGACTCTACAGACTTATCAAAGGTGGCATTTAGACCTCAATTTAAACAACTTCTCTCCGTAATTTCATGCTTCTGCTCCAAGTGAGACAGAGCTGCGTCTACTTTGAGTCACAGAGGAAGTGAAATTAGTTTTCCCTGGCGCAGAAAATGTCAGATGCACTGGAGGCCAAAAAGTCCTTCTGATCCTTATGTGGCATGTCGTTCTGCTTGGATACAAGCTGACCACCAGCATCTTCAAAGAACAACACAACACAGTACAAGGACAACTGCCCGCCTGTTTTATTCCACTGATTTCTCTCTTGGCCCTTCAACATTTAAGAGCCATTCTATCACGTGCAGTTTACTCACATCTGCAGAGAGGGGTTTGCAACTTGTGCACTCTAGAGCCGACTAATGCTATGCGTGTCCCTGGTAACCACAGTGTGATCAAGAAGAGAGACAGCTGGGCTTAAGCTAAGTATGAGGATGAGGGCTCGGCCAGTGATGACTCAGAGACTAAAGGCACTGAGCGGGGAGCGCGCTGTCGCCCACACCTGCAAATCACCTGGATTAAAAAGGAACTATAGTGGACTGTGGAAAACCAGAAGTGCTGAGAAAGACCATTCACAAGGAGGAAACATCCACCCACCAATGCAGAGAGGTTTCATTCTTAGCTGTTGCTTCAGGAGCAAATTATTTTGACTTTAAGTGGCAAGTTCAGACAACAATATGCAGTATTTGTTCAGATTTTCACCTGTGCAGTCCAGCTTCATTGGCCACAAATAGCCAAGGGATGTACTTCATGACAATACGGCAATACAGCTGTTTAACACACATACCTAAATCTGTGTAAATGCTCATACTGGGATTATCAAACACTCCCAAATACATAGCCCTGCCTCTCTATATTCATAGAATTTATCCTGAATTTCTTGCTCGAGTGTCATTTTCAACTGGACTAATCTCTTGTTTGCCTCAGTTCTCGCCACCTAGCATGAATTATTGTCATCCGCCTGCATGTCTGCTTCTATTTACGTCTTTCCTGTGACAATCTATGCATTTATGTCACTGCTTTAGTTTGTACCGAAACACCACTTCAACAGTTAGACCTCATACATTTGGAGACAATTAAAAAAAAAAAGATGAAAAAAAACCAAATTCAAAATTGTGATGTGATCACTATGGTTCCATGAGGGTTTAGCTTGCTGTAACACAGCACGGTGCTTGTGTTACTTTGCAGATGCTTGGCTGCAGGCAATTTAAACTGTTAGCCATTCTAAAAAATGTATTTATTATTTATTTATTTGTTTTAGATGCATCCTAGTAGAGGCCAGAGAGTAACAAAAGTGTTTAAAAGGTCCAACACTGGTTCTGGACACAAAAACCACATTGCTACATTCACCATTAACCCCCTTGGTCTCTTGATCACTTCGCTTTGCAAGGCAAACATTCATTAAATACTGGTACTCCCAGAAGAATTCAGCAGATTTGTAGTACTCTTAGGTATAAGATGAATGTTAAAATACAGCAATATAGTAATATAGCAATAGGGTGGTCTTAGCTCAAACACACACACACACACACACACACACACCTGTGGATGGTTGCACAATATTGTTGTGTCAAACATTCCCGTGGACCCTCACAGCACCATGCATCTGTTTAACATGTATTTCAAGCATTGCTGCGCAGCAAACGGCCTCCTTAAATAATGCATCGAGGTGTTCCTAATATCATCACCTTTCTTCCAGAGCATGTGGACACTCTGTGCGGACTGTCACGAAAAAGACCATTCTGAGTTCTGCAAGCTGCATTCGATTCGTGTAAATAAAGGTGCATTTCACAAAGTGAATAAAGAGCCGTTTGAGTCCGGTGAAAAAACGAGGTAAACACACATTTCGCAGGTTGTGATAATTCAAATCCTTTCCATCTCCGGCTGTGCAGGTGTGTGGCGGGTTTTTTTCTCCACATGCTTTATCATTACATCGCTGTAAAATAAGTGCCTTTGTTATCATATAGGAGATGAATAATATGGAGGTGACCAGCAGATCTGATCGATAAAAGCGCCATCCACCCCTGCTGTGTCCTCTCACACGCAGAAAAACTGTAAATAACGAGACACGGAGCACGCATGTGTGCTCATTTAACGCCAGCAACGTGTGTTTTATTGCCATTTATGTTGTTTTCCACCCATGGCTGTCATCTTGGACGCGGGCAGCCCACAGAGACGCACTGTTCCTGATGGCGATGGTACAAATTTAGATGGTTTAGCAGAAATGGAGATTTGATACAGGTAGCAGATTTTGACACATTTCGACACGATTTGTGATCTCGGTGTCGAAATGAGGTCGTAGCTTTGTCGCCAGAAAGAAACACATCGTGAACAAACATCAACGTAAACACACCACGACGCGGAAGGAAGGAGGAAGGAAGGTCCTAGTTAAATCCCCACTCACACAATGCCAGAACCGACACGACGGGCTGTGCGTGCTTCAGATAAATAAAACCGCGCAGACATTACTGGAAAACCGTGAAAAAACACTAACCTTCGTCGTACAAATAGAAAACGCGGCTTCCGCTCGGTGTAAATAAAGTCTCACTCACACGTACACAGACACACGGGCTGGGCCTCGGTTTGTTTTCCCGTCAGCTCGTCGAGGCCTCGCTGCAGCCGCGGCCCCCAGTGAAGCGACGCATTTGCGCACACGCGCTCCACACACCGCTCGCTCTCCCCGCTGTCGCTCCTTTTCTATTTTCTTAAATGTCTTACCGGGTCCGAGCGCTTCCATGGCCGAGGCCTCTCTCTCCGTCTCTGTCCCGGCCTGGCGGCTCCGTACCGACGCTGAAATTGGGGGCGGTATCGCGAAGCTTAATGTGGCTAATTTAAGAAAAGGGAATATAGATAGATGCGTGGATGACTGCTGACTGGACTAACTGACCTGAGCTACCGCTGCTCGTTCTGGGGATTTGTAACTGCGCATGCGCCAGTTAGAAGCCTCGGAGCCCGCTCTGCGCATGCGTAATTTGCTGTGCCGCACTAGTAGATAAAACTTGAACGATTAAAACATCGTATGAATAAATAATAATTGTAGAAGAGCATGAATGAAAAAAGGATTCAGAATATCTGCAGAAACTACAGTGGATTCACTGCACCTGTAGGGATATGACTATAGTTGGTATAGTTGGTTGGTGCAATTATTATCTACTATCTTACTAAAAATATCAGTACTTGTTTCATTTTGCTCTACTTTAAGAAACCGACAATGTAAATGTTTTGTACAGTCCCTATTTTCTTAATTTGTTACTGTATCTATAACTTCTGCACTTTATTTGCCTCTTTACTCGCACTTTAGTATTTTAATATTTTAATGTTTTGTTGTTTTACTGCTTGTTTGTTGTTGTTGTTCGTCTGTCTTGATTGTTATGGCGTTGCTGCTGCCTGTCTTGGCCAGGTCACCCTTGATGTTTTTTTTTTTTTTTTAATAAATAAAGTTAAATAATAAAAAATATAATTAATTTAGAAAAATTAATTAATTGAGTAATTACTCCATATTATTTGAGTAATTCAAGATATACATTTTTAAATAATTAGCTACTTAGGAATATATAAAGTAATTCAAATTAGCTCGACCTTTACCAGCTGCACCTTTAAAGCGATGTTTACACACTGACTGATCACTCCAATACAATCCATTCCAAAACTCTCCATGACTCATTTCACTTTGGTGGCTCGCGTATATTGTGATGATAACGCTTCATGTGCATAATATTTTGAGTTTAAATTTATTTTTGATATTGTGATATTGTCGTGAATTATTTTATTTTTGCCACAATAATCATGTAGTGAAAATCTGATATTGTGTTCTAATGCACAGATAAACACTTATTGTGCAAGTCCTAACACGCAGGTACTCAACACTGGCTTGTTTTTCATCAGATGAACATGTAAAGTGCTGTTGCTTGAGGAAGTATCATCTATTCATTATGGCAATGATCATTAACAGTACGTTCATAAATGTTGGCGCATGGAAGCCTCCATAGCCTCGCTGTTTCTTCCCACTGCAATTTAAGCCAATGTCTCAAAAGTATTTTATTTAAGATGGTTTATTGTCTGAATGACATGAACAGATCTTGCATCTTAAGGATAGCTAAACTGGTCCTTTCTTTCTTTCTTTCTTTCTTTCTTTCTTTCTTTCTTTCTTTCTTTCTTTCTTTCTTTCTTCACCTCTGCAGATCCATCCAGCCCCGCCCTCCCCAGCGTTCTCGCTAAACTGTGTCGTCAAACTGGGCAGATACAACCTTCCCCAATAGACCAATAGGAATGTGAGAACGGGGCGATTGACACCTAGCTGAAGAAAAACTGCGGGCTAGCTGTCACGGCGCGCGAAATATCAAAATTTCTATTCGGTGTATGGAACAGGCGGGAGGAAGAGAAGCAGTCGGGCTAAACGCTTTCTAAATGTGCTTCCCAAGTCTGAAATAGCCCTTGTCACGCAGACATTTAGTTTTCGACGTCTGTTGTGTTGCTGCCGAGTTTCGACGAAGCTTTGTCTCCACTAGTTTATGTTACACGAGCGTGGTGAAGTAAGCAGCGGACAAAGATGAGCCTGATCATCTCTCAACAACAGGTGAGAAAAGCATTTTTTATCAGTAACAAGCGTGGACATCCATCTATGCCAGTCTGAATTTATCAGACTGACATATTTGTTAGTTCTAAGTTAAGTTGAGTGTCAACGTCAAAAGTAAATAGTTCAAACATTGTTAGCGTTAGCCAGCTAGCTAGCACGCTAGGTTAGGCTTAGCCGGTTGGGATGGTGGTTGTCGACTTGGCCTGGTCGCGTCGATTAAATGCCCGTTAGTTAGGCGCTTTACTTTGTTAACCACAATAAAAAACACAAAACTAAGCAGACTGATCTCGGGGTTTAACTATGGGACTCGATAACGTGTGTCAGGAGTTTTTTCTTGTATGGTTCGTGTAAGTTAACTACAAACGCCGAAAGGAAGTGGTGTCGCCAGCTAACATTCGTGCTCATTGTTTGCTTTATTGCGGGGCGCCGCTGGCTTCATTGAACAGCCATTTGGGTGTCTGAAGTCAGACAGCCGCCCTCCATGCTTCATTTTAACTTTGCAAAGAAATGACCTTCACCCCGTGTTGTTTTTTTATATGTTAGAACTGTGCTAACTTCGAAAAAGTCACGCTATGAGTTTAACAGCTATCAGCGGTTCTAGTCTTTCACATTAACCGCGCAACTAATGCCGTGTACCTGCTGGATTTAAGTGGTGTAGCGTTAAAGAATACACATTTAAATAAATAACCCGGATCACTAACATTTGGTAGCCTGATCCTTTTTAGATGTAGAGCTGTATTGGACTGAATGTGGAGCCTCCTGTTTCCCCCCCAGTAAACATCATCAGACCAAATAGACTGCACTGCCCCCATACTGTATAAATATGACTTTCATGGTGAGTGAGTTCTGTTTTGTGTCTCCAGGCGGAGGGGCTCTCAGCTGTGGCCCAAACTGCAACAGAGAGTGATTCAGACAGCGGGATGGGCTCTCCAGCAGAGGAGATGGTCACAGAGACGGCTAAAGACAAAGAAGAGCTTCCAGGTGCAGCAACACAAATATAGATAATCTAGCCTAAGAGACTGGCTGTGTAATTAAGTAAACTTGTCCAAGTGCAAGTCAAGTTACTGCTGACATTTTGTGATTCACATGACTCACCCAAAGAAAAATCTGCCTGTATCAGCATTTTCCTGAAAATATAAATGCAAAGATCAAAAGACAGCATGTTCACACAGATTAGATGTGATAATTGCCACAGCTGATCACAAGGACCATCAGTGCACCCTTTGTTTCTAAATAATTTTTTTGTTTCCCAGATTCTGATGATGATGAAGACATCACAGTCCACAGAAAGCCTCATCGCAATGCCATTCAGGACAGTGACAGTGAGGAAGAGGAGACAGCTGCAGAAAACAGTGGCCACATGGCCGAAGCACTTGTCTTGTCTGCTTCCAGTGGAGAAGAGATGGAGGCAGAAAAGAAGGATGAGAGAAAAGAGAGAGGGAGTAAGAGTAAGAGAATAAGCCATGCTTTTGACAGTGAAGACAGTGAGCCTGAGCAAGGGAAACATGGAGAAACCAAGAGGCAACAAGAGGAGCTGAAGAAGGAAAGGAAGAAGAGTCAAAGGCATCGGGAGAAAAAGGAGAAGAATATCAAAGTGGTGGAGCAACTAAAGAAGAAAGAGCGGTTTGCTGAAATGGATGAGGTTAGTGCAGATTTTTCTTATGCTGCTTGTACACGGTGGTTCATTTAATCTAGAAATATGTGGAGAGAAAGAACAGTTACATTATAAAAGGTTTGACAGCAGCACATAAACCTTAAAGGTGTTATACATGTCACTATATATGTTTTCACATAGATCATTTTTGCATTCTCATTAGGAATGATCTTGTAAACCTGTAATTAGGTATCTGGTAATATGGGTGTAAACGTGGACCAGACATCCAAATCATCAAATTAGTTTCTACACAAAGTACCACATGTTGGAAATAAGCTAGAAACCGAATCAAGTGGCTGTGAATAAAAATATTTTACATGTGTTATGGTATATTTTTAAAGACATCTTTATTCCCATTTCCCCAGAGCACGCCTCTCCCTCGGGCTCTGAATGACAGTGGGTGTCTACTGGGCGACACAGACCTGTTTGACACTGGTCTGGATGAGGAGGAAGATGAGGAAGAGTCTCTGGAGGCCATCAGAGCTGCTGTCAAGCAAAAGAGGAAAAAACATAAGGTATTTGAGATTTGATCCATTTTCTGTTGATTATTGAATACTTCAACATCTTGTAAGTTGTAAGTTATTTGTTTGTTTCAGTTTTTGTGTGTTTTATGGGGAGCACTTCATGCACACTATACTAAAATGCCTTAACTGCTTCACCTACGCCTGCATGAAGACGCATTCGATACATGTGCACGTGTATTGTGAGTACACCAAATAATAAAGGGTGACGGGTGATAAGTGTCATGCCAGGTCAACTCAGCAGACGCCTGTGCGCACGCTCATATCAATGTACAAATAATTATTTACTTTATGATGACGAATTTTCGCAGCTGCTTCAGGCAGTCCATGTATTACCAGGAGAGACCGATGTGACAGTTTAGGCTGTTTCAGATACACATGCTGACATTAAGGCATCTGAAGCATTGGCTTTAGTATAGTGTAGAATAGTGACACACGTGTTAACACCTATAGCGTGGGAACACTTATAGTATAACTCATAACTAGAAAATGTCATTTTCCCCACTGCGCTTGGTTATTTTATTTATTTAATAAATAATTTCAGATAAAATCAGGAAGAGTAACCAAAGAGCTGCAGCAGGTCGTGGGGCAGGTGGCGCAGCGGGGAAAATGAAAGTTATGAGTTATAATTGTGAAGCGAAGCAGCTGTTAAACTCAAAATTTGTTATCATAAAGCAAATAATTAATTTGTACATTGAGACAAGCGTGCGCACAGGCGTCCGCTGCGTTTGCACGTGGCGCAGAACAAATGACCCCTCGCTATTAAATTTCCACAAATACTACACAGTGTGTGCCTGTACGCTCATGTAGAGCTTTACTTTACATTCACGTGTGATCTTCATGTCACATATTTGAGGCGTAGTTCATCCGTCATGTAGGCGTATGCACGACAGTGTGTGTCTGCGTGACTCCTATGTGGCACCCGTCTGTCCATTAAAGTAAATGGAATTTACACACACACGTTAGATGTTTGATGTCATCGCATAGGCCTGTACACATGTTTTTAGTATAGTGTGCTGGCATAAAATGCCGCCATGCGTGTGTCTGTGTGTGTGCGCGCGCACAGAAAGATGAATTTAAGCCTTATTTATGTTGGGACTGTTCTCAGCTAGTTTGAACACATTAATAGATACATACACATTAATACACATTAATAGTTTGTTGAATTGTTTTTTGGATACTGTTCATTGTCTACTTCTGTTTTTATGTTGCTCTGCGAAGTGCGTGGCCTGCATGTTTACATGAAAGGTGCTATATAAATAAAGTTTGAGTTTGTAGACAAGCCCTTGCATAATCAGTGTTAACTATTGCTGCAGGACCCTCTGCTGAATGAGGAAGAGGAGGAAGATGAAGAGGTACCAGAGAAGCCCCAGCGTGTGGTATGCTGTGCCAAAATGCTAGAATTGATTTCAAATGCTGTAAAATTAAAAACTGACAAAAGCCTTCATTCTAAATGTGTATGCCTGTTTTCAGGAGAGGAAAGCTGCACGTGCCAGCAAAGAGGCAATGAAGCAGCTCCACAGTGAGTCTCAGAGGCTGGTCAGAGGTCAGTTTATAAAGAACATTTCTGTTCTCTTCATGTGATGTGTGTTTAACAGTTTTGCCAATTGAACCTCAAGATGATGTAGTTTGGGATTTCAAAGTGTGGTTCACAGTTTAAAAGAGGAGTCTTGTGTCCTCTACGAGATTGCATCTTTAACACACTCCCCTGCCTTTGTAGAGTCAACACTGGGCCTGCCCTACCACATCCCTGAGCCGAAGACCATCGACCAGTTCTTTAAGAAGAGAAGCCGACCAGAGGGTCCTGCCATGGCGTTGTTAAAGTAAGGACAACTAAAACAGATAAAACACATACAAGAGCTATCTGCATTCACCAAAAAATGACTGAGTTAAATTTATTTTATAATAGACTGCTTACCTACCAAACACATTTTAGTTTAACTTATTTATTTCTGTCACACACAAAATCCAATCAAAAGTTTCAGGCTACCATATTAAACGAATTAATGATAATCTCCTCAGATCTACAAAGTATTCAGCCATGATGTTAGAGACACCGTCAGCACCTTCTCCTCCACCGCCACCTCCCATCAACCCACCCAGTGAGCCTCTACATCCATCTGCAAAGCAAGATTCTTCTCCCTCTCTAGACCTGTGTTCCACTCAGATCCAGCCCATACATCAACCAGCCGCCACTTCATCCCCGCAGCGGGAGAGCCTCAACCAGGGCAGTGAAATAACTGCAAGCCTAGATCTTAACCAGGAATCCAGACCAATCCTTTACCTCTCAGAGAGCCTGCAGGAGTCAGTCACAACAGATCAAGGAGTGAGTCCATTGGACTCTAGTGAACAAACCTCTTCTCCACCCATGGAGCAAAGCCAGACTGCAGTAATGTCTGACTGTGACGCCATGCAAAAACAATCTATATCTTTGGTGGAGCCTCTGGCTGCTCAGTGTGGGAGCGCCGATGCTGCTGCAGCAGAGCCTTCAGCACAACAACCCAAACCCAAGAGGGACAAACTGGCCATACTGAAGAAGCTTGGACTGGACCCCCCACCTGTTGCTAAATTGTGTCCAGATGACGGTGCCTTTGTTCAGCTGGAACCTCCACAGCTCAACCATGGTGGGTGACAAAGGATTTTTCAAGTTAGATGAACAAGATATCAGGAGCAAGAATGCATTGTAAATTAAATCAATCTTGTATTTATCTCTCCTTCAACTAGGTCTAGAGGCCTTGAAGGAACGTTACCTGCGGCATGTTAAGGCTCCCAAGCGCCCTCAAGGAGAGCGTACGATGCAGCTCGACATCATCTGCAAAGGCAGCACCCCTTCTGGTCAGGAAGAGTTGCAAACAGAGACTGTCGCTGTTACTGTTAAAGAGGGAGCAGAGGATACGGTAGTAACCAAACCAGGTGTGGATACACATGTGATGTGCAGGATTTTTGGAGGCTTTTTTTTCACCAATATTACCAACCTCCTGAAATGACCAATCTCCTCGTTTTAACAGGAGAGAAGCTGCTGACTCTGAAGCAGCGCCTGCAGATTGCCATGGCTCAAAAGAGACAGGAAGAGAGGGCACGCAAGGCCGAGCTGAATCGCCTAGACAATGAAGAATGTGGAGAAGATGAAGAGGAGGAGGAGGAAGATATGACAGATGAGTCTGAGGAAGAAGAGGTAAGATGATGTTTGTTTCTTGCTACTTTGAATCAAGAACAATCTGTGTTTTTATCCCTTTTTTTTTTACCCTTGTCAAAACCTGACCTTCTCTTTTCCCAGGGTGTAGATGACTTATTAGGAGGTGACGATGGTGAAGCAGAAGAGGAGGAGGAAGGCAGTGTTGCCCCAAGTATCAGGAGCCCTTCTCCTGTAGCACTGAATGGACCCTCGCCAACTCCTGACCTAGTTAACACAGATGGTACACTCATGCTGTTCCCAGGCAATTCCTGCTCCCGCACCGGGTATGTGTGTTTAGAGTTTCTGGTTTTGTCTAAACAAAATCTTCAAAAATGTCCCAAGAGTTAACCAGGTTGTTCTAATTCAGTAAAACATCTTGTAAAATAGATCTCTGCCACTGAAGGATTGCTGTGTACTTTTATCATTTCCATATTTGAATACTGTATGTTTTCTCTGTGTGTATAGGTATTAAACTTTTACATGCATTGTTCTTCTTTATAGTGATGGTTTAAGAAGGTCTGGTCCTCCTGGACAGGACAGCAGCAATAATAAGATGGGTGGGTAGAGTGAGTCATTCTGATTGTCCATATTTTAAAGCAGCCTATAGGGATCGTGTGTTTTTTCACATTTCTAATTTTTTAAAGTACTCAATTTGGAGCTCTCTCACTTTCTCACACTCATATTCTCGTCTTCAGAAGAGGATGACTCTCTGTCCCTGGTGAAGGACAACAGCCACAACAGCAGCTTTGAGCTGGCAGGATCTATGATAACCTCCTACCAGCCTGTCAATCATCAGCGATCTGCAGGAAGAAGCATCCCCAACTCCTCCATTTTTCGCTCCCCTTCACCCTGCCTCTTCAGACACAGCTACCTCGGCTCTGCTTCTAAGGTAGGTAGATTTTTCAGATCTCACCAGGGGTTTGAATTCTTCCAAACCCGCCCAGGTGTTGAACAAAAGTCTCTGTTCAAACTGATATACCACAGACAAGTCCACTTATGATAAAGGGAGGAACAGTTTTAATAATTATTATATTTCTAAAAAAATAGGTCATTACACAGATATGATATGTACACATAGATACTTGCATATAGATATACATATTTACACTTACACATTTATGTATTTACACATACAAAAGCAAACATGCCAGTGCAGTGGTGAAAGCTTGGACCTCTTCTGACTAAAAAAAAAAAACAAAACAAAAAAGGAGATTGAATTTTCTATGCTTTTTTTCCCTCCTCAGAGTTCAGGCAAGGTCTCAGAGCCTTCTCTCTGCCTCCCAGTCGAGGACTCCCAAGACTTGTATGCACCGCCATCCCCAGGAGCAGATTCGGGGGCCCTTGGTGGAGCAGCATCTGGCCCTGGTCTGGGAGGAGACTCCCAAGGTCGCTTCTCTCTGGAGGACGATACTCATTCCCAGTTACTAGATGCAGACGGCTTCCTGAATGTGGGGCCTCGCCCCGGTGCACCACGCTCCCACAAGAGGCAGCTGATCCTAGACAGCCTGGATGAAAACGCAATGGATGCCAACATGGGGGAACTGTTGGGGTTGTGTTCGGGTGTTTTTGGGACGGCAGAGGACGGCTCAAGTGGGACAGCAGGCCATGGAGCAACACAGGAGGATGAGTTGCTCGGGTTGTGTTCTGGAGCATTTCCACCAACACAGGCAGGAGAAGAGCAGATGGAAAGTGACAGGAGTAAGGAGAGAGGACAGGATGAAGAATCTGATGATACCATGGATCAGCTGCTGGGCCTGTGTTCAGGGAAATTCCCTAGTCCAGGTAAAGGAGTGCTGCTCCTCTTATTTTCTCTTAGAACACATGAACTTTGACTTTTATATTTAATATTTCATTAGCTATGGTGGCATGTCTGCTTAATAGCTCATTAATTAGCTATTTAATTGATCGTAAGCCAAACCGTAGATTTTTATGATAACGTTATTGTAAAGAGAAATGAAAAGGTCTGATCACTATGAGGAACCTCAAGGATCTGTAACCCTCACTAAGCTTTGAGAATATTCTAGTATCGCTATCAGTTTGTAATATTTGTCCTTTCAGTTGCATGGTATTGAGGTTTATCTGCTTTGCTGGCAATTTCAGGTTCTGCTCACACAACTTCACCAGCAGACAGGTACAGTACATTTCAAAATCCTTTTTATAAAGGAGTTCTTTAACATATAATTGAAATATTTATATGCAGTGTAAGATGCTCATAGTGATTTTGTGCATAAAGTAAAAAGAAGCCAGAGGTAGAAGAACAACTGCAGGAGCAGCAACAGGAGGAGGAAGAGGAGGAAGAGGTGGAAGACTGCGAGTTCCGGCTTCTGTCAGATGTGGAAAGTCATAGTGAACAGGTAAGATTAAGTCAACACAACATTGTCTCTATTGTATATCAATAGCATACAGGCTGTTTGTCTTAATGACGCAAATAACAAGTGAGTTGTGGATTTATAGGAGGACAATGATGAAGATGGTGGTGAGGAAGAGGACCATGATGTAGAAGAGGAGGAGATGCAGGGCATGTTTGCACCACGTCAGGTCAAGAAAAAGAAGAAAATGTAAGTGTAGAATCAAATAAAACTCTTTGTTTTCATGCATACATAATTCATTTTTAATGTTATTAAAATGTTATAATCATGTTCTTAACTCTCGGTAAGCCACACTATAGTGCAGGTTTTAAATCATGTCAATCCCGTCACAGGCGTATGACCGACTATGTGGACTCTGAGGCTGAGCTGTCAGGCAGTGACTTGGGCAGCGATGATGAGGACGAAGGTGGAGAGAACGAATACGAAGAAGAGGAGCTTCTGGAAGAGCTTCCCTCTGATGAAGAGCTGCAGGACCAGGTCAACAAGATCCACATGTGAGTTACACATCTTATTCTGTTCGGAGCATTTTATTTCTGCACACTTCAGTAAACTCTCTGTTACAGTTGTAAACACAGCCTCATTAATCAGGATTTGTGTTGTGGGTCCTGTACTGTCTGAACAGACTGTGCGTGTGTGACTGTCCCCTGTTAATCCACTAATAACAGGGATATCTCATAATAATAATGCAAGTTGGCTACCTTAAAATGTATCAGTTTAAACTGAAAATGTTCCTACAGGAAGCAGATAATGGATGATGACAAGCGTCGTCTGAGGTTCTACCAGGAGCGTTACCTTGCTGATGGTGACCTGCACTCTGACGGCCCAGGACGAGCTCGCCGCTTCCGCTGGAAAAATATTGGTGAGTTTACAGACTATTATGTACTGTTGTACTGTTGTGTAATAATGATTTGATTGGAATTGAGACCATAGTAGAGTAGAAGATCGTGTTTGTGTTTCATCTTTTACATATTTGTTACATATTATTTCAGTTCAGTGCAACTTTAAATCTCAGTAAATCTCAAAACAGTCGAAGGCTAAAATGATGTGCGGTTGCTCATGAAGACAAAAATGAAACTAAATCTAAAACCTTGAATGTGTGGGCAAATGGATTCAGTTGGATGCTTGAACCGAGTCATTCAAATCTTGTTTAGGTTCTCTAGACTTCCTCCAAAGTTGCTTCAACAAGTCATTCACAGATTCTTTCTGAACTCTTCCTCCAGATGATGGTTTCGACATGGACAGGATGGGAGCAGAGGAGGAGGAGGAGGAAGATGATGGCATGGATCAGTCTGAGGTCCAGAGAAGGAAAGAGAGAGTGGAGAGGGAACAGTGGCTCAGGGAACAGGTATGTTTTTAAATGTATTTTAATAATATACACAGCACAGACCACAGAAAGAACATCCGTGTCATACAGGACCCATGTGGCTGAGTCATCCCTGCTCCTCTGCTCCTCTGTGTTATTTTGTCTTCATTCCTTTCTCTGTCCCTTCTCACAGTCTGAACAGAATGCCAAGAAAGGCGAAGATTTGGATGTAGATGATGAGAAGATTGGAGAGGAAGACAGTCATTTTATGAAGCTGGCCAAGAAACTGACTGCCAAGACTCTGCAGAGAAAAGGTCGGTTTGATACGTGTTTTTGTCCAGTAATGACCACACTAATCATCTTGCGTAGCAAACAAGTTGGTGGAAACAAAACATTGGAAACACAACCATCGGACAGGTCAGTCCATAGTTTGGGAGCAGTGGCTCTGTGTCTAATCTGAACTGTCTCTAAAGGCCGTGGAAGCACAGATCAGAGAAATGTGTTTTTAGAATCTAATCTTAGTTTTAGTTCCTCTGATGTGCTTTTTGATGTACTTAGCGCTGTCAGTTGAGAAGGAAGCTGTTCACCTGATGTGTGACAGGCTTTGAAGATGAAACACACTCACTCGCACTCAATTGCAGCAAAACTTTGGCATGTGTCCCAACAAACTAAACTTAACTGGAGACCAAGCAGGAGGCGCTGCTGTACTGACATTGCTAAATGGCAAGTTGCTTCAGAGTCCATTTCCAGACAGTTATGGCATTCTTGTGTTCCTGGAAAAAAATGTGACAGCAAGTGAGCGGTTACATGGAATGATGATGAGTTTTTGTTGCTGGCCCCTTCACATCCTCAGCTCCAGATGATAAAGTAGCTCTACAGAAGCTCGTTAGTCAGCTTTAAAGGGCTCTGCTGTATTTTTCAAAATAAAGCTCCTTTACGTCAGTGTATCCAGATTAAACATGACTACAAATGTTACAATAGAATAAAAATGATCATCTTCAGATAAGTATTTTTTAACAAATTAAAAAAACTATTTACACCAGAGTCTCCAGCAGCACCACAACCAGAAAAGAAGACCATACCTGCTCTCAACCCCTTCCAGAGACCTGCACAGCCCTTACAGGTACGCCCCAGACCAAAATAGTAATATTATTAATTACTTTTTAATAACATTTAGTAACATTTTTAGCCTGATAACTTGATTTTGTGTGTCATTTGAGCCACATGCTGTAGTTGGGAGGATTGTTAACCTATCAAGTGTAAGGATTTGGTTTGTAGGTAGCTTTCTGTGGACCAGCTGGTGAGACCAGTGGACAATAGAGATCAGTTTTGTGCCTCTACTAAATGAAAACCTCTCACAGGTCACTGTGATTGACTGTGAAGGTCAGTGTGAGACTTATGTTTTATTGATTTCTTTCAGGTGAGGAGAGGGTCACTACTGAGTCAGCCTCAGTCCGTCCTCCAGAAACTGGCTTCCATCTCAGAGGGGAATCCTCTGGCGCCCAGAAACAGCAGAGGCTTCCTTTTTCAAACTCTGTCTCCTGAGAAGGACAACTCAAACTCCGATGCTCCCCAGAAACAGGTGAATGAGTGAAGGTCACAAACGTACGTGTTCATGCAGGTGTAGGAGCTGAAGGAAGGAAGAAGCTTGAAGGAAGGAAATCATCCGGTTATACACTGTATATTGTGTAAAAACTTGGATTACAGTTTTGATTAGATAAAGGCTTCAAAGGAGTGAATGGAGAAAATTATGTCATATTTCAAATTGCTGCTGTCATGTTTCAGATGATGAAATAACCTTGTGAGAGCAGGATCACAGTTTAACTAGTAGCCAAACCATTTTTTTTCAGGCTATCAGATAAATGTTTAATATTTCTGGTAGAACACTGTGTAGCAAATAGTGAGTAGAAAGGTGGTAAGTCACGTGTTTCCTCTGGTTTGATCTCACTGATCTAAAATGGGCACAAAAACAAAATACTTTCCCCAGATCTACAGAGACTGCTTGATGTGATGGTCATGAGTGTATTGATTCACATGTCTTCTCTGTTTGAGACACTAGGTGGCATCAAAGCCCACTGCTCTGATTGCATAGCACAAAGTACTAATTCAAACATGGCAGTGATGTTTGGCACTTTCTTTCATCACCATTAAATCCATTTATTTATTTGTTTTCAGATGCATTACTTATAGTTGAAGCACAGAAGACATGTATTCATGTGTTCTCTCCTGCAGTCCATTTCTATTGAGAGCTTCGGTGTCCTGAGAAAGATTTAATTTTGTGTTTTGGGCCCTCAGATGATGAAGAAGAGGGGACCGGTGGGTGCAGTGAACCCAGCAGCAAAGAGGGTCTGCAGAGAGAACAAACCTGCTGGACAGACTTTAGGACCCCAGAGGAGTATCTTCAACTTCCTGGGCCACTGAGGTCACTACACACTGCTGCTTGTTTATGTTGCCTTAAAGTGGTAAACTAAAGAGTGCCACTGACATTAGATGTTTCTGTGTGTGTGTGTTTGTGTGTGAGATCAGAAGCATTCATCTGTCTCATCTTACTTGACTGACTGACTGGACAGAATTCCATTTTAAAATGTTTTATCATGTAAATAGGGTTGATTTTGTTTTTAATAGTTGGGGAGTTTCTGTATGATCTTAAATGTTTTCCATTGTAAATAAAAGTGTATTTTAAGACGTTTATTGCTTCTGTTCAACTTTTCCTCTGTCACACTATTTGGTAAATACATTTGCTTCAGACATTGATGCCTCTTCATCATGAATTCAAACTATGAGAGCCATAATATCATAGACCTCCAATGCTGTGTACAGTATGTTGTGTTCCAGCTGGCCTGTCTTGTGATGTTCTGCTACACGTTCTTTTTTGGTTTTGGTTTGGTTTGCCTCGTTGCTTCTGTTTCATGTACCACTTAGCAACCACTTTCCCTGCACACATCACCATCTAACTTTAAACAGGAAAAGTGTCTTTTACAATAATCTCAGGACTGCACACAGCAAAGGTCAGTGGAAACCCTTATATAAACTATTAGGCGTCATAAAACAGAAGAGAACTGAAGTCGTGTTTGTGGGAGAATTTGCTGGAAAGTTTCTCACCTGTCCTTGGCTGTAGATGTCCACACGTTGGGACGCCTCACTCTTTATTTCACTTTTTCTTCCTGGTTTAAAACATAATTGCAGTTTAGAGACTAATGATTTGGTAAGTGGCTAATATTAGGCCCGCATTAGAGGGAGGGTCTCCTAACGAGCCCTTTCATGTCTCTCCATCTCATTAGAAGCCCCGGTGATTAGGAAGAGGTCCTGGGGTTAGGAATGGGCGCAGGAGGCCCCATTACACATCATTAAGGGCCAATGCCAGGAGGGTCTGGAACGAACCCCATGGTGGGCCCCGCCTATTGTGAGCTGTTGTACCTGCAGGCAGAGAAGCTTAATTCTGCTGTTGTTAAAGCAGTGATTACATTTTTACCTTTAGTCAAAGTGTTTACGCCTCAGTTTGCTCTTAGAACCTCACCGGATCTCTGAGATTTGAAGAGCCCAGAGGCTTTGGGCAAAGGAATAATATGATTTTGTTGTGTGGAGCTGCATTCATCATTATCTTTGAGCCATTACAATGCAATTAATGCAGATAAAGACTTGACTCCAGATCCTTAGGGTCTGTTTGCAGGGTCAAGAAATCAATCCTAATTAGAATTTAATAGCAGTAATGTCTTTGCAAGTTTGAAAGTAATTCAGCTTTGTGTCCCTCCTTCTCTCTGTCTGCATCAACGACACACCCGCTCCAAACTGAATTTCACAACTTTGTTTAACCTCAAGAGGGAATTATGAGGTCAGCACTCTCAGGTCACTTCACACTTGAAAGAGGAGGAAGGTTACATGTTTTGGCATCAAGGGCCCAGCTTCTAAATATCTAGAGGACATAGATCTGGCTTTATTCAGATTATGAGGAGGAGAGAGGGCAGAGGGTGGAATAATTGAAGAGAAACATGAGCTGGAGCACCCAAAGGGGGTGTGTGCACTTGTGTCATGACGTATGCACTGTATGTGTGTGTCTACTCACATCTATGCCTAAAATAAAAGTGTGTAATTAGTGTGCAAAAGAGACCGCGTGCTGGCTTAGTGCTTCAATTTAGCACGTCTTGGCTGATTTGGCTGTTTTTTTAGAGCGCTGGCTGTGAGCTGAAGGTCCAGCAGGCTTCTTTTACAGTCTCTGTGCATCTCAGCACCAGGGATCTGACAGTGTAGCCCGTGGGTGCAGCTGGACGCCCTCGGCCGCTGTCACAGCCGAGACTGGTGCTGGAGCAGATGTGGAGCCGAACTGAGAGAAGTGGGTCACGGTGCTGCAGGCTGTGGACATTTCAAACAAGGTTTTATTATGCACAAGGTAAAGTCATGCTCCTTTTTTAGTCTGTGTGTGTGTGTGTGTGTGTGTGTGCAAGAAAAGGGTCGATGGTGTCGGGTGTTAACATTACAATAATCTGTCCTCCCCCAGGAGGCCTCACAGACGGCCCTCAGTCCTCAGAGTTCATCTCTCTCTATCAGTGTCCTCTGTAGTCGTCTTTTGTAACTTGGGTTTTTCTGTTTTAGAGAGAGAGAGATGGAGGGAGAGATGATTTTGCGCGTGACGAGGCCTTAGGCAGACGGCTGTGTTTGATGTATTTTTTATGTGCTTAGGCTACTAGTGAACGATGAGGAGGGGAGGGCAGGGAGGAAGGACGCCTGGAGCTGATGCACTTGAATGGGGATGTTGTTGAAGGAGAAAGAGGGGGGAGGAAGATGGGGATAGATGTGTGTGTGTGTTAGTGTGTGTGTGTGTGTGTGTGTGTGTGTGTAGGAGGAGGATGAGAGCAGTGTGGAGACATACAGTGAACACTTGTTAAGTCTGTCTGATGTAGCTTCTCTATACCACACACATACACAAACACACACCTAGAAAACATGATTGCATGCGCGCACACACACACACACACACACATTTAACTGCCATGCCCTTAGATCTGAGATTGACAATCACAAAAGCAGCCAGTCACCAGATTGGTGAAATATCACACTGCAACAAATTCTGCAGTCCTCCCATTGCAGGAGATATGATGTTGCTGTTCAGTGTTGCATTATGGGTAAAGTTTTGATGTCTTAAGCACACCTGTGACTGTAGCCCTAACCACAACAAAGATTCACCCTCACACTCAGTGTTTGTGTGGTGTTTACTTCAAATCAACTGTGTGACTTCCTCCATTTCCCAGAGTGTTGTTGGGCGTGACCTTGCTCGTTGAATTCAAGAAAAAGAAGGTGCAGAGAGAAATCAAACACACACTGCAGCTGTTTTTTCCCAGGTCCCTCCTTCTGAAAGCATCATGACCTCCCATAGTTTGTCCTCTGATCACACTCGTCTTTTTAAACTTTGGATGTCACAGTGTATCTTCCAGTCCAACTCCAATGTCTTTAGCTGCGCTGAACGTGTTGTGTAAATATTATATCACTCAATATAAAACTCGATGCAGTAGAAATATGAATGTATTCATTTGCACATGAAAACATAACTCATCTCTTCTTATTGCCATCTCACTGTGATGTTTGAGCTTCATCGGGCAGAATGACGTACAGTATGGGCAGAGTTTAGATTTTATGACCTCATATGTAGAGTGGAAGCTGTGAGTGTGACATGACACATCCAGCACACAAACATGAGGGTCCAGCAGTTAAACCTTTAACACTAACAATATTTTCATATTTGTAGAATCCAGACATTTCAATGGAGTAGATATGATTGAAAAAATGTACTTTTTTTGTAAAAAAAAAAAATCAAATCTTTTCTATCTTTAACTTTATGGACTCATCAGTGTGCATATGTCTCTTGTATATGTGGGATTTTCAATAACAATGTAGGATGAGTCATGAATTCTGTTTTACTAACACATCACTGATTAAGTTATGTGATTAGTTCACACTTTTAATAGATCATCAGTGAAGGGACATGAATTCGCATCTCAGTCATTTCTCAACATGTTAGCTGCATTTAGCTTCTATAAACATTCACTGATGTAACTTTATATTTACAGTCTGTGACTGGAGGAAGTCACTTTGATTAGTGGTGACCACATAAACTCATAGAAACCTGGTCATGTATTATCATGACACATTCATTGATGATGCAGTATGATGAGTCATGCTTTAGTTATATGATGTGTATCATTACATATTTGTATGCTGCTCATTAATGCGTAATAATAACGTGTTTAAACTGACCTGCCTCTGTTTACTTCTAAACACTGTTATAAACAGAGTTTGTCCCGCAGGGCTGAGTATGGGCTCTGTATGTGACTAAACCATGTGATCATGTGAACATCATGCCATCATGTGGCTGTTGGACCTGTACTCCATGCAAAGAAACAATCCAGTAAAAAAACAAAGGCATCATATGAACATTACAGCGCTCTGTCCTCACATTGTTTCTGTTCACTCTGCTTCCCGTCCCCTCCAGTCCCAGCCCAGTTTAGGAAGTCTTATGAGTCAGCTAGTCCTGTTTGTTTTTTTCCCTAGAATCACCGTGACAGGGAGAGGATGGGAGAAGGGGGAGGAGGAGGAAGAGGAGGAGAGAGGAAGAGTAAGATAAACATCACATAGGAGGGTCGGAGGAGGGGGAAATTGGGAGGGCGCAGTGTCCAGCTTCTCCACGAACAGCGAAGCAGAAAGGTAAGAAGAGACAGAAGATCATCAATGTGTGTGTCACTCATTTGCCTTTTTGAAGCCACAAATAGGAGATGAAGGAAGTGAGTGAGGCTGTTTGTCCTGAGCTCACAGAGGAGGCGCACTGATAATGGGGTGAGCGTTACATAACGCCTGCGTCCATCAGATAAGCTGTTTTTTCTCTCATTTGGTCCCGTTA
Source organism: Nibea coibor (assembly GCA_023373845.1). Lineage (NCBI taxonomy): Eukaryota > Metazoa > Chordata > Actinopteri > Sciaenidae > Nibea > Nibea coibor. The sequence continues at coordinate 694,530 of CM041735.1, read as the reverse complement.
ACGGAACGTGGAGTGTTTTCCTCGCTGTCTGGCTGTAGATGGATCAGCATGTAACTGTGACGTGTTTTTTATTTTTATTAATAAGCCGTAAACATGAAGCGGCTGCGCGCCATCAGTCGCCTGTTCTGTGTTGTGTGCCGTCGTCCGTGCAGAGACAGACATCTTTTTATTCAGATCAGACACGTCCAGCCAGCAGCTCGCCTCCTCTGGTATTATCTCCTCTTTTCTCATGGCGTCTTGATGTTTTTTTTATGATTAATGCATTCATATATCTATGAATATATTGACAGAAACCTGTCCGTGCACAGACTGCGCGTCATTCTGAGACGCTGAAGGTTATTTTTATTGATATGAAAATAAATCACCTCTGCGGCGCAAATATGTCGATTTTACACCAATAATCCGTTTTTTTCCCTCGTCAAGCATCAGTCTGTGCGCGCTCCCGACAAAGCCAGCGTCACTGCCCTTCAGCACCACGTGAACGCTCCTGTATTCGGTGGGGTGGGGGGGTTGGCAGCCTGAAGTCAGGATTAGAGAAATTTCCATTTTGAGGAGACATGTAAACATTTGATGTTAATAGAAGTGGAGCGTGCAGATAAATTAACATGGAGTCTGAGAGTGTGTGTGTGGTTGGGGTGTGTCTTCTTTGGTTCATCCTGTTCCCTCATGTTCTGTTTTCATGTTTTGAGTACACACTTTGCAGATCTTTACATTTCAGTGTCTCCGGCTGTTGATCACTTTGTTTGTGTGTCTTTGTTTCACTCATGTTTGTACTAAACCAGCTGGCTGAGGCGGTGAAATCGCTGTCAAAGTCTGATGCTGCAGCTGAAAGCTTGGCTTGTTTTGACTCTTGAGCCTCTGGAAAGTTCCATTATCCGAAGACTGCAGAGTTTACACAGAACAGAGATGGATTAACAAGCAGTGCTCTGTGTGGATTTCAAACTCGTGAGACAAACAGGAAGACAGAGCAGCTGTGAGGAGGACAGTGTGAACAAACATCAACACAGGAGGTTTAAAGACTCTCTGTGCTTTATAGACGTTGATCTTCACCACTCGGCCACCAGGACACCTTTCTATGGATACATTGTGATCCAGGCCTTTCACATTGATGCTAAAGATGACGTTGACACTCTCATGAATTATGTATCCTGATTTAGTGTACTGATATGAAATTCTACTTTTTGCTGCTTAGAAGGAAGTAAAACAATTTCACACTGATGATGAACTGTTTTCCATTTTTTCTGTTCCTTGTCGTTTCAGTGAGTCTCAGTCGAGGTCAGTGATGCTTCACCATCAGGACCAACCTCTGAACTTGGCCTACGGAGGGCAAAGAGGCTCCAACAATGGCTCTTCTTCCTCGCTGCGAAACAGGAAGTGTGATAAAGACGGCAACTTCAACTTCCTGCCAGGCAAAGACGATGATGGCTTCACAGGCAATGGAGGAGGAGACGAGAACCGAAACCAGGTGCGCCCTCGCAACTTAGGCCCGTTGGGTCGTGACCCTCCAAACTCATCACCATCCACCGGGTATCACCACAACTCAGGGATTCTGTCTCCACGCTCCCGTCTGCCATGCTGGAGCCCCCTGGAACCGCTGCCGGAAATCGAGAGTGGAGATGACGGTTACGGCCGAGTGCCCCCTGATGGAGCGGAGGAAGGTAGGATGGAGGAAGAGGTGAGGAGGGTGATCATGAGCCAGAATGAGGAGAAGCAGAGAGGGGAAAGAGAGCAGCAGAGGAGGAAAAGCAGCTTGGGTGTCAGAGGAAGAGAGGAAGAGGAAGATGAGCCGGGGCTGAACAACAGTGATGAATGGGGCGACTGTGACTCAGAATCTGAGTACAGCTACCAGTCTGGTGGCAGCATGTCCTCCCTTAATATGGACAGTGGAGGAGAAGGCATGCTCATGGGAGGCTGGGACCGCATCGGAGTTGGGGAACCAAAATCCAACCACCAGGAGAGTGACACACCCAGAAACAGCAACAAAGAACCAGATGTGAGACACAGAAGCCGCAAGTCACTGACAGGAAGCAACCTGGGAAATGTTCTGGAGGAGGGCGCAGAAGAGCAAGATGATGATGATCGGTCCTCAGACTCTGATGGCGAGCTGCCAGAGCTGATGGATGCAGTGTGGACGCTGCGAGACCGTGAGCGCTTCAAGGCCCAGGAGATGGAGAAGCACCAGGCACAGCTGACCATGTACCGTCGCTTGGCACTGATCCGCTGGGTCCGCACCCTGCAGAGTCATATCCAGGAGCAGCAGAACCGCCTGCAGTCCAGCTTCGACGTCATCCTCACACAAAGGAAGGAACTGCTGCGCATGGGCGCGGCAGCTGCTGTGGCCAACGCCACACCTGCTGCTGCTGTCAGCCAGTCATAAAGAGAGCAACAGGAACAGCATTTTGTTGTTTTGTTCCCGAAGACATTTCCTCAAAAATAAGACAATCCAATCATCCTGTCTGCCATGCTTTGAGCCCCATAGTCATGTTTCTGATTGTAATGACACAAGAGCTTGTGTTTTTGTTGATTTTCTTTACTGGTGTCCCACACAGGGCATCAATTAATGTATCAACTGAAGACTGGACCCAACTCCTGCATCAAAATGTATGATTTAGGATGTATGCTGGTCAAAGCAACGAGATGTTGAACTTTGTTGTGAGATTAATATCAAAAATCTTGTGTGTGTATGCTGTTCTTCTTTATCTTGACCTGTTCGTAGAAAACATCTGATGTACCAAAAAAGAATCATGTAGATTGACATTGTTAGAGATGTAGAGATTTATACCCGGACATCATGCTGTGTACATAGAGATCATAAGTAAATTAAAAGAACGAATGAAACAATCTTAATCTGAGCACGTCTGTGTCTGTTTATTTGCACATCTCAGATCTAATGACATTTGAGCTTTTGCAATCAAAATATTAATAAATGAATCTGAGGGGAAGTCCAAGGACTTGGCTGATGAAGCCTCTTTTTAGAGCCCAGAGGCTTCATTCATTCCAGATCAGCATGTTGAGTTCAAGGAGCAGGTTTATCAAAGGCCCCTCGGTGCAGATATGACTAAAGAAGGGCAGTTTTTATCTTCTCAAGCTCTACTTGCTGTACCAGAGCCCTCCAGCAAATGACCTTTCAGCTAACAATTGCCTCTTTGTCAGCTGAACAAAGTTGGTTTGTATCGGCTCATCACACGGGGTTTGGAGTGTGTGTTCTGCGGGGAGCGTGATAGCCGTGTGAGGCTCCAGCGTCAATCTGTATGGGCATGGCTGCTGCCGCGGGCGCTCCGAGATCATCTCACCTCCCTCCATGTGCGTGGATGTCTGTATGTTCACAGAGATACCACACTATAATCTCCATCCAGAGCGAGTCAGTGGGGTCCCCCCCCCCCCCAGTCAGCCTGCGCCCCGAGGGCCCTGCAGGTCCTATCCGACCGCGGTGAACAGACGCCGGTCCGGTTGCGCGCAGGAGAGCCAAACCCCGGGGCAAGTTTGGGATAATCCCCGGTTCTGCCTCCTAACTAACTCCCGTTTATTTTCGAAGCTTATCGCCTCTTGTGGACGCAGGCATCGCAGTGAAAGTCGGAGTCCATTTACATATTGATCCCGTGTTCGCTGGCTGAAGGTGGATGTTTGAGAGGCATGAAAGCGCGAGGATAACATGTTAACACCACAATGGTGAGTTTGTCTGAAAGAGGACTCCGGGGAGGAACAAACATGTCTGTGACGGTGATTTCAGGGTAGCTAACCCTAACCCGAAGAAAGCTCATGAAACACGGAGATAAGTGAGCAGCTACAGCCACTCAGTGCCTGATCACTGCCCCAGGAGGCAATGTTCCCAAAATGTACAGGAACACACACATCAGGTCAAAATAACGAGACTCTCCATCAGATCGACTTGTATTAATTCTAATCATTTATAAGAGTCACGTGTTTTTCACTATGTAATAAGCAAACTTTCTATAAGTTCCATAAATATGAGCATTTCGATGCACTTTTCAAAAGGTCAGAGGTCAAACGTTCCCATGAGCACAAACAACCTGACAAAGGAACTGTTGTTCTTATTCATGTTTATAGCTTATCTATGAAGCTTTATGAAGCCGTTTGTTATTTTATGCATCATGTTATTATGCATCTGAAGCTGTGGAGGACTCACGGCCCTCACCCTGAACTCAGGTGCAAATCTGCTAATTCAGTCAGTCACAAGAAGAAAACACAAAACACACAGGCACGTTATCAAAAAGCCTCAGCACCTTCTCCCTCCACACTCAATTCTAACGTCTCAAGGCTTTTTTCCCTCTCCCTCACTGCACTGCTTTCATCACAGAGTCAGGTTACATTTCAGGTTTCTTTCACTCAAGAGATCAGATGATATTTTTCTGTTTCTGAGCTATTTTGATGTTTTTCATGTTCCAAACAGAAACATGACATTTCTTTACCTGACCTCCTCAATACAGAGAGCCCTGACTACACATTCATCTGACTGACTGACTGACTGCACAGTGAGAGTTACAATAATTCAGTTTGTTGATTTCCACTGTGGCCCTGCTCATGCATCAATAAACACACATAATATTCATTTCTTCTTTATATAACTACACAAATATAAGCTGTTCATCAGAAAACACGTTATTTTCTTCCTAATATCAAACAGGCTGCAGATGTTCTCTGGTGTGATTCATTGAATGTTCTAGTGTTCTACAGCAAAATCAATCATGACAGCACAGTCTAGTTATTTTAAGATGGTTATTGTGGGCTGACCTGTGAACCTGTGAGCTGACTCTTGAAGAAGAAAACACTCTGTCATTACAAAATGTGTGTGTGCGTGTGTGTGTGTGTGTGTGTGTGTGTGTGTGTTTGAACGCACACAGAGCTTCTTTATAAGAGCAGTAAAGAGTGTCCATGAGGGGGAGACACTCCATCACAGACACTCAGATCAAACTTTCACCTGCTGACGTTTGTGTGCAGTGGCACCAGGGGGCAGCAGAGTGCACGTGTGGATCATTAGTGGTGTGCTTAAAGGGGGACCAAATGGATCTATGAAAGGGTCCCCATTGGGCAGATTGTTATTCTCTACATGGTGAATGATATAATACAACAGGTCCCAACCTGAGATCACGACCAGGAGAAATTCAAGAGGTCATGGGGTGGTTAATGGAAGGGGAACAAAGAAAATATGTATTTCTATTACACAAAGCTGGGTTTAGCTAAGAAAGAAAGAAAGAAAGAAAGAAAGAAAGAAAGAAAGAAAGATGAGTGTCCTTCAGTTATTTTGTCTTCCTTCCTTTAAAATTCCTCTAAAAAGTAACTACTTCCTGCAGGAACTCATGTGTCGACAGTAAATTCTATAATCAGCCCCATGTTTACTAATAATTCATAGAGAAAAATAGGATTATGCTGTCAAATGTGCATCTGCTCTGAAAGTGATCTAAAACATGTGTGACATCTTTCTGATGTTGTGTTACGTGCAGTTTTTATCTCTTCATTCTATTGAATCCTGTTCCAGCTCTTCACTGAACACACTCTACACTGAGGGAAATATTCAACATTTAATGAATAACATATTTAGTTCTGTGGGTTTGACATATATTTGGCTGCACGCACTAAAAATGACTGGGTCAAAATTGATCCAGTAACCAAGCAGTGGCTGAACTTTACCCAGCACACATGGTTAGACTAACCAACAGTATAATACCAACAGTATTATAAAATAAGACGGGGTCAGTGTGTAAAGTTTATTCTCTGTACTGTAATGAAAGCAGTCCTCTGCTGTGTCTTGTATGTTCATGGCCATGTGAAGCTTTAATTCGTCCCGTCTACAGACAGTTCTGTCACTCTCTCCCACTAAAAGTCCTTTCAGATTAAGACTCCTCAGGACCAAAGCTGAGACCTTGCATTTAGACACCCTTGACATGAAAAGTTTGGGAATCCCTGCTGCAGCCTCGGCTTTAGCTGTTGTGTGGAGCTTTTTTCCGAACACAGAAACACATATATACCCTATCAGACTCTCTCTCTCTTCCCTTCTTCACTCTGCCTGATGTAGTGTGACAGTGTGTTCGCCCGCAGCACTCTGCTGGCGTGGAAACAATCAGCTTTGACAGAAAGGGGGTGGTGATGGTGGGGAGGAGGATGGAGGGAGGTAGAGGAGTAGGGAGGGATGAAGGGAATGGGAGGGTTGAGGGTGGGTGGAGGGGAGGCTGCGGCCCGAGGCCTGTGTATGATGAACTGGATAGAAAACCTGTCGTCAGAGGAGAAACAACACAACACATGGATAGATAGATAGATAGATAGATAGATAGATAGATAGATAGATAGATAGATAGATAGATAGATAGATAGATAGATAGATAGATTTGACTTCATTTGACTTGAAGACTACATTGAAGGACAAAAACAGGTCAAACCCTCCTTCATAACGTGATGTTTCTTGACCAAATCATCTAATAATGTCTGTAACAACCTGTTGACTGAAACAAAACCACAGAGCTGTTGAGGCCTTCGTGACCTCTGTCTCAGTCACCCACTTGACTCTACAGACTAACTCAGTTAAAGTAATCAGGTCCATTATGAGGGCGCCTCTCAGCATGCTGCGTCTTGTCAATGTTTGATGTGTGTGTGTCTGTGTGTGTGCGTGTGTGTGAAGGAGGGGTGCTGCTTCAGCTGCCTCGTCTGCTATAACCAGCTAATAAATATGAAAACAGCAGGTTAAAACTTTTTTATTCGTCTCGTGCCTGAAAGGATTAGACCCTTCAATAGAGTCCCATGAAAAATCCCCCAAACCTCATAATGCCCAATGTTGTCCCATAAAACTGTGTTGGACAAAAGAAAGAGAAAGGGGGCTTTTTCACGCATAAGGGGTTTTCTCAAGAGCACATTGAGGGGAGCCCCGGCCGGGACCCGCCCATAGATTATCTGGCTGTCAGTGAAAGCACGGCTGGGAGCGGCAGGTGCGTGTGCCAGGCACGGGGGGTCGTGGGGGGCCCCGGTGACCATGCAGAGGGTGGTGAACTATGGAGAATGCTACGCAGCTGTCAGCAGGAATGTTTGCAGATTGTCACTTCCATTTAACTTGCTCTTTTTCTTTTCTCTCCTCCCTCCCCACCAAGACCTAGAGATGGAGCTGGCCCCCCAGGTTTCCCCTCCCACTTTCAAGCCACAGAGATAGGGGCTAAACAGTGACACCCTGTCCACAAAAGCGTCAAGCGATGCGGGTCGACCACGCCTCAGCGCCGTGAAATTGTGGATTAAACTGATAAGCAGCAAGAACGATACAGATCCCGCATTTTTGAAGGAGGTTTATGGGACTAAATGAATGCCAAGGAACTCATAAGGGAGGGTTAACACACTCTTTAACTCCGTCTCACTTTAGTCCCCAGAAGCTTCTTTCATACAGGTTATTGGATTTAAGCTTTTTGTAGCACAGACATCAACATATGGCGAAGCTGAAGCTGTTTAATAATGCAACTCATGAATTTATCTCTGCAACTTTGCCAAAAATGAATCAAATAACACAAAGAATGCAAATTGTTCACCTAAATTCACACTAAGCTTTTGCATTCACATTCAAGTCTGTGTATTAATACAACAATTCATTTATCAGAGAAGATCCCACATATTGACCCGCATAGGGTAGGGCAAACCTTTGCCTGGAAATGGCCTCTTTGCACCATACCTTGGTGCTCTAATCTCTGCCGTCCAAACTGTGTCCCCTTCCAAAACTGTGGCCTGAGGCTATGTATGGGTCCGCAACATAATCCCCCTCAAAACTCTGCAGTCCCCGTTGTCCCACTGGGGTTTGGTAAAGTGCTACACAGCACTGTTTTTTCACACCATCTTCTAGCAAAAAGGGATTAATGTCCCACCATTATGAAGAATGAGAATGAATAACAAACAGTCGTCTGTTTATCCCGCATGATGAAATGAAGGAAAGAGTGTCCTTGTGCTTTTTATTGAGCTGTGTTAATGGAGGTGGCACATGAAATCCAATGTTTTAGGCCAAAGAACTAACACTGAATTCATTAATAAACTGATAAATTTGGTATCTGCATGTTGTAGAGAATGTAGCTCATTCAATAATAGATCAGATTTATGCCACAAAAATACATATCATCATGATAACAATAAATGAAAAGAGGTCTTCTGTATTTTTTGATTTATATTTTTTGATTTGTCTTATTTTTTGTTTTTGTGAAGTTAGGTGTTTAATTATCTGACAAGATGGAAAATATTCAAATGCTGGATATTTTCTAAGTTGGTTGTAGTTGATTGTATATATTTGGCTGTATTTTTAGGCTTCATATGTGCTTCTATGTATCCATTGTTCTGTGCAGAAAACTTTGAAACACTATTTACATCTTAAAATTACAAAATAAGATTAACAGAGGTAGAATAAAATGAATAGTTAAATACAAAGTGGGAAATCTAACAACAAAACAGATGAAATGGTGAATTCATGAGCAAACCTCACAACTTCACCTGATCTGGAATGACCTGTAGATGCTAATGTTAACTAATGTCAGCAGCTAATGTCAACACAATACGTGTTACATTCACTGACTTTATGACTCTCTGCTTGTGCTGCTGTACACACGATTTATATTTCTGCATTTACTATCTCGTAACTGCTGTTGTCACAGTAGCAGCTTACATAGTGTCACTTTACTGAAAATGTCTGCTGTGTATAGCTGCTTTAACGTTTTACATCTTCTGCTGAGACTGGATTATAACTCAGTCCGCTGCAGCAAGAAATGGACAATGCAGCTACAAACAACTAGGATGACAATGAAATATGCAACAATATGTATGAGTCACTTTGCTCTTAGCAGAAAAATTACAGTTTTTAAATTTAATTTTAGAAACTTTATAAATCATGTACAAGTGAAATTATTTTTCCACGTTTGGCCCATCCAGTTCTACCTGTCGGAACACACATGCACATGCACAGGATCACACAACGTGGCAGATGCCTAATACACACACACTGGAGCGATGGGCAGCGATCCCAATCTTCAAGCAGTGATAGCGGGGATCGAACTGCCAACCTTTTTGGGTTATTGGATGACCCACTCTACCACTGAACCACGGCCGCCCAAAATGCAATAGATAACAATGTACTGTACCATTCAACTCTTGTGACATTGTTATAATAATGTTAATGTGGCTAAACTGACATTTTAAAAAATAGTAAAAAGCAAGAAATTAAAGAGGCTCTTGGTACATTTTTAGTCATTTCTTTCCATCACAGACTAAATTCTAACTGCCAAAATGGACTACACAGCCAGGAACAGGAATCTATCCACATGAAAACAATTTATGGAACAATATGTTAAAGAAACACTGCTCTTGGGGGAAATTAAGGATGATCAGTGTGTCCAAATCAACATAAATAACACAAATTAAGTGAGGACTTAAAGACACTTCTGGCCCTATGTGTCTCCTCCCTGTTATGGAATTAATATTTATCTGCCTTGCATATTTTTCCCTTTTTGTCTTTATTTTACATAATTTACTGGAAAATGGACAAATCATAATCACACAAAAAAAAAACAAATGATTAACAGGACCAAATCTAAAGGACGAGTAAATAAAAAGACACTTTTGTGCTTCCTTCAGCAACGTGTTTAAATATTTTCTTCTGTGTCATAGGATTCATATTTATTGCCAGTGCATCTTTTGACATTTTACACAGTTTTCTTTTCCAACAGACTGAATTATAACTGGCCAAATGGACAATGCTGCTAGGATACCGTGTGCAAGAACGCTGCTCTGCTGGAGAAAAAAATATTTTTTAATGTGACAAAAATACAAAATTGAGAAATTAAAGACATCTTTTGGCCCCAAGTGTCTCCTCTGTACTTTTGCCTTTTCGCTCCTTATTTTCCAACATTTGCTGGATCATATTTATATTTTCTCTTAAAACTAGATAAGAATGCCCTCGTGACAACAAAGTATGTGAGCAAAAAAAAAAGAATAAAAAAAGAATGATTAACATGAATTATTGAATTATTAATGTGACCAAAATCAACCTAATATAGAAGAAATGAAGACAAAAATGAAAAATGTGTGTGTTGTCAAACATGCTTTCTTCTGTGTCATAGTCAGAACATTTATCATCAGTTCATCTTTTGCATTTTTGCTCAGTATTTTCCAACATGCCCCGGATCATAACTCGGTATTTTTTAAATGGACTTTTTAGCAGAAATGGGTGATAACCAATGCCACAAAATCCTATAAAAAGTGAGAAATAAAGATACTTTCGTGTTGACAAAATTTCCCGTCTGCATCTCCTTAAACTGTCTCCTATGTATCATTCCTTGAACATTCCTCTTCTTCCCATCTTTCCTTTATATCGCTCAGTATTTTCCAACACACACTGGATCATAAACTCTGTATCCACAGCTGCCAAAACGGACAATGCAGCTGGTAACAAGAATATGAAAATGAAATATGAAACAGTAGTGTGATAAACTAGTAGATAATCATCTTTTCATTAAACTTTCATCCCTAGTGACTTAAATATTCAAGAGCCCAATTACAGAGCTTGTATCTCTCTCTCTCACTCTCATTCTCCCTCACTCTCGCTTTTCTTAACAAGACCAGTCAGGGGTGGGGGGGTGGCTTAAGGGTTTAGTGAGAGCATCATTATGGAGCAGGTCACACGGGGGGAGAAAGAGATGACCCGTCGTCCCTCATTGAGGACGGGGAGCAGCAGGCCTGACACAAGCCTGTCCAAATACTGGGGATGAGAATAGGAGGAATGGGGATGGAAAGGTGGCAGATAGACGTGTAGAGTGTGCAACCATGCAGGTCTGACCGATGGATGGAGGGATAGTGAAAGAGACAGACAGATACACAGACAGGCAGACGAGCAGAGAGAGAGGAGTATAGATTTTCCAGGCAGATAGTGGAAAGATGTGCATCCTGATGAGTGCCACAAACAGGGCACATGACTCTCTTGTCTGCCTGTTTCTGTGTGTGTGTGTGTGTAAGTGTGTGTCAGTGTATTAGCAGTCAGAGCACTGAAGCCCACAGGCGATTCCTGTGTGTGCTTGCGATAAAGGGAAAAAGGGAGGAAGTATAACGGTGGAAGCGGGGCGTGGAGGAGGGGTGGGTGAGAGGAGAGATGAGGAAGTTTGTTGAGAGGGGTGGGGAGTGGTGGTGGTGAGAGAGAGAGAGAGGGAGAGAGAGAGAGACAGAGAGAGATAGAGAGAGAGAGAGAGAGAGAGAGACAGAGAGAGACAGAGAGAGAGGAAAGAGCATCCAGCAGAGCAGGGAGCTTCCTCTGTGCTGTCAAAGCCTCTGGATCATGTCCCCATTGGTCTTTCTCTTTCACACACACACACGCGCACGCACACGTTCCCTCACCCATTTGCTGCTCTCTTCTCCCTCAAACCAACCCCTCTCCTCCCTCCCTCTCATGAAAATAGTGTCTTGGCAGGGTAATTAAGAATGGCCTCTAAACACAGGAGTATGGCAGGAACGCTCCAGATGAAAGTAAATGATTAAAATAATTACAGGCTGAGAGCTGACGAGCCGGAGTGTGGGGTGGCCGCCGGACATTTGTCGGTAATTAGATAATTAATCTGAATGCAAATGATGAGCCCTAACGAAGCAGTCAAGCTGAACCAGCGACAACTGCCGTGAGTGAAATGTGAAGGAGTGGGGTGGCGGTGGGGGGGCATAGGAGAGAGAGAGAGAGAAAAAAACACATGAATATGAGTGTAAAATATCCATCCTCCCCCCAAAACCAGCATGAACGGGCTCAAAAGTAAAATTAGCACAAGCTGAAGCAGCAGCATTGTGAATCAATAACAGCTCACAAAACACCCTCCTACTCCACTCTGTTTGTAACTTTCAGTCATAGTGACAAGCTGACATGAATAACTTGTTAAAAATATACAAAAGGCGAGCCACCATGTGTTGTGCTCTGCAAAAAAAAAAAAAAAGAGCAAAAAATAATGTCTCCTCTCACAGGGAGCTGAAATGCCAAATGAAGGGTATGAACATGAAATGGCACCTGAGGAACAAAACAGAGCATGCTTTGCACACCCGAAAATGCGTGAGCAAATTGTGGATTTACTCGCTTGCTGCTGCACCTTCCTCACTCATTATCTCTCAGGTGTCTCTTTCTCACTCACAAATACTAGCCGCATGTTGTGCGTGCTCGCTGCAGATGTAAATAACCAGCTTCATAGGTTATTCAGATATAACAGCTGTAGATAGACTTGTCAGCCTCTACTGGATCACTTCTTTAGGTTTATTTATTACCATTCCGCCTAATGCACAGTTGTGTTGATATGAAAGGTGCCGCAGTTCTGCCTGCAAAAGGAAAGAGCATCTTGGAATATAGTATTATGATAAGTGATGTACTGAAAACTGATGAACAGAAGTAAACTTCAACAGCAGCCTGAACCAAGTGTCTCCAAATCATGCATTATCATGAGAGGAAAATTCCCAAATCTCATCTGTCGATAGAAAAGGGAGCGTTTCTGTTGTTCTAGTCCTGGGTACTGTTTTTTACTTTTTTGGGAATTACTGCAGAATTTGCCAAAACAAAATTTTCTTTTTCAATGACTCTCTTTGCCATCTATCTATCACTGATTCTTTTTCTTTTTTACAAATCTTGTGTGCTCTGAATCCATCTAATCCTGTGACGCTTTATTTTACTTGTATAGCCCAAAGTCACAAAACACATTTAGCCTCAGAGGGCTTTACAATCTGTACAGGGAGTGACACCCTCTGTCCTTAGACCCTCGGTTCCAGTGAGGAAAAACTTGCCCACAAAAAACCCTTTAACAGGGAAAAAATGTGGAAGAAAGCTCAGGAAGAGCCACAGAGGAGGGATCCCTCTCCCAGGACGGACAGACCTGTGATAGAGATAGAGAGACACAGATGCACAGCAGTGGGTTGGTCCTAGAGCAGCACAACTAAGAGATGACCTGAGAGATGACTTAACTAACTAAATCCTCAGAGATTTATTGGAGCAGCCTGATAACAAAGAGTTACAGTAATTCAGCCTAGAAGTAACAAATGCATGGACTAGTTTTTCTGCATCCACTTGAGACACGATGCGTCTGATTTTGGTAATGTTGCGTAAGTGGAAGAATGCAGTCCTCGAAATTTGTTTTATGTGGACATTAAAGGACAAATCCTGAACAAAAATAATGGTCTTTACAGTGGAGCTGGAGGCCAGGGTGGTCGCGTCTAAGGTAACCAAGTCTCTGGAAAGAGAGTTTCTGAGGTGTTTGGGTCCAATTACAAGAACTTCAGTTTTGTCTGAATTTAACATCAGAAGATTGTAGGTCATCCAACTTTTTATATCCCTAAGGCATGCTTGGAGTTTGGCTAAATGATTGGTTTCATCAGGCTGGATCAATAAATATAATTGGGTGTCGGTGGCATAACAATGAAAATTAATGGAGTGATTGCTAATAATGTTCCCTCGAGGAAGCATATGTGGCAAGGAGCAGAGAAGTCTGTAGGGTTTTAAAGCCAGCGCCACCTCTTGCACCCCAGGATATGAAACTGAACTACTAATGCTATAGGACACAGGGTCGAGACTGAGGAGGTCTGAGGAGACTGTAAATAAAATAAAAATATTTTTACTGAAATAATGTGAATGAATAAGGTTTTAAAATACAACTGCTGCTGCTGAGAAAAAAGTGAAAAGGTTAAACACAGGGTGAGTATAAGAAATTATTTTATTAACAGAATAATGGTAAAAGTTATAAAGTGTAAATAACAATATGCGAAAACTAAAATCAGGTTTGATATCGGTCTATAATTGGCTAAAACCTCTGGATCTAGAGTGGGCTTTTAAAGAAGAGGTTTAATTACAGCTACTTTAAAGGACTGTGGTACATATCCTGATAATAAAGACAGGTTAATCATATCCAGTAAAGAAGGGCTAACTAAAGGTAAAACATCCTTGAGCAGCCTGGTTGGGATGGGGTCTAGGAGACAGGTTGACGACTTAGATGAAGAAATTATTAAAGTTATTTGATGAAGGTCAGTGGGAGAAAAACAGTCTAAATATGAATCAGGTTTTACAACCGTTTCCAAACTTGTTGTATCGTAATTTATGTTCAGAATTACATGCCACTTGCTTTAATTTACGAGTCTGCTGGCTATACCATGGTGCTAACCTCCTCTGTTTAATTATCTTCTTTTTCAGAGGTGCAATAGAGTCAAGTGCTGTCTGTAATGAGCCTGTAGTACTCTCAACAAGATGATCTATTTGTGAGGGGCTCATGGGAGCAGACAAGTCCTCTGCTACATTGAGACATGGCATTGAGTTCAATACTGAAGGAATCACTTCCTTGAATTTGGCAACAGCACTGTCAGATAAACATCTGCTGTAAGAGTTTCAAGGATCAAGCCTGATGCAAATCCTGCAAATTCAGATAAAAATTCAGAGTAAGGGCCAGGAGCACGATATACTATAACAAATAGAATTGGCTGTAATGTTTTCCATGTTGGGTGAGTGAGGCTAAGAATGAGACTTTCAAATGAATTATAACCGACCATTACTTCGAGGAATATGAGTGTTACAATGACTAGGAGGAGTGGATTCATTTAAGCTAACATATTAATCCTCCTGCAGCCAGGTTTCAGTGAGACAAAATAAATCCATATCATAATCAGAAAGTAATTCATTGACTAAAACAGATTTCAGCTTGGTATCTTGGTAGTGTCTAAATGGTGACAAAATGATTCAAAGTATGATAGTATCATTTTTGAGGCTCTAGTTACTACAGTCTAGAGAAAAATGGAAAAATAGCCCGTTTGGATTAGACTGCATTATCTTAGGAAAACATTCTCTTGCTTTAAATTTTGTTCTGTGATGTTAACCAAACTACCCAGATACCAAACTGGAGTTGTTTGGATCTCTTCAGCAGATATTACCACTATTATTGATTTCTTTTGGTGTACTATATTGAGTTCATTTTCCTTTTCATCAAAGGATTCAGTGAGCTCTTGTGGCCTGTACAGATTCAGATTTTCCTTTAAATTTCTGTCATTTAAAGTCAAACTAATCAGTTCAGGGCCTGTTAATCTGGGAGGAGGCTGCACAGTTAGAGTCAGCCATGAGGCTTAATAACATCCCTGCTTGTTAGTACAAATTATGCAACACATCCACTTACACCTTTAAGAGACTCTAGAGGAAAGTGTTTTACTTGTCCACCATTCTCATTAAATGCAGACAGATCGCCCACTCACTCATTCAGTCTGCCTCATCACAATCACTGGAGACCAGTGTGGTGTATGGGAACGTTTGTTATCCAACATGTTCTCTTATTAAGCCCTGTGCAGGTTAACGTCATCAGTACATGTGTCATCATGAGCTCTACACAGAGAGTCACATGTGTGTGCCTTTATCATGTTCCCTTCAAAAGTCCATATGCATTACTCAGAACACCATACATTTTAGTTCAGAATATGATTGATTATATAAGCAGACTTCTGTTTGCTGAGCAATGGTCTAAGCTTGGACATGACCTCAAACTTTGCTTAATTACACAACCAGCACAGTGTCTACTAAAACAGTAATATGATATATCTGCTAAACCCAGGCTGAGCAGATGATTTGGTGTGGAGCTCTTTTTATGAAAGGCTGTGTGTAATTTTAAATACTGCAAATGTATTTGTTGGTTTCATTCAAATTAAACAATCACTGCCAACATGAAGAATTTCTGACTAAAAGAAGCTTTTAGTGTGGTGATTAAATCTGAATATTTATTTCCATTTACAGGCGAGCAAAAAGATATACATTTTCTTTTCTTTTATGTTTAAGAACATGACTGGTGCAGCATAAAATCCAGATCTAAAAACAACATTGATAGGTGTCTTAGTCTTATTTTCAAACTGTGACGTTTGTTGCCCACATTTCTGTTCTTCAGTGATTCAAATATAAAAGGACAATTATGAATTCTACCAATCCCTCAGATTTTGTTCCAGCGTTTACAAACTACAGTTGCCACTGTAATTACAATTCATATTAAACTGGTGGTGCAGTGGTTAGCACTGTCACCTCACAGGAAGATGGTTTGAAGCTCAGCTGGGGCCTTTCTGTGTGGAGCTTACATGTTCTCTCTGTGTCTGTGTGGGTTCTCTCTCAGTACGCTGGCTTCCTCCCACAGTCCAAACACATGAACCTTAACAGATTAACTGATGATTCTAAAGTCGGTAGGTGTGAATGTGAGTGTGAGTGTGTTTTTTTTGGGTCTCTATATGCCCTGTGATGAACTGGCATCTTGTCCATGTTGTAAGCTCCTCTCACCCTAAGACAGCAGGGATAGGCTCCAGCCCCACCGTGACCCTGATGAGGATAATATCCTCCTACTGGATAATGGATGGATATTTTCCTGCACAGTTAACCAGTTTGTAGCTGAAAAGTCAGTGCAGCTTTGTTGAGTCAGACCTTTAACATGACAAATGCTAAATGTGTGTAAATGTTTCAATAATAACCAAAACAAAGAACAAGGTTTAGGTTTTCATCTAACTACTGGTGACACCCTTGTGTGTGAATATAACACCACATAATAACTACATTTCAATGAGTAACCAAACATACCAGACTCCAAAGAATCAAAATGTACAAAGGATAGAGCTGGGCAGGAATCTGAAGCGCACAGATACGTGTTGTCCTTGAGTCATTGTGTTCAGCATGTCACTGATAAGATAACGTGCTATGAGAGGTCCATTCAGTCTTTCAAAGTCTGTCAGAAGCAGTAATTACTCGACGACCAGCTCGAAGCCTTCTGCCTCCTCAAACTCAGCGTTCATCTTGGCAGCCATTTCGTCCAGCTCTGTGGCGTCAATCTGCTGGACCTTCTTCCTCCTCCTCTTCTCCTTCACTACAGCCACTCCAGGGATGTTTGTGTCCGGCTCGGGGAAAGCTGAACCACAGTCATCCGCCTCAAGCAAAGATGTGAATGAATTCACACCAGACAAAGACCCAGAAACCTCAACAGCTGTCTTGGACTGCGCGACTCCCCGGACCACCTCGGGGGTTTTCAGCTTCTCAAAGCCGAACAGGGTCTCTCGTGGGTCGGGGCTGTTGGGGGACTTATCGCTGAGCCTGCTGTAGGACCGGCGCACTTTCTGCGACCACACCGCGTCTTCTGGATCTGCTAGCGGCTGCTCGGGACGAGAAGGCGGCGGCGACGAAGGGAGGATCGGCGAGGGCATAGCGGCCTTCTTCTTCTTCTTGGCTGAGGAGGAACCCCCTTGGCCCGGGACATGACCTGGGGTGGAGACCTTCGGCTTCCTCTGTTGGATGCATCCTGATCCCGACCGTCCTGGCGTGTTCTCCTTGTTGTGCTCAGATGGTGCGACGGTTTTTCTGGGTGCTATTTTCCTCACAGTGATGGACCGTTTAATGCCAACAGAGGGCAGCGCCATTTTGTTGTCAATCTTTAAGTTAGCCTGAGGAGGAGAGCTCAGCCGCGCGGACCGTCTCCGTTGCGAGTCGTCCAGGTTTTTAGATGCCGCCATAACTTGAGGATTCCCTTCGTTCATAGTGACTTTTCTTTTCTTGGAGAAGTGTTCGCTTCTTCTTGGATTTACGACACAGTAACCACCACACAAGCGACGACGACAACAGAAATCCGCTCAAATTGCCCGCCCAAGTCGCGCAGAAATGACGCCTGGGTTTTTTTCCGGTGACGACATCATTCTGCGCCATCTATCGCAAAGTTTTGCTGTGTAATCTGCAGAGGACCGTGCTAGCTCTGTGTGGTATTAAAGTCACTCAGCTCATATCTACTTCTCACAATGGAATATTTAATCGGGATACAGGGGCCTGACTTCGTCCTGGTCGCCGCGGATAACGTCGCAGCCAGCAGCATCATCCAGATGAAACACGGTATGACAACGCGTTAGCCACTGAGCCGGTGGATGTAGCTCCACCTGCTAACAGAGCTAACTGTGTTCACGCTTCTTGTTGACCGGTAAAGCTTAAAAACCTGAGTTGCTAATAACATGAATTCTAATGAACACTGATGTGTGTAAATGTCCCTGTTAGCAGAGTAAACACACACTCTGAGTGTAACTAGGGTGAATGTGCTAGCGAAGCTAAAGCAGCTAACTCACTTTAACTTTAAGTGGCTTCGCGGTTAAATTAATCGTCCTCGTTTCGTTTTTACACCGCCAGGATGTTTTTCTGACCATAAACTACAACAATATGTACAGAGTAAATGCCACATGCTGCTCTGAGCTCAACAAAGCTACGTTTACATTTTTAAAAATCATGCTAACGTTAGCGAGGTTAGCATCAACTGAGAAAGCAGACGTCAGTGAAAGTGAAAGTAACTGCTGATTAACGTTAGCGCTCTAATCCGTGAACACGAGGATAACATATCAGTTCTGTTCTTTGTTTTTTCAGACTATGACAAGATGTTCAAACTGAGTGAGAAGATTCTGCTTCTGTGTGTCGGAGAAGCTGGAGACACGGTCCAGTTCGCAGAGTACATTCAGAAGAACGTGCAGCTCTACAA
The DNA here is from genome assembly GCA_023373845.1 of Nibea coibor. Lineage (NCBI taxonomy): Eukaryota > Metazoa > Chordata > Actinopteri > Sciaenidae > Nibea > Nibea coibor. The sequence continues at coordinate 676,042 of CM041735.1, read as the reverse complement.
GATGAGGAACGGTAAGGACGTGTGGACATGTCTCCTTCGCTCTGCTGAGGAGTCTCCTTCCCTCTGCTGAGGAGTCTTGATTGTACATAGTGATTTAAACTGGTGTCATACTGGAAGGGAAACTGTATTTGCTGAACACACACACACACACACACACACACACACCTAAAACCTGTTTTGTTTTGTCTCTCATGTCATCAGGGTATGAACTCAGTCCATCAGCAGCAGCAAACTTCACACGAAAGAACCTTGCAGACTACCTTCGGAGCAGGGTAACTCTCAACACTTGCTGAACATACGTGTTATACTCATGCGCTCTAAGCTGTCTTTGTAGTTTTATGAAGTTTATCTAGTTCGTTTTATTGTATCTGAGTCCAAAAACAAAGGGCTTTGTAGGAAGAGTATGGATGGCTAACACATTGTAGCTGCTAGTTTTACTGTTAACTGAAGTTGGAATATAACTGCTCGAGCTATAATTTGACAAATGCAGATCAGTGTCTGATGATGGCACACTTAAAACCCTCTTGGCCTTGGCATACAGCAGTCTTGGTTTGTGATGTTTATGCTCTAGCTGATATGATCTGTTTGGACCAATTAAATAAACCACAGCTTTATTTATTTAAAAAAAAAGAACTAAACAATCAAGCTTGCATGGCCAAATTCTAAAAAAACAACAGAGGCTGGTATTTAACTTGTATTACCGGAAACATTCATTACATTCACATTCAATGTGGTTGTTTGAAATTACTGTTTGAAGTCATTTGTACCTGTCAGCATTGGCCTGATCTCACTGCCGTTCTTCTACTGTCAGCCCATTAAACAGCCATCAGCTGTTCCATAAAGCAGTGATGGTAACCATTACTTTGGCATGCCCTGGGAGCACCGTGTCTGTTACTGTGAACAGTTTGATGAGAGATGTGACTATAATCATAACCAGTAACTGTCTGAGTCGATAGGCACATTTTTTTATTTGACCCTCACATGAAGAGAAGAGCTATTTTTGTGGATCAACTATAACAACATTAGAGACTAACAGTCTCCACAAATCAACAGTTTTGCATATATAATCTATAGATGTTCACACCTTCCAAGTGTTTTCAAGATGGAGAGATGAGTTCAAATCAAACATGTAAACAACCAGACACATTTGATTGAAGTAACTTTCATACAGTAATTGCATCAAAACAATCTGAAGACATTTCATTCTAGTCCAGTTTCTTGTACTACCTGTGAGGCATGATTGTGTAAAATTGAAAGTGAAGCTGCTGCATCATCTGCTGCATTTTGTGTTGCCACATATTCAAATGTATTCTTTTTCAAACTCGCTGCAAAGACATTGGACATGGGGATCTTTGTATATTTTCTCAGTAGTTAATTAATCCTGTACTGGTGGTCACCCTTTGAATTAAGCATATTCATCATGAAGTAATGAGGGAACATACCTATAAATATTTTAATTTCTATTTTAGCTTAATTACATTCCTCTGTTAGCATTTGCAATCTCATTTTGCTTCAGGGAATAACTGATAGAATCACAAATTAATTCCCATAAGTTAAAGTAATACTCACTTGAAATGACAGGAACAGTTACTATATGTGGTTGGTTTACTCATCCATATTGGATATTTTTTTTGTTTCCGCTGAAAATGTTTGGCTAAAACAGAAAATGAAAACACTAACACGTCGGACGCCTCGCTTTTCTTGACTCTGCTGTGATGTCGTATTCCTTCAAAGTTCAGATGGGAATGAAGTCTCCTGTGCAATTATCCTTTGTGTTTGTGTCATTATCAGTTCGAGATGTCCAAGCCGAGCTAGTAGATGCATTTTGACAGAGTCGGGTACATTTGTGGGCTTGTTGTGAATGATGACAGAGGTTTCTCCCTTTGAGACTTCATGACAACACCTGAGCCTGCAGCACTGTCCCCCCCGCACCAACTGCACTATTTCACGGGGTCTATTATGAAAATGAAACAATTTTGACATTCAGTACAAAATAATCTGCCAAAATCAAACTGTCAAAAAAAAAAAATCAGAAAGGTGCAGATTTACCTCATTAGTTATGTAAACTTGGATTTACAGCCAGCTAATCTATCTGTCATCATGTTTTGTGAGTCGATCTTTTTTTCAAATTTATGCTGAACACATTGAAAAGTGCCATGCTCTCTGAATGACTGTGTTTGTCCTAGAGGCCTTGCAGAGACCTGAAACCTGCACAGAAACAAAATGCACTCTTATACCAGGCAGCACACATAGGAAGGCACAGCAAAAACATCACAGATGAATAAGGTGTAGGAATACTGTCCACTTTTTAAAGATGGTTGACGTTTTTAAGGTCAGATTGGGACCATTGTTTTCCATCAATAAAGTCAAGTGAATAATCACACAGACTTAAACTCTGTGTGGAAAACTGCTCATTCTGAAGCGACACATTTGTCCTGGTTTAACAGGAAGTCTGATAAAAGAACAAATAAACATGTCACAGAAAGTGACCAACATTTGAGACTCAGTTCTACAAACTTGTATTACACAGTGGCCTATGTGTTTTCAGATGTAGTGCACCGTGCTCGAGTCGGTCCTGCTTCTTCTGCAGTCCTGCATTGTCTCTTGCGCTAATTTGTTAAGAGTAGTGCAGCCGTTGCCTGTCACAATAGCAGAAGGGTGAAAATAATTACAAAAAACAATTAGTGTGGCAGAGAAGGGAATGTGGGACATATCGAACGGGGGATAGGGGGAGAGCAGGAGCAGCAGGAGGAGGAGGAGTGGTGGTCCCAGGGGAAAACAACCAGACCCAGTAGACAACACTACAGAGTGTGAGAACGAGTAGGAGTCAACATGCACACAAATACAATATGCATGCACGCAGAGGGACCTATAGGATCAGGATCGTTTTATTCTGTCAAGGTTGTACATGTTGAGGAGGATAACATTTATATTCATGTCTTGCCATAAGCTGCAAGTGTATCGTTATTTTTGTGCCTCACGGAGATGAATTTGGTTTTATGAGTGCAGGATTTACTAATGCCGCGTTCTCAGGAGTGCTCAGAAACTGAAGCAATAGCAGTTTCTCCTCTGCATCCCACACCTTCCTCAAGCTATGCTCCTCTCACATTCATCAACCTCCAGAGTACACGGCCATTTGCAAATTATGTTGGATAAACAGGTTTTTTCCCCCCCACAACATCTCGACTATGTCAAATGTGTAATGTGTGTTGTCCATTTGAATGTGAAACAGAAAGATATCATTTGCTCGAGTCGTGAACGATTTGATATGAAGTAGAAGTAACAGATACACAGGAGCAGGCAGATGAAATGTTTTTGTGTCCTTCACAACTTTAGACCTGCAAATAATGCTTAATGATTGTCATCCTCCATCAGTCTACATCAAGACATCAATTGTTTGGTCAGAAAATAGTAAAAAAAAAAATATTAAAGATAAACAACTTTGCAGTTGTGCATGTACAGCACAGATCAACTTTGTGATGGAGGTTAAGCCCATTTGTTGACTGAATCCAAATTTTCTGTGGAATCGTTAAAAAACGCCCGTAGTCCAAGACTATTCTCAATTCCTGTCTGGGGAACTGGCTGCATATGTTTGAATTTATTTTAATTAATCTGATTAAATCATTGCAGATTAAAGTTTAGCCCAGACAGAGGGGAAGATAATGATCTGCTTTTGTACATCTAATCTTTTTTTCCCCATCATCCTTAAATCATCTTCTGAACCCCCACAAAAAAACCATCATGTGATCCCACTGGCATGTCCACAGCCCTAGGTTAAGAACCACTGGCTGATAAATTAATCAGTGCTATATTGTTAATTCTGATGGCCTTATTCCTGCAGGATAAATTACAGATGAGTCCTTTAGTCTGAAAGATGTCATACCCCAGTGGCTGCAGACCTCCGGGAGGTGTAGTTAGCTAAAGTCAGCAGAGCATGTCAGCGCAGAGAAAGCAAAACCCTGCTCACATACGGCTGTGTGCTTACCAGCCTGGCGTCCAGAAAAACAACTCGGTAACCTCTGGAGTACTGCATTCACTCAAGCTTTAGAGAGGAGACAAAGAAAAAAAACTAGCGGTAAGCATAATCACCTGAGGCCTCGACTCTGCTGCATGCATATCAGTAATGATACACATGAAATTCACCACAAAGCAAAACAACAACTGCAAAGTTTTCAGGGCATAGAAACTCAGCATGTGCTCTGCCTCTATTTGTTTTAGTTTCCTGTCTCATGTACTAAAATATTTGTGTATGAATTCAGATTAAATTGATGTGGAATTGACAGGTGGAACAGTGTGGTAGTCAAAAAAGTTTAGCAGTCTCAGTGGATGTAGGAGGATGAGACATGAGGATACATTGATCATTGATATAGCAAACTCAGGGGAGGCAGATGGTTTATAAATATCATATTTGATTTTTTTTTCTTTGGAGATTATGTAGAAGCCTCACAGACATCAGTTTGTATATGGGTGGTTGTTTGCTTGGCGGTCTGCTGAAGAAGTCAGAATTAATCAATGTGTAAAGTTGGAGCTGTTTGATTTATTTCTTTTTCTGTGAGGCCACAGCAACAGTTAGCCTGTGTGCTGCGCTGATCCACAGCTGGCCCTGTACGGCTTTGGACCATATTTTTTAGCACGGGGACACAATGGGTACAAATAATTACTGCCACCATATTGCACACGACTCCCTTGCTCCTGCACAGATGAACAATTAATACAGCAGATTGAGGAGAAATGCCAATAAAGAGAACATGCCCCAGGGCAGGGTGAAAAAATAGGAGGGAGGGGAGGAGGTGTCAGGCAGGCAGAAAGGAAAGGAAGGAGAGAGTGCTGGAACGTGGAACAGTTTAAAGGATGAGTTTGTGACGACTTTAAGCATCCTGACCTTCATTTCTGTCACAGCTGAAGCTGTTTCTGCACAGAGTCCTTCACTGTTGATGCCTGACAGTCTGTACGCTGCATGTGAAGCAAGCACCACAAGAACATTAGCCTAGCCTACCATAGTAACAGCTAGAAATGGCTAGCCTGCTTTGTCTACCAGCACCTCTAAAGCTCACTGACTGATGTGAATGTGTTTGCTTTTCTCCTTGTCTTAAAATAATAGTTAGTTAAATCTGTTTGTGTTTTGGACTGTTGAACAAAACATGACATTTGACAACCATTGTCTGGGAAAAAAAAGATGTTCAGATGAATTGGTAATGGAAATAAGAGTGAGCGGCAGTCTTAATGAAAGGAGCAGAGTGTAGGACTTGGGCTGTATGTGATGAATCATGAAACATCCAGTCTAGAGCCAGGGTTTGTGTAGAAACACGGTGTGAATATAAAAGGCTCATTCTAAAGTAACAAAAAGATGAAATCAGAGTTTACATATTCTGTAGTTAGAGCTCTAAATCTGACACACTGGACCTTTAACCATGTATGTCTTGTTTAATCACACACACGTCAGCCACATGTCATGGTCATATAGGGGTTAAATTCTGGACTGTCCCTTGGCTACCATTTCTCATCTTTGGACAGACCCATGCTAATAGTTTCCACCTGTTTCCAGTCTTTGTGCTAAGCTAAGCCACCCAGCTACTAGCTCTAACTACAGTTTGACTGTACAGACATGAAAGTGATATCGACCTTCTCATCCAACTCTAGGCAAATGAAGTGTTCAAACTATTCCTCCAAACTCAGTGGAAGGCGTCAGTAGTGGTGTGCAGGTGAAGCTTTGGCTTCGTAGCATGGCGGTTGTCTCATTTGGCTGAGAGTGAGGATGGCGGGGGGCGGAGGGAGGGGGGGGTAAACATATGTGTATTGTTTGCATGTGAACCTGGGTGTGAGTTCAGGTGGCTGGGTTAACAAGGTGCCTGGTTCCCTCTGAGGTGACATGGGAAGGTTATTTTGATGCCAAGTCCATATTATTGTTACATTGTAACCAGTGAGGCAGGTGTGTGGTGGGTGGGGGTGATGCCACTGGGGCGTTCGCAGGCTCACAGAGGAGTTAAAGCACACACACACACACAAAGATATTCACCCTGAGATTCACGCCCATTGTGCACACTCACGAACACACTGTTTCTCCTGGTGTGTGTGTGTGTGTGTGTGTGTGTGTGTGTGTGTGTGTGTGTGTGTGTGTGTGTGTGTGTGTGTGTGTGTGTGTGTGTGTGTGTGCGCATGCCATCGTTAACACAAACTAAAGTGCAGCCGCCACTCCGCAGGGAGTGTAACGATCATCATTGCCCTTGTGGTAAACGTAGCGCTAATGCACGAGTCACAGGAATAAGCAGGTCGGTGAGAGATGAATTGGAATGAGAGGGCAGGTGTGTGGATCACAACCCGACTGGTGTCGCATGAATCATATTGCTCGACAGGGAGTGCAATATTCTCCCTTTCTTGTTGCATTTTAATCAAAGACTGTGCTGCTTCTACCTCTGTCAAGAATTCAGGCCATAAGTTGTTTTTGAAATCCCCCAAAATTGTCGAGCTTTAAAGGGATTTCTTTTAAACTGGGGAACAGTGGCTTGCAACAACGAAGAGAGAAAATTAGTGTTTTGGTGGAAGAGAAGGGAGAAGAGGCTGCGAGCGTAAAAGATGTAATTTAAAAAGAGAGAAGGGGGAGGAAGGGGCAAGAGAAACGACTTTAGAAGTTTTTAATGAGCCCTGGCACTACTCCAGGGCACAGGGTGAAGGCGAGAGGGAGGGAGTTAAAGGAGGGATGAAGAGGGAGGGAGGGTGGGTGCGATGGAGGGAGAAACAGGGGCGCTGACTCCCAGCAGATGTCACACACTGCCAGTGACACGCTGCCCCCCAACCCCACCACACACACACACACACACACACACACACGCACACACACACACACACACACACACACACCCACCTCCTCTGTCCTGTGACATCCATTCACCTTTCCAGCCCCCTCCCTTCCCTCTCCCCCCTCTGATTGCTGTGTTGATGTTGAGCTGTGTGCAGCATTTCACAGATAAGATGACAAGTTGTACTTCTCAAGCACATGTAAGGTTGTCACGACTATCAAAACTGTGTGTGTTTGGACATTTTCAGTTAATTGTGCGTCCTCAAGCTCCTCAGAAATCATCACCTACACGCAGACACACACTGCTCATGTTTACAGAGTTAGTAGTCTGGATTTCTTCTGATCCTGAATAGCGCTCCACAGTTCTTGTGGTGCGAAATGAGCTGTGCATTAGAAGAACACACAGGGCTGCATTCTCTGTGGTCATGGTGAGGTCAGTGGTAGAAATGCTGCTTCCACACCAAGTAATGTAGCAGAAATGTACACGCATATGTGTGATGGTGATGTCACATTGCATGGTTCAACTTTATGTACATAGCCAATGTAAGCATTTCATTCAGTGACTAATGATTTGAAAGAAACATAGTACTGTAATAACAATGAATGTAATTTGGTTACAGCTGATAGCAGCAGGATGTCAACATGTCACTGAGTTCCATGTTTCCAGAGCAGTTTGTGGATGTCAGCTGCACCCCAGACCAACGCATCTGTAATAATCTTATAGATCTGAATATGAATCCTCTCTCTCTGCATCCAGACTCCATACCATGTGAACCTGTTGCTGGCAGGCTACGATGACTCAGACGGTCCAGGTCTCTACTACATGGACTACCTGTCTTCCCTGGCCAAGGCCCCCTTCGCTGCCCACGGCTACGGAGCCTACCTCACTCTCTCCATTCTTGACCGGCACTACAGACCAGGTCAGCACAGAGAAATGCCTCATACATGTTTTTCCTCTTTATTGTTCCTGTGAGACTGACTGCAAGACAAGAGAAAAAAAGAGTTTGTCAAGTGCATCGTGCAGAGGTTATGGAGCAGACAAATAGTTTTATTTAATAAAGTTATTTTACCTAATATGAATTCTCACAACATGAACCATTCATGTGTTCATTTTGCGGTCGACTCTAGTGAAAATATTCCTAATAAACTGGTCTCAATTTTTTTTTGTAATTCTAGCTCTTTCTTTATGAACTGCACTGAGCATCCACCTCACATCTTTCCATCATCCATCATTCCGTTCCTCATTCTTTCTCTCACGCTCTCATGTTTTTTCTTCTAGATTTGACCCGAGATGAGGCTTTGGATCTGCTGAAGAAGTGTGTTGAGGAGGTGAGTTCAAGAAGTTTAGCTTCATTGATGAGCGTTTTATCTCTATCAAAGTGGCCTTCAGTGTGCTGCTGCACATCAAAAGTGAGACATGAGCGGCACTATTTAAGCATCGGGCCTGTTCAGTCCACTCTGTCTCTGGCCTCTGTACAGCTGGACAGACAGCTGTGGGTCAAGAGGTCTCGACCAACCACAGAAATCCACTGAACAAAAATCCATTTTATGTCGGCTCCAACGAGAAGAACTCAACATTGTCTGACTTATTGATTGGTTGATGTAACAGATACACTGGGAGCCTTTACAAATGATTACAAATATTGTTAATAGGTTGACAACATAAACAGGTAGACCTGCGTGACGTAAACAGATTCTGCTTCACTAAGCATGTCAAAAATAATCTAACATGGAGGGTGGGTGTGGATTGATGTTTGATTGGTGAGTGATAGGCATCAGAAAGCCTTTGAAATATTATTCAGTATTATATTACTCTGCTTCTCCTTTATTTACATCCATTCTTTCTCTTTGTGCCTTTATCTTAACATTTTTCCTCTGTCTCGTCTCTTTCTCTCCTCCAGCTGAACAGGCGCTTCATCCTGAACCTTCCCTCCTTCAACGTCCGTTTGATTGACAAGGAGGGCATCCATGACCTGGAGACGCTCACCTCTGGCACCAAGTGACCGCTCACTGTTGACTATCAACCATCACACCCTTTTCTCTTTCCTTTTTTTTTTTTTTTTGTACTGTTGACCTCCTTGCTCTTTCTGTTCCAATAAAAAGTGACACAGTTGAGATACAAGCTGTTTGTCCCTGTGGTGCTTTCTCATTGCTCTCTAGTCTACTCATCTGCACATAGAAAGAGAACAGCCTCCTGGCTGTGTACCACGGAGAGTCGAGATGTGAATTATCATCACACATCCATCCCTTCAACAATGAGGCCAAAGAGCTGAAGATGCAGATAAATGCTCAGGGTCCACTTACTGGCTTTTTATCCACAGCTCATGGTCTTCATCATAGAAATGGCTCAGTTTTCATCTTCACTAACTGGACATTGAGTTAAGAATTTATTTATTTATGTCAATTATTCCTGCACAATATTATACAATGAACTTTAACTCTACAGTGATTTTTGGAAAAATTGTAGAAGATTGAAAACAGTTAGATAACAGACAGTTAGATACATTTCCAATTACAACCTCAGTGAATTTGTCCTCACTTAATAATTGCTTGAAACAATTACAGTAACTCACAAATATTACTAAACTGTTTGTTAAATGTGAACTTGTGTCGCTAATCAAGTAGAAACTAATATTTTCAGTCTTTGCACAGATTGACAATATATACAATATATAAAACATGCATATGTACTAGAAGTATAACTACATCCCCTTTAATCATCATAACAGTTAACAAATAACATTCATTTCATTTCTCCTTCGATGATGATGATAATATAGGTAAAAATAATTACATAATTCAAAAGAAAGCATTAAATTCCAGCACACTGAATATAAAAATGCAACCTTTTGGGCGTTGTTTAGCTCAGTGGGTAGAGCAGCCGTCTCATGTTCAAAGGCTCAGTCCTTGCCACAGCGGCCCAGGGTTCAAATCTGACCTCCAGCCCTTTGCTGCATGTCATTCCCCATCTCTCTCTCTCCCCACATTCCTGTCACTCTTCAGCTGTCTCTATACAATAAAGCTTGAAAGGCCAAAAAATATCTAAATGCAACCTTTTCATTAAAGCTGTGTCAGGCATCAAATTCACCATATTGAAATATGAAATATGTCTTATATATACTTATATATGTACTTGCTGCTGCATAGTGTGTCAGCTTGTTTTTTTAGTAGACGTGGGGCAGCATGAAGGAATTCAACAATTTTTAAAAATATATTTGTTACTGAAATTGTTTTTTAAATATCAAGACAGGGCCTGTAGGTGAGTTTACAGGATAAAACAACGTCAACTATGATGACTGACTAAAAAGTAACTGCTGAAACACATCTGACTGTGTACATGGAGTGTTGTTACACTTATACAGCCATAAATGGAAAAACCAGGCCAAGTTGGTAACATCACAGCTAAATGTGTGTGTGTGTGAGTGTGTGTGTGTGTGTGTGTGTGTGTACACATATGAGAGAGAGTGAGAGACACAACATGTGTGTGTGGCTCTATCACCGTCTCCTCTCTCCACCACAGACAGGTGATTAATAAACATTAAACAATCCCTCCTCTCTCAAACACACCGGAATCTGACGGGAAGAGCAGCATATGTTTGCCTGGAGGCACAGAGAGAGATGGAGAGCGGCCCCGCTGAGTGTCAGATAGAGGGAGAGAATAGGGGAGGGGGGGGTGAGGAGGAGGACGAGGAGGGAGTTAGGTTACAAGAGAGGGAGATGAAGGGATGAGGGGGGAATTGACACAGGAGGGTAATGAGATGGGAGGAGAGAAAGGGACACAGATCAGGTAGGAATGAGCAATGTTTGAGCGTGTAGGAGCAGGCGACATGTGTATGTGTGCAGTCCCTGGGAAGCAGTAATTGTGTTGAGTATCTCATCCTGGTTAAATAAAGTGAAGGACTGCAGCAGAGGTGGAAGGTGGTCGGTGGGAGTAATGCAGAACAGATGGGTTGAGGGGGAGCTGAGGTGTGAGGCTTGTTGGGCACCGGGGGTCGCACCACTGCCTCCGCTCTCCCAGGTACAGTGTTCAGGCCTGCAGCTGTGAAGCCGCCGTCTCTCCGGGCCCTGATGTTTATTAACATTTTTAGTTTGAGATTAGTACTTAAAAGAACAGTGTGTAGGATTTAGTGGCATCTAGCAGTCTAGTTACAATTTCAAAAGGCCCTGTCTAGAGCCAGTATTTAGTTTGTTCATTCTAGGCTACTGTAGAAACATGGCGGCTCAATATGAGGGACCTGCTCCCTCTGTAAATATAAAAGGCTCACACTGGACCTTTAAAGTGATTCATTAAACTACAAGACTAAAGCTGTGTCTCTCTTGTTACTATTTCTATGTAGTACTCTGTACTTGGCATAGTGCGTTCATTTTAGCAGGGCAGTGTTGTCTCCGTTTGGTACAGCTGTTGTGAACTTAATAGAAATGATGATTTTACCCCCTTTTCTCTTCTTTTGCCGGGTTGCTGGATAGCATAACACCAACATTTGACTGCCAAAATGTAAAACATATTTACAACTTACATTTGTATATTGTGGTGTTCTCCACAACCGCTTCAGCTCCAGCAATTTCCATGGCTGCCATTTTCACAACACTGGTACAGTACAGTGTGAATACACTGATGTACTTTACTTTACTTTATTATGTACACATTTGGTCTTCAATAATTAATAAGTTAATAATTTACAAATAAAATATTGGCCTGATGATGGTGTCATTTCAAATTTATCTGGAGGCTAACAAAAAATTCTGTTCCAAATGTCATCACGCAATTCATCCAATAGTTCTGGAGCCATTTCTCCAAAAACTACACATATCAATCTCTCCATGGTTCAAGGGGGAAAGTCAGAGAATGACTAAAGTTATCAGGATCTATTGTTTGGGAACCATGAATGTACAAATATTTGTCCCATCAGGAAGATGTTGAGAAATCTCAAAACTCTGATAATCAAAATCTGACCTGCCTGTGGCGCTAGAGGAAAGTCAGAGGAGTTTCTCTCCTCTGGGGAGCAGAGCATTATTTTAATCGATCAGCTGTCATAGTTGTTAGAACAAAATGTCCGTCCACAGAGCAGCAGCTGAAAGTGCTGCACTGTTTTTAACATGTAACATCACTTTATGCTCCATGAAACTAGGATGAACATTTTTCAGTATTTTCTGACATTTTATAGACAAAGCAATTAACCTAATAATCACAAAAATAAAATGAATCGACAGATCACTCAATCAATAGTGACATTAAGTGTTAGTTGTGGCCCTTGCTATGACCTTCCTGTTGAAGTCACAATAGACTCTGCCTACAGGAATCAATAAAAAATATCATTACTGAGACAAAGAGACAGAAGAAGCACGATAAAAGCTGACTGTCACCTTTGAATTTAAAAGTCTGTGGTAGTGGACAGTTGCATTTAAGGGTCCTGAAGGTGTCATTACTTTTTATTGTTCAGATTTCAGAGATCAAAACATAAAAACACGCTCATGAAAGTCAGTCAGTTCTTAATTGTTTAATAATATATTACATTTATGCAGTAATACAATAATAATAACAACGGTAATAACATTAATAATAAACATACACAGAAAGTACAAAATGATTTGTGTTATTTTCTTAAGTTACCAACACGTAGTACTTCAAAATGAAAGAAAACAATTCTCCTTTAGCTGCCTTTTACTCCTCCTTACCCCACTGCTAGAGAACCCAGAGAACTCAATTTCTCATGACCACCAATTAAGAAGAACTACATATGGAAACTGTGCTCATCCAATTAGAGTGGAGTTAAAAGTCTCCCAAAGGTCCAAAGGAGCAAAGAGCAGGTTGCTGTCTCAGATATGGCTTACAACACTTCCCAGATGAGTTCAGTCCAAAAATGTGAAAAGGTGTGTGTGACAGAGAGTGATGGAGGCAGGGCTTTGTAAAACACAGATCATGGTGACATGTTCATCAGAATTTAAAGAAGATGAAGAAAAAAAGGAAGAGGAGGGAGAAAAAGAAGAAGAGGATGAATAGGATAAATGGATAAATCAAAGCATACGGCCATATGAAGGAACTCATCCTGAAGAGATGCTCTGTTGATGCCATCTTGACACAAACCAGCTACTGAGAAGAGAGGTCCATGCGTCATTTAGAGTGAGGTGGTTGTGGACACACATTACAGTACAGATATCATCATGAACCCCGCCTCCTCGACGGGAGGGGCTTCAGGGGTTTCTGGGAGGTAAAAGTCTCAGTTTTTATCCTGAAGGCGGAGGTAAAGACGCAGAGGGGCACCAGTCAGTCCTTTCTCACCCTATTTTCTCCTCCTTCCTGCCTCTCATCCATCCTTCAACATGTCTTTCTGTCCTCCCTCTTATTTGCGGTGCTTCATCTCCTTGTCGTGGTGGCTCTTCCCTCCTCCCTCTCCTTTGTCCAGCATTTTGATCGCCTCCATCAGGTAGCTCTGGAAGGCAGACAGTGCGGCGCAGATGGCGGGTGTACCGAAGCCGTGGGTGAGCAGGCTGAAGTGGGTCAGGCTTCCCTGGACACCGGGCTCCAGGCAGGGGGTGGGTCGACTACCGCCCAGCGGAGAGCGGTCCTGGGACATCAGATCCATAAACTCCTTACAGATCTCCCTGAGAGGAAAAGAGATGTGAGATCAGTTATTAATATGTTATTATGACACTGAGATTTATTTCTGCAAAACAAGATTCAGTGTTGCCAACAAATTGACTGATTTACACGCCTAGCACCACCAGTCTTGATTCAAACCTAAAATAGGTGCCTCAGTACAGAAAGGGCTCTAAAGATCAGAGAAGGTCAATTATATAAAAGGGATATATAAATGTACAGTATATAAAACTCATATGGACATTTTAAGAATATGGAAAATGAAAAATGTTTTGACATTAGTCATGTCTTTGATGGACTGAATAAACCTTTCAGGATGATTATTTCAGTCTGTTGTCTTTCTCTAGATATTGTTTTACCTCTTGGCTACTGCACTCAGTGTAATATCAAAACACACACTGTTTCCTAGGTTGAGGCCTTTTATGATTTTAGATATCTAACATTTTATGTTCCACACCAGCCAACCTTTAAATCCTGAAATTCAGACCTTGTGTGTCAGTTGCTGTTGTGAACTAAAAAAAAAAAGAAACCTCTTTCAGCTGTGCTGTGCTGTGCTGTGCTGTGCTGTGCTGTTTCCATAATGCATTTTGATACCATCTTTTGTTAGCCTCTCTGTGCCCCTCAGTCTGTAATACAGGCTTTGTGTCCACACACTGAGATCAGTAATGCTACATGACAAAATGTCGCAGTTAGAGAAGACATTTTAATACTCGGTAGCACCGCCCTCCATGACTTTGGCTTGTAGAATCATCCTTTAAATGTGCCAAGGTGTGGGGATGAAATACTCACTTGGTGGCGAGCAGCATGCTGCGCCGTGTTGGGAGCTGGTCCGGCTCGCTCTGCCTGCACAGATACTCAGCTGTGGCTCTGGCTGGAAACTCTGTCTCACACACATAACCAAAGTCTCGCGCCAGATGGACAGCTTCACCTGGAGGAAGAAGAGGAGGAGGAGGAGGAGGAGGAGGAGGAGGATGAGGACGAGGAGGAGGAGGAGAGTGAGAATATGTTTTTTAAAACAATGAGTCAAACTAGGTAATAATCTACTGCAGAAAAGCTCCTTCTGTCTGTTCAGGTCAGCGCTTCAGTTTATTTCACATTAAACAGTTATCCATTAAAGTGCATTCAAATCACTGCTCAGCTCAGGTCAAGTCATGAGATAAACTGCAGCCTGTGTGTGTGTGGACATACATGCATCCAGTCACCTGTGACATGACTGTTTAATCATGTCTGCTCATACAAGGATCTGTCTGTCAGTGTATGCAGGTCACTGTATGCGTACGTGTGTGTGTGTGTGTGTTTTCCCTACCCTCCACTAGAGATGTTAGCAGAGTGACGTTGGCTGCCTTGCGTCGCCCGGCGGGCAGGTTGAGGCCAATCTTCTCCAGACGCTCTCTCAGACAGCGGCCACCATTCTTTGACTTTGCCCTGAGGGGGGACAGGGAGACAGAGAGAACAGTTTTTAGGAGCTGGTCCTGTGTGTGTGCATGTGTGTGCGTGTTTCTCTTTATGAGTTTTGTTGTGGTGTGTGTGTGTGTGTGTGTGTTTATGTGCCGCTGAAATCTCCCTACAGTATGTTCCCTGTCAACACTGCTCCTGTCTTGTATTTTTCACCTTTTAGTTATTTTTTGACTTGATTTGATCTCATCCTTTATTTTTTCTTACATATCTGAATTTAAGAACCTCCCTGTTTCTTCACAGGCTGTAAATATTATTATTGTACTGTATGTGATGCCTTATATTTTAGAAATGGATTATTCATTTCATATGTTAAATCTTAATTTCCAAGGGAAGTATAGCTGGTAAATAATTGTAGCAGAGTAAACAGTAGCTGTGTCTCCACGTTTACTCCTTTAGATCTTTTAATGATCCTTTTTAAAGTATTTCAGCCTGCAACCCAAATCATAAACTTGTTCTTTTGGCCCGAGGCTGTGCTTCATTAAACCATATTTCTCCTCTTGTGATTTAGTCCCATGACCCATTTTGTGTCCTCAGCTGTGGCCCCATACTTAAAGTTAAAGTGGTCTTATTCTGAAAAGCTTCAGGGGAAAAAGGTGGAACAGTCCTCATGTATGACAGCAAAGAAAGGATAGAGGAGCCTCTGTCATGTGGTTTAAAGTGGTTTCATAAACGGACTACATGCAAACAATAAAAGGAAGAGGTCTGTGTATCTAAATAGTGTTCTTACATTCATAAAATTACATTTAACAAAACAAATTATGTCCAAAATCTTGTGGTAGCTTCCATCTGATTTTCAATAAACCCTGGTGGTGCAAAACAAAAATGCTGGAGAGTCAGAAAGTCCTGAAAGCTTCTTTCAGCTTTTCCTGGTTTGTCTTATAAAGAAGCTCCTCTGTGCGGTAAACCAATCAGCAGACTTCATGTGAAACACAAGGTATACACTGGTGTAGCTCCCACAATCCTCTCTGATGACCTCCTATTTGATTATTGTGATAAAGTTTGGGGTCACGATGACTTGAGGTCAGTGAGCTCAGTGTAGTCCACATATCAACCGGAGCATCGGTTTATTTGTCACAGTTGATGACTGTTTGACTGATTCCTATATTTCCCAGAATGACTTTCAACAACAATCAAAGCAGATCATAAAGTTATAGTTTGTATGTACTGAAGATGAAATAGCCATGTAGTTTGGTGACATTGAGAAATGATGTTAATCTTTCTTTGACCATTGAGAAGAAGAAGCTGTTCTTTTCCTCTTCTTTTTCTTCCTGACATCCAAACATCAACATTTTCTGCATCAGACAGCATCAATTTTCATTTCAGACTCATAGCTGACCAACATGGCATGCATTGCACATCTATAAGCTCTAACAGCTTTTCCTCTATTGTCTCTCACTGTTGCACTGAACATTTTAGAGGCCTAATGAGGTTTAACTCTCCATCCTAAAGTCTGATGAGATGATTGACTTAAGGTGCATTTTTGTCTTTGACTTCCTAATATAAACAAGACAAAAACCACTTCACACCCTCTCATTCCCTATCTGCCTCTCACCTGCGGAGGACTCCACCCAGCAGAGAAGCATTGAGGCACTCAGGTGGGGA
Source organism: Nibea coibor (assembly GCA_023373845.1). Lineage (NCBI taxonomy): Eukaryota > Metazoa > Chordata > Actinopteri > Sciaenidae > Nibea > Nibea coibor. Next base: position 659,588 of record CM041735.1, on the reverse strand, counting down.
GAGGCGTCGCTGCACCTCCCCAACCGTCACCTTGTACTTGGAGGTGGAGCTGAGCAGCGACAGACGACCCGGGACCGAACAGAAGACCTCAGCTGGGTTGGACACGGCTCCCATACCAAGGCCTTCCTTACCAATGGACAAAGCTGAGAGGGACGAGCCGTTCAGCTTGGACGGGATAGGAACTGTGAAGAAATGAAAGAGAGGTGAAGAAAAATACAAAGTACGGCCTTTGGAAAATGAAAAGTTGAACAAGAGCAAGATGCAAATGATGCAAAATAGTCTGACTAAACATATGTATTCTGCAGTGACAGTGGTGTTGTGTGAATGACAGCGTGCTCCTCCTCTCATTAATCTATTCAGTGTAATGTTCTCCCCTGCGTCGACAGCTCTAATTCTGGAGCGCTGCTTGTTGACTCTGTTATTTAAACTGCAGGTGGTAACATTTTAACTGCGCATTCTCAAATAGCTTTATTTCACACCTTGAGGAGCTCAATTCACACTCACTTTTCTGCACTGCGGTGAACTTTTAAAAGAGTTTTTCTGTCTGTATTGTTTTGGTGAGCAGGGGGAGCGTGTTAGTCGTCCACGCAACCTGTTGCAGCAGTAATTAATGATGACTTATGTTGGAACTGAGACCAGTGTCTCTTCATTTTAAGGTGTTAATTGGTGGTTATGAAATGATCTTTTGAGTCTTGAGCCATTAAATTTGAAACCTTATGAGCAAAAAATGTCATTTAGATTAAGAAGGTCAAAAGGAGTCAGGATTTTGTTTGTGACAACCCACAGACATCTCTGTGAACAGATTTCACTGGAACTCTGTTGACTGAATGGTTGAAGTGTTGACAGTATTCTGTGGATTTAACACAGTGAACTGGGAAACTGTGTAGCTGTTGCATATTTTGAGCTCTTGAGAGTTTTGTCTTTTATTGCTGTATGCCACAAAACAAAACTCCATTCATTGCACTGGCGTGGAGGCAGAAATGTCAAAAAGCGGAACAAATTAAACTAAAAATATCAACACGACTGAATACCACAAGAGTTAAGAAAGAGAAAATATGTAAGAGAAAACATGTTCTGTTGGGGGAATTTTATGCCTTCATTATCCAGAGCAGCAGACAGAGGAGGCAACAAAGGCCTGAAAGCTGAAGCAGTCCTTTAAAGATGAGTTAGGAAATGAATGAAGCCAATAAAGGTGATTGTAATTTGATTGGAATGTTCTCTCTCTCTGTTCCTGATGACTCCTCTCTCTGAACACTGGGATGTGGGTTCTTCGCTCACACTCTGAGGGTGGCGGGTGGCCTCTTTATGGCACCCTGCTGAGCAGCACTGAGTCCCTGAACTGAAAAAAAATCTCTTCAAATCCCTTCAGTCACAAGCAGCCTGAGCAGCCAGCCAGCCGGCGAGGCCACAGAGCAGCAGAGTTTCTTCCATAGCTCTCTCTCCTTTGTCATCCGTCTGCCCCTCCTCTTTCTTATCATCTTTCACTCTTGCTTGACTCTTTCTTGTGCCTCCCACTCTTTATCTTACCCCCTTTCCTTGTCTCCTTCTGTTCTCCCTGTTGGATTTTCTTATTCATGAGGGCTTTCAGTTCGCTCTGCTATCTGTTGTAAGTGCTTTCCGGAGAGATTCTCGTTGCGGTAATTGATCAATTCTAAGCGTTTGGCAAACAAGTGGAATCACTGTCACTTCATCAAATGGCTGCTGGTTTGCAGCAGCATTCAAGCACTTTGGATGAAGCTAGAAATGTACAGTCAGAGCCTCCTGCCTGTCTTCGGGACATGATTTGGGGAACTACGTCCTTGTTTTTGTGAAAACTTCACAGCATGGTGTGATTCAGGCCGGCGAGTGCTGGATGAATGAAATCATTTTAAAATTAAGAGGCCAAAATAGATTTCAGATATGAGTGGATTCTGTTCATGTGAATGACAATTTAATCAACAAGAAAAGAAAATCATTTTCTGCACTTAAAATAATTATTTACAGAAATTCTCTGTCATGTGTTATTAGTGTAAAAACATATTTCATTTCAGTCGGTTTTCTTTTTTCTTTTTTTTTTTTGCACCACACACCAAAACAGACTGCAGCTATCAGGGATCTTTTTTTTAGTTTTCTCACAGTATCGCTCCACCAGCAACAAACCCAACTTGAATTTTCTAATTGTGCCCCTGTGTCTCCTGCATCTCATACTCGGTAATATTATAGTGATCATACTCTGCAAATTTCCCCACAACTCCTCTTTTATCATGTTCCCCTCCCTTTTCTTCTTTGCCCCACTTCTCTCTCCTCTTTCCTCTTCACTCTAATCCCTCTCTCTCTCTCTCTCTCTCTCTCTCTCTCTCATATGACCATGAACAGTTCATTAAGAATGTGTGCCTTTGGGGTGAAGTCTGCAGCTGAGTATTAGAGGACTTCTTGACTTCAAATGAAATAGCAAAACAGAATTATTTATAGTGTGTGTGTGTGTGTGTGTGTGTGTGTGTGTGTGTGTGTGTGTGAGAGACAGTGAGAGAGACTGGTGTCGGAGTGCCCCTAAACACAAAACCCCCTTCAGCATGTATAGCACAATTATATAGGTGCGCACACACACACACACACACACACACACACACACACACACACACAAATGCACACATACACACTCAATCTTTCTCTCTCTTTCTCTCTCATACACACACACACGCACAGCACATACACACACAGAGCTCTCCCACCTCTTACCTTTTTTAATGACAGAGTGGTCGAGGATGCCCAAGGCTGATCCTTCCTCCATTCCCTGTGTCAGACAGACAGACAGTCACTATCATTTATCCACCGGCCTCATACACACACACACACACACACATATACACACAGCTTGTCTCTCTCTGGCCAAAGCAAGATGGAAGGACCGTGGTTCGGTTTCCCCTCACCACATCATGAACATCAGAGTAAATAACACAGTCTGACTTTCTTTGTGTAATAAATGATGAATGAAGTTATGACAGATGATTTCAACAGTTTGTTCATTTTTCTGTACGAAATGATTTTTGGCCCTTTGACGTTTTAACTAACTAAAATCTTATAAATGAATATTTTTAGGATCAGAAATCATTTTTCCTTTTGGAATTTTTCAGTGCAACAAATTTACTTTGGTTAAATACATACCATTCAATTAAAGAGGATAAAAAGATTTTTATAGATTCTGTTTTGTCGAAGAAATGCAGTCATTTCCAAAACATGTTGAGATTTATTTCACTGTAGGCATGTTTAAAAGTGTAACATGTGATTCAATAAAAATCCCAAACAGCCTCCGATCAGAGGAGAAATGAAATGAAGTCTTTCTTTCTGTGATCTTTTCATTCAGAGGATGAAATTGTCTCGGATTCTCGGATGTCTCCTTTGTGTTCAATTCATAAACGCGGATGATATAATCCATTAATCAAATAAAGGTCCTTGTCAAGTGGGAGCGTTTAACAGCAACATGCCCGGGTTGACTCCGTGCCTGCGTGGCGCTCCTCTCCAACCTTTCTTTTCTATTAATGAGCGTGCACATCAATTGGTCTCGGTGTGTTTTTCTGCGAGGAGGCAACAAACGGCGTCTGCAACTGCACCTGCTGCAGGGAAGCTGACTGCTCAATAAACCATAGAAACTATTCTTCTCCAAAAAACTGCAGAAAAAACACAATGAGCTGCAGAGTCTCCGAGCGAGGCTTGGAATTACACTGCACCAGGACCAAATGTCATCCTTCACATTTCAGAGAAGAGCTCAGTATTTTTGGTTGTTTCATAACATCTCCACGTGTGTATCTGCAATATGAATTCCAGACGTTTAAATTCGAACTCACACACATAAAAAACTCAACAGGCAGCTAAAATCCACAGCTGACAAACTGATACGAGCTCTCTAACATTTTATTATTGATCCATGTATCAACAAAATTTTAGAGAAAATAAATACTTGCTTTAAAGAAAGCAATTTTTTTTCTTTTGTAATTAATATGTCAGACCCGTTTTGTAAAATAAAACCATCACGAGGCGCGCGACTGTTTTACTTCTGGTTTACTCCTATAAAAATAGAGAGAGACTCTGTGAATTTCTTTTGGGTTTATTCCGATAAAATAATCTGCAGGTCATTCTTAAAAAAATAAATAAATAAAAATAAAAATAAAATACTAATAATAATAATAATAATAATAATAATAATAATAATAATAATAATAATAATGGTGATAATAATAACAATTCAAAGTGATTGATAAAATGCTGCAGTCGTTGTTAATTCATTAATTTACTTCACATGGATTTTATTTATTTGAGTTGTTTCACCAGAAATGTGCGTTGTCTGAAGAAAATAAAGATAAACTGCCTGAAGGCCTTCCTGACCACATCCACCTATTTTATTTTAAGCAGAGCAGCTCGTCTTGCACTTCATGATATTTATGTTATTATAAAATTTTGTTCATCGTGTTTGTGCGCACTGATTTGACTTTTGCGCATGGACAATTCAGCCAAAGGAGGGAAAATAAATAAAATAAATGAAGTCACCTGAAGGTCCTCCAGGCCGTGGTGTCCCAGGTGCATCCCGAGAGGACCGTCCCCGAGAGCGGCCGCACCTTCACCGAGACCGTGCAGCAGCCGGGGGACAGCTGGATACTCCCGTCGGGGGTCGAGGCTCAGAGCCCGGTGCGACTGTGACAGAAGTCCCCCCTCCTCGGAGCGCGACCTCTGCGAGTGCCATGCTGCTTGCTGATGCTGATGGATGGAGTTGATGGAGGGGTAGGGGTCTGACAAGTGGGAGTACGCTGAGTCCTGACTCTGGGAGTATGGCAGGGAGGACTGGGGATAGGGTGGAGGGAAATACGGAGGCTGGAAGTCAGAGGCCGGAGTGTGGCAGAGCGGGGGAGCAGAGGAGTAGGCGGCCTGGTTCAGGGAGGACAGCTGGGAGAGGCGCCCACTCGGCGAAGATCCGCTTAGTCCGTCTGCGCGGTCCTGCAGAAAATGTAAAAGTTGACTTGATGTGAGGAGCTCAAACATTCTGAACACACCGGACTGACTGTTTGATCAAACGTCAGAGACATCCCATAAGTTTGGAGCTCCGGGAAACGGAAATACAAAGGCGTGGGTTATGTCAAGTCAAAAAAGACAAAGTTAAAAAATATAAGACACTTTTTACAAAAGCGTGGAGCCGCAATAAAACATGAATAAATGTATTCATCTTTATTAAATGTCTGAAACAGCAGCAGCTTGAAGTGATGCGCGCTGGCAGAAGACGCCGCTGGCACCGCTGCTGAACGGTGTCCGAGAGGTCACGGCAAGCTACACAAAGGACAGGTAACACACACACACACACACACACACACGCACACACACACACACACACACACGACAACAACAACCACGCGGCGTTGCAGGGGGGGCACACCTGTAAATCTGTCCTGACTCCGTGACTGAAAACTAAAGAAACCCCTGACAGGCCGCAGAAACACAGTGTGATTTGATTTGGACAAATTTAACGCTTCACGTGAAAGAAACAGCGCGTGCAGCCCACATGTGTGCGCGCATATTCTGATAAAAATGGATTTCTTCAAAGCTGGGTCACTCTGATCAATGCTGCTGTGTTGGAACAATGTCCATTATCGGGCAGCCGGAGAGGCCCTCTGCCTGCTTTAAAAGCACATCTTCGCAGTTTGTGTCTGCCACACATTAACCGCACTGTGCCGACTGACTCACTGGTTTCATCCAAAGTTTGAGCCGTGAAGCTGCAAAGGACGGACCATGCTCCCCACAGTGTGCAGTGAGTGGACACTTTGCTGTCAGTCGGTCTCACTTGCTGTGACACTGCGCAGACAAAGAGCATCTCTGCGGACAGATGCGCGGCGCTGCAACACGAGTATCAGGAAGGCTCACTGGGAACACTTCACACTCAGGATTCTACTGGACAGCTAACAGCCAGATTCAGTGATCAGCCAAATAAGTCACCAAGGACCAGAAACACTCTGTAAACAATGACAGTGACAATTAATGTCAAAAAATACAACCCACTGATCAGAAATCATTTTCTGTCCTTAATTCACTGATATGAGCCGCTGGTGGCACACTGCGCGCGTGTTCCTCCACTGATACTCGGAAAAGAAAAGAAACTCTCTCCTCAAACTGCCTTACATTCATAATAAACAGGCATCGATAAATCCAAAGAAGCTCAAAACAAACTCACCATGGCAGAATATGTGTGGATTAACATCTGGACCACTCTGAATGCCCCCAAATGTAAAAGTCAGCAGGCGCAGGCTTCCAAAGCTGTCACCAAAGATGTAATCCAGACGTGTTCAACGATCCATTCAAGTCAAAGGTGTGTTTCTACTTTACTTTCCTTATCTCTTGTCTGACTGAGATCTTTACGAACACATGAAAATGCTGCTGCCCGGAACACACACGCGCGCACAACACACACAGAGTCCTCCTGTCTCTCCATGAGCGCACTACTTATAGGTTTTGCGCGCACCCGGCGGAATGAGGGGAGGGGTCGACAGGGTCCACTTCTCTTAAAGAGATATATTCATTCAATTATCAGCCGTTAATTCACACACACACACACACACACACACACACACACACACACACACACACACACACACACACACACACACACACAATTTTACATTTGTTGCTTGTTTTGTTTAAAAACGACACTTGGTTTGGTTATGTATTTGATTTTACGCACCGAGCAACAGACACTTTGAAATATGATTAGTGTTTAATATTTTGAAGTGTTTAACGTGTTTACTGAAGAAGCATCTTAACATTAAAGACTATTAAATATGCACATCACATTCTGGGATTTTTAACGTCTAAGCTGAGCTAAGCTGAGACCAGAGCAGCCTTTACGCATCTTCCCCTCGTCAGAAATCTGTTCTTTTTTTTTCAACTTCAAATGATAGTTCAGCCACACCGAGTCATTCAAACGTTTAATAATCGACAAGTGAATTTTCAGGAACCAGCATCTCATAATAATAATCAGTGCAGCCTTTTTACGCAGTGACTCCAACATGACAGACCCTCCGAAAGATTCAAAAACAAACCAACAAACAAATCGAAACAAAATTTCTGTGGTGTTTTACCTGTAAAAGGTCACTCTTGTTTCGGGATTTCCAGAGCATGGTGCTGGTGATGTTTCTTAGCTGAGGGGTTACAGTGGTGGACGCGGTGGATGGAGATGGAGGAGACGGGCTGGAGGTACAGAGAGGAGTGAGTTAGTTTGAGAGACGCTGCAGGAGTTTGTATGGATAGGGTGCTGAGGAGGGTGTGGGGGTAGAAAAAAAAGGAGGGCGGGAGGTGACAGGAGTCGCGGATGGGGTGGCTAAAAACTTTTCACGAGCATGAACTGCAGGATCAGGGTGAAGGGATTCATTTAAACAAAAGGCGGCCGGCCAGAACACGGCAAATGTTCTGGATTTCAAAAAGCCCGCACAGGTTTTATTGGTGTCTTTTGTACATTTGACTTTAGAAAAATATTCCAAGCCGAGAAATAGATGCGTCATAATATCTGAAGAATAAATATGAAAATATGAAATGAAATGAAAAATGAAATATGAAAAAAAATCAATTCTTTTCACTCACGCGTCTGTAATTTATTTGATTTCATTTTCTTTCTACATTTCATCGCATTAAATATAACAAACTTGTTTTTTTTCCTGAGTTAGAGAAAATGTAGAATTAAAAATCTGTCTAAAGTTTTTCATTTAGATACCGACAGAGACAGACAGACAGAGACAGACAGACAGAGACAGACAGACAGACAGAGACAGACAGAGACATACAGAGACAGACAGACATACAGACAGAGACAGACAGACAGAGACAGACAGACAGAGACAGACAGACAGACAGAGACAGACAGAGACATACAGAGACAGACAGACATACAGACAGAGACAGACAGACAGAGACAGACAGAGACATACAGAGACAGAGAGACAGACAGAGACATACAGACAGAGACAGACAGACAGAGACAGACAGACAGACAGAGACAGACAGAGACATACAGAGACAGAGAGACAGACAGACATACAGACAGAGACAGACAGAGACATACAGACAGAGACAGACAGACAGAGACAGACATACAGACAGAGACATACAGAGACAGACAGACAGAGACAGACAGAGACAGACAGACATACAGACAGAGACAGACAGACAGAGACAGACATACAGACAGAGACATACAGAGACAGAGAGACAGACAGACATACAGACAGAGACAGACAGACAGAGACAGACATACAGACAGAGACATACAGAGACAGACAGACAGACAGAGACATACAGAGACAGACAGACAGAGACAGACAGAGACAGACAGACATACAGACAGAGACAGACAGACAGACAGAGAGGCAGGCGTAAATGCCAAGACTTCAGGTTAGAGCTTGATCTCTGTGCGCCACCTTGTGGTTGTTCATAGCAAAGAAGATTTTTTTTTTTTTATTAAAACCAGCAAAAATGAAACCTGACTTGTAACATTTCAACAGCTGAATTATATTTGTTCTGTTTTTTTTTATTAAACTAAATAGTTATTTTTATTTATTCTGGTTTTATTAAACTGTGTAGAATACAGTTGTCTTGTTTTTTTTTACTGGTGGAGGCCACTGACATTTTTTCCCTCCTCATCTTTTCTGACTGATTTCTCAGTAGTTTTGTGGTTAAGGTTAGCATCACTACTGGTAGTGCGGTACCTGGACCCGACAGAGGTTGCACAGGTAGTCCAGCTCCTCCAGGGTGGCTCATCAATACGTGTCTTTGTGAGGAGGTTTGCTGTGTCTCCTATAGCACACACACACAGTCTCAAGAACATGGAGGAGATTCCAGGAGACATTATATTTCCATCCATCCAACGCCACCAGGTTGCACCTCAGACTGCCCAGGTGCTCAGTGATGCCCTGGTCCAGCTCTGGGAGGAGATCCCCCAGGACTCCATCCATCATCTCATCAGGAGCGTTGTCAGGCATGCATACATGCACATGGAGGCCATGCAAACTGAGTACCATTATGAGTTGCTACAAAGAAATTTTTGTCAAAATGGACTAGCCTGTCGCATTTTTTTGCTTTGATTTTGGGGATGTCTTTGAATTCAGCCCTCTGTAGGTTGATGATTTGATGTGGCATCCTTCTGTTCCTAACACATTACCCAGTCCATATCAGGAAAGATACCAGCATGATTTTTTCCCCATGACTCCCCACACTAAGCTAAGCTTTGGGTTGTAGAGGAAAAAGGAAGCCACATAAAAACAGCAGACAGAGACTCTGACTGGTTTTCTAACAAAATAGCTCTTTATTAAAGACATTAACATTTTACAATAACCACGAATGAGACTGAGTGTGTCTTTTTAGAGCACAGCTGTCTGATTATTAGATTGTATTATACTGAAAAATGTGTTTGTGCTTCATCATTTCCTACTTTCTTGCACAGCAGCATTATCTGAGGTGTTATCTTTTCTTACAAAGTCTGGACAACAGGTAACACATTATTCATGTCAGAGTGATGAACACACACTTTAGGCTTCAGTCCTTTATTTCTGCGCACTTAAAAAATAGAGTGTGATTTCACTTCACTTCCACTGACTTCTTCAGGTTCCTCATGCAGCTTAAAGCTCCTTCATGATTTTTCATCATGTCTCTAACCTCCAGTTTACAGAGCTGGCATTGGTCTGCCATGGCACACAGAGCCTCCTCTAGTGCCCCCTGTGTGTGCTGGTCAGGTAGTGCACTACACTGCCCCAGCATGGTGAGAGTGTGTTTAAGCCAACCTTCCTCTCTGACCAGGGTGGTGATCCAGGGCTGAGCACGGATGCAGCCTCCCAGAGCCTGCAGGCCCAACCTCCAGAGCTCTGAGACCTCGTCCCAACTCTCCTCCCAGCTGAGGCTCACCTTAACTGGACCAGGGCTGGAGCCAGAGTCCAGGGCACTGCGGAGGAACCGGAGAGCTGTAGAGAAGAAGCGCCTCTGGTTGGCTTCAACTGAGCCTGGAAAAAAAATCATGAGTGTTACTATCATCATCATCATCATTATTATTATTGTTATTATTAGTAGTAGTAGTAGTAGCAGTAGTAGTAGTAGTAGTAATAGTAGTAATAGTAGTAGTAGCAGTAGCAAGGACAGAGGGTGTCACTCCCTGTACAGATTGTAAAGCCTCTGAGGTAAAATGTGTTTGTGACTTTGGGCTATACAAATAAAACTTGATTTGATTAAGTTGTTTTATATTTCTGAACCAAGGTTACCAATAACATTTTATGCCCATATTTAAATTCAACATGACATGATTGTTTTGACTATGACGAGCACTGAAACTTCAGTGTGTCAACACACCTAATAATTTGCTGTACTGAACTGTGGAATATAATTCAGACAGGTCACATGATTGCAGTGGCACACAGTGTATTTGTATCTAATTAATCACTGGACAAACATTAGAAGAGACAAAAGAAGACATTTTCACCTGAAGGAGCTGATTTGAGTCTGCCCATCATTAGTCCCAATGTGCAGTAATTTGCTGCTAGGACCAGCAGATGGGGTTTGTGTACAAGAACAGGAAGGGCTTCACCCAGAAGGACTTCCAGCGTTCTGAAACATGGGTCCTTCCTAGACAACAAAACAGAAAAAAGGTCAGTGACATCTCAGTATTTATGGACAGAAATAAAACACTTCTGCTGAGTATTTCACTTTGGTAAGCCTCAGAGTGAAGATGGAGAATGTGGGAGTGGACCAACACCTGGCTGCATGGACAACAGACTGAGGTCCTTTGGAGTGCGCAGGGCTCTCCTCAGGACATTTTATGACTCTGTGGTGGCCTCAGCCATCTTTTATGCTGTGGTGTGCTGGAGAGGGGGCAGCACAGACAGGAGCAGGCTCAATAGACTGATCAGGAGAGCAAACTCTGTCCTGGACTCTCGTCTGGACTCCATAGAGGAAGTGGGTGAGAGGAGGATGTTAGCCAAGCTGACATCCATCATGGACAACACCTCTCACCCCCCACATGACACTGCGGGGTCTCTGAGCAGCTCCATCAGCAGCAGACTGCTACACCCACGGTGTAAGAAGGTTGAGCAGGGCTTTCACCCCGGCCACTGTCAGACTGTTAAACACCTGCACCTCCTGATCTTGTTGTAGTTTCAGGTTTCTATTTTTGCAATGTTATTTATATCATACCACTTTTCACCTTTAGTACTCGTCCTTGCACATCTGTACACGTCTGTTTGTTACTGGTTTTCTTGTCTGCTGTATAGGCTTGAAGGATACTTTAGTCTGTTGTTGTTTAGCCTTTTCTATTTTTTTAATCCTCTATTGTACTTCTGCTGGAACAAAGGAATTTCCTTGTTGTGGTGTAAATAAAGTATAATCTAATCAAAGTTGATCAGCTACCTGACTCTCTCAGGCTCTGTGACAGTGAAATTAAGGAGGGCTGAGCAGGCGGTCTCCATACTGGGATCCCTGATCCATGCATATCCCTTTCCCTTCAGAGAAGACCAGGACTGAGACAGAAAGTCCACCAGCAGGGCCGGGGTGTCCAGGGAAAGCAGGACTTTTCTGGGACCTTCTTCTGCTGACAGGTGGCACAGAGCTGGGAGGAGATACCTGAAGAGAGGGAGGTGAGATGATGAGATGACTGCACAATCTAGAAAAGAAAAAATACACATTTATATCTACACCTATCTGTTTTCATCTTTACCTCAGAGCTTCTTTGCCTGTCCACACCCCTCTCTCCTCTCTGACAGACATCTCAGCCATCCATTCAGAGAGGCCCTGCTCTGGGCTCTCGCCCTGCAGGTGGCTCCGGGAGTAGCTGATCAAAAAGGGCAACAGTCCAGTCACTTCTTCTTTCAGACAGGAAGTCTCCTCAGCCAGCCATGAGCACAGCGAGCGGAATGTGGCAAAGATGAAAGGGTCACCATAGCGACTTGGATCCACCTACGGGAACAGGAAGAGACAACTAAGAGTTATAAAACAGCACAATGAAAGATTTTTATAGAAATAAAGATTTACAGTCTCTCTTTGACAGGAATAATACAAAGGTTCATAAAGGTTCATTTTTCCCCTGACAACAAGATTAGCAACAGATCGTAAAACAGAATCAGTGCAATTAGTAGAACAACATGTGGTAGGACCAATCATAACAGGAACTATTAATCAGTTCATCTGCTGATTATTTATGTCTTTATGATCTGTAAAACATCAGAAAACACAATATTCGTTCAATGTTTTCCCTAATCAACAGTCCCAAATATTCAAAGATTCAGTTCACTCTTGAATGAGACAAACAAAGAGTATCCAGACTGAGTAAAGTTGGAATTTTGACTTAAAACATTAAAACACTTTTTAAAAAGTTTCTGATTATTTTTCTGTGTCTCCAAACATTTTATCTCATACTTGATGTGATGATATGATTAAACAATCAGAAGCAGCAACAAGTAGCTTGATGGGCATATACAGAAGCTCAAACTTTCCCCTCTCACCTGCTGCAGATGATACATTAAAGCGGAGAAGGCCTCCTCCAGCACCCCGAGGACCTGCCTGCTCTGCTGCAGAGTAAGGGAAGCAATGGAGCTCTGAGGAGGTGCACTGGTCTGAGACACTCCCTGACAGCAGGCCTGCTCTATGGCAGCCTCCATGATCCGGTAACAGCCTAAACAAACAACCTGGCATTAGGTAACCAAGGACGTTTAAATCAAAACTTATCTCCATAATTTCACCACGTGACTCGACTCCGAACTGACAATGACAAACATATGCATGAGCAATGACAGCAAGTATTTATCAAACAGAAGAAAAAGAAACAGATTTCCAATAACCTGAGAATAATTCCACACTCTGCAGTGACACACTAATGACACAGCTGGACTTTGAGCTCATTAAGAGCTTTTTACACTGAAATAACTGATTTCACATTTAGTCATTCAGACAACTGTGTATAAAATGAATAGACTTTTACACAGCTAATGGTTTGGTCCTGTTAGCTCATTAATTAACTGCTGGTGAATTCAGCTTCACAGGTGAATGTTCCAGATGGGCAGATGTTGAAATTAGAATCAATAGACTCTTTTAATAAGTACATTACCTGTGAGAGTGTGCTGCAGCTCTGGACTCAGTTCATTACCAGGCGGTTCTTCCAAACCCATTCTGACCTCCACACAGGCCCGGTTCACGAGTAAGCAGCAGAACTTTGGCGGTCCCACCAACTCCCATCCATACAAATCCAACAGACAAGCGCTGAGGACCAGGATAGGCCCGATCTGTCTTGGCGTCAACTTAGCCTGTAACATGGGTCTCAATACCCCCCATACACAGGCCACGACTCCCTTCAGCTCCTCACTCTCTATTGACACACCGACAGCGGGAAGAAACTGCACCAACTGGGCACACATATCCAGTCTAGTCTGATCTTTGGCTTGGCAGAAGTCTTTGGAGAGCCTGACCAGCAAAGTGCAGAGCTCTGCAGGGTGTTTACTCCATGCTTTGTCCTTGGTTTTACCTGACAGGAGGCAACCAAGCAAGGCAAGCCCCTTCTTGAGGCTGAAAGTCTGGTTTTGTTCCACTGCTTTACACAGAGCAGGTATGGCACCCCTGCTCAGCAGCTGGTCCGGACCTCTGGGTAAAGCACACACAGCTGTGAGAATCTGGTAGCAGTCAGCAGCCATGGCCTCGTCGAGCTTGGAGAAAGGTGAGGTTTCTTTGTCTGCTTCACTGCTGTCGTCACCCTTTTGCCCGCTGGTTTTGACCTCTCGTGTGGATTCTGTCACACTAGCAGAATTACTTTCTGTGTTTGCACCTTCAGCTGATTGGGTTTTACAATCTGGACTCTGTCCCATCTCTCCCACTTGCTTCTGTTCTTGGGCTGCCTCTCTCTGTTGGCTCGAAGGACCATTTGCTATAATGCCCAGCAGGAGCGGGATGGTGGTGAGGAGCTGGGGATGGGAGGCCATGTCTGGGTCGGTGCTCAGGGCAGCCAACAGAGCTGTGCCTAGTGAAAGAAGTTCATGTGGGGGTAAACCCGAGCTGTCGTGCCCTTTGATTGCTGTAACCAAAAGTCGAGCTGGAAGGTTCAGGCCAACGGCCTCGAAGATGCGCCTCAAGGTGGGTTGGTCTAGCTGGCTTGCCGGGCACAAGCGAGTTATCTGAAGACAGGGAGAGAGAACAAAAGAAAACAGCAACCCTTGAATACACACTCAGTAAGCAGTGTGTGAGTTACACACGCACACACACACACACAGTAAAATGTGGGATATCTAAGAACCTCTGTCATAGATCAGAACTTTCAAGCTGGCCGGTTTGTTCATATAAGATGTCATGTGATGCTGTTCTGATTATGATTACTTATTACTGTGGATTTGTTTTACAGTTGGTACACTAACAATATCGTACAGTAAGACACACTTACCAGCAGAAGAGCAGCCAATGTGTGACTGTCGTTTTTAGCATGTCTAAGTGCATGAAGGCATTTCTCCAAAACCTCCGTTTGGGCATCAGTCAAAGCACCTCCTGCCTCCCTCTCTGAGCCTCCTCCACCTTCTCCTCCTCCCTGCTCCTCTTTGCCAGGAGGTGGGCTGCTCACGGCAGGTGTACTGTCGGCACCGTCAGCCATTGTGCCCTCTGTGACTGTGTGATCACAGAGGAATGAAAAGAAAGCAGAAGATCCGAATCCAAGTTCAAATCCAAACGGCAACACGTCATTAGCTCCACGTGCACGTGGAACAACAAGAGCAGCCTAATGAATGGTTTTTAGTTGGTTTGCTGAGTCATCATAAGTAAAGGTCGGCATGAAGTGGACATTTAAAATGTGCATCACAAAGGTTCATAAAATAACTTACTGTGCTGACAGCCCCTTCACGCGCTACAGCAACTCGTGAGCACTCTCCGGAAGTGAATTGTCAAAATAACGCCACAAGAAACCAATGAAAACGGTCCAACAATGACAGGGAGCCAATCACAAGAGGGCTACTTGGGAGGCGGAGACGCCATTTTGGTCCGTAGTGTAACGTCAGAGAAGTGAAGCGCGCGTTATTTTTGAGGTCATGGAAGACATTTTAAATTATTTTTTGATTATTTATAGCAACTGTTATGCTACAGTACTGTATCACAATATATTTACAGCACAAGAGCTCGGCAGGTTAACTGTTTCCGTGGCGCCATGACAGCTGGTCGGCAGGTGGCGCGTGGCGGAAGTAGTCCGATTACTGTTAAAGAGTCTTCAGTTTAATCTACGAGTCAGCACAGCAACACTGGAGCTGGAACAGGTGTTTGTGTAATATAATGTGTAGGCTGATAAATAAAGAGGAGATGTGACACATTCTTTCTCAGAGGTGTCGTTCATTTAAACTGTTGTGCTTCTATCAGTCCAAACCGGTTTGTCCCCGAGTGCTTTATTCTGAAAAACCATCCACCGGAAGTATTATGTACCACTTGGACTGGCTTCACAGTGGTCACACAGGCACATCAGCAATACAAGCCAGAGGAACACTGACCTGATTAAGTGAACTGAGGACAACAACAGCACCGACACAACACACCGCAGCCACCGACCGAAGTGAAGCACTGTGCCGTCTGTTGGAATGTAAGTGCTCTAACACTTTCTGTCTTTAACCGTGTCGTGACAGATTAAACCGCACAGGATGAGTCCGTGTTCCTGCACGGTGTGTAGTGAGAGAGACTGCCAGCTGCTGTTAGCATCAAGGTGCTTTAAACGGAGGGTGATACCGGATTACACGAGTGAAGCACCTCAGCAGACCTCCACCTTCACGTTTCAGCAGCCGGACGCTGGCTTGTCTTGTAAAAAGGAAACCAAGAACTCTCACTAGATACGGAGTGTCGTGTTATCGTTTCTACTGGCTCTGCCTTCTCATTTAGTGACAGTGCAGTGGACTACGCAGGATGTAGCTATCGGCCTTTATTAAAGCATCTGACAGCTGAGCACATCCCGTCTTCAATAAACCCTGACTGATGTTTTCATCAGTCATACACGAGCACACCGTTTTGATGAATGTCCCACAGATATCATCCCCGTGCTTTGACTCAGGCGTTTCGATTGATTGACAGACGTGCAGTTAGTCATGCACTTACCATTCATTCACTGTAAGAATGAATTCTTCCAGAGCAGAGCTTAACTCCCACTCGTGGCATCATTGTTTGCTTGATTTATCATGATTTATTCCATGTAGTAAAAGATGCAAACTGAAAGAGCCTGAAGTGACGTTTTTTATTCAGTCTAATATAGAGCTTGAAAACACTTCCAAACATTCCTCGTCAGTGATGTACCTTTTTTTTCTCTGCGAGGCTTCAACCAAACGCATGTCTGGTATTAATGCAAGGCTTTTTAAAATGGAACATAGTTAAGTCTTTAAAGTCTGGCTTGCAGCAGAACAAAAACAGAGACAGAAACAGACTCATCCCTCAGTAAAGCATTACTGTAAAGCGGACATCCATTCAGTGTCAACAGGTAAAACCAAGTAAAACGTTCAAAAACATTCTTCGGACAACTCTCCATATGTATATGGGTTTATGGCACAGCTGTGATTCTCACATCCATTTAAATATTATTAGGATTACAATAGTTGTTGCAGTGAAATCTTATTATTTTGTTCTTCAAGGACTCTTGCCTTTGAGATAAATTAAAATTTCTTTCCATGTAGCAGCCAGAGGAAGCTGGGCATGGGTTGTCATTACAGAGAAATCTTCTCCAACCTGTCTGCCCAGATGCATAGACAGAGCTGACAATTGTGCTATTGACTGCTGCAACTGAGAGAGAGGAAGAAGAAACAGCAAAAGAGAGAGAGAGCTGATCCTTTCTGGATATCAGGGGGACTCTGGTCACAGACATCATTGTGCTGCAGAAGCTTCTCAGGGGAAAAGAAGCTATTGAAATGTGTGTAATGGCTGAGCTATCATCAGCACAGGTGACCGGGTGCACCTGAGCGTGTGGGCATTTGCTGTGCAATGAAAAAAGTCTACTTTGTTGCAACTTAACCAAGGAGGAAAGTCGTGACTGAAGTCCTCAAATCTTTTTGTCTGGATATTTTAACTGGAGCTGTATTTTTTTCTATTTTGGTGGTGTGCAGGAGGACAAATGACTGTTTGTGGAATGACTGGATTCTGGACTTACTGAGCTACTGATTATATCACAGAAGGAAGCTGCAAGCATCTGTGTGCACGAATGTGGATTCCCATATGGAAGGAGCCCATACAGGTTTGTGTCAGCAGTTTATGTTTAGTCATCTGTGCCTGATAATCACACCTTTGCTGTGTGTCTGTGTGTGTCTGTGTGCGTGTGTGTGTGTTCTAACAACATCTGTAGTGATTTCTCAGGAGACAGTTACTCTTTTTTAGTCTAGCAGATTTAGAGTTTGAGCTGATTTTTGATTTTTGATTGATCTTCATTCTCCTCACTGCTATTACCATACGTAGATGGTTTTAAGTTGTTTCTGTGTTTGCTGTCCTACTAATCTGAGGCAGAGAGGTGGCAGACTGTTGGCACGCCTTGTGTGTGTGTGTTTTCTGCATAGACCAAGTGATTTGCTGTCAGGAGGTTACAATTGAACTGCAAGGAACAAAATTAACTTTTTTTGTCGATGGGCCAATTAAATGTTAAAATGTTATCATCCATCCTCTTTGTTTTGGCAGGTCAGTGAAGCAGTTCTACCATCTTACCACCTGCATAGTTCACCTGTTTTTGGCTCATGTCTGCTGCTAATTTTGTGCTCTGTCTAACTGTTACTGAAGGCATCTGCTCTTTTTACTGCAAAAGAGTAATTCTGTAGAGTGTCATCATCTGCATGTCTTTTCTTATCGTATAGATATCGTATAGATATATAGCATCTAGCTAACATTTACAGACTGTCTGTACAGCACATGCTTGTGAAAGCTGCTTGATTTATGACCATATTGCCCCACAGTAGTCTCATGGTGAGACATTGTGGAGAGAGGAGGCCTGCTGAACACAGTGTCCCAGGACCTGTACTGTTCAGCCCCCCCTCTTTTTTTCACCCCCCTCTGCTGTAAGAAGTTGCATGTGAATTGGAGGGAGGAAAAGTGCAGTGTGGCTCTTTCACTAACCCACACATGCCTCATCGAATCATAAGTTAGCCTTTAATGACGTGTTACTTTACCTAAAGAACAGAATTCATCTTTGTTCCTCAAGACAACAGATTCACAGAAGTGAACAACTCCTATGTGACTCGTCAACATGGTTTGATTATCGTAACTAATTACTTTGGAAGGTGAAAGGTCTTTCTGGAGTAAAGGACATAAAGCATTAGGAAGATAACTTAATGGTCTGTGACTGTGTCTTGAGCATAATCTTTTAAAAAGATGCATCACACATGGGGCTCTGCTGATCCTTCTTTGACACAGTCTGACTTACAAGAAGTGTCACAAAGAACTCAAACAGCATGGAGGAGGGGTGCCACTGCATGATAAATCTGCTGTGGTGGTTGCGCATGAGAGAGCTTAGAAGAGAGGTAGAAATATTATTTTAATGTCACTACATTCATTATGAACATACAGGCTGTGTAATAGGTTGTAATGTTATAACATACACACATACACACGACACACAGACTGAATAGTTAAGATTGTTTATGTCGCCTAAGATAGTGACTAGACCTGTGTCATGGAGGTGTGCAATGTACTCGTCCTTTTCCTTCTCTCACTTCTGTGTAGCTTCAGCTAATAGTAAGAAGCAGAGCTCACAGGATTGGAAGTCATCTCACTGTCAACAGGATATTAATACAATTGTTGCATAATGAAACAACTCTGCCCAAACAGGCTATATTTGTTTATATGTCATAATTTCAATCACTTGATTATTTTTTCATGATATATTTTGTCCTCTTTGAATGATCACATCTAACATGTCACATACATTGAAGTATCTCCCCTTATTTGCATAAACATTTGTTATCAAGCTGATGTGTTCTAGTCAAGTCAAATTCTCTGGAGAGCTGAAGCACTGTTTGTCAGTAATCAAGGAAGATAGGGAGGAAAAACCTGAATAATTCATATCATGGGGGCGATATGGCTGAAAGCTCTATAAGAATATTAATAGGAATATTTTTAAACTTTCTCCCACTCTTATGCATGATATCAGACAAACTTCTTCTGGTGTGTGAAACAAACATCAGTAACTCATTTTGTTCATTTTTAATTCATCAAAATCTGAACATCAGAATATTGTAAAACAATCTGATCATATTCCGATGACTCAAAGTCAGCATGCAGTAATACTGAATTATCGCTGTATGGCCACGTTTGTTCTTCCTGATATAATTCATATTTAATGATCATGCTCATGGTCATTTTCTCTTTTTTTTTTGCTCTGTCTAGCATAGTGTTTGAGCAGCTGAGCCTGTGCAGGCCCAGGAGGCGGCCATGTTGGATCTCTTCTTCAGAGTGCTGGTGTTGACCTGTCTTCACCCATCACCTCACAGCACCTTGCTGCCAACCTAACTCCTCGCTCCCTTTCTTTTGCCGCATTGTTTCATTCCACCGCCTGGCCAAGAGGAAGGTAAACACAGTGTTTGTTACAGGATGTTTGTCTCCTCTTTCTTTCACTAGGTGTGTTTGGTTACTTTGAGTCAGTACAAATGATCAGTACAACTATTATCACACTCCATATTTGATTTGGTGGCCAATTTCTGTTGAATCAAAAGGAAATATTAAAGCACAATAACATAGTTTTGTTTTCTTTTTCTCAGTCCTTGGTCCTCGTGGAAAATGTCCTATGCACGCCACAAGCTGCTTACCTGGAGCTTACCTCAACTCCTCCTGCTGCTGACCTACCTCTGCCTGCTGACTCCTCCCACAGGTAAAATAAAGCCATCCTCACCCTGAACTCAATGGCTAAAACCACACTTGTTGACTGAGAACTGATAAGGAAATTCCCTCTGTTAAACTACCAGCACTCATCTGCACAGTAGATTCACACACCTTTGATTACTCAGGGCGGGTCTTCATTCTCCTCACATTGTTATTACCCTTCGTAGATGGTTTTAAGTTGTTAGTCTGTGTTTGCTGTCCTACTAATCTGAGACAGAATGATGGCAGACTGTGTGTGTGTGTGTGTGTGTGTGTGTGTGTGTTCTGATGCCAGTGGGTTACAATGTGAAACAATAGGGGCTCTGTGACTAGATATTGTGTGTGTGTGCGTGTTGAAGGGTGGGGGACAGAGTGGACAAGGGGTGGGATGACTAAACTGAGGCCAAAGGGTCCTTTCTCAAACAAACCTGTTTAGGGCTTTTGTATTTTCATGGATTCAAATATCATTTTTGGATCTGTTTAAGACTGGCAGTTTTACACCTATGTGTCTACACAGTAGTTTTCATTGTAAAACTGCACCTATTGATTATTTTCATTTTCAGTTAGTAACTAACCAAACAACGAATCCATTAATCTGGAAAATGTTTGACAGATTAATGGATTTGTTGTTTGGCTAGTTGGATAAACTGTATTTTAAGAATTGACAAATTAATTATCAAAATGGCAATAGTTTAGTAGTTTAAAGAATTGATTAATCAACATATCATCTCTGTTTCATTGTTGGTGGAGTCCACCACTCCTGGGTCCACACTGCCGACCTAACCACCAGGGATTCACTGGAAACAGTGCAGCATGTAATCCAGTGTTACTTTTGCTGATTTGATCTCATTGATATCAGCCTCGCTGTTTTAAATGCAAACCCAACATTTCCCAGTGCTGCCAGGTTACATTCAAAAACTCAAAGGGTGAAAGAAAATGCAGTGTATTTATCACTGAGGTTAGCGCCGACAGCAACCAGTCATCAAAAAACATGTCTACAAATCAACTATTTTTGACAGCATCAGTTTAAAATATTGTAGAGAATCAATGGAGAAGAAGAGACACTGCAGTGAGCTGTTAGTTTTTAGTAAGATAACCGGCTCTCTCCTGTTGTGTGGAGCATGAAATCAGGTCACATTTGTTTGTGGAACAATGGATAAAGGCAGATTATTGACTGACTTTGTTTATTCAAAGAACATACTTTGCCTGCACTGTAAACACATGCACCAGTCGCACCTCCATTGTAGTTTTGACAAAGTACTGCTCAAGACGTGATCGTTGTTTCCAGAGGTCTGGAACTGCACCACTAGCACTTACTGTTAGCACCAAATCAAGGATCTTAAGGGAATTGTTGGTCTCCGTAAATAATATCATAAAGTGTACGGTCTGCTCTAAATGGAAAGTTTCATGAGGTAACTAATATATAATTTGGTGCTATAGAAATATTATTTAATTTACTGTATACAGCAATAACTTTTCTAGCATAAAATAACAGATGAATCATGATGATCGGCTTGTCAATCAGGTGAATGGTGTCGCTGTCATTCCTACATCTGTTCCTGTGCTAAGTCACACAACGCCAACTATTTCACTGATTTTGGTGAAACTGGATCATATTTTATGGAGATTTTTTTTTTCTGGTTTTCCCTCTAAGCTGCTCTACCTCAATTGTAGTTGCTGTTAGCTAGTGTTAGCTTAGTTTGCTAGCTGTACAGCCCAGACTGTGATCACTGGGTGGAAGAGGAGGTTTTCCAGGCTTGGGTGGAGGGGAGTGCAGATGGACAGCAGCGCTGGCCTCATGCCAGAAACAGAGCTAGGCAAGCAAGCAATGTAACCAGGCTCAGCAACCTCTATGCACATAATGGCAGAGGAAAAGAGACACAAGAACTCTAGAGGACATTGACAGAGGAAGCTATTATACCCTGAAACTGGAGGCAACAAATCACAAAAATACTAATTTGTAAGTAAGTTTTAAAGACATTATTGGACAGGAACAATGGTCTTGACTATGGATTTTAATATTGATGAGCACATGAACACATATATCACAGTAGTAAGTAAGCAGAACTTGTTCTGCATTTATTGATGCTGTCTTTCCAAATGTGTATATATACTAATAATACTGTTTGTGGGGGTGGCATTACTTACTACAGCAGTTGCAGTACAAACTATGTATTTGATGGATTTGCTTCTGTGCATCAAAACATCCAGATCTGTGATACAAAAATCAAAAAATAAAATCGGTCTAAATAGCAAATAATTCAGTGACTCAGCTGTTTGTCCTGGACTATTATTCATTCACAGCTGGTGCAGCTTTGTGTGGACATTCATTTAAGTAGTAATGAAATCTAACCTTCTATTCCCCCCAGTGTTGTGTATAGTCTGTGCTGTTGTATTGTACCTGGCTACACAGTGAATGAACTGGGCTCTTCAATACTTCAGAAGCTTGAATAAGAATAGTTTTACCACTCACCAGCAATGCTCTTGCTGACTGTGCCAGCTTACTGCACTGCTGATATGTGTGTGATAAGGTCTGACTCAGAGGACGGAGTTCTGTGCGTACTGCATACTGTGTGTTGGGTTTTAATCAGTGTCTTGTTTTGTCAGGAAAAGCCTCACTTCCTCTTTCTGCTGCTGACTTGGCTGACTGCTCTAACTGAGGCTGTATGTCGGCATTTCTGAGAAATGTTCAGTCAAAGCCTAAACTGTGAAAAGTCTCACTAGTTGGGACTGGAATTCATTGTGGGTTTCACTCTGCCCCCTTGCCTTTGACAATCCAGAGAGTAGCCAACAATGCCTTAATTGATATAAACAAGTAAAACCTTGAAAAGCCTGGGAATCGCTGCCCAGTGGCGGCTCCATGGTGTCCCATTTGGCAGGTCCTTTTGATCAAACTATACTCTACACTAAACTCTTTCTAGAATTTCTCTGCAGGGAAACTAGCTCCTAACATTGAACTGTCATCCTCCCTTTTACCTCTGAATTATGAGAACATTTAACTATAACTTCTTTAACATCAGTGAAGTACATCATCATTTCCTTTCTCCTTTCTTCTGTCCCTGTCCAGGTGTTTCGGCAAATCTGTGCTGGGTGACTGGCGGGGTGCTGGGGATCCATTGGAGCAGCATCATCAGTCTAGGTTGGCAGCCTCTTGCAGACGGGAGAGGCGGGGCGACATGTTGGGAGTTCTGCTGCTTGAAGCCGAACTGCAACGCTGTTTGGAGTCTTGGTGGGCAATGTGTGCTTCTCAGCTGTACTCGGAATAGGGGCTGCCCCATCACCATCCTGCCACAGCCCCATCAGGAGTCCCTCGGCCTCCTTCAGCTGCTCTCAAAGGTATAGAGAGTAACATGAGACTAATTTAAATCAACAACTTTTTATTCATTTGTTCAGACCTTTCATTGAGAAGACTAGTATGTCTTTTCAGATGGTACTGCATTGATTATGGTAATGCAACCAGCTTAAAATGGTGGAGGATGTCATTTCCTAATTAAAGCAAAGGACTTTATGGACACTTATCTAATAGCAGATTGGGTTTTGGCCTGATCGGTGATATCAGTACTCTTCATCACTTTAGATGAGGTTCCACACAGTATCTGCAAATTAAAGTGTGTGTATGTAAATTGTTTTTCTTTACTTGTAACTTTACTTGAAGGGTCCGGTCTTAACAAGGCGTAGAAGAGCTCATCGTGGTCAGCAAGCAGGAAGCCACACACCACACACAGGACTATTAACCAGCACGGTAATTTCACAGAATAATAGTTTATTTTTAAAAGTTTAGGTTGGTGTTTGCACTGTATGATTGTAGCACATGCTGTGACTTATTTAAGCTTCTGAACCAGCACTAAAATAAGTGAGCCACTATCCTTCCCCTTCTTTCTGAAATGCTTCCCACCCTGATTCTTGAAACACACTTGTCAGACAGCATATAGTGGTAGGTTTGTGGAATATAGAAGTATATTTCCTAGAAATATATAAATAAAATTACTCATTGTATGTGTCCCCAAACTCTGCCTTAAATCTGCTTTTCATTGTTTTGAGTTTGTCACATTTCTCAAATGTTATTACAGGAAAATCCAAAACTGGAAACCTCCTACCCAACTCCAACAGTACCCAGTACCATCACACTTCTTCAAACAGCTCAAAAGAACCATAGCCAGTTAGCCAATGGGAGCACAGACAGCGCTCCACCACCATCAAAGCAGAACTCAACGGTGGACAACACCGATGATACTGCGGCGTCTTCCAATAGCAGTGATGTCAGCACACCCACACCCGCAGCCACTGCCACTGCTATGATCACAACTCCAGCACAGGCTGGTAAGGAGCTGGTTTCACATGCAGACAGTGATCACCTATTTCCAGCTTGTTCAGTAATATGTCTTGTTTCAATTATTAATTATGAACTTATATATAATTAATATATAATTGCACTGTGGTTTTGCAGCCTTGGTGGAAGATTTCACATGACTGTCAGGTCCTTTCTTGCATTCTTCTGTCCCACACAGTTGAATGTGTCAAAAGATTTTTCACTACTTCTTCTGTTTTTGCTTTGGCTGATGTTTTAACAAGATGAAAATGTACTTTAGCCACAGATTTTATGGCCGACTGCTTAGATGTCATTTTGCTGCGACGTGCTGTGGGCGTGAAGTCAAATTAGTGTAAGCCATAGGAATGTGCTGAGACATGCCGGGCTTCTACAAACAGGAATAGCTTGTTTCTCCTCCCTGATGGACAAACATCTCCATTCAACTGGTAGTAAATTAAAAATCGCATTAAAAACAATGCCTATTATTACAGATGAAATCATCATCACAGCAAACAGCAACAAGCTGAGCTGGTTTAAATAAAAACACAGAAGTTACACTAAGGTTTTTAACTTACACAACAAAAAGCTGATTGAAACAGTTTGACTATAAGGTCCAGTGTGTCAATATAATATACATATAATATTCATAACTATGTTTTCATCAGTTTTAATCACCTGACAATAATAAAAAAAAATGTACTACAGACGTCACAGAACAGATTAACTAAACAGTAGCTCAAGAGAGGACCACTGAGCATTTTGCAGTCGCCATAGTTTCGCCTTCATGTTAGGAAGAAGGCGCTGAGGCAGAGCAGTTACAATCAGTAACTACACCACCAAATCCTACACACTGGACCTTTTTAAAGGGAAACCAATTTTATACATTCTGATTACTTTACTAGTGGTGGACTGCTGCTCAGACAGTGCCTGACCATGAAGAGCTTTGAGGGGAAGGAAAAAGTTTTTGAATTCTATTCTTGATTTTACCGCAAGCCAATGCCAGTTATATCTTTCTGTAGATACAACTGGACATCACTTGTCCTCCCATAACCTCCAAACCATTCCCCTCATTTAAATTTCCAAAATCACCCCCAGCAAGGACCAGTAACTGATAATAACAAACCTAAAGTGCATTAATAGCTTACCTCCACTGCTGAATACTCCTGAACTGTTGGCATCACCTTTTAAACCCTGTGTTGTTTCCTGCGACAGTGAGGGAGCTGGTGGTGTCAGCAGGAGAGAGTGTGGAGGTCACACTGCCCCGCAATGAGGTCGAACTCAACGCCTTCGTGGTCCCAACACCCCCGGAAGGTAAAAACATGAAATACTAGATGACCTAGAAACAAGACATGAGGTTTTCTCACATCTATAGAGTTGTCATTAATATGGAAAAACATCTGGAAAATCATCATCATTTTTCTGTAGCCTAACTGCAGACAGATCATCATGTTGTCATATTTCTGGTGTTGAGTAATGGAGTGATGAAGTACAGCCTGCTTGACAGTTGTATTCCTGAGTCACCATCTGCATGCTGTGTCACACTGAACACTTGCCAGTGACACATCCAGGCTGGAAAAAGTTTAAAGATTACACAGTTACAAAGAGGAATGCTTTTTATGTACTTATTTATGTATCATTGCTACTCCTTTACAGGGACAAACTATGCATTTGACTGGCGTCTGATAACTCATCCCAAAGATTACAGTGGGGAGATGGAAGGGAAGCACAGCAAGACGCTTAAACTCAGCAAGGTACAGCTCACAGCTTTCATATTCATGTTCTACACAAAACAAAACATGCAGCTGGAGGTCTGTTGAAAATATAAACAGAAGGTTTCAGCAGGATGTAAAACAGACTTCCTCTCTCTGCCCCCCCCTCCTCTCTCACAGCTGACTGTGGGCCTGTATGAGTTTGAGGTGGCAGTGGACGGGGAAGGGGCCCATGGTGAAGGTTACATCAACGTCACAGTCAAACCAGGTGAAGACCAGCGCTCATCCATCCATTCATAATGTGGTCATCTTAAGAGTTGTTTGCAGGGGCGAGTGTTTACGTGCCCTCTGAGAACAAACAACCAAAAACACAACTTTAATACTTGTCCATCACCAGTTCATGCAGCCACTGACTGTAAATAAAGAAAAACCAAGAGGCACTCATGGGTACATCTGTTGTACATCTGTTTGGGTCACTTGGAAGTTGCTGAACATCCTCCCAGATTCATTAAGTGTTCATACTGTATACTATACTATATATTACTATTAATATTTTGGTCTGTACACACATTAAACTGCAGCGTGCACCACGTGTAGGCAAATTTCAACCCATGGCTGTTTGCTGCATGTCTAAAGACAATATTTTTTAAATGTCTTTAGAGGAGTTTTTTTCTGTATGCAGTAGAGATTATAAAGCTCCTTGTGATTTGTGATATTGAGCTATATAACAGTTATAACAGTTCGTGAGCTATTTTGTGCAGTTTTTGCTTTTTTGAAAAAATATAAAGATTATTGTTAAAAATCTGTATAATCCTCAAACTGCATCTGCTTTACTAATACTATTGTAAAATTTGTAGTCATCTGCACATTGCTTTCTTTTATGGAACTTGCTTAATCTAAAATTCTCAGCAGTCAGTCCACAGTCCTGCTTCATGTTGGCTGAATAAACTTGGATGGTATAGCTGGAAGACTCCGCTGCTTTCCTCCCACACACAGTTGTATGTGTGACTTTTGGCAAGGCAGCCACTGACTTTTCACAAACAGCTGATAGCACAGCTCAAGAAGCGAGTTCATTTCTTGTTTTCCACCTGACAGAGCCGCGGGTAAACAAGCCTCCTGTTGCCGTGGTTTCCCCAAAGTTCCAGGAGATCTCCTTGCCAACCAGCTCCACAGTCATTGATGGCAGCCGTGAGTGTCTCACATGACAAACATTTATCACTAGCTAAAGAGGCCCTGTGCCTAAAATATGCTTCCATTTTCTCTCATGCTGTTAAGTTTATTAATCTGTCCCCGTGCCCCTCCTGTGTCTTTGCTCCCCCTTACAGAGAGCACTGATGATGACAAAGTGGTGGCGTGGCTCTGGGAGGAGGTTAAAGGGCCACTGAGAGAGGAGAAGGTCTCTGCTGACACCCAAGTCCTTACCCTCAAAAACCTGGTGCCTGGGAACTACACATTCAGGTAGAGGTGGAGCACAGTTATTATGAATGCCGATGTTTTAATCTTTTTGTTCAAGTATATCAGGTTTCAGATGTGTTTCAGCTCTTAATTTGCCACTAAATGTTCAAACATCCCTCTCAGGCATTGACAAAGAGCTGTATGCCATATAGTGTGTATTTCAACTTTTGAATGTCCTTCTTAGTTTGACAGTGACAGACTCAGACGGAGCTACAAATTCAACACAAGCCACCCTCTCTGTCAACAAAGCCAAGGACTACCGGCCTGTGGCCAATGCTGGACCTATCAAGGTCTGTTGTGTTGTCTGTCATCATGCCTTTGTTCTGTACTGCACCATTTTTGTAAATGCATGTATGTGACGTAGGGTACAGAGATCTGCTCCTAATATCGGGTATTTCTTTTTACTTCATCCAGGTCATCCAGTTGCCACGCAACTCCATCACTCTGTACGGCAATGAAAGCACAGACGACCATGATTCCCTCTCCTATGAGTGGTCGCTCAGCCCTGAGAGTAAAGACAAGGTGGTAGAGATGCAGGTGAGATATCTGAAGACTGTAAATATATTGAATGTTTTAGTTAGTTTTTCCCTCAATAAGAGAATCATGGCTAACAGTGGCATCCTTTGTGCTCTTTAGGGCGTACGGACACCGATCTTGCAGCTGTCTGCTATGCAGGAGGGAGACTACACCTTCCAGCTGACTGTGACAGACTCATCAGGACAGCAGGACACTGCCCAGGTCACCGTCATTGTGCGGCCAGGTAGACAGTTGGAGAATAAACAATAGATCCCGTTTATGCCACCTGACAACTTTTATAGTCTTAGTAGTAAAAAGGTGAGATAGATATTTGGTTCACCAGCTGCTTCCTCACAACCATGACTCTTTGACTTTGCCCAAGTCTATTTATTCAGCTGTGTACACGTGTACCACTTAAGAACCACTTATTGTTTGCCCTTATTCTTTCCCACAGGCTGTACAGTGCTGTGAAAAAGTATTTGCCCTCTTCCTGATTTCTTACTTTTTTGCATATTTATCACACTTAAATGTTTAAGATCATCAAATGAATGTTAATATTAGACAAAGATAACCCAAGTAAATATAAAATGCAGTTTTTAAATGTTGATTTCATTTATTAAGAGAAAAAAACTATCCAAACCTACCTGGCCCAGTGTGAAAAAGAAATTGCCCCCTTGTTAAATCATGAACAAACTGTGATAAAACTAATTATTAATAATTACTAAGTATACATATTTATATTACCTGCCCTCTATGTGTGAAGCGCTCAGTACTTAAACTGCTGATAGGAAATAGCAGTATTTTGACTGAGTGAATGTGAGCTCTGATAAGCACCTTGTGTAGACGATCCCTTAGTGTATGAACAGGATCTGTTCTGTGAACTTGTATTCACATGCAAGGTCAAACTATGTCAGCCATTTTAGGAAAGAAATGGCAGTATGCTGTTAGTCAGAGGATTTTGCTGCTACACTGTTGATTCCATTCTGATGAGCATTAAGGGAAGATGTGCTTTGTTAGCTCATGTTGGGACATTATGAGATGAATGTTTAGTTTTGTCATCCTGGTGTCCCTCTCACTCTTCGTCCTCCAGAAAACAATAAGCCGCCAACAGCAGATGCAGGACCGGAGAAAGAGCTCACCCTGCCAGTTGATCGAACCACGTTGGATGGGAGTAAGAGCAGTGATGACCAGAAGATAGCCACCTACCACTGGAAACAGACCCAGTCAGTCAGACCCAGACTTATACACACATCTGTGCAGACGGCTTGTATTAGCTGCAGGCTCTGAAACTTCAGTTTAGCTTTGTGTTTCTACAATAAATTCTCATTCATGCTCTGTCATCCTCGTCTTTTCCATCTGTTCCTCCACCAGGGGTCCTGAAGGTGTGAAGATTGAGAACGCAGACAGTGCTATTGCTACGGTGACAGGTCTTGAGGTCGGCACGTATGAGTTCACCCTGACAGTAACTGATGAGAGGAAGCTGCAGAGTAGTGACACTGTCACGGTCATCGTTAGAGAAGGTGTGTGTGTGTGTGTGTTTGTGTGTGGTTGGGGTCAGACAGGTGAGTGTTATGGCTGCTAGGTGCTAGGTCATGCATTTTCATCATCTGCATAGACAGATTATAAATAACAGCAGTGTTAATAACAGAAAACGGCTCACACAACATGTCTGTCAGTCACTACCAGAGTATTTGCACATGTCAAGCTCTTATCAAGTGTCACATACAGCCTTTGCTGCCTTTTGATAATTACATGTGGTGGACATAACATATTACATATGTTATTATACAGCCATATGTTACTGCACGACATGAGCGATGCCTGCCTCTGCCTCCCGTTTGCTCAGGGCAGTCCAAACTTTTCTCGTCTGTTATTCCCCATTAGTAGAGTGTCCTAGCAGGTCCTACCAGATCAGGGGCGTCCCTCTCTACCTTCACCTCCTCTCCAACACTACCAGCAGCTGGACATGATAGATCTACCCCTTTAAGAATTGTTACTGCTGCACTAACACTTTCTTATCACACTGTACCTTGATTGTTCCCTTCTCTGTAAGTCGCTTTGGATAAAAGCATCAGCTAAATGACTACATGTAAATGTAAACATAAACTAGGTGATTGGACAGAGCTGAATGTGTTTGTGCTGCTTTTTGATCATGACACTTTAGCTGCATGTTAATTCAACTGAAATAACAATTAACCTCATGCTGTCCTGCTAGAAGCGTGTGCTTCAGTGAGAGAAACCCCTAAAAAGAAGACACACGCTTGACTGCTTTGTGATGTGCCACCTTTCTGCTTTGATATGTGTTCAGGGTGTATTTGTAAAACCTTTCTGTTGTGATGTTAGAAGATTATCATCAGTCTGTAGTTGCAACATATTTCTTTTCTCCTCCTTTGTAAACACTGTAGAAGTAAGCAGGAAACTTCACTGCACTAGGGTCCTCCTCAGTGAATGAACATTTTCTTTTTCCATCAGAACTGGACCAGCCTCCAGTAGCTCATGTTGTGTCGAGTTCACCCATCACTCTGCCTGTCAGGACCGCCACCCTAGACGGATCTCACTCCACTGATGACAAAGGTGGAGTCACCTACCTGTGGACCAGAGATGATGGCAGCCCTGCTGCTGGGGTGAGACTGCCTATGTTTATGGTGGATGACACCTTTAAACACTGAATCAACAGCTACTGATGGTTCAGACATCAGCAGTGTTACAAAGATTCTAAGACATGTTTGTTTTTTGTTTTTGGTTTTGGTTTAATAGGATGTACTGAACAACTCTGACCACCAGGCTGTGCTCTTTCTGGGGAACCTGGTGGAGGGGAAGTACAGCTTCACCCTAACTGTAACTGACAGTAAGGGACAGACCAGCACCAACAGGGGCACAGTGGAGGTCAAACCTGGTAAAGTGAACAGACAAACCATAGACATACTTTCACATGAATATAGAGCTGTTGGTGATGTACCTTTTCTCTGTCTCTGCTGTTTTGTGATGGCTGTGTTCAAACTATTTTCAGGAAAAGTGAGTAAATGTATGTAATACCTCTTGGGATGTATTGGCGTTTATTTTTGCCTTCAAACTAGTCCATGCATACAAATGGTTTCTACACAGCAAGAGATCCAACAATCAACAGCAGAAGGTTGAGCAGGTCACTGTGCGGCATACGGTGAACAGACCAAACGCAGTCAGAGACTAATCCGTCACTTGCTTCTCTGGCTCCTCTCCCAGATCCCAGAGTGTCAGATGGATCCTGCAGTCAGCCTGTTTTTCTCATGTCAGATTCTCCCTCTCCTTAGTGCTTCTCTTTCTCCCTGCACTCCTCTCTGCCCTCTCTCTGCTGTCTGTAGTTCTGTGTTCTTAATCTCCTTTCTCACGTGTCTCTGTTTATTAGACATGTGGGAGCGTGACCTGGTGGAGTTGGTGCTGGAGGTTTCTGTATCCCAGGTCTCCCACCGTCAGCGCGACATGCTGCTGCGCCAGGTTGGAGTTTTACTGGGCGTGCTCGACAGTGACATCATTGTGCGAGAGATCAGTGCATTTAATGAGCACAGGTGAGTCGTCCTACACGTTTTATGACACATTTGATTTTATTTACTTTTACATCTTAATATTTCACATTTATTTTTTTATTATAACTCCAACCTTACCCTTCAAGCATAAACCTGGCACTGAGACACATAAACTAATAATGAAAAAGGCTTAAATGAAATTTTCTTGATTTGGCTTGATTAGATGGGCGTGATTATATAAATACGTTTTTTTCTTCCTCAGCACTCGCTTGGTCTTCCTGGTGTCAGGCGGTCCAGGGCGCCCTCCTCTGTCTGGCCGCAGTGTTGCACTTGGCCTACGTAACAAACTGCGCAAACAGAAGAATGACTTTCTCATCTTTAAGGCCCGACGGGTGGACACAGTCAGTGAGTATCTGACTAACACAGTTTATAAGAGACACGCACAACAATGGAAAAGGAGACATGAGACAGAAAATGTACTCTATAAGCAGAATGAAGTGGTTGCAGTGCTACTCTGCTGCCAAAGATAATGGCCAGATAGTGACGGAGTGAGCCCACAGGCCAAATCTCTAAGATTCTTAGCTGTCACTGTGAGTTCTGTCTTCTCTTCTTTCTTACACTACACATGACCTGTTCTCTTGTTGTGCACCTGGTATGTTGTTGCTCCTTAGTTTTAGTTTGACCCACTGCTCTCCGCCACTCTCCTTCCTCAGTCTGCCAGCTGAACTGCTCGAGTCACGGCGAGTGTGACTCGTTCACACGGCGCTGTGTCTGCCACCCTTTCTGGATGGAGAATTTCATCCGAGCTCAGCTTGGAGATGCAGAGAGCAACTGTGGTGAGTTGAGCTGACTCTAATTTCATATTTGAATGTGTTCAGATGTGGCAGCATCACATAGTAATAACATACTCATCTTTTCAGAGTGGAGTGTACTCTATGTGACCATAGCATCCTTTATGATTGTGGTTGCTATAGCAACAGTTGTTTGGGGGATGGTGTGTTGTTGCAACAGGTGAGCACAATTTCTAAAATATGAATGTGTTTACTGAATATATATATATATATATATATATATATATATATATATATATATATATATATATATATATATATATATATATATATATATATATATTGTCTTATATATCTGGTGTGTGTTTATTTTCTGAAAGGCGTAAGAGCAAAGTGCGCAGAAGTAAAAGCAGATATAAAATACTAGAAGCTGATGAGCAGGATAGTCTGGAATTACAACCACCCCGAGCTGGTAAGACACACACACACACACACATTTTTTGACACAGGTTCGACACAGCATCACTTTGACATCACACTGTTCTTCTTCTGTTTCTACCAGCCCGTTTGAAGCCGGTGCCTGCTCCCACCTCCTCTGCCCTGATGCACTCGGACTCTGACCTGGACA
This sequence comes from Nibea coibor, assembly GCA_023373845.1. Taxonomy (NCBI): domain Eukaryota; kingdom Metazoa; phylum Chordata; class Actinopteri; family Sciaenidae; genus Nibea; species Nibea coibor. The sequence continues at coordinate 626,856 of CM041735.1, read as the reverse complement.
GTGATGATGGGCAGGGTGGGGTCCCGTGGACGGAGCAGGAGCGCGGGCACCTCCTGCGGCCCCAGAACGGCTCCCTGAGGAATGGCCAGGGGCCGGCTAGGGGCAAAAAGCAAAGAGAAGAACTGCTATAGCAAGGGAGGAGGGGGGAGCCTACCGCTGCCCTCACACACGCACACACACAGTAACACAGAAACTCCTCCTGCTGTCACACCCCTCTGTTCCTTACTCTTCCTGTTGTTCTTTCTACACAAAAAACCTCACATCTCTCATTCATGAAGGCAGACTGTGTGATACCTGATTTCAGGAAGAGAAAGAGAGGAAAAACATGCTGGAAACATGTTGTCCCACTGTCACCCAAAAAACACCACTGTACTGAAATTTCCCTGCTCCCACACTGAGCCAGTATGGAGGACAAAAAACTACCATTTCACTGCGAACTAGGAGTGAGCACTATGTTTTGAATGGTATAAAAATATCACATATTTTAACACAGACACATGAAGAATGTACTGTAATGTCACTCCTCTGACTGATGGCATACGTTGGTGAGAGACACTGAGAGGAGAGGAAGTAGTCTGAGTGACCCTTGACTTTCTGGATTTAAAAAAAATGACACGAAAACCAGCCACTTGACACGCTCACACCTTGCCTCTCATAGACTCGCATGTGCGCACACAAACACGTTGTATTCACACTGTTCCAGGTCAGCCTGATGCTACCAAACACTGCCATGTTAAAAATGAATGGTTAACTCTGCTCTGATTTTTGTTAGTGGTCGACATGGTGGCTCATTGGAAAGAAAAATGCAACCAAAACAGAGCCACAAACAGCAATGGACGTTTGTCCAAAAAAACGATGCATGAAGAGTGACAGATTGTAGTTCTGGTACACTTTGGTACTGGAATGACCGCCTGCATGTTTGTATGTTGGGTGTATGTGTGAATCTTTCTGGCTTCTCAGCCAAAACATGTTTCTTCAAAGCAGTTTGTATGTTTTTAAGTCTGTTATTAACCCGTGGAAGAGAGAAAAAACACAGTGCTTTTATTCTGAAGGCTTCTCTGAGGATTATGTGGCTGGAACACACACTGGAAAACACAGCGTTAATGAGTTTGGTCTCGATGGAGATGATAATGAGATGTTCACAAAACAGCGAATGGGATGGACGGGACACTGCTTCCTCGCTCCCCCCAGAGTTCATTAATGTGACAACTGCTTGAACCATGAAGACCACTTCCACTCGTTTCTTTGTATGTTTGTTTTTTTACAAACAACCTTTAGGCTGTGATTAGATGTCAATGCACTTTGATTTCATGTCTGTCAGCTTCAGTTTCTTTCGTTTCTTGTTGGTTGAAGTGAGATCTGTGGTGGTTAAAGTTGGAAAGTTCAGCCATAAACACAGGACATAACCACTGCTCCCCAAATGTATAAAATACTTCATATCCTTGAGGATATATTTTTGAAATGTGAATGCAGCCCGAGTGCAGAAGCTCCTCTGTAATTGTTACATACCTGTAGGCTTGAATGAAACAAAGTGTAAGCTTAATGTATGGCAAAGTTTGACTTAATTAAAAAAATTACACAAAGCCAGAGTCACATGATCAGGATATAAATTACATTTAAATTTTAAACATTGAACTTCCATTACAGATAAAAGTAAGTGTGTCCGAAATGACCTGAAACTGTAGTAATTTAAATAATTTGTTCAATCTGAGGAATGTTTGGCATAATTACACAAGGAACAGGACACAACGGAAAGCTCTAAGAACACAGAAGAGAAAGGAAGTTTTTTTTCTTCTATGTCTGTGATTGGTTTTGTAGGCTGGTCAGCACAGGTAAAACTTAAGTGACACTTGAAAACTCAAGTGACACTTCCCTGCAACAACTGTGTGTGATTGCATTGCATGTGAAACTGGCCTGTCAGTCTCCTTTTCTTTGGTTGTTTGGTAAGTTTATGTGTGAAATAAGCAATCATTTAAAAAATATATAAAAATCAGAGATGTATTTCTCACTGTTAGGTCATCTCACGCTGATGTCAGTTGTGTGGCACTCGTTTTGTTTTAAAGCACCCAGTGCAGGGCTAGGGTGCAATGCTTTGTTTTTATATTTCATTTAGGTTTGCTGAATTTATCTTCATCCTTTGCCAACTGATGTGAAGCAAGCTAAATACAAGTGCACCCAAGTGCCAATCTGTAATCTGTCATCTCTGAAATAATGTCCTCTTCCTCCCATGTTTTTTTGCACATCGTAGAAAATGGATTTTGGAGATGTTAATTCACTCTCATTTCTTGTTTGTCCAAAACTTATTTTAAGGACAATACCAGATTCAGCATTTCTTCTGTTATATGTACAACATTCACCAGTCACTTTTGGGAATTCTAGAAGTCAGTGAATTGACCTTGACTCTGATGGAGTCCACTGTGAAGGTAGACAGAGGGAATGGGGAGCACCTGTTAATGAAGGGAGTTTAATTTAAAATGTTTTTAGATGGGGTTATAGTGAAGGATTACCCCCTTCTGTCCTTCTGTGTGACCAGACCTGATGCAACTGGATGATCTGTAAATTAAAATAAAATGTTTCAGTTTGTTCTTGACGTTCTTCCTGTTTGTCCTTATTCTTTACTTTGTCCCAATTTAGACAAGTCAAATGAAAGGACAAGGTGATTTTATACTGACATGTCATGAGATTCCACCGCAGGCTTTATACAGAACAGCAGACTATGAAGTTAGGGTAGAAGACTGATCTTGGGTAACACATGTACAATTATCTGAGGACATATTTGCAAGTCTGTTATTCATTTGGACTGCAAAGAAATTATTTTTCTATCTAACTATGAGTGCTATCTTCTGCAGCTCCACACCCACCCCCTTACTCTCTGGATGAACATTATACACCAACTATTAACCCATTAACTCAGGCATCCTTGCACTAATCACTGATCCTGATAAAAGCCAGCTTCACTTTAAACACTCCATCATAGTCTGCTTTCTCATTGACTTTTATAAGTGCATTAGCCATGGCTGTCATTTGCTGCTCCATTAACAGAGTGAAATGATGGTGTCCATAACAACTGATAATGGAAGAATGCTGCTTTATGTAAGTTATGTGATGCCTCATGATGGCCAAGGATGGAAGCAGAAGTCAGTTAGAGTGTTCTGTGGGTAATAATAAACATAATAATTTCAAGTGGGTTTCAACAATCTGTCAATTATTTGACTAGTCAAATTACAGAAAATTAATTTTTAAACATCTTTAAGTAAAAGCTGCTTCTCAAATTGTGAAGATTTGCCGTTTTCTGGTTTATGTAGTAAACAATTATTTGTATCAATATGTTATATCAATAACAATAATTATTAGTGTGAGTGCAGAATAAATGCTGAACAATGGAAAGCAGCATTCATCTTTGCAGAGTTGCTCGGATTTGTGCATATATACATATTCTGAACATTACATACATAACAAAAAGATGCAGTCACTGGGGTCACAGGACGGCACAGCAGACATCGAACCCTGAGACACTCTCAGCAGAATTTATGCAAACTGCACGTATAAAGGATTTACAGCATATGTGACTCTGAGTATTCTTTAAATGGACATGAGTGTGCATCATATCTCTGGTGCCCAGCCTGCAGCTGTATCACAGAGGAAGGACAGCAGTCTGGTTTCATCTGTTCTTCCCTCATATGTCCGCCCTTTACCTCTCTCACTCCTTATATGGGAAAGGAATTAGTTTGCGCGAACAAGGGCGGAAACGCGGCGCGGTGACAGCTGGGTAAATTCACCGACATACAGGAAGAAAAAGACGAGGCTCAGTCCGCCCTGAAAGCTGCGAACCTGCGCACTGCATACCTACGGCGAGACACACTCCCACGAAGACACACACGGAGATATACACACCGAATCACTGCCTAACCAGTTTAGCAGGTAAGCGGCATGCTGCTGTTTACGGTTACACCGTGAAAATGAAGCGATAGTCTGTCTGCCGCGGCGGCATCGAACCGGCCACATATCATTTAATGAACCGCTGTGATGCTAACACACCCGGCTAGCAGAGGGCTAGGCTGTTAGCCACAAAAGCTGACTGTTAACCTTTGACTGACACAATGAGCTGCAGATGTCCTCAAACACTCGGTCGGTTGTGTCGTCTTCTCTCTACGTTCACACACAGTCGCTCGCTCAAACGCGGAAACTTCCTTTTTTCTGCAGACAGAGCAGCGTAAGCTAACAGAGTGAGGGAGGGAGGGAGGGAGGAAAAATCCAGGAAATGCCGAAACGGACACTGAACGACAGGGAGAGGAAAATAACAGACAGACAGGCTGACAGACAGACAGGCTGACTGATTGATTCTGTGTGCACGGTAAACTCTTACTCTGCACAGTGTGTTTGTCAAACCGTCTGTCATGAGTCTCTCATTGTCGGTGTTGACACATTCTGTGTCCTCCGCAGACTGTTCCCTCTTCAGTGAAGTAACCGCCGAGAACAAGTGAATGTTATTTAAGGAAACATACTAACTCAAGCTGTCAAAATGTCTCCTCGCCCTCATATTTCGTGGAGGCCTGGCCTGTAGGTTACGTTTTGTGGGCTGGGGGAGACCAGATTTACCGAGGACATTCAATCCCGCATGACAGCCTCCAGCTCTGCTAGCCAGCCGCAGCGTCGCTAGCATCGTTAGCTGTCTGATTAAAAGGCCGGTGATCGCATTAACGGCAGAGGCTTGAACTTGACGTGTTGGAGCTTTGAGCCCACCGAGGTACGACTGTGAGGAAGGTTAGAGCTCACGCCGTCGCTGTGGCCTACTTCTGTCTCTGCGACAAAGCAGAGCCGGTGTGTGTTTTTGTTTTATCCAGTGGGAACAGATGGAACATGCTGTACACATACACACACTTCTTTATGTTTGAATACAGACAGCCAGCAATGCACGGACTTCACACAGGCCTAACCTACTTCACTGGCCCTGCATGCTGATGATGCTTCATGCAGATCCACTAAAGCAGCACTGTCAATCCAGTCCACAGTTTGCATATTGGAGGAAGATCAGCAGACACTACAATGTAGAGGAAGTAATATAATAATATAGATAGATAGTTTAAATGATACAGCAGGTGATACATATGCATGCACATTTTTTTCTTCCCATAAGTCCCAGTTTTGCTGGTCTTGCCTTGTATAGAGCTTCAATCTAAGAAACATGTTATGAAAGGCACGAGTCCCAGGCCTGAATCATTGCTGTATCTGCCCTCACGTCTCTGGAAAGTTGTTTCTACTTCCTGGACATGGTTTCCTTCATAGTCAGCACTTTGCCTGAACAAATGTGTTGTCTTTACTTTGGTGCAACATTCAACCTGATGGAGCAGGAAGTCCACTGAGCCCGAAGGAGGGATTTGTAATTGGACAGAACCGGAACATGTTAGTAGACTCGCGTGCATGTTTATGCACTTCTCCTGCTGCCTACCACTCACACAGGTTACACCTTTAGAGGCCACTCCCTTCCTGCACTGCTCTTGAGTCATGTCTCAGTGGAGAGCAGGAAGTGTAACGTTGAACTCTGATATCTGCAGGTATACTGAAAAGCTGAACATTTAGGCTTTTAGGTCAAGGGTAGTATTAGAGGTGTGTGTCCTGCTATGATCTAATTTTATCTCCACGCCTTGTGGAGAAATTTAATTTACAACTCTGTCTGAATGAGTGAGCGAGGCAGAAAAAGGAAGTTGAAACATTTTGTCTTTGTTGGCCAGCGTGAAACTCGAATGTTTTGAGTCATCATTAAATGTGACTGCACTCCTGCTGTGGAGGCTTATAGTCATAATGCTGCTGATACACTGCTTTATTGATACACTTCATAAACGGCTTGAGGGCACACATAATACATCTCCTGCCTCACCCTGTTTTAACGTAGCATTAGTTTGCAGACAATGCCATGATTAATACAGTAGAAAGTCACATGAGCATGTGATGAAACTTTCAACTTTGCATAAATAAGAATTTGGAGGAAACGTTGCATCTCAAGTGTCATGTGCCGGCCCAGGCCTGTGCCGTTCAGTTTGATACTCGTTAGATTTGATAATTATTTTCTAAGTTGAGGGATTTAACAGAAGCCGAAGCTAGTCCACATGCAGCGGTACAAGAATCTTCCATAAATAGAATTATCTGAAACAGATCCGACAGTAAGAAGACACTGACTGTGACAGGACTATGTGGTACCAAACACTGGCACTGATGTCTGTACCAAAAAAGGATTCAGGTTTGATACAGTCTTAATGCATGAGGCAAAATTTCAATATTTAATACAGGAACAGCTTTCAGAACCAGGTCTCTTGATTATAATACACATTTGGGAACAATAACATTAACCCATGTATACAACTGGAACTCCTTCCTCTCTGTTTTAACTCTGTTAAGCATGAGCAAACATGCCTCTAGCTTCATCTATCACAGCCAAAGATGTTAAGCGCTCTCCCAGTCATCAGATATCTAAAGATTTGGTTCAGTCTCTGTAGTGAAAGTGAGCTGTAGCAGCAGGTTTATCTTGCATGGACTCATTAGTGAGAGTGGTCTGTGTGGCTCCATTCACCAGCAGCCAGGTGTAAGTACCTGAGACTGGAAACACTCTCAGTCACACAGACGAGGGCTGCGTCAGGTTACAGATGTCTTATGTAATGTTAGCCTTTCTCATTAGGTGTGTGTGTGTGTCCATAAGCGTAAGATTATGCTAAGACTTGGATTGAAGTTAGTTAATCTTGTACTTAAAGGGGGGTACATTAGGAGAATCAGTCTGCACACTGGGACTCACACACAGTCTGTGAAGATATATTTAGATTCTTAAAGTTTGTGTAGAAAAACATGGAAACCTCTGCAAACGACATAGCTGGGATAACAGGGCAGGTCTGCACTGCAGTGGTCTACATACTTTCAGTCAGCAAGTCCTGACCTGCTTACCAACAGCATGTCTGTTACACATTCCCTCTAAAGGTGGGACTCAATGGCTTTGACTACAGAAAAAGCTTATTGGGTCTTCTAATGTTCAGATGTCTGCTGTTGGTTCTGTTTATTCTGGAGAACTTTGTCTGTGTGCGCAATGCAGGATAATGACTTCCTGCTTCCTTCCTTTACACACTGTGTGATAACTGTAAGCTGTGAGATGGGAGGGCTGAGTCACATGATGAATCTGAGGCAGTCTTCTTATTATACATTGCATGCTCAGAACACACTGACAGGTCATTGACAGGTCATTTTTAATAAAGTAGAATCTGTCAGTTTCAGAATGTGTGGAACTGATAGCTGATGGATTAGCTACTTAATCAGGAGAAAATTAATCTGCAATTCTATGTATAAGCAAACAATTAATAGCCAAATCAGGGAATGAAATAAGTGTTGTAGCCAAGTGAGAGGTGACTGCAGGTCCACACACTTCTGCCAAGCCTCGTAGGACTAAATCAGCAAACTTCACAGCACCGCTGATTGCTAGCTGACCACAGTAGTTCATTTTTAATTGCAGTAATTGCCGTCACCACGAGTCTCAGGGGCAATTCATTGCCCAATTTGAGAATCGAGAACAGGAAATACTGCTGTGCTACAGTGATGATTAGACGCAGATAGACATTATATAATATGTAATATATTAACTGAACTGAACTTTGTTGTTTGCACTCTCCTTCGTGGCTTTCCCTGTCTCACAGGTATGGCTGAGATGGCGAGTCTGGTGCAGCGGCTGGAAGTGGCGGTGGGTCGCCTGGAGGCCATGACGGTCTCGGGAGGTGGCGGTGGAGATTCAGCTGGTGGAGGTAACGGTCAGCAAAGTATTATGCACTGATTCTCCTGATCACAAATGTCTGACTGTCCTACTTCTCAAAAGCTGAGCTGAGCTAAAGGGAACTTTATTCTTTCATAAATGTTGTTGCACAACTGTTATAAACTCTTCATACAAAGACACGTCAGACCTCCTGTCTGCCCACACGTGTAATGAGACTGCCGTTCCAGTCTAAATGAACAGCTCATAACTTCTTGTGCTCTTATTCTTCTGAATATTTTAAAATGCCATGTGTTTTCTTTGTAGCTGTATCAGCATACGTGGAGGCCTTTGATGAGATCATCAGTGGTGCCGTGGCTGAGTACCTCTCCCTCAGCCAGAAGATCGGGGGCGATGTCCAGAAACATGTGAGCTTACAGTTAAAATAACTCTTTTTTTTTTTTTTTTTTTTTTTTTCCCCTGTTTGTCATTGGTGCACATGATTTATTACAAATGATACATGTTGGAGCTCTGTCAATGAAGATATGATATAAAAATGACTTGGTGTCTGTCTGAAGACAAGTAAAACTGAATTCTCTCTTTACTCTTCCAGGCAGATATGATGAAGCAGGCGTTTGCCATTCAGAGAGCTCTCCTCATAACAGCCTCCTCCTCCCAGAAGCCCTCTGATGTGAGTTAAACACACCTCGTAAATGCTCAGTCAGTTAATGACTCAGCTGACTGAACAGCATGGATCAATCAGTTTGCATTGTTTATCATGTTCACTTGACAAAATGTCATTCATTCATGAATCATGAGGTTTTTTTCCCTCTCTTTCCTTTTCAGGCAGTTTTGACGACTCTCCTGCAGCCGGTGTCCAAAGCCATCCAGCAGGTGCAGAGCTTTCGCGAGCAGAACCGCACTTCACCACTTTTCAACCACCTCTCTGCTGTGAGCGAGAGTGTGCCAGCCCTCGGATGGGTCGCCATGGTGAGACCGGAGGGGACAGATTTTTGGGAGTGTGTGTGTGCATGGGCAGATAAATGAGTGTAGAATGGCCTCTCTTTGATTCTGTCATCACTGTTTGGTGGACAACAGTTTTCTGGCAGACACATTCTTGGCGACCAGCAACAGAGCTTCACTGTTACAGTTAGGATGATTAACTCTTTGTTTGTTCGATTCTTATAAATAATGCATCTGCTTTTCAAAAGCACATAATGGATGCATTCTTTGTACGCCTACTCTAGTATCTGAAAGATCTCCTTATACACAGCATGTGAGCTCATTTTTAACTTTTGCTGCTCATTTGCTGCCATAGTAGGCAAATATTTACTCAGACTTTGGCTAGAGGATCGATAACATTCCTGCGTTTGTAGACGAGCTAAATATGAAGCTAGTTGGTTGGCTTAGCTTACCTTAGCACAAAGGCACTAAAAACAACTTGCCAGCAGTGAAACTCTTGCTTGATTCTCTGTAGTCATGGATGTCTTTGTCTTTTTTTCGGTGTCTCAGGCTCCTAAGCCATGCCCCTATGTTAAAGAGATGCAGGACGCCGCCATGTTCTACACCAACCGTGTGCTCAAGGAATACAAGGAGAAGTAAGTTAGACTTGATTATATTGTGGAGCAGTCCACACACTCATTTCAGATATAACCCAACAGTCTGGTGGGCTTCCTTTTTCAACTTGTTCATGTTTTAATAATTTAACTTTAATATGCAGCTGAACACTTTGCTCAGCCCATCTATCTGCCATCTTTCCTTCCTCTCAGCTCTTAAGTTCAGGTTTACCAAGTCAGCACTGCCACATGACACACTGACACATGCTGCTGCTTCCTGAAATCAAAGCTTTGGTGGGTGAGGGTGGGCGGGGTCTCGTGCTGTGAGACACTGAGTCCAGTCAAAAGAATACAATGGAACAATAAACTGCTAGAGGAGGAAAGAAACAGTGTTGAGTTTGAATGCAACACACAATCCTGTCTCTTCCCCACAGGGACAAGACTCATGTGGACTGGGTGAAGGCTTATGTCACCATCTGGACTGAGCTCCAGAACTACATCAAACAGCACCACACCACTGGACTGACCTGGAGTAAGAGTGTGAGTCCACAATTTAAAAAAACATTCTTTAAGAGCAGCTGTGAAGTGATGAAATGCTGACAAGTGCAGACAATGAAGATGCATAGAAAGGCAGTTTAGTTTATGAGTCTATTCCTGGCCTCTGTCTCTGTACTGCAGACATCCAGGATCTCCTCTTACCTCACTTAGTCTTTAGGTTTTCTAGTAGGAGTGAAAATAATCAAATGAATGATCTAGCCCCTGTTCTTCTTGTTCCTGCTCTCAGGTTGCAGTTTTCTGTTGTCTCATTAAAAACATACACTGATATATGATCATATAGTTACAGCATTTCTCATTTTCTATCCACCTCAGGGTCCCATAGCCTCAGCCTCTGCAGCTCCCCCCAGTGCTCCTGCAGGTGGTCCTCCCCCACCACCCCCCGGACCTCCTCCTCCTTCCCTGGACATCAGCTCTGGTGGCGGTGGCGGCAGTGACGATCGCAACGCTTTGTTTGCCTCCATCAACAAGGGATCCGACATCACCAAGGGTAGGTTGTCTGATTGAGCCGCGTCAGAGGAGTTGCTGCACAGTTTGATACTTTTACAAGTGAAAACATGTGACTGTACTTAAGGTAGCAAAAGTATTGAGGGCAGAAAAATGGAACTATCAATATATCAAATATGTGTAGGTAAGAGAAAGGTAAAATGTGTGTTTCTCTTTTCTTGACCCCTCCAGGCCTGAAGCATGTGAGCGACGACGAGAAGACCCACAAGAATCCTGGCCTAAGGAATCAGGTTCCAGTGCACACCGGACCAAAACCTTTTTCATCCCCCGCTCCCCGACCTGCTGCATCTGCCACCCCAACCCGCACGCTGCCCCCTGTGCTGGAGCTGGATGGGAAGAAGTGGAAAGTGGTAAGCTGTTGGTTCTCTCTCACAAAAGGCTTACCTGAGAGATTACAGCAGATCCGACTGAGTATAATGAGTTTATTTGAAGTTTTATTGATTATCCCATGAAAGAAAATCAAACATTAGATAATGTGCCGGTTGCCAGTCATTGTCTCAACTAGTAATCAGTTAGTTGTTTGGGAAATTGACCAACTTTTTCTGGATCATGGACATCCTCAACTTCACCATATAAACCTGGATTTTTCTTATAAAGAAGTCATTGTCAATCTAATTATCATAATAGCTAGAGGTTAAATTAATAGTGCACAACTATCTCGTTCACTGTCTTTCTTCTCACTCTCTGTAGGAGAACCAGGAGGGAGCTCAGGACCTGCTGATCAGTAAAACTGAGCTCAAACAAGTGGTTTATGCTTTCAAGTGTAACAAGAGCACCCTGCAGGTCAAGGGCAAGATCAACTCCATCACTGTAGGTAAGAAAACTGATGTTTAGGGGAAGTTAAATTCACTGGCCAGAGGTTTTCAAAATGTAATGAGCAGCTAAAAGCAGACTATTCTAACGATGCAGGCATGTTGATGGCGTGTTTGTGCCTGACAATCAGCAGTACGGCACCGTGTCCAAAAGTCTAGTGTAAGGATACTACAAACCATGATGTGTTTCTGTTTCTCTCCATCAGACAACTGTAAGAAGATGGGCCTGGTGTTTGATGATGTTGTGGGCATCGTAGAAATCATCAACTGCAAGGATGTCAAGGTCCAGGTGTGTGCAGCGTGTTCTAGAACAGACACACACACTGGGTGATATCATGGAGTGTAACAAAGCCAGCAGTGTGATCACACAGCAGTGATTTCTGCTGTCCTGTCACTCTTCACTTGGTTTTTGCTGAACATCAATGCATTTTTTATGAACGCCCTGTTTCATATTCATGTAGCTGCACAATGCAGGCCGCTCAGTTTTTGGCCACAGAGCAGCTCCACTGAAATTCAATATTCTGAGTTCCATCAGATGCAGCAGAAATAAATCTCAACGTGTTAATCAGCAGCCATCTCATGTTCACAGGGAGATTTGACCTTTTTTTGTTTCATTTTTCAGGTCATGGGTAAAGTCCCCACCATCTCCATCAACAAGACTGACGGTTGCCATATCTACTTGAGCAACGATTCTCTCAGCTGTGAGATCGTCAGCGCCAAGAGCTCTGAGATGAACATCCTGGTACCCAACAAAGACGGAGAGTTTGTGAGTATCTTTTCAGGAGTGAGCAGAGTTGAGAACAGTTAAAACATGAGTGTGCTGATATTCTTGTATTTATGTTCTTTTTAGTTTTGTTATTTCCAGACTTTATGTAGCATCGACACATTTCTCTCTCTCTTTTAGACCGAACTCCCCGTTCCTGAGCAGTTCAAGACCATCTGGGACGGCAACAAACTCGTTACCACAGCAACAGAGATCGCCGGATAAACGGGGGGCAGTGTGTGAAATAGCCACTCCTCCTCGACACCATCCCCACCGTTTTTTTTGTTTTGTTTTTTTTCGCCTTTTATTGCCTTCCTGACAGATCCTTCACCCCACCAGCTAACTCTCACACTGTAGACTGAGATTTGGACCTCGTGCGTTATCTCCCTTCCTAATCAGCCAATCACAACTTAAGCTGTCCCTTCCAAAAGCCAATGCGAGGACTGCTCACTCTTATCTGGAGCATATCCTCCAGCCAATCAGCAGGGAGAAGCTTGTCATTCAAATTGGTTTTCCCTGTGAGCCAGTGAGCACTTTTAAAAACATTCATGAGTTTTGCCAATAGCTGGGATGCTCTGTATGATATTTTATATCTGTCTGGATAATGCTAAGCTAAATTTACCATGTAGAATAGCCAACATGAGAACAGGGATAATAATTCTGTTTCAACAAAAGCACTGCGGCCAATCAGGATGCTTCAGGCTGCTCTTTTCTTTCTCCTTCCTCTGGCCAGGAGGGGCTGGTGTGTAAGTTGTGGCCTGATAAGTTTCTGTTCCACTGTATGCAACTGAAGTGTGACACACTTGTCAAACAGCCCTTTTACAGAGTATGATGGTGTCCATATCACCTCCACTGATGTTGACTGTAACAATATTCATAGTGGATAATGTGGAGAAAAACCTCAGCACATGAGTACAAAAGGCCACTATCACTTTCACATCATGAAATTCTCCATCTAGATTATAATGGAACAATTCAAATGATCATTCCACGTGCTTCATTAAACCCACACAGGACATTCCTGAGTATTAAAACATTCCACATAAGGAGGCATGTAAGGAAAGTCTGCGATCAAGAGCTGAGAGACGATTGTACAAAGTGGAAGAGTAAGAGTCTGAAGGACGAATGCTTCAGCTCCATTTCAGTCTGCTCTAATCATCTGTATAGATATGAGTAATTACTGAATAGTCTTCAAATATTAGCCTGTTAGACCACCATCGTCTCTCCACTTGCTCCCTGCCAGGTCTGCTCCCTTTGGTTCTCTTCAGCCCTTGAAGCTGTGAAGCACTTCGCTGAATTTTCTTTTATATACTCTTTCTTTTTACCTCTTTGGGTTTTTTTGTTGGGTCCAAAATCAGAATTCAGCTCATTAGTACTGGAAACATCATTAAAAAAGTTGCAATAAAATGTCTCTTGGTTTGTCTTTATTGGATTAAACAACATGTACAGATCCAGAGAAATGAGTCTGTTTGGGGAAAAAGTTATTTCTTCACATTTCTTTAAAAAAAAAAAAAAGTTGACCTCATCAAATAAGCTAAACAAAGCATCACAGAGCAGCATCAACATGAGTCAGTGATCAGTGCAAAAGGAATGAATGTTGATTCTGCAGCCCAGCTCCAGTTATTTATTCTTAACCTGCATTACAGCTCTCTTAAAAACTCTTTCCTCTGTTTCAGTTGAAGCCTGATAAATTTACTCTGCAGTGATGAACTGGAAGTGATCTAGCGTAAATAAGGCAGCAGGTGTGTGTTGAACCACTCTCTGGTGAATTGAAGATGGTCTCCCTCAGATGCGAGAAAAGCCAGCTTTCCAGCCTTTTCCATGGCTGCCAGGCCCAGACGATCCTGCATGTGGACAACACAGAGTGAGGAGGTCGAGGGGGTCGGGCAGGGTCAAGCATATGTCGTGACCTCTAAATTGCTCTTATACGTCTCATTTACAGCCTTCAATGATGAAGAGACTGTATCATCAGATTCATGTCCACAAAACGTTCTAACAACAAAAAGACTATAACGTTACAAAAAAATGAATTGAGGTGCCCTTGAGCAAGGCACCGTACCGCCCCACAAATATCTCATGCTTTCTGTGGTCTGTCATGTGTGTCCACATATTTAAGAATCGAACCTCACACCATCAGCTGTATTTCTTAAAGAGGACCTCACCTCCTTGTAGAGAACACTCTCTTGCAGAGTTTCTGTCTCTTTGGCCTGGCCGGTTTTCAGGAAGCCGAACCACTACAGCAAGAATCAGGATGAGATGGTTTGTGATGCTGCTTCATTCAGTGACACAGACAAGGCAGTTTCATAGTGCTCCTAAAATATTCTATATAATATTCTGCTGTTGAGCATGTACGTTACCTCTGTATCAACAGGATCCACTACAGTGTCCTGCAGGAACTTGACCATGACAAAATTCTCCAGAAGCTGAAGATTCTTCTTATACGTCTCATTTATAGCCTTCAAGTAAATAAAAAAAAAAGATATTAAGATCTGACAAAAACAGAGAGAGAGAGAAACGATGTCCGGTGACTTCATTCACATGTGCAATGACGTTACACAACAAGGTTTCCATTTTAATATGGACTGTTCCTGTTATGTCACTAAAAAAAACCAATCAATATTATTTACAAAATAATGTCTTTATTAGTTTGGCAAAATAAATGAATATCACTTCATAATAAGCCACCCTTTGAGAGTGGAGAAGTTCTGACTCGTGGATTTATTCATTGTTAATAGCTGCCGCATACTGACCCTCTCCTGATTGATGTCGGCCAGGAAGAGGCTGTGCTTCTTGTACAGGTCGTCATTTAAGGGGTCGTGCCAGTACTGCGCCTGCACCAGGCTGATAACCACAAACACAACATGCAGTCAGTGCTACAGATCAGCTCCGAACAAACAGACTATTGTTCTTTACAGTGGTGGCTATAGCAACACAATGTCAAGCCTGCTAAATACGATATACAGTCAATCAGAGAGAACCCACTGTTTTTGAACAAAGTCGGCGTAAGCGCCACTGTTCAGAGCTTTGCGGATCATGTCACAGATGTGGGAGCTCTCTCCGGGACACCTGGGCAGCCCGTACACTCCTGACAAATGAGAAAGACAAAGAGCACAAGAGTTTGTGATCCTGACGACTCATATTCACACTGTCTTCCAGAGCTGAAACATGATGTAAAGACAGCACTCCATAAAATACGTCTACACTTCAGTGAGACTGAGCCAGAACAAACGAACTGAAAATGTGAACACAAAAACTGCTCACACTTTTACAATCAATGGAGCCTTTAGCAGATGGAAAATAAACTACAGTGCCCATACTCATCATACTGAAGGAACATGTGACCTGGTGTGACTCACTGAGGAAAATGATACATCAGGCCTCAGTTACACACACAGCACTTGTCAGGATAAATGTATTGTTGTTAACATACAGAATATCAACAGACTTATTCAGCGTGACTTCTGCATTTATTAACTTTGTTCTCTTTGCCCAGAGAAGTGAGATGAACTGGTGGTTTTTCATAGTGGTGTTACCTTGGTGCTGCCCACCGATGGAGATGAGGTTTTTCATTGGTGGAGAGGGACAGCGCTGAGCCACAGCCCTCCTGTGAAGAGAAGAACCAGGATGAGTCTAATGGAGCTTCCTCATTCTTATCTGGAGACTCTAAACAGAATACATGCTCAAACAGAAGCTGCTCAGTTCAAAGCATGCTATTTTCATGCATGTCATTGGTATTTCATTCACTCTGTAGGAGAATCAGGCAAGAAGGGAAAAACCACAAAAATGCAGAATTTGTTCAATTTCTACCACAATCATGACAAAACCGTTCAGTGTCCAGAACAGTGGTTACATACAGGAACTGTCCCCCCTGGGAGAAGCCCATGGCATTGTATCCTCCCTTCAACTTTGGGTCCTGAGCCAACTGACTGCACACCATGGACACCTGCTCATTCACATCCATGAAAAAGCCATTTTCTGTGTCCTGCATGAGAAGAAACATGAAAAGTTCAAAGCATGACAGACAGAAAACGAGCACCATCCACGAGGAGAAGAGCTGACAGATAGAGTCACTGAGTTACGATGGATCAAAGCAAAAAGCAGCAGAGTCACGCTGGTTTGCTATGAATATTAACACTGAAATATTACATGGTGAACTTGTAAAGGAGCCATGTTTCTGATGTAACTTGTGCCAGTAGAGCTGCAAATACCACAGACTAAGAATCTTTACGTCATGCAGGTGAATCAATCAAACCTGCGAACCAATGCTGTCATATAGATTATTATTTATGATTTACTTTTTAATGAATCTGTACTTCTCTTGTATGTTATGTGTTTGTGCATGAGGAAGCGAGGACCTGATGGTGAACTCATTTACAGAACTGATTACAAACCTGATTTCTTGTTTCAGTTTGAAGTAAGTGAACTTAGTAAGTGAAAGTAACTAACTAACTTTTAGCTTGAGCTCCCCTCCAATTCTATAGGAAAAACTACAGTGGCCCAGGAACTCAAAGCTGTTTTTTTGTCCTTTATGGGCTACTGTAAAAAAAAGAAAGAAAAAAAGAAAAAAGTGCAATGCAGTGCAACACCGCATGGTAATACTAACATATGTTTTCTTGTTCTTATTCAGGTGTTTGTACATAATTAAAAACACACACACACTGGACCTTTAACATATTCTTCAAAGACTTGAAATACATATGAAGGTACCTTAATGACATTCTGTCCAATCATCAGTGAGAGCACATAAACGCCAGAGACCTCCTCCTCGATCATCTTCTTTATGGCTCCCATGCTGAGCGGGTTACAGCAGCTGTCACCTGGTGGACACATAGTATTAATATTCACTCATCGTTCATATCATGTATTATCGTTCATATCAGGTTATTTAGCTGAACCTGACTCGCATCATAATGCCAAATGTAGCACACATACTGCATCTTAAAGCCTATAATGAACTGATCATACAGTACCAGCGAGTATTGTCTTTGTAGACTGTGTGTGACATGAACGTGGACACTGTTGTTGTTCTGCTGCTGGAAATACTCACCGGAGCACCAAACATGTATTTATCTGCTGCTGAAAATAGTCCCCAAAAAATACAGCCTCACTGCTGTTAAAGGGCGAAGCAAGATGTTTTATTGACACTAAGAAAAATGTCGATGAACAGCAGCTGCATCATCTAACCTTATCACAGGAAGATGGACATAAACAAAAGCTCTTCTTCAGAAATGTCCAGACTTACATTGACATCTGTTAATTCTAAAAATGAACAGACATCAAAAGACAGCCAATGAGCATGCAGCACAGCCTTCTCCTGTTAAAACGCAGAGAAGCTTCAGTGGATCCTAACGCCTAATGAAACCTGAGAGAGACAGCTCAGACATTGTTGATGAAGGAGAAGAGAAAGTGTTTGTGTTTTTCCACTTCCCCTGACCAGATTTTCGATCCAGTTTAAAGTATGACCGTAAGGCTGCACACAACACCTTATCTCACATTACAGGTTAGGCTTGTATTTCAACAGCACTACTGTCAGTTTAGAAGATATGATTATTATTATTGCCAAAAAGAAGACAATAACATGGATGCATACATGATGTATTATTGGAGTAGCTGTTTTTCTTTTGCTTTCTGTTCTGTCAAGACCAAAACAAGTTGTTACTGTTAACATTTTGCCCTTTATAAAGTATAATCAGGAGGTTTTCTTCAGGTTATAACACAAAGAAGAGACTTAAACATGTGTAATGCAGAAAATGTGATCATAGTTCATTAAACTTCAGTGACTACTTATTAGTGTTTTCATCACTACAAACCTTTGACTCATAATAATCCTCCTCATGTCAGACTTTCCAACAATGCCAAATATGTTTTTTCACATTATTACAGCATTATATCACAATAAGATCATTTCTTTATACGGTCAAATAAAAGATGAGACACGTGTGTTAAAGATTTAGACTCATTTGAACTAGGGAACTAGTAGAAATTTCACAAGGACTATTCCAGTCACTCACCCATCCCATGCCACAGCACCACTGGTACAGTCCCATTGTTATGAACTGGGCTGCCAGCAACCAGCAGCACTGGACCGGCCAGAAGGAAACACAGGAGGGCTGCTGTCATCCTGGACCCTGAACAAACACAGAGGAGGTCAACATGTGACTTTTTGTGTACCTTTTGCCCTTCTTCAGTTTTTGATTTTTGAAGCCGCAGGCCAGCAACCACGCTCATGTCAAATGAACCTAACATCATATCTGCTTTTGGAAGGATAAGATTTTCTGCACATGCAGTAAAGCTTCCTTCATTTCTACAGATTTGAATCTCTCACTGAGTATTGTTGATTTTAATAACATAACAAGTTTAATGCTGTATACCTTCAGAGGTTCGTATTGTAGAATAGCAGCTTCTTCATTTATATGTTTTATTCTTATTTGAATTTGTTGTTTTTGTGCTGTAAAATGTGAAAATACAGAAGAGGAAGAAGGAATCTGTCATGTGACACACTGAGTCAGGCAGAAGCAGTGAAAGAAGCTCGACAGTGCAGACACTGACAGACACTGCCAGTCAACACTGAGGAAGTTAGCCACAGCAGGCTAACTGCCCCAGCAGCAGGCTGACGTCAGATTAATGAATAACTAAATACATTTTAAAATGCGCAGGCGCAGATTAGTGCTGTGGAGAAAGTTCAGATGGAGCCAATGTTCTATGGAAGTTCATATTTCGATGTTATTAATGATCTGAAGTCTGTACTCACCGCTCGCGTGCTCTTCCTGTTCTGTCTATTGGACTGCTCGTCACATGACTATGTTTAGATCCAACAACCAATAAGACGGAAGGGGCGTGGCTACCAGCGAAGGGGGGCGGAAGTATCTAACCTGTGACTCGTGCTGTTTAAATCCTTCATCAGGTCTGTGCTGTGCTCTAACTCCACCTGTGACGGTGTTATGGCTGTTTAACATTAGTTAGTTAGTTTAACTTGGACACACAGACCGGAACATCTGCCTGACTCAACTTTAAACACATGAACACCGCGCGCCAGCTGCTAGCTAACTAGCCTGCCATGCTAGCTCTTTGTGAACAACAACAACGTTCCTGAGCGGAGGACTGACAGCTGATCGAGCTCAGAGATCACACGCAGAGAGAGGCCAGGGTGTGCTGGACATCATGGACATTCAGTTTGAGGAGCCCACGTTGACGGGGAGTTACGATGTGGTGGGCTCGTTTCCTAAAAGTTTCGGCTACGGGGTGGAGGAGGCAGACATGGAGGAGAGCTCCACATCAGCTGACAAACCGAGGATACTGCTGATGGGACTGAGGCGGAGCGGGAAGTCATCTATTCAGAAGGTAAGTCACCAAAACACAGCTCAGGTCACATGACATCATGTGTGGAGAGTATAACAGTGTACAGCTGGACAGAGCTGACACAACAGTCCAAAGTCCACCGAGGTGTTTGTAGTCAGGTTTTTGTTGTAACTGTTGGGGAGGTGTTTATTCAGATTCAGAATCATACTGGAGGCTGTAGTTTTGTGGCTCTTGAATGTCACTGGCTTAACCGAGTTTAACATTAAATGTCCAATCACTGATCGGCCTTCAGTGATTGATTGATATATTACTAAAACACATCGACCCTTCATGAAGGATTGTTGTTAGACTGCATCAGCTTCAGCTGATTTTATAAGCTTAGATTAATAAACTGGAAACTGACATATCATGTATTGTATATCTGACACTAATACTGCATTCATGCTGTACACTTCAACTAATATTCTATTTCTACTCTTCCATTTAACAGGCCATGTTTTTCAGCATGATTATTTATTTACACTGTTCTACATTATATATCATTTTACATACTGTTATCTCCTTATATTTTCTTTTTGTTTTGATATAGTATATAGTGTGTGCCTGTTCTGTGTTGTTACTTGTAATGCTGCTGCAATGAAAGAATTTCCCTTCTGGGATCAATAAAGTACTCTATCTATCCCGAGGATCAATAAAGTAGTCTGTAAAATATAGAACACACTCTATCCTCTAATCTAACATCAATCCAGCTGAAGAACAGACATAGATCCTAGTATAGAGTAGTACAAAACCTAGTAAAACTAATAAACACTGAAAATGTTTTAGAATGGAGGCTGTGAATGGGACAATAATCCTAATCCACCTTTCAGGTTGTATTCCACAAGATGTCACCCAATGAGACATTATTCCTTGAGAGCACCAACAAAATCTACAAAGACGACATCTCCAGCAGCTCCTTTGTCAACTTCCAGATCTGGGACTTTCCTGGCCAGGTGGATTTCTTTGACCCCACGTTTGACAGTGAGATGATTTTTAAGGGAACCGGCGCTTTGATCTTTGTCATTGATGCTCAGGTAGGATGATGTTTGTTTGAACTGAAGCTTACATTGTAGATTTTAAGACTTCCTGTGTGTGATGGATTACCACATCCCCTTCTCCTGTGCTCAATTCGTCTCCCGTTAACAGGACGACTACGTGGAGGCTCTTGGGCGGCTACATCTCACTGTGTCTCGAGCCTACAAAGTGAATCCAGACATCAACTTTGAGGTGTTCATCCATAAAGTCGACGGTCTGTCAGATGACCACAAAATAGAGACACAAAGAGACATTCATCAGAGGGCTAATGATGATCTGGCTGATGCCAGCCTGGAAAAGCTTCACCTAAGGTCAGAGAGAGATGCCTGTGGTCCATGCTTTTTCTTCTCATCTCTAGTTTTTTTTGTTTTTACAAACATTATAATACATAGATAGATAGATAGATACATACATACATACATACATACATACATACACTCCACACAGTCAAACAGAGAAATAAGTAGTGAGGTGATAGTTCATTTCTAAAATCCGATTGCTGAGCGCTGTGCTCATGAGCAGCAGTAGAGAATGTTGGACCAGCCTCTGATTCAAAAGTAGTTCAGATGACTTGGTTGACATTGAGCGCTGGATGTGAGAGTGTCAGTGTAAGTTGTGTGGTTTGTTATCCTTCACTGCTCTGTGTACAGTGACAGCTCCAGGGCTCCTCCAAGTTCAGAGGGCAGCATTAAAAAGGAGAGGGAATAAATAAATAGGCAACTGTTTGCAAGCATGTTCACCATATTAAATTTGTAAGGTGATAATATGTCAGCGGGATATTAGCTGATGCTGCTTCCATGAACTGGCTTTAAAATGTACTCCAATACTCACTAACTTGTCCATCTATCAACTGGAGCTGTTTCCTCCATCGCGTGTTCGAAATGTCAGACATTTGAGGTGAACGTGTTAATGAGTAAATCGGTAAGATTCTGTGGAATGATTAGATCAGTATATTGTTTCATCCTCACAGTCAGCAGACATGACATGACTGGTCATCACTGGTCTTAACTCTCCACGCCTACTTCCTCTCCTCAGCTTCTACCTAACCAGCATCTATGACCACTCCATATTCGAGGCCTTCAGTAAAGTCGTCCAGAAGCTCATTCCTCAGTTACCGACGTTGGAGAACCTTTTGAACATTTTCATCTCTGTATGTTGTTTTATTTTGTCCCTTTACTAAACTAAAGAGTCTGTCCTGCTCGTACCCGTTCTTATTAACGTCCTCTGTGTTTTGCAGCATTCTGGGATCGAGAAAGCTTTCCTGTTTGATGTTGTTAGCAAGATTTACATCGCCACCGACAGCTCTCCTGTGGACATGCAGTCCTACGAACTCTGCTGTGATATGATAGATGTTGTCATTGATGTCTCCTGCATTTACGGGTGAGAAGGATTCTTTTATATTTTGGCCATGCTTGTATCCTCTCTGTGCAAAGTTTAAAGGTGACTTTCTTTCTGTCTTCTTCTTGGCAGGCTCATGCAGGATGGCAGTGGCTGTGCCTATGACAAGGAGTCTTTGGCTATCATCAAGCTTAACAACACCACAGTGCTTTATTTGAAAGAGGTCACAAAGTTCCTCGCTCTTGTCTGCATCCTCCGAGAGGAGAGCTTTGAGAGGAAAGGTGTGCACTTTTAGATGTTATAAACAGTGAGGCGGCGTTGTTAGACAGTGCTTTTATTATACATGATGTCCTAAATGTTAGACTGAAGTGTGATGCTGCCGAGTCAAAGTAAAATAGGATTCATTGTTAAAAACAAACAGAACATTTTGCAGAGCAGATATCACATAAATGAATGAAATCAAATGAAATGCTAAATGACTTCTTTCTTCTCTTTGCAGGTTTGATAGAGTACAATTTTCATTGTTTCCGAAAAGCCATCCATGAAGTGTTTGAAGTTGGCACTTCACCACAAGGTGTCAGCTCGTCCAGCAGCAGCCTGACAGGCCTGAAGTATGCCACGCTGAACGGAAGTGCTGTTTAAAGAGCGAAGGAGAGACGAGAGGCGAGCATGATTCTTTGGTTTGCCTGATGTGCAGAGAGGATATGCCTTACTGTGTGAAGCAGATGTGAATGAGTTGGAGAAACTGAGCTGCAGTATTACAGGTGACATGCCAAAAAGACTCAACCAGGGTCCCTACAGTCTGCACATTTAGCAGTATTGTTTCAGAATTCTGTCAGCTCTGTTTACCTTCTGGGCCAGTTCATTCTGTGTATTCTGCAACATAGTACTTGTGGTCCACTTAAGAACTCAACTGAGTCAAGCTCTAACTGTATTTCCAGTAACCACGCTTTACATTCTCCACCAGGACAAACTTCTTTCATGCTCCTGCTCATTTTACTTTGAAATATTGAGTGCTGTAAGTGGGTTTAATCCCGTGTATGAAGAAAGCAGTGCAGTGTTTGTTCTACAGTGTGTTTTCTGTTGATAATGATTCATGCGACCAGAGACTGGTGGTCTGCTCAGGATCTCCACAGATCAGAACTGTGCCAGTTACACCATTAGAGCCTTGGTTGATGGAGTGGGCGACAGCATGTTGGTCCTAACGGAGTCTGGAAATAAGTGATGATGCGTTTCACTGGGACAGTCTGCCACGCCTGTGACTTTTTCTACATCCATGAACATTTCGACCAAACTTACTTCACAGATTCAGTTTGTAGCAGCTCTTCTGCTTTTCAGTGTTGAGTGGGACCTGCATAATAATATTTCAGAGACTCTGAGGATTTGTTTTTAATGATTGTATATAATACTTAAATAAAATTTCTTATTTTGCAGACTCATGCTTAGCCTTAATGTTTGTGTGTTGGATCCACCAGGCTGTCAGCTTCCTGGATAAAACTGTCTCAGTCTGCTGGTTCTGCTCTCGGTGGTGCCACAGTAGAAGGAGCACACGGTTGGCACTGGGGCTCGGGTTCTTCTCAGTCTGCAGAGGAAGTAAAAGCACTGCTGAGCTTTCCTGGGTAGTGATGTGGTGTTGCCAGTTCAGTTCAGTATGATGGTGCTGGATGCATTGCTGCCGACCCAGACTGCCTCAGCCAGCTGCACAGTGAGGTGGTCAGCCCTCGACAGTCCAGTTTCTATATCAGCTGCTGTTGAATGATCATGTTGAAAGCAGAACTAAAGTCTAAGAACAGCATCCTCACATAAGGGTCCTTAGTGTCCAGGTGAGTGAGAGCTGAGTGGAGGGCGGTGGAGATCATCAGTGGACCAGTTGGCCAATACGCAAATTGGTAGGGGTCCAGGGACGGAGGGAGGATGGATTTGATGTGCAGCAAGACTAACCGCTCAAGCACTTCATGATGATGGGGGTCAGTGCCACAGGGCGGTAGTCAATAAAGCAAGATAGAGAGGCCTTCTTCGGAACCGGGATGGTGGTACTCTTGAAGCAGGTGGGGACAACAGGAGGTGTTGAAGATGTCTGTGAGGACATCTGTGAGCTTCAGTATTCACCTTCTTGATTTTTGCGTTCTCAATAATCATGACATTTATGTATGAACAAGTGTGCCTCATTACCATCAGTTTGGACTTGTTTCTTCTAATTTTGAGATTCCTATAATTACAAGACACTAAGCCATAATTACACGGCACCTCACCTCATAATTACCAGATATCATAAAGTAACTGGGGGCAGTGTCTAACTCAGTTGGTAGTGCAGCCGCCCCGTGTGTGAAGGCTGCTGCAGAAGCCCAGGGTTTGAATCCGACCTGTGGCTCTTTCCTGCATGTCATTCCCCATCTCTCTCTCCGCATTCCTGTCACTCTTCAGCTGTCTCTGAAAGCTATAAAGCATGAAAAGGCCATAAAAAAATGAAAATACCCTTAAAAAAAAGTATCTGAGAGCGCTTCCCATGATTACGAAGTCATTTCATAACAACGGCAGACTAGATAGAAATACATGTATTTCTTCAGAATTATTGTATTATAATAAAAAATTCCAGATGGCTTCCATAGTATGGACAGATTTTAAGAGACAAAAATAAATCATCCCACATATTTAAGCTTCATTATTTTAAATGGAACCATGTGCAGTCTCGAAGACAAACTGCTGTAACCAAAAGGTTTGAACAGCAGATGGCAGCAGCATATGGAAATATTTAACCTGATTTAACCATCACACCCATGCCCATCAGCAGGCCTTGCAGATCAGCTGAAAGATGCCACACACATGAATGAAAAGCCTTCATCACTTCATATCCTCATGTAGTGTACATCCTGACTTAATGGGTAGTGGCAGGATGGAGCCACAGCTGAAGCCTTTAATTGTCCCCAGACCTCCTGCTCACCACTGTGGAAAATGGAGGTCAGTGAGAGGGAAAATGATATCTTGCTCTCCGGGACCCTGCAGTTTGTTTCTGACCACAGAAAATGTCAAGAAAAGTCAGAAGAAACGCTACACTCAGGACAGAGTGTGTAGTATCCTCATCCACGTATGATGACATCATATTCATTTAAATGCTAAATGTATTCATTTATAGATCTTCTCATTATAAATTCATCTCCATCCACTGATGAAAGCCACAGGGAGCAGCTGAAAGGGCAAGAATGGAACTTTGAGTTCAACATATTTGCAGGAGTGTGTGTGTGTGTGTGTGATGAGGTCAGCTGAGAAATCATTTTGAAGGCACCGTATGGTTTGTTCATGCGTATAAACAGTTAAATCCTAAAATGAATCGTGTAAATGTACTGTATGCTACACTGTGTCATGAACTGCTCCACACAAGTGACTGTTAGAGTTAGTTAACATTAATAAACACTCCATTTATAATGCTGTGCTCAGTATTACTGTGTTACTGTGAAGGAGACAGATTTAAAGAATAGGCTACAAATATCAGCAACACTGACATTAATTATGTATAATTACAAAGTCCCTGAAGGATTTCAGTCATGTCAAATGAAAAGCACATCACACTCATCATTCAGCACTCAGACCATTTAATGTATTTTCCATTTAGCTATTATAAAGTGGCTCAGAGCTGGAAGCCAAAAATCTACTGTGTGTTTAAAATATTGAATTACATCCAAAAAACACACTGAGTGGAGAGTGTACCTACTCTGAGCCTGAACTCCCCACAAGGTGAAAACAGACAGAGGGAGTGGAAAGACAGAGGAAAGAAAGGGGCGGTGTTTGGAAGAATGCTTTGGTTTTACGCAGCAGACACAGACGCTTCAGTCAGTGGAAAGCCGTCAGTTCTGAGCTCGCAGGAGTCCACGAGGAGGATTTAATGATCTGTCATATTACACTGCAGAGCAGAGCAGCGGACAAACTGCAGAGATCCTCCAAAGACGAACACAGACTGCTGTGAGCATCTCCAGGGCAGCGCACACAGAGGTACGTTCACATTTCCATTCATACGGCTGCTATTTCAACTTAAAGTGAGCAGGAGGCTGATCAGTGACTTTAAAGTGTGTTTAGTGAGTTTACATTGGTGTAATCTGCATACCCTCCTCTGAGGGTACACACAACCTCACCTGTCTGCACCTGGTGCAAAATTGCACATTACTGAGGCATCCAGCACATTTGGAATATTCTTTGTTTTGCACAGCTCACAGGGAAAGAAGCTAATAATGCGTTCATACATCAGTTAAATTATGTTAACGAGAGCTCTGAGTTAACGACTGAGAATCAGAACGTTTCATTTAGGAATATGAATAATATGAATAATATGAACATCATTACCAATTTGAAACACCTATCTGTGAGAGTCATAACCTGGCAACCCAAAATGTCTTCCTAGAAAAGACGTTTATGATAGACATCATCAGCCTTTTATAAAGGCTGCCTTAGTGCTTAGAAATAAACTTCACTGACCCACCCACCTCATCCAGGATGGCCCAAAAAGGATGTTCTTTCTTCCGTGTGAGGAAATAGTGGATGTTATTGGGGGTTGGGGTCCAAAGTGAGTAACTGATACTGTGAATAAGTGCTGTGGCTCTGTTTTTCAAGTAGGATTTATGAGAAGAAGAACAAGGAGACCTTTGAGGAGACGATCCCTCGCTTTAGTGTTTGACTGACTTTGTTTTGGGTGGGACACAAAATAAGGTTCAAATCTTCACGCTGAAACTTTAATATGTCTTTTTCCATTCATCAGGAGGCCTGTTAACAAGCCTTTCAGTCTCGTTGAGTTAGCGTGATGTCATGTCTCCTTCAGATTACAAATTTTCTTCTGGAGACTCAGCAAACCCCCTCAGCCCCCTCCAGCACCGCTCATAGTTTCCATCACCACACACTATCCCCATACCGCCATCATGTTCCAATCCATTTGGGTGAAATTAATATATTTATTGAAACAATCCAACTCTGGTTGCATTCACTCCTTATTATTATTTTTGTGTCACACAGAAAGGAATTCCTGACTTTTGCCTTTTTTTTTAGAAAACAGAGGGCGGAAGAAAAAAAATGCCTTTTTTTGTTTGCTATTTTTTTCTTTTTCCTCTCAGAGTTGGAGCCGCACGGTTTTGCCACGTTTTGACCACAGTCACATTCCTCTGAAATTCTTGCGTTGGGCGAAGGTTTGGTCTGTGTACAATCACTGGAGATGAGCCAGAGACAAATAAGACAGTTAAAGGAAGACATGATTTTATATTGTCAAGTGACTGACGGTCATGAAATCAGACAGACATCATGAGTCAGTCTCACTCACCTCACTGACTTTTCTATCCCATTTCTGTTCTATGTGACCGGCTGTATCTTGGCTAAGAACATGTTGAAGAAACAGTGCAGAAGATGGAGCCAGCAGGCCATTAGTTGAACTTAACATACAGTAATTAAGCACACAAAACAAGAGAAGTGAAGGGTCAAAAGCTTACTAGTGGATATAATCTTATATGTCTAATCTGTACACAAATAGAAATGTAAAAACAGCAATTTGTGGGTTTACATGCTAAAAGCAATTTCTTGGCAGTACTGCACAGAGACAAACCAAACATTTGACTTTTCTGGGTTTGTTTGGATGAAATAAATAAGATATAACATGTTGATCAGTGAGCTTCAGTGGTCTATGTAGGCGGATTCTGTTGTCTTTGGACAGAGCCAGGCTAGATGTTCCCATTTGTTTTGCAAAGCTAAGCTAACCAGCTGCTGATGGTATCTTCAATCATCTCATCTAACTATGAAGAATAATATATTTCCCCTAATGTCTAAATGAGTCCTTTAATGTGTCAGAGTACACTTCAGAGTAGTTTCCACTTCAGTTTGGAGCCTTTGTAACTCTCTGCAAGTGTAAATGTTTAAATGTGACCATTGCCTTGCTTTTCTTTGTTCCCATCCTGATAACAACGATTCCATCTGAAACCAACCCCAGCCTGTCTGAAGCTCCCCAACAAAGATGGAGCTCAGAATCAAAGTCAAATAAACCCAGCAGCAAACATGAACCAGAGAAACAGGCCGGCAGTCTCTCAGAAAATAAACTATTGTTACCTTTAACACCCAGCTCTTGGACTGTCTGATGGCAGCTGGCAGCTGATGGGAAAATATGTTTACTTGTGTTCTTTGCTTTGGATAATAGCTGACGGTATTTGAGATCAAGCCGACTGTTTATTTGCATCAGTCAGTGCTCAGCTGGAAGTACAATCCAAGAGCAACAAGTAGGTTTGCCAAAAGTAACTTGACTGTATATCCCATTCAACTTCATGACCACACTTGATTCTAATCTTCTTAATCTCTCTTTTCAGCATTTTTATTCTTTTCTTTCTCATCAAAATGTTCAGACATTTCAAATATATATTTAGGCAGTGCTTCGCTTTGCATGGCAATGTCACGTCTCATGGTATTATATTATATTATATTATATTATATTATATTATATTATATTATATTATATTATATTATATTATATCATATTATATTAAGAATGGTTTTCTAAAGAAAATAATTAATTAATTTAAGTATAAAATAAAACATGTTAGATGTTAGAAGAAGATACCTAAATGTAAGTAAGTAATCATCTTATGAGTCTCGGTGGGGGTCGTGAGCCGTTGCATCAGGCCACTGTGTGCTGAGGTTTTGGCACGGTGGTGACTTGTTTACTTGTTGTCTAAGTCAGACCTGTTAGTCAGGTCAGTGGTGAGCTGTGGAGGTGAAACTGCAGCTGAGCACACATCGTCTGAGTGGAGAAACAAACAGCCAGCTGGAGACTCATAAAATATAGGCAGACATGTTCTCTGTCTTTAAAAGGCTTCTTGCTTAATGTCATAGGCTTAGTGTGACAGCTTATGTGTCATTAATCTCCAATGATACTGATCATGTTATGCTTTGTGTCAAAAGTTATATAAATTGAAATTTAAGATGAAATTATTTTACAGATCTGCAAACTGAAAATAACATCAGTCTTTAAAACAGCCAGAAGTGTTTCATCCTGATGAGATCTTTAATCAGAGATGACCACATGTACATCATGTGTTCATGTTGAATTGTGTTTGCCCAGCTGAAACAGACCATGTGATCTGCAGGAAGCCTTATAAAACAAAGCAGACATGCGCTCCACCTTCAAAAGCACTTTATTCCCATTGTTATAGACTTAATATGTGGCTTTATTTAGCAGTCATATCCACTGACAGTGATTCAACTGATTTTCTGAGCAGGTTAATAATGACACAATTATTTGAATCAAAGCCTCACAGTTCATTCTTTGACACTGATGTGACCTGAATTCACTTTTACATGTTGAAGTGACAGAAACGATGTTAGAGAAGTGCTGACTCAGTATCTCACAATATGCCACTGTTTAAAACAGCAAGAAGCGATTCACCCAGACGAGACCTTTAATCAAAATGTACGATATGTGTTCATTTTGATTTGTGTGTGTGGCGCTGAAATTGGCCTTGTGATCTGCAGGAAGCCACACCACATTGAGTGTCTTTGTACTGCGGATGAAAGGGAGCGCAGTCATCTGACGGCCATCAGAGAGCAGTCTGCTTTTCTGTGTTTTTTCTCAGCATTTTATAGCTTCAACCATGAGAGTGTCACTTTCCCTGCAGTGCTGCAGGGCTCCTCTGTTGTTAATGTGTTCTGTCAATATTCTCATTCACCTCCCTAAATCCAGGTTATGCAATCCAGGAGACACAGTATGAGGACTGTTCTGAGCCTTAGAGGCTGTTAAAGTTCACTAATCCATTTCAGGGGGAATAAACAGCAAAGTGGGCAGGTAATTAAAAACCAACGTTGTTGTTGCACACACACAGTTTGGGTTCTTTAATGAGTATAAATTAGCAGAAGTGAAAGCAGTGATTGTAAGAAAGAGTCTACTGCCCTGTAAGTCTGCCCTTAGGTCAAATCAGAGGATGGCTGAAGTTGTTACAGTTTGTCCTGAGTGGAACATGGCAATCCATTCAATAGTTGTTGAAATATTTCAGTGTGGACCAATGTCATGGACTGACCAATTAACTGGCAATTTTACGCTGTGAGCCTGGCTTTCTGTCTGTAGAAGGTGTTACAGTGACGGGGAGAAGTTTGTGAGCTGTGCCTGTTTCAGAGAGGGAATGTATCATGTCACAACAAAAAAGGTACTCAGGCTGTTTGTAATACATGAATATATTTTTTGTGGTTGTGACAGATTTAACACTTACCTACAAATTTATTCCACTAGATTTTATTGTGTGTGACATTTCATCATGGAATAATCTGGTTTGTAAACCTCAGACACAAGTCTAAATTCCTGCACTGGGAAAATAAACACTAACACCCGGCAGCAGCTCTCATGGCTCGCAGAGTTTCTGGCTCCGGTCATAAGAAACTGTCAGGTTGTTAAGAAGTAAAACAACAGCAGCTAGCCATGAAGGGACATGAGACAGGAGGCCCGGGGGCTGATCCTGGGAGACAGTTGCCATTTGGCTGCCACTACAAAGCTCTCAGAGCCAAGTGACTCCTGTAAATCTCTCACCGGGACAGATCGTGTCGCTGTATCGGTGAAGAATTCAACATATCCACTCATCAAGGTGAATTGTGGCCTCGAATAGTTTCAGCAGCCGTGCTACTACAGAGAAAGAGTACTTATACAGGATGGATGACTGTTTGGTTTAATGTCTCACGGTAAGGAGGAGAACAGTGGTGACAAGTATTCCTGGATGTGGTCCAAGAGGACACCTGTAGAGTGAACACCTCTTAAACAAAGCGCTGACTACACGTGAGTCAATGTCTTAGACTATTAATGTCAGACAGTCTGCACGGTGTGAAGATGAACAGCTGCTCAACACATTTTTATTCACAGTTGTGGCCTTAAAGCAAGATGATGTATGGAAGTAAAGAATGGTGAAAGAGTGAAAACTCTTTAAAAAACGAACTAATCACTGCTTCATTTAGAATGTCGAAACGAGTTGACGAGATTCTGGATAGTCATGACTTCAAGTTTCTCCTGCTTTCAGTCTTAAAGCAAAGCTAAGCCAGTGTCCTCCTGGCTGTGCCACATTTCAAACTGTTTTAGTCTTATTATATTTGCTATTGTATAGCTGACTGTAAAGTTGGAACGGACTGTCCTGTAGGAACCATAAAATATTGGTTTGAACAATGTTGGATTTTAATTAGATGCTGTTGTGTTTTGGCACCAATGCCATAAGAATTCCCTATTGGATGCCTAAAGGAGAATTTGATGATAGACAACAGCTGGAGACCGCAGAATGTGTTTGCAGATGTTGTGGCTCAGGAAGAGAAAAATAAAGCTCGAAACCTGAAAGACTATGTCCGGAAGGAAAGCCATTGTTCTATCATCGTAGACATAGATGGACGGGAATAGAAACTCAAACCTCTTTAGACATTTTAGGAGGGAAGTTGGGCCAATTTCCCCATCCAGACAGTAATCTGACAGAAAACAGACATAGGATGTGATGTTTGGTCTCAGTTTGTTTTTCCTCCCTGTTTTGTTGACCTAACTTGATGCCCTCGAAGAGGAAGCTGTGCTGTTATCTGCAAGGAGGGACGTATAGTATGAGGGATGTCCTCAGTATTGTGCTAATATGGCACAGGGAGAAACAGTCTGACCGAGCTGTGGAGCAGAGGGAGTTTCTGCTTCTGGCATCAGCTTTAGGACGTGACTGAGAGCAGACTGTGTTTATCCTTTTTATGTTTATCTGAAATTACTGCATCATTGGTTATTAGAAACAAAATGTTTGATAGCAGTCAGACATGAGGAATGTAAACTGCACTTTCAAGCCGACTCTTTAACAGTCCAGATGCAAATACTTGGAGGTCATAGAGCATGAAGTGCTGTACCTGTAAAATTCAGCTTTGTGGAGCGGGAAGCTTTCTTCATAACTGATGTCTAATTCTTACCAGCTTCATAACAAACCACAAAAAATGATTTTCTGAGGAAACAAGACCTTGGCATTAGGTCTGGCCCTCTCGTTATTTCAACCGAGCCCATGACATCTTTCACCTCTAAGGAGAGGAGGATCAGGGGGTTCTTGATCCTCCGTCCCTCAGGGAAAGCCACATGGTTTCTCAGCTGTACTTTGTTGAACCCACCTCCTCTTTTCTGATGTTGTAGAAACATGTCAAAGTCTCTCTGTGCCCAAAATAGGGTGGGGGAAATTATAAACTATGACTGTTTCCAAGTGAAATGCTTCAATGTCTGCCTTTGTAAATGTTCCAGCCGTGATCCTGAGCATGAACATATACCCAAACTCTGGAGACTGATCCATAATCTTCATCCACACTGTGTATATCTTTCTGAGGCCTGCCTGCCCGGTCTTAACTGTTCCACAGGAGCGTATTTTAACCTCCCACACTTCATTTCCTCACTCATTTCCCTTTGCTTCTGCTGAACACAGGGTCATATAGCCTCAGTGTCTTCAGTGATAATGGTGGGATGATGTGCCAAGCTTTGTTTCCACCTGTTCTTCCTCTGTTCCACAAACTATCAATTAAGTCTTTTTATTTAAGATTGTTAAAAGGCTCCTGACAAGTCATTACATTTTACCAGCTACAGGCAGTCAGAAGTGAAGAGAGAGTTTGTTTCTTCCAGAAGTCTGGGTTATAAAACACATTTTTTCAAACAGCATTACAATGCCAATATTTTAGTACCTGCACATAGTGACTGAAATTCTAACTTTATAAATGTAGCCCAGTGTTTGACTGGGCACGTTGACATGATGATAAAACCATGCTCACTGAGTATTGTTCCCTCTTCTTATTTCTTAGTTCTTGTTACCCTCCTACTGGACCAAAAAAATCTTCAGCAAAAGCAAACAAAAGCATCTCCTCCTCCATCAGCATCCTAATCCTTGTTGGGTCATTAGTGAGCTAAAAATTCAATATTTGTCTTTATGGTCAATATGATGACATGACAGATGACATGCTCACATGTTAAACTCAAATTATTTTTTGGAGATCGACCCAGTTTCCCCCAAGGGAGTGTGCTTAGTGTTAGGAAGCCAGATATGAGGACATAAAAAGCTCCATGATGAGACAAGTGAGATTTGATAAATGAACTGATTTTTATGAGAAACTATGAAAGTGCTGAACAAAAGGGCACAGTCTTATCATGATAACATTAAAAAGCACTAATCGAGCAAATGGTGACATTCTCTGAGCCAGATACAATCATCTCTGTGAAACGCTGACAGCTGTCAGAGAATACAGCACATTGTGGCGATCACAATAATTTCAAGTAACAAACTGCAGCAGTAAAACATCTTAATAGCAGTAAGTGTAAGTCTTTGTGTTACTGATAACAAGGGAATGTTATGCATTTAAGATAAAGTTGTGGACAAAAGAAATAAAATACATAAACGAGAGTCCTTTAAAGACGAGCCAAACACAGAAGATGAAGCCCTGGAGAGAGCTCCGACAATTAATATTGTTTAGTTGTTCTTTCTCTGTGCCAAACCGCCGCAGGGGGTTTGTACTGAGGGGGAGGGAGAGGCCAACATTATAAGCTTTCATTTATTTGTGAGTAATGATGAAACAGGAGAAGCAGTTCTATCATTACTGGACTGACTTACAATAAGTCAGCCATAACTCATCATTCAGCTTTTTCTCTGCAGGAAAGGAGTTGTGGATGTGAAGCAATATGTAATCGCTAACTGCAGGATGATGTCTTTCAGTAATCCCTCACCATCTTGCATGCTGAAGGTTCATTTAAATTGTATGTGTTGTATTGGATTGTAAATGATTGTGTAAAGCAGCAACCAACCAACAACATCCTCATTCTCTCAGACTCATCTTCTCATATGCTCATCTCCTCGCTCCACACACCATCCTACTGTCCAGGCTTAACTCCCCTGTCACTCCTCTGTCCCGAGGCGTCCCTCAGGGTTCAGTGCTTGGTGTTCTCCTGTTCATTCTCCACGTCATCATCACCATCATCATGGTCCCCACTTCCACAGTTACGCCCATGATTTTACAAACGCATCGTCACTGCAACTTATGACTGAGATTAGACCAATTTACTAAAAGAAACTGTGATGAACTGGAGAGTTGGACTGTTTGGCCGGCTCTGTTGTGGACTATTTCCTGTGTACCTGCTGTGGATTTTTGCAACCCTGTTTTGGTCAATAAACTGTTCCGATGCTGGTCTCAGTCTGTGCTATTCTTGGGTCCAACCTCACACCCATTACACTCTCTTCTCACCATTGATAACTCCACCCTCACCCTCCTCACATATGTAACTTTGGAGTAATTTTCAGCGGCCTCCATGCAAACCTCATTAAAGCAGCCTTCACATATATAGATTGTCTCCACCCATCTCTTGACTTTTCTGCTGCTGAAACTTGATCCATGCTTTCATTACATCCAGACTCAACTAACGCAATAGCATTCTTTGTGGTGCGTCATGTAAAGCCTTAAAATAAACTCCAGTACATCCAAAACACTGCTGCTTATTGGCTCACTTGCCCGTTGTAAAGGACCTGCACAGGCTCTGTCTTATCTCACAAAGGCCTCCATAACCAGGCCCCATTCTACCTCACAGACCTTCTCCGCCATCACACACACCCTCCATGTTCCCAGTCTCCAGGAATAATCACAGAACCTGGGGTGTCCTTTTCCATAGCATCAATGTAGAACACCCTCCCCAAACACATCTGTGACTGCACCGATCTGTGTTCAAAAGTTACTCTCAACTCACCTTCTTTCAACAGCTTTAAATGTTTGAGTTCCTGTTATCTGGGATTATTTTTAAACTATCATATAAAGCGTCTTTGACTCTCTTAAAAAAAAAACTCAAAATGTATTCAGATGTATTTTCTTTCCCTCATGTTTTTGTCTCTCCTGTTGGTCTGTATTTCCAAGCTGTATATCCCAAAACTGTCTGCCTCCCTTCATCCTGCTTTCTCTCTGTTATACTAATCTCAGTCCTCCTCCTTCCTGACCTGTCTTCTTGCTGATAGTGAATGCTAAACTGTGCCTGTGAATTCTCTATTTGCAGGAGGTCAGCCAGAAAGACATCATGAGTGACCGCTTCAACTGCAAGAACTGCAACGAGCCCCTGTGTGGACGCAAATACATCCAGGTGGAGGACAACCCTCACTGCATCCCCTGCTATGACCGCCTGCACGCCAACACCTGCCAGGAATGTAAAGAGATCATTGGCCATAACGCCAGGGTGAGCTAGTGCTCAAAGTATTTTCAATTCATGCTTCTACTTTAGACTTACTCTAAAACATTTCAGAGAGAAATGTACTTTTTACTCCACTTCATTTATTTGTGGTTACTCTATAGTAAGATTTGATAAACTGTAAATCATGTGATCTCTGAAAATTCTAAGATTAGTGAAAAGTGGTTCACAGTTTTTAAGTGACATCTTAAAATGTCATTTAGCTTTGACCAAAACTCAAAAATATTTAGTTCATATAAGTTGTCTTAGTTCATATTCATATTAAGTGCTTTTACAAACCAGCTGGAGCTCATGGAAAACATAACTCTACTTGAAGAACACTAAACTCTCTGTAATCCTCTTTAAGTCGCCCAAAAGCTGTAGTTAGTGAAAATTAAAAACACTATTCTGAAGGAAACACCCACAGACGCCATGAGGCCATCAGTGTCCTGTGAATTATGGACTCCCAGTGAGGGACTGGCAGTAAATTAGGCTCCTGCTTGCTTTGGCTGTCTCTCCTCTGCACATAACAACATTCAGCCTTCAGCCTTCTCTGTCCCTCTGCTTTTAGTTGTTTCTTTTCCTGTGAAACTCCACGCCTCAAAAATAAGTTTTTCACCCACTGCTCAATGGGGCAATTTATCACAGAGCTTGCTTGAACTGCAGATGAACTGGAACACAAGCAGCTGTTTGAAAAAAAAATCACAGAGTGGGTTATTCAGATTTTTAAGAAAACAACAATGAAGACATGCCTCTGTTAACACTCCTCTGTTTAGAGGCCAGCGGGTGCCGGAGAAAGCTGGAAACTTTGGGTTTATGTCAACGAACGGCCAAAACACTGAACCTGTGTTTGACCTCTGACCTAAGGCAGGGCAGGAAATAGAGAATCTCCCTGTGAGGAATAACAACATATCAAGTTTAGTGTAAATTGCTTGATCACTGTTAGGAAAAAGATGATTCTTATCATCAATTAATTCTTATTAGACTAAGCTAATAAAATAAAATAAGCTAATAATAAAATAAACATAAGCTACTAGTCATACCAGTCAGTAAAAGCTCTTAGATGTGTGTGATACACTTAGGTTATTCCTTCTATTAACATGTGCATTTAGTTGTATTATTGCATGTCTCTTACACTGAAGGTTTGAAGGGAGTCTGAATCTCTGAAAAAGAAAACATGGAGCACATGGAGCATAGAATTTTTACAATGTTTTTATTAAATACCTTTGATTATAAACAATATTTAGGTTTTTATTAAAATAGCGTTTTAATCCAGACCTGCTTTCACAGCATGTATCTGTTCAGTCTGACCTCCCTCTCCTCTTCCTCAGGAGCTCTTCTATGAGGACAGACATTACCATGAGCACTGTTTTCGCTGTTTCCGCTGTGACCGCTCTCTGGCTGACGAGCCCTTTACCAGCCAGGCTGATGCGCTCGTGTGCAGTGACTGCTACTGCAACGAGTTCTCCTCCAAGTGCGCGGCCTGCGACAAGACAGTCATGCCAGGTACATGCACAGACACAGACACACACACACACACACACAAACCTTCTTGGGTTCATATCTTTGAGTAATAATGAGAAAGTTCACACTCTGTCTTTGCAGGGATAAAGAGGCTAATAAGTTTCTGTTATCCAAAGCGTGACATCTGACATGTGACAGGATGATGGTCCATGCTCTGCTGAAAATATGTCCCAGCAGGCTTTTGAGATCTGGGCTCTGATGGCACAAGTGCAGTAGTGGTGACTCATCCATTTTAAGCTGAACTGAATAGTCATTTTCTTCAGTTTCTGTTCAGCCTGTAAATGCTGCTATCCTTTCCCCGTTTTCTTCACAGTGCAGCCAAGCTCATATTCAAAACACCGTCATGCCTTTGGGCTGCAAGTCAGGCCCCAAAACTTGTAAAAGAAAGCTAGTGATTAAAGAGCCCAACTATAAACTCCTGGAGTGATGCTCTTATGTATATGAGAGTGGACAAAGAGCCACTTATGAAATGTCTGAAACTGTAAAACAAATCAAAAATCTGTGTTGCTGTGCAGCTGTGAATGTGAGCTCCGCATTGCTTTGTTACAGCTTGTCAGATTGTTTTGATGCAAGTTAAGCTGATGTAATTGTACAGTGCAGGAGGGCTGTGTGAGAACAGGTTTAGCTGTCACAATGAGTCACCCCTTCTGCTCTTCTCAGCATTCATGTGAACGCTATCAGATTTCATTCCAGCTTATAGTTACAGCACAGTCAGATCAAAGAGTGACACACAGGCGTTCAAATGTCAGGGAGGATAACAGCAAACAATCACAAACATCTCATTTTCCGTCCTCGTCTGCTCTCTCTTTTTCTCTGTCAGGATCCAGGATGTTGGAGTACGGTGGCTCTGCGTGGCATGAGGACTGTTTTGTGTGTCACAGTTGTGAGAAGCCAATCGGTGCTGAGGCCTTCATCCCAGACAAAAACAACTACTACTGTGTGCCCTGCTATGAGGGCAGGTTTGCTCCTCAGTGCAGCCACTGCAAAAAGGTGAACCAAGCCTGAGACACAGCACGATGATCAGCATTGTTGCATTGAATTCTAGTCAAAAAATTCCAGAGCCCAAGCTGACATCTTCAAACGTCTTCTTTATCCAGCCATCAATAATAATAATATTTTTCCTCACTTGGGTCTAAGGACAGAGGGTGTCTCTTCCTGTACAGATTGTAAAGCCTTCTGAGGAAAAATGTGTTTTGTGAATTTGGGCTATACAAATAAAACTTTTTTTAATTTGATATAATCAAATATTAAAAAGCAGTGAACCCTCACATTTCAGAATCCAGAAACACAGACTGTTTTGAGTTCAGTGTTGAAGTTGTTGCAACCAATATTCTATTGGACAACTTATTGTATGACCTGATTGTCTTTCATTAGTGCATATACAGACAGCATGAAAGGTGTGAAAACAATGTACAGAAAAGAGAATTGAAAGGTTTGACAGGGGAAGAAGTGATGAACAGTTGAGCCTCGTGAAAATGTCCAAGAATAGAGGACTGTATTCAAAGCCAGCTAATGATGGTTGTAAGTGATGAAATGAAATTTTATGTCAATGAAGTTGACAACTGCTTTGTACTAAATGTTAGGTGTAACTAAAAAATAACTTTAACTGGCCACATTTTACTGACACAGTGTCTTCTCATGTCCTGCAGGCTCTCACTAAAGGAGGGGTGACCTATAGGGACGAGGTGTGGCACAAAGAGTGTTTTCTCTGCACAGGCTGCAAAGTTCCCCTGGCTGGCCAGCCCTTCACCTCGCAGGGGGAGAGTCCGTACTGTGTCAAGTGTTTCAGCAGCCTGTATGCCAAAAAGTGTGCCGGCTGCAACACAGCCATCACAGGTCAGTCAAGTTTTTATCTGTTGGTTAACATGACTATGATTGTGGAACATCCCTGGTTCAATTCAGATTTGATGTTGTTTATCACCTCCTATTTTCTCCCACTGATTCCTGTCTGTCTACCATCAGTAAAATGCCAAGGCAATTGTCTTCAACAAACAGGTATAGGCAGTCAGGTGACTCACAACCTTCCGCTTGGTTTTGCATGGATGCATATTTCCCCTCCTTGTATTGTGCAGTTTCTTCCTACTGTCTAAACAAATGACTTTGTATTGGAACTCATTTAATACAGTTTTAATACTTTGTCAGGAGTCTTACAATAGCGACATTAAATGACAAACACTAACACTGGAGAGCATGTTATAGTGTTTACCTCCTGAATCCCACTTGGAAATGCAGACCTTCCAGTAACAATGGAAATATATAGTGAGTTGATTACAAAAGGTAATAGCTTTAATGTCTGTGGCTGATAAGATGCTGGCTATATGTAGTACCCAAAACACTTGATTGATTTTGATTGATGATAAGCTTTAAACTGTCAATAACTGATCTCTTGTTTGAGGTTTTTATTTTAGCCACTTGGCAGCAGCAGGGACAAGTTGTGAACATAATATTAACATTAAGCTTTTACATTTACATAGTGAACCTGTTGGAAACAGCTGAGCGTTTATACATCCAGCAGTTAAGGAGCACATGGACAATACATCATTACATTACATTTACATCCAATATTCGCTCTGTAGCTTTGTTTTTGGTCTCCACCAACTCCTGACGGAAATATCTCATTTTAAGCTGCTGGATGCTCTACTCTGTTCACAGGCTAGTCTCCAACTCTGTCTGCAGAGTGAGGTATATTTTCTGTAGCTCTGTCACACCACTGCATCACATTGCTGTCACATTATGATTTGACATTTGAATGCTGATTAAAGAGTGTGTGTAGAAACACAAAAACAATCCTGATAACAAATCACAGGCCAAACCAGGATAAATCAAAAGATGCTTTAATCACATAACAACTCTACACATGCTGACTGAACACAGAGGAACAGGATAATTAAACATCGGACAACAAGGTCCATTTTCTTGTCATGCCACAGTTAAATAAGAGCTTGAATGAGAAGCTTTTGACCACAGCTATGAACCAGAACACTGGCAGGTTGACAGAGCTGGCAGCCAAGTGCTGCTGATGTTATCATGAATTCATTTCAGTCTCTTCCACAGTGTCACAGGGCTGTTATTAAACTCTATTTTAAACTCAGAGTAAAACATTCCTTCATTAGTCACTCATGTGTTGTGTTTGTGTCTCACAGGGTTTGGAGATGGGAAGTATGTTTCTTTTGAGGACCGGCAGTGGCACCAGCCGTGCTTTAAGTGTTCGCGCTGCTCTGTGTCCCTGGTGGGCTCTGGATTCTTCCCCGACCGCAGCCAGATTCTGTGTACAGACTGCAACAATGACGACTGACCGCCACTAACTCCACCTGCAACACCTGCACCTGCTGCAGCAAATATCAAACACTGCTGACACCAGTGGAAAACTCCTAAACCTCAGCCTTGCACATGAACACTGCAATATTATTAGTTTACTCACAGTGTAAAGCTGATAGGAAGCTCAGTATTTACAACTCAAAACTCTTGTCAGCTTTTAGCACATTGGATTGTATGTATGAATTCTGTTTCTCTATTTGATATGTTTTGCACATCAAAGATAAAATAGATATACATTTAAATTAAATGCACCATTTTATAACTCTTTTCTTTCATGAATGATAGAACCAAAATTTGAATGTCATGACCTCTACTTGGCAAACATATTTCTAATTTTTTCAAAAATATCCTGTTATTGAAGCCATACCTCTTCTTCCACTGCTTCTCTGTGTAAACTCATCTGCTGAAAATGAACTGTTGAAAAAAACATATATTTAGCATACATGCAATAAAAATGTCATAAAACAAAAGGTGGTGTATAAATGGATTCATAAAAAAGTGTACAGTATATGTCTCTAAATAGTGAACAGCATCATGTGCAGTAGGTGTCAGTTAGCCTGCAGACCGTTCAGCTTGTTAGCCAAGGAAATAGAATCAACATAGTTCTACCACCACTTAGTTTTTCTAACAAGTAACAAGAGCTTATAGAAATGTTGGCAGCGCTGGGAGGCTGTACTTCAGTATTTCAGTATTCGTAATAAGTATTTGTAATCAGTATTTGTTGCGATTTAGCGGCCCCAATTTCAGAGTGTAAATATGCACTGGTAAATATGGACAGCTGTACTTGAGTATTTGTTCTGATTACATTACTTATGATCAATAACGAGCAAGTCAACTACTTTACTAACAGACAAACTTCAAGTGAGTGCAATAAAGCTGCCAGCACACGGCTATATTGTCCACTCTCTCAGCATCGGTCCTGGCACGACATCAGCTCCCAGAATGTATTCCTCTGCACACTCCAGGCCTCAATACCTCCTCTTCCCATTGGTACAAGCACTAACACTCCCCTGGTGCTCTGAGCTTACGGTAAGGCCAGCCCAGCTAACAAACTGAGCTAACATTAGCTAACTGCGGCTACAGTTGGCACCTACTGTCAATCAGAAAACTCTCTCTAATTTTCTCCACAAAATATGATCCGGTTCTACCAAAAGTGAAATAGTGTGGTGGTGTGAGACTTACGTATGGTGATCATACCCAGAGCCCAAAGTGAGATAGTGTGACAACAGATGTACAAATGACAGAGACACCATTCATCTGACAAAGTCAGTGTAGCATCAACAGGATTTAACACCTAGTTAGTTCATGAGAGAAAAAGTTAAATAATATTTCTTTAATTATGTCATATGTTTTACCCCCACATCTAACTCTGTTAAATATGATCTGAAGTGTGGTAATTTGGTACAAATCCAATTGGACTTTTATGCGTTGTGTATAGTGGAGAAGTTTATGAGTCTTGAATTTGCTATGCTATAAGAAAACTTCCCCATGCAGATGACTTGTTCACACAGACACCTGTGTTATTGTTTGTCATTCCTTTTGCTGATACTTCATAAAAACCATGACATCATCTGTCAAAAACCTCTATCTTTAAAGAGAAAGAAAAACCCTCACCCTGTTCCCAAAGATGGTTTTCTGTGGGCAGTCCCATGCAGACTTTCCCTTACTATTACGTATATAATCTACATAAATATTTACAGTTCAGAACCTCTGTACTGATCTGCTCTGATTGTGTTTATAG
This sequence comes from Nibea coibor, assembly GCA_023373845.1. Taxonomy (NCBI): domain Eukaryota; kingdom Metazoa; phylum Chordata; class Actinopteri; family Sciaenidae; genus Nibea; species Nibea coibor. Next base: position 585,463 of record CM041735.1, on the reverse strand, counting down.
CGAGGCTGTGCCAGGCTAATGTCCATATCAGGAGGAGGGAGCAGAAAAGCAGCTGACAAAGTTTTCCATAAAAGTGATTTTAACTCACTTTGGTACTGTCTCTGCGTCCTGATGTTGAAATACTGTGTACCTGATCTTTCTAGATTTGAGGTGTCCAGAAAAGATCTTGACTGGGCTAAAAATAAAAAGATGTTTTTGCAGGAAGGAGTTAAACATTTTAGACAAAACAAGAGTTTCACTTCTCAGTTTAAAAGTCCAGTTAAACTGACTCCCACAACTCTGGAAAAGCTAAGCGGACATTGAGTTTAGATAATTTCATCAAACTGAAATTAAAATGTATTGATAAGAAGAAACTAATATGAAAAAGACAAAATATATGGATTTGGCCATGACAAGTGCTAATATGAAAATCTGGCACTGGTATTTCTTCATGAACTGGGAAATGTAGCTGTCAAGAAGTGATATACAATTTATACATATTCCTGTTACAAGTTCTGCTTTTGATCAGAATTAATGGCTGTATGTAAAAGTGTGAACTTGCTACATCAAGCTTGTTCTTTACCCTTCAAATCTTATCACGAGATCAACTCCAGATGAAAAATAAAAGGTCCATGTGGTGCTGTTATTTGTTTGAGTCTTTCCCATGACTCTTCCTGAAATATTTTTGACCTTGTTTGTGGGGATGAAGGAGAACAGTCTTGTTTGGTCCCAGGAGGAGGAGGAGGAGGAGGAGGAGGAAGGATGGGGGTCGAGTCTCCTCAGTGAATATTTAAGATTTCACGTCATCCCACTCATCCTCTGTGGGGCCAGGGACTCAAACTCAGCTGGATCCCGCTGGTGGAGGCTGTTAAAGTAATTAGACGACATTACTCTGACTGACAGACCACAGGAGAAGGAAGGGGGCTCCGCCTCGCACGAGAGCCTGCTGTAGTATTAGTACTGCACTGTACTTAGTACTATTAGTATAGTACTGCACATTTCTTCAAGTCATCTAAGGTCCTTAGATGTGCACTATTAACAGGACTTATGATTGAGCATTTGCCAGCTCAGTGCACTCTGTTTCTGTGAGTTTTACTCTGTAGTCATTGTGACTGATGGGACTATTCTAAAGAGGCTCACTTCACTTTAATCACCAAAACACATTTGTCACTTACCCCTTGTGGTTTCCAGCCAGGCTCATAATTTGATTTTCAGATATCTATTTTCTTTTTCTGCCTCAATACCATAAAATGAAAATGAAGAGTTGAAATCAGTGAAAACTGTTGATGTGGTTGAAGCTGTGAGCATTGCATACTTGAGAAAAACTACCTGCATGGTTAGACACCATGTGGAGTTTGTACAGTTTCCACAAGAGCTGAGCCAACATGGACGAGAACTCCTCAGAGAACTCAAAGGAATGGAAACTGGAACTTTTGTTCTGGAACAATTCTGTGAGTAATGAGAAATGTGGATGTGCTGAAGAAGAACATGTGATAAGACCAAAAGCTCCAGAACATCTAATGAATGTACTTTGTGGAGAGATTGCTAAAAATGTTCCTAGATAAAATAACCAGATAGTGAAGTATGTGTGTATCAGTGAATACCTGATCAGTAATAGAAATATTATTAAACAGTTGTGGTTACTGATGAAGAAACTAAAGAATCTATATTTTAAGAGGCTAGCTGAAAAGAAGATATAAACACAGCTCCAGTGCTTTAATCAGAGTCTGACTGGTCTTCATCAGTGAGCTGTAACGACACCACAAGAAATAACAAACAACATGGACGATAAGAAAAGCTCCATTTCCAGTAAAGGGTCAGCAGGGTTGACATGAAGTTGTTTGAAATACTTCACTTTGTGTTGAAGGAAGCATCATTCAAAGCTGCTGTTTTTTCATAGCTGGACTGATGCTTGACTGAACACATGCTACTTTTTAACAACACAACAAGATTATTCATTAAGATGAGGGAGCGTCTCTGGAGAGCCATGGTGATCGCTGGTCACGATCAAAGTCAACAGCTTTTGGCAGCAAACCAGACTCTTTTAAAACTGGACTATACTTTGAACATTTGTTGTAAATCTGGACTCAAACATGGAGGAAGGGCCTACAGGGCGTACATCTGAGTCATTTCAGTTTCATTTGAGGAATCCTGTTTGGCTCCAAACTGCTCAATTAAAACTTTGCCTTGGTCAGTTCTTTCCAGATAATTTCCCAGAGTGACAGGAAATGAAACAAAGATTTGCTGTTAAGTGGTGAAACACACATTTTACATTCGTGCCTCATTACTCACACACCCCAAAGTTAAATGTGTGGAATGTGTTCTGGTGTGAGTGTGAGTTTTCCAGCCAGATCACATTACGTAGTAGGTGATGTTGAATGTGACTTGTGAGTGAGTCATGGGCTGACATGTAACCTGGTCCCCACCGCAGCCTCTGCAGTATCTGTGTCAGATGGATGAAGTAGACATGGGAGGAGACGAGGAAATGATGCCGCTGGGAGAAAAATGTGCAGCATGTCTCCAAACCTGTGTTAATTAGCTATGAATCACAAACACAGGTACAGAGTGTAACAGACTCATGAAGTAAAGAATTTACAACATCCCTCAAAATGATACTGGCCTTTTTAAGAAATGGTAATGAACTGGTGAAAAAGATCAAATACAAATTAGAAACCTGCAGCGATGCTAGTGGCTCTGAGAGACTTATCAGGTAAAAGCTAATGTTCACACTGATGTTTAGCAGGTATGACCATGGTTGACATCTCATGCTGTCTCAGTCCTCATACTTACACTTACACTTGCTATATTGAGTATATAAGTGCATTCACGCTGTCCCCTCTGTCAAAATGAAGAGTACTGTGAGTACCTGCATGGCGCACTCACAAGAGGCAAAAAAAAAGTTGAGTGTGGAATACTGGACACTTCTCGTCCTCAGTGGTCACCATTCTGCCTGCGTAGCTGAAGTGTTTGTGGTGAATACCATAATATGCATTCTAAGTTTCATATATGTTTGATATTTGTTTCACGGTCAAATGTTGGTGCACATGCTTCATCCTGCTTACACATTTCTGCAAAGAATTCACTACCTTTAGTGGATGTGGCAATACTTTAGTCTTAACTGAAGTGGTGGACCAACTGACCCGATCTTCATCCAGAGCCACGCTGTGAGCATGAAAAAACAGAAAGCAGCAGTAAAAGTCATTGTGTCATTCATACCAGATGAAATATGACTCTGGGATGGAGCAGTGGTGGAACAGCATAAAACCGAGGAGTGCATTCCAGGGATGGACTCTTCCCAGGCAGTCTCTCCATCATACATGTTTGTCAGCAGCTCTGCTTGCTTGGGGTGCGTTGCCTCCATCCCCCCATGTGGTGATGTTTCAGGCCAGTTGTGACTAATGTGCAACCAATTTCAAGTACTTCCAGTTTTGAGTTTCTCTAAGGGACCTTTAAAGGAGACCTTTCATTAAGACAGCCTGAAAGGAACAGTTTGACGGTTTTGGGGGGGGAAAAAAACAAAAAACTGGGCTAGCAGTCTGCAGTCTGAATGCTAACAGACAGATATGGCAAATTTATGAAGAAATATTAAGCTCTACATAAAAGTTGTTGGATTAAAGTCTTAATATTACATCAGTACTAATCCTCCCCCCTCACCACTTTAAATTCCAAATTGATCATATGCAGTGTTTTCATGAAGTTATGGAATAAGATCAGAAACCTGAGCATGTACATTTTGCCATGTTCACACAGAGCTGTGTGCAGTACATTCTGTTCTCATGGGGTTCAGAATAGTGTGGACGTGCTCAGCGAAACATTTTCACTTAAAACTTGCTAACTCATCTTTTTCTCTTAATGTTTATGTTTACATGTGTTTGTGCCTTTTTGTTCTATTATTGCACAGTCACACTCCTGCTTGTATTCCACATTTGTGTATTAATGTAACATGTTTGTGTTGTCCACATGCATTCAATAAAAACATTTTTGCCTGCAGGTATAAAAGTGAATAAATTGTGTTTTGGCGCAGCCTTGTGAAAACTTAGGATACTGCAAGCTGACTGTATGAGCACGTTAAAAGCTGGAAGCTTTACAAATATTTGTTGACCAAATGACATAAAAAACAACTTTGTGTTCAAATCATCAGTCTGTATGAAAACACAGGAGAGACATTCAAGTTTACAACTGACAGAAGCCAGACAACAGTGCAGATAGTGCAGTGCTTTCATCAGCTGGTGTTTACTTTAATAACGGTTTTCATAAAACAAACTGAATTGTCAGAAGAGAATGTGCTGGCTATGCTCTCTATTAGCTAAGTAAACATGGCTAATATCTGCACTCTGCCATAACAGAACTTTTTATGGAACATGTGTGGGAACTGCATCCAACAAGTGGTCAGCTTCAAAGTTTCTGTACTGATTCAGGACTGATGAGTGACCAAAGCAGCACCTACACCAACACATGCAGACTTTTATGAAATAACCAAGACGTTTCTGTTAGTGGTATTTTATTCTTTTTTTGAAAAACAAACCATGTAATAAAAGAATCTGGGCTATTCAGGACTTAAAGGACTGTGATGCTGTTTCTTACCACGACCAACATGGAAATTTACTACACAATAAATACAATCTTTTTTTAACACTATACAAGATGGTGTGTTACTGGAGTTGGGCCTCATCAGGCCTCAAGTAACATGCAACATCATATTTCTACTTAACTGGTAGGTCAAAATCTTAACCGTGACCAAAGGTAGGTGACAGGGGGAATGTTTCAAGCAATACACACAACACAGGCTGAAATATGACAACTCAAGAAAAAAAAAGGCATAAAAAGTTCCAAGTCCAGAATCTGAATCTTTCTCTTCACTATCCCAGCTGTTCCAGTCGTTGTTCCGTTAGGCTGAATAATCCTGCAGGAAGACAATGAGAACAATCAGTGAAGGGTACATGTTGGTCAGTCAGAGCTGCAACAATAAGTCAAACTGAATCATCTGTTTTGGTTTACTGAATAATCAATGAGTCATTTAGACCTTTGACAGTTTACAGACAAAACATTTCATTGAGAAAATGACTTAGCTGTTATGATAACTATTTTCAGATACAAAAATCAAAATGAATCAACTTACAGCTCGCGGTTTCTTGTTAACCTTCATGTCAAATCTGCAACAAAACAAGACAAAAGGCTGGTTCATACCAACGGTTCATACATCTGATTTTGATGGGAAGTATGGTGAAAAGCGATATCACTACTGTATCATGAAGAAGCCTAAAAACAAGCCCAGAACAAGAACACTAGATGATAATGTGTTTGTTCTTGTTTATGCAAGTCTGTAGCCAACCCAACATCTGACAAGACCAGCAATGCTTTATTTCTAATTGTGGAAGCACAATAAAAAAAAAGAAAAAAAAAAAAGAAATTAATCTGGGGTAAGAAAGATATGAAAACACCCCAGTAACAAGCAGGAGTATCTAATGGAGTTTAGAGTGCTGGATGCTGATGTGCATTCAAATTAAATAAAGAAGTGTTGGACATGCAGTCTGAATTACTAGCAGGCTTCAACTCAAACTCTAGGTCAACAAAAGCAGACAGAGCAGGAAAATGGTGGAGGATGGGGTTTACAGCAGACAGGATGTTCACACCACAGGAGCAGGAAGTAAAATTCAGACTTACTCAAAGTCATAATCAAACATGGCAGAAGGACTGGGGGCAGCATTAGGGGAAGGAAGAAAGAAAGCAGCAGCTGTTAGTCCACCAACCTGAGTCTAAAGCCCTACGTCTACATAAAACTGCAGTCCAGACTTTACAGAGTGACAGAGCCACTTCTTCAGTGTGTTAGGTGGAGCACCTGCTGTGTTAAATATGTGGTAAACACAGTGAAGCCTGAGTCAGGAAAAACAGGTGACATCAAATAACGCAGCAACATTTAACACTACAGAACAACATGAGATTTATACTGTAAAAATGTGAACATCTACTAACAAAGCAGTCATCTGTGAACTGTTTGTTCACCCAATCAAAGTGAACCGACTCTTACAACACAACAAGCGGCACCAAGACACAATCGGTGCATTTCAAGAACTGGAAAACTGGAGGAAACTGTGATATGTTCATTTTTAAACAGTGTGGACAGTGTGTAAGGAACGTTCATTAATATTCTCATACAAAGACACACACACAAAGCCGAAACTGCCCAGTCTTTGCCCATCTCCAATCCCATCTCAGACTGAAGCTGACACAGAGTACCTGTACAAGTGTGATTGAGTCTTCGTGAGCTTACATCAGTATGACACTCAGCCATGGTACCAGAGGTCCGGAGTGTTGGTCACAGTTTGAACTGAACAATCAAAAGGTGTTGGAACATTACTTCATGTTGTACCTACACTGTACTATATGTAGGCTTTAGGTATGGCTTCTTCCTGGATCTTGTGTATGGTGGACTCATTTAACTGAAAAATATTTGACTCACAAACCTGACATAACCGGCATGGATGTTAGGTGTGGACACGGCACTTATAGTATACACGCTACACATCCAGATTCCAACATAACACACTTTCTCACATTAACCTCGAATCTGGTGTGCAGGTAAACAAACTGATCACATGTGAACAGACTCAGCTTCATTTTCAAGAAATCCTGAAAGTGGCTGTCAACTGACAGCGCAGTCTGAAGCAGAGATTAGATGGCATGCTGACACTGCCTGAGTATTCATTGTGTACCTGTGTCTGTTTTTGTTCTTCCTCTTCTTGTGGCTCCCGTGATGGCTGCCTGAGGAGGAGGACGAGGCAGCCTTCTGAGGTTTTAGGTCCTGCAGTGTTGAGTCCACGTCTTCTGTATCCTCCTGGCTGGGCTCGTTCTCTTGGTTCTGGAGGTCTGGAGACGCATCGCTTTCCGTCCCACTGCCTGCCTCACCTGAGGTCACCCAAACGACAGCACAAACAAAAGTGTCCCAAAGTTACACTGTTACACTGTTATATATATATATATATATATATATATATATATATATATATATATATATATATATATATATATATATATGCCATGTTTATATCTTTTAGATTTGCCATTTTGCAATTTTTCTTAGATATCTTTTTAACTTGTATATATATTTTTTTATAGTTCATACACATTGCTGTTTGAACCGGGGATAGGAGGGAAACACCATTTCAGTTCTCAGTATGTCCTGTACATATGGCAGCATTAAAGTTGACTTGACTTACAAAGACTATGAAGGAGAAACTTTTTGAACAAAGCTTGAGAAAGTTACAAACACCACTCACGTTTTTCATTCATGTGATCCGGGATCCCACCGAGTGCACATACTGCCTGAAGACACAGAGTGGCGTTGCATTAGCAGTTCTTTTATTGTCAAATGAGCAACTAATTGTAGAAAAGTCCAGTGAGACTTACTGCAACTGACGTGACAGATGACTTGCTGAATAAACGCTCCGCTTCCTTGAATTTCCTATTCCTTCTATCCGTCTTACTGTTAGAGTTCCTATTGGAATAACAGAAGTATGGTTAGGTAGGTTCCCACCTGATCATTCTCCATCATCATCATCATCATGACTCCATGACACACACACACACACACACACACACATAGTGCTGACACCCTTGTGTCAGCTCTATGACACCCTTGTTTTCTTCTCTTTAACACACTTACATAAATGAAGACAATGTTTCTGATACTTACTTCTGGTTGGTAAGGTATCTGTCCCATCCTCTGATGATGTTGCCATACATCTGGGTGTCTTCTAAGTAGCTGCCTTCGAACGCATATATCTGTCTTTCCAGGTTCACCAGTGTCTCCTGAGATATTCAATAAATAAGATCAAACTTCAATTCATTCTGAAAAGAGTCTCGGTCCTGTGCACATATGTTTGTCACACTGGGTTTGAAGTTAGAGAGTTAGAACGCAGATGCCGGGTAAAACCGACACACCGCTTGAAGCGGTGTCTTGTTTCTACATCACTTGTGTTGACGCTGTGTATTTTTCCTTGTAATGTTGCCTACACTGTCTTGAAGCTCAACCAGACCGACACAGAAATCCAACATAACGCGAGAACATCACCAAACCGGGCGGCGACTGAAATGTAGCTTAGCTGGCTAGCATATGCTGCTACAGCAGTCCATGAGCTCCATAAAACATAATAATTTCAAATTAAAAGTGTTGAAATCCGAGTAAATCTAGATTGCCGTTACCAGGCGTTGCATGTAGCCTCAATGTTAGCAAGACAAACGGCTCTAATGTATCCTTACAGTAGCTTGCTAGCCAAGTTAGCAGAAGCTACTAGCACAGTACTGGAGGGAGAACAACGTTAGCTAATGCTATCGTTAGCTTAGCACTTAGCGCGGCCTCGGCTAGCAGGCGGCAAACGCCGACATTAAAGGTTCTAATAACTACAAATTCAGAATGATACACACATGGCGGTAATACCGCCTTTATCTCTGACCAAACTGTGATAACGTGTACGTACGGCTAGTTCTTGTTTTCTCTTCACCAGTTCGGCGAGCTCCCGGCGGGTGTCCGGGATCTGTGGTGGAGTCGCCTTCGCATGCATCGCCATGATGGATGAAGCGTCTACAAACAAAACACAGGCGGGTTGGTATAAAGCGGTAGGACAACCGCCATTTTACCGAGAGATGGCGCTAAAAGACAACACAATGTCACGTGGACGGTTAGACTCTGTTTTTACGTCGCCATGGTAACACGGTCGGTGTTATGGCTTCAGATTTATTGACTCCAGTAACTTTGGACGTGATGTCAAGTTGAGCCATGGGCAATATGTACCGAGGATTTAATAAAAGTGAGTGTAAGTGAACACGTCATTTTATTTTGCTTGAAAATATAATGTGACATATTGTTGTTGTTTGGCTCTTAAAGCAGAGAAGCTCGCAGCTTATACAGTCACATCTTCAATACCAACCAAATATCAAAGAGTGGTGATCAGAAATGAGGAGAAGAAGGGCTTTTCATCTCAAGCTAAGAGATTCCCTTCACAAGTCTGTCTGGTAGGTGATCTCTCTCTCCCAACATCACTCTAAAGTGAACAGAATAATAAATAAACAGTTTAATACAGCTAACTGAAACTTAGTGTGATGATGGGTCTTGTTTCAGAATGAAAATCCAGGACCAGGCAGCTATGGCCATGTTTCCAGTGCTGAAGTCAGTAGTCCTTCCTTCTCTAAGAAAGGCACCACAGGCTTTGTTGCATCCAAGGTAAATGGTAATGGACTGCACTTATATAGCGCCTTTCTAGTCTTCTGACCACTCAAAGCTCTTTACAGTACATATCTCATTCACCCATTCACACACATTCACACATGATGGCACAGCCTTCAGGAGCAATTTGGGCAAGGTCAGGTCCCACAGTCATTTACACTGATTTGAGTTCAGACTGAAATACCTCAACTATTGAAGGGGTTGCCATGACATTTTGCCTAGACACTCATTGTCCACAGAGGATGAATCCTCTCACACCATCTACACGTTGATGTTGTTGGGTTGCTGGTGCCAGATAAATATTAATGATGTTGCTAATCCTCAGACTTTAAGTTTGAACTTATCCTGTTAAATATGTTAGCATGAGGGATTTGCACACATTTTTACATTCACACTTTCCAAACGGTGTGTTCTAGCCAGCTAGCTAAAGTTGGTTAATGTGATTGCATAATATATGGCAATATTGTACACTACACTGCACATTGTTTGAAAGCGTGTCTGGAGATCTTTATTCACAGGGCTTCCTATTGTTTCTATTGTTTCTACCATTTGTTGTTAATCATTAACGCAACTTCACCTTATACCCGTCACACAAGTTTGGATGCTACGCTACGTTTTAGGCCGTCCCATCTCTTTTGTCCTGCAGAGGCATATCTATCAAAAGTTATAGTTTGGATGATATAATGATTTAATTTTGCAGCCACAACAGAATCAACATTTTTTCCCTCCTGAGAGGCAGCTCAACCAAAGAGGACAAACAGGCGTTCATTGGGCAACTTTAGCCCCAGTTCTGTGCAGGTCCTTGCTGGTGGATCTTCCTCTAGTGCCAGGTTGACATTTGTGCTTCTTAATGAAATGTCTGTGACCACTGTGGAATTAAGTTAGTTTCACAACACATTCATGTTCCCCTCAGGATGATCTCTGTGCCATCATCAGGTTAAAATGTGGCTATTGTGAGCATGTTGCATTACTGAGTTAGCATTTAGCTCAAAGCGTTGTTACGCCTCACAGGGCTGCCAGCAGATCTGCAGACTCTGAGTCTTCAGATGTAGAATATCATTTCCACTGGTTGCTAAAACCCCTAAATTCACAGACAAAATATAAGACATGACCTCAGTGAAGGTGAAGTAGATATGTTTTAGGATCTGCTGACTGTCTGTGAAGACGCCACCATTAAAAGTTGTCATATCATCCTCTTCAATAGGCCAGCAGGGCTTTCAGTAACCCAAAGACAGACATCCCAGGACCAAATTCATACAACCTGCAGAGCTCCTTCATAGACAAGCATGACTTCAACACTGGAGTCTCCAGAGTGTTCAGGTTGCCTGTGGCTGTGCAGCTGGATGGTCCCAAACACAAAACTCCAGCCCCAAATCAATATGACGTATGTATGTGATTTATATGAACTGCTTTGAAACACTGAGACTGTGATTTTTGTCATGTGGTTAACATGTAGCTTTTTATCTCTACTGTATGAGCAGGTCAGTCAACCTAGTAGAGAGACATTCTCCTTAGTGGTCGGTACATCAGCTTTCCTGTCAAAAACGGGACGTGACACGTGTTACTCAAAGAACAATGTGCCATCACCATGTAATTACCTTTGTTCCTAGAAGTTCTCTTTTTTCATGCATGTGATCCATCTTCCATCTCATTTACTATTCTTAATTGTATTTATCTTATTTTTAATTTGACCTCATGAATTTGTTAAAGGCCACTATGATGTGAATGACAACATTATCCAGCAGAGTCCGGCAGTCTTGTCCCCCTTCAAATCAAAAACTCGGAGAATCCCTGCCCCAGTGGACAACTGTGTCCCGGGCCCAGGGGCTTACAATCCCCATCACACCCCTGCGCTGGTGAAGAGGACCATCCTGCCGTGAGTGAACACTCCATTTCTATGGCTCTGGCCTTGTGTTCCACACTTGCTTCTTTTTGATAACTTAAAACTGTAAATTCTGTTAACTGTGTTTCAAGGAGGGGATATTATCTGGCAATATCAGCACCTCCTCTGATTGTTCCCAAGGACCCTCCCTTGCCAGGCCCTGGGCAGTACAACATAGGGAGTTCAAATGGCCCATCTAACCGTCCCATGCCCACCGCTGCATTTGCATCCAAAACTGAAAGAACATCCCAAAAGTTACGGCACGATATGAACCCAGGTCCAGGTAATCAAAAACAAATCATTATTATGGAGTACATAAAATACTTTAAATGCATGCATAACAGGACTCATTTATGTTTCTTATTATTTATTATTTCAACTACAGAAAACAACAAAAAACTGACCAAGACTTGAGTGTATATCTATCTATCCTTTCTAGACTGATACACAAATCACACAAATAAATAATGATTCGATTAGGCTCGCAATAAATGTGCGTCCATACTCTCAGAGCTGTTGAAATTGAGTGGTAAATGTAGATTATTGCTGATTTATGTTCATGTAAATTAGATCAGATTATTATTATTACTTATTGTTATGGAATTTTCTATCCTTAGGTTACACAGGGTCATGTGTGGGCCTTGAGGTCCTCGGCAGTATTAGTTGGCTTTGGTTGAGAACAGCAGGTGCCAGTCTATCTCAACACTGTGGGGGCCAGGGTCAAGAAATCTGGTGCTGCATTCAAAGACATAATAGATAGCTTGTCGTTGATGTTTGTTTAACATAAATAGACATCAGTGTCTGTCAGACTAGAATACGTGGACAATAATATCATTCTTGGTAAAAACATACTCTTTGTCTCATTTAGGGTGTATAGTATTTGTGGTGTTATCTCGGGGTTTAAAGTCTATCCACCAGCACGAGTTCAGCAGAATGTGAGACCGACTCAGGCACTTCTATTGAACTTTGAGAGTGTCTCTTATTCTCCTTGGCCAAGTGTCAATAAATATAACAGCATAAGACATCAGAGGCTCCTGAACACTTTCCTTCCCTTCTGACCTTATTATCATAGAAAATAATTAGTTAATTAGTAATTAAGAAAAGTAGACGTACATAAACATTTCATCATAAAGTAACTCCTGGAAGCTGTCTAGGATTTTTGTTTTCACCCTGTTGTCCCACTTTTTTCAAATCTACACAGTAGCCTTGACCCTTCTGAGTAAAACTAGCCATTCTAGGTTCTGATCACTGACACCAGAACAGTTAGGTTTTACTGGTGAAACGGCTGCATGGCTACTTTGTTGTGTTGCTTATTGGTTATGACGATATGCTGAGCCCACATTTTCTGGTTACACCACCAACATCACACATTTCACTCATCAGGTGGATGACTGATTTGTGGTGATTTGAGCTTTTATTATTTTGCCTCCACAAAATAATAAATGCATTTTGTGGAGGCAAAACAAAAGTATATGCATACTGTCCATCATAAATATGATAAATGTTGAATACATCTATCGACATCAAGTCTTTGTCCATTTTCACATAGCTGTAGAAAATGTGCAGTATCTCCATATTTGAAGCAAATAAGTGACCTTGAGATTAACAGAAGAACACAAGCGTGTTTTTGCCTGAAGCTGATTCTGTGTGACCCTGACCTTTGGGATTTCAGTGAAGACTGAAGCTGCTGAACAATCATCTGTCTCTTATTGTCTGAAGGAGAAGAGAAGAGTGACTCCTCTGTCCTATTAGAGCTACAACCATGCAGGCAGTTCATGGTTTATTATTGTTTTTTTCAGTGGGAGAAAATGTCTGACATCATTTTCTCTAACTATAGGACAAGTAGACAGTAGACATGTATGTTGAGAGTTGCTCAGTGAACGGTTAGCTTTAACAATAACATATTTAGTCTTAATTTGAGTCTGTGGCTCATATGATTACAAGGATCAAATTGTTCCACCCTTTTAAAAATGTTCACCTTTCTGTCCCTCTTTTCAGGCTTCTATGATCCACACATTTCATCAAAGCAGTCCTTCCTTTACAATGACTCCAGAGTCTGGATTCCTGTCTGAAGCTTTCAAGGAAAACTGTGCTGCAGATATGGACATTTTTCACACACATGAACTGTGATTATCTGTGTTGGCAGAAAGGATTAAATGTTTGCAACCATTTAGTCTACATTTCTATGTTTAAGTAGGTTAATGGGATGTAAGACCGCTGACATTTTTTGGAAGATGAATCATATTCAGTATTTATCCTTTGAGGTATAGCCATATGTTTTGTCCTCACCCCAGTTTCCTGATGCTCCAAGCTGGAGATGAGATATAGCAGTAAAATGTTGCTGTAGTCCCCGACAGCTGCTGGTCCAGTCAGTGGTACGCCACAGTAACAGCTGAGAGCTTGAGATGACACCACTGTGCCAACTGCCAGAGGGTAGACAGAGGGGTGGAGTGTGACTCCATATGCAAGCAATGTGACTGACTGGGTATGAGGCAGGGATGGTGTTCAACCCCAAAGACAAATGGACACATCAGTCACTCCCTTTATCAGATCTTATATAGGTGGCAGTTCTGTAGAGTTAGAAGGAGAAGAGAAGACTGATCCCGCTCTGATATTTAAACAGCTATACTCAATATTTTTACAATGATGAGAGATTGCTTATACATGAACCTACAGAGAATCACTCACATCTGCAGCATTCCTTTTATTTTATAGTTTTATAGTGAGTTTCACCTCACTGTTTAACTGTCCAGCCCACAATTTTACTGTTTAGGTTCATTCCCATTACAGTCATTTTCACTGCAACAGGCAAGGCAGCTGTCTTCAGTCAAAGAGCTCTAAAAACCTGTTCAAAGGTCCATCTAGTGAGGTAGCAGGTTGACCCTCCTAAGGTAACAAAACTGTAAGAATTCTTATCTTCAGGTGATTAAACACTAATGAAAACATACTTATGAATATTATATTCCATCTCTGCCAATAGACTCTCCTCTGTGTTACAGACTCAACCTTTAAGTTTTTCATTTCCACTCGGGTGCTGTTTCATATATTGACTTGGTTCACTAGATGTGCAGCTGTGAACTTGGAAATCAATGTCAAGGAGAGGTCTCTGCTCAGGAAACGACAGAATGAAACAACATGGTGCCAAAGACTTATTATTTATACCTTGTGTTTGTTTCCATCTGCAAACACAAAGGATGCGATCCAGTTCAAACCACAGTGTCATCTGCTTGCAAGGAAATCAGTTGGAGATTTTTACCCAGCTCTGCTCTCCATAACCACACCAACTGCAGACATGCTTGACTCCCACACTGTAGCAGCTGAGGTTATATTCAGACTGTGACTTCAGCAGTGTGCTCTCCAAATATGTGTACTTGCCCTGTAAAACCAAACCATTGTGTACTTTGTTTGTTTTCTTTAACAGAAAACAGAGCATTTTATAACTCTCCTGCAGACAGAAATGTGTCCCCACACCCACCCCTGAGTGTAACTGTGGGGTTCTCTGTTTTGTAATCAGGCTTTTTGTAGTGTTTTGTGGTAGTGTGTAGGAGGGGCAGTTAACTCCATGCTTTATGGGGACGCTCTGAACCTCCCCATGTCTCAGTCAGGTGCAGGCACGTATGGACATGCACTCCCTCAAAGGAAGTCTCACTGAAGAAACTGCTGTAGTATAAAGTTCAAGGAGACATGCAAACAGAACAGCACTGCTTGTGATGTGGTTTTAGGATGTCAATGTAGGTCAGACTGAAATAAATGGTCGTGGTCCCCAGAGGTTGAATTGTGCTGATTATGCATTAGTGAAAATCTGAAAATCTTAAAAAATAATAAATGGAATTTTGTCCCCACATACATATACTGCTCATGATGAAGTGTCAGACCTAAGATGGAGGGCGTGGTAAACATCTGGTAACATCAGCATGTGAGCATTTAGCCCACAGCAGCTAGGGTGGCTGTAGTCTTGTTATTGTCCTGGTCTTCATCTAGAGTGTCTCTGTCAATATCACGCAGGGAATGGAAGATGAGACCCCCGGCGGATTTAAAGGTTCAGCTGAAGTCTGTTTATCATTTCACTGTCATCTCCCCCTGAACGCCATCACCAGTTCAACAAAGAGCCCATTGATCAGGGTGTGCTTTGATAAATCAGGTGATTTATTTCATTTTGTGCTTATATCCTGAAATAATAACATAAAGGTTCATCAAGTTCACTGCGTGATTAGTGTCATCAAGCACCCCTCATACATTGCAGCTGAAGATATGTATGTAACAGCAACACATACTCTGTCCTCATCTATCATCCATTCCACCAGAGGAAGGTCCATGTGCAGATGGACGAGATGCTCAAGGTTTATTGAGGGCCACCTGCCTTTCCCCACCTGTCCCTACATTTCCAAATCCCATTGCTGCATCAACAAATCATTTCTTACCAGACTCCAGACTCAACAACAGGCACCAACAGTTCAGATTCATCTCCATTAGTCCTGATGGAGCAGCTGGTCGTCTTCTTTTATGTAGCCAGCGGATTGATAGTATGTGTTCCTGCACATCACAGGTTAGCTTCAGCCTCCATGTTAACATTTATAGAAATACCTTAAAAAGAAGACAATATTATCTGCTGAGCCTTAATTTAAGTTTTGAGGCTCAGCTACATGAAAAAACGGACCAACCATAGCAAATGTTCTGGATGTGGAGAAGCCTCTATGAAATCTTTAATGTCTTCACAGAGCTAAGTGGGTCATGCATATTTTATCTCTCTGGTAACGCTCTTGTTCATTTGGCCTTTAAGCATTTAGTGTAGCTCTAACATCATGCTCAATCATCCGTCGTGCTGCACAGAGTATATTATAACAAATATGATTGTTTTTAACATATATTTGTACTCAGTGCCATCCTTTATGTCATACAGATTGAAACATTAATGAAAGATGACCTAATCTATAATTCGTCCGATTCTTTTTTATTTAATGAGCAAAGAAGCTGAGATGATGTGATTCTCGTTAGAGGATTTATAAAATAGCTCTTGATGAGAGGTCATGAATGGCACTCCTCCATTTTTCGATACTTGTCATTTCCATTGTTCATGTTCCTTCAGTGAGCTACGTGTGTTTTGATGAAATGAGCTGAATATTGCCGTGGTGTCATGTTCACTTTGATGTTTGTAGATTTTCTTCCTCCGGCTGCTTCTCTTTTTATTACATAAGCAGATTTCCTGGTGAAGAACTGCCCTCTGTGTCCTGCAGCAGCATGAAGCTCCCATTGATAGCTCATCAGCTTGTCATCATCAATACTCTGAGCAGCACACAGGCAGACAAAGCCCTGTCACCTCCTCTACACGAGAATACTATACACATCCATACTGTATGAAATCTTTTCTGTTCAATGTTTGTTTATTAGCGACATTCATAATATCCTGTGATAATTAAGGCCTTTTGCATCTTAACGAAATTAATATTTCACTATTTTCCTGATGTAATTATATTTGAAATATATATTAAGTAATTAATGCCTTAACTGTTACAAACCGGTAATTAAAATAGATCTAATTCCTGTAATTATACGTCCAGTCCGTTTAAAGCTGTGACGTAAAGCGCCCCCCCTCGTGCGTGTGCGTGTGTGTGTGTGTGTGTCCGGTCAGCAGAGCAGATTTCAGCTGCCTGCTGGAAATCATCTGATGGCTCAAACCATCGACGGAGCGCACGTACATTACACTGTCTGTGTCTGTAAAGGCGGCAAACAGAAAAAATAGGTGGTAAGGCGGGTCACGTGTGTTGTTTTTAATACGTTTCTGACAGATTACTCAGCCCGCTGTTTGATGGGAAGACGACCTCTCCCTCTCAGACAGTTGGTACCGTCCTGCTCGCCGACATGCGGTTTTTCACTGAGACCAGCGGAGTCAAGTTCAGCATAACAAGATGAGACCAGAACCGGATGTTAAGTAATATTACCTTCAGAATAAAATGTAACTCTTTCAAAATGGAGTCGAGGCGGGCTGCAATATCTGAACAGTGAATGTGAATCTTCTAAAAGGATTTATTAATCATGTATATGAATGATAATTACAATGGTATAAGTTTCAACAAATGACATTTGTTGAACGCTCGAGGGAAAGTTTTTTTCTTTTCAAATATTTTACATCCATATGACCTGAAATGCAACCCACATCCCTGCAGACCGACCTGGCTGTAGACTTCAAATCTGCATGTAAGAGCATGATTTTTTATATTAGGATTTCATACCATATACACCATGGTATGAAGTCTTCCAAGATTATTGTGTTTGATTGTTTCTTTATTTCTGACACTCTCCTGTTGAAATACATTTCAGCAGGAGACAAATACATTGTCTCAGTTGTCATGGAGATAGCACAGCCTTTAAGGTCACGTGATGACTAACTAACTGAGCAGACTGTGAGAAAGATGCAGTTCAAAGCTCTGGAAAACTCAAGTGCACCTGGAGTTCCGTTTCTGTCCAAAACACGGAATGGTACGTTTTTTTTATTCTGAAAATGGAGACAGGAAATAGTTTTTCCACTTTCCGTAACTTGACTCCGGTCCTGCGGCTCACTGACGCTTTTTTATTCCCACACTGTGGATTTTCCACTGAAGAGCAGCTGGACCGGACCGGACCGAGTCTGGCTGAACAGAAGTCTCAGCTGACCTCCTCTCCTCCTCTCCTCCTCTCCTCTTTCCTTCACACACTCTGTTCTGCTCACTTCTTCTTCTTCCATTCCGGTTGGATTTACTCAGGGCGTGTTTGGGCGAGCTGTACCGGGAGTTCATCTCCTGTGCTTGTGCGACTCTGAGGAATGACAGCAACGGGACTGTGTACCGCCTGAATGCAAACAATGGATTATACAGAGCTGGGCCATCATCTGGCGGACAAGCTGACCCTATCAGACAAATGTGAGTATGTGAGGTCAACGCAGGAAATAGGTCATGAGTGTGGAGTGTGTTTTCTATCACAGAGATATGCTTGTCCGCACTGATCACCGCTGAAATTCCTCCACACCGACCGACCAGCGGGCTCTGTGTGTGTGTGCGTGCGCGTGTGTGTGCGCGGCTCCAGCAGGCGGGTCCAGGCAGCGGCAGAGGCTGTGGACTGAGCAGGCTGCACTGAACTGTGGTCTCCATTACCAAACACGTCAGTGAAAAATGGCCCACATATACAGTGAGGCAGCTGAAGACACTCAGCCCAGCTCAGCCCAGCTCAGCTCAGCTCAGCCCAGCTCAGCTCAGCCCAGCTCAGCCCAGCCCAGCCCAGCTCAGCTCAGCCCAGCCTAGCTCAGCCCAGCCCAGCTCAGCTCAGCCCAGCCCAGCCCAGCTCAGCCCAGCCTGCGGTGACATTAAACAGAATCCTCTGTTGTTGTCCTCCTCTGCTGCTGGCTCCAGTGTCCTGCGCAAGAGCACTCCATCAGCGCAGATGCAGATGTTTTAACATCTGTATGACCCTGCTTTGTCTCATGACTCTGTGATTTCTGATGGTTCTGGTCCAATGATCTGACTGTGACAGTGATTTTTGTGTTGGATGAATGAATGCATGCCACAATAATAACAGCATAATAGATTTGTTTATATTAATACACAAAAACATAGACCAGGAGCCTCGTGCTGCTCCCCCCTCTATCCCGCCACATTGACCTGTATGCTGGTAGAAGGTGACTCTGTTCACTGGCAGCCCTCCCCCCATTTCCACTCCACAAGATGTGGAGAGCGTCGGCTGGAGAGGAACGTTTGCTGCAGCTTTTTTATCACCGCAGAGGCGGACTGTCATGGTGCTCGCTCGCTGCATGTGTGGGAGAAGAAGAAGTCCTGAGGCTCACACTGAGATCTGTATTCAGGGGTTGATGACGATATAATTGCCATGGTTACTATCATGAAGAAGATCTTTTTTTGTTGTTTTTCCTTTAAACTGTGTGTGTGTGTGTGTGTGTGTGTGTGTGTGTGTGTGTGTGTGTGAGGTGTGTTTGGAGCTTCATCATGAGACTTTACTGTCATTTATTGAAATTCTCAGCACTCTGAATGAAGTCTTCCATCATTGGAGCTCTAAGATGAGAACACAGTGTGTGTTTTGGTTCTGTTCTGCAGAGAGCTCCAGCAGGCAGCAGGGTTGTTCAACATGTGACGTTATCAGGAATGCTAGACACCGAGAAAGGCAGGGGCGTTAGATAAACAGAAACATTCTTTCTGAGCGTCTCACTCTGTTCAGAAAAGAGACCCCCCCACCACACACACACACACACGTACACAAATGCTCACATGTACCCCCCCGCTCGTCATCTCTGCTGTCATCCCTACTCTTTCACTCTTTATTCTGTGTGCTGTGTTTTTCTTTGAGGAAACACAGCGAGCAGCTTCCTTTCTTACTTTCTGGGCTGAGTGCTGGAGTCAAACCAAGCCTCTCCAAGACATGACATGTTCAAAGCCTCTCTGTGTGCAGCTCACAATAGGAGTGGCACCATCGCTGAAACAATTCACCTTTTGTGTGATGCAGAGAGAAGACCTTAGCGCTTCCTTCCAAAGGAGATTATATTGTGAACGTTACAATCAGCTGGAAGCTTCTCTTTCCTCCATTCCTCCACTGTCACTGGACCAACTTTTTCCAGCCTTGTGGGCCTGCAGTCTCACTGTGCAGTGAAATGCTCCTCTGTGGAAGTAATCATGAGACGTGGACTCCCTTTGGCCCGGCGAGCTTCTCAGTCATGCTGACGTTATGTTCTTGACACACGTTCAACATCACAGCCGGACTGGAAATGTAGATTATGGCCTAGAAACCTTCTTCCAGCGGCTTTTGATTTGCCACTATCATAAGTCATCCTCCACCATAAAGTAACCTTGGTGTGGGGTTTCCCGGCAGTAAATAAAATAGAATCACAGATGTGTACGTCTGCTGATGAAATAACTTACCTGAGATAAGATTCTGTTTGCTTTCCTAAGTCATTTAAAATGAGAGGTCTGCTTTTGTCTGCATCTTTTTTTAAATCATTGTTCCAATAATTCACTATTTGAGTGCTCGCTGTTATCAAAGGAAGCTGTATGTGTGCCATGGACGAAAAGCTAGCAAAGGATGCATTATGACAACTGTTGTCTTGATCAGCTGATTGTTAATTAAAGTAATCCTACTTTTCATGAACAGACTTTTGAACACTGTTAGCATTGGAGTGAAAATCTAAAGCTTGGAGTGAACAACACAAAGCTCCTCTCAGCTCTTGCAGTCAGACAGAGCTCAAGTTCTCACAGCTCTGCCAATTGTGTCTCGTTTGCAGCCTGGGGGCTCGAATGCTTGTACATGGTGGTGGGAGAGCAGAGAGTGCCGCTGGGAGGGCTGGGTGTGGACAGGATCGGCTAGAATGACTCTGAGAAAGCGGACGTGGAGTGTGGAGGCTTAGCTTGGTTGTTGTGGTTCGAGCGGATCCATAGAAGAAGAAGGAAGGAGGAGGAGACGGATCAGACCAGAGCCGGCTCCCTCTCTCTCTCTCCAGTCCACGTCAGCGAGCCCTGTGACCACATGCTATAAATCACAGCCATGACACTAACCACTCGCACAGGAAAGGGGAGGAAATGCTCCATTCTGCTGCAGAGCACCAAGAAACATGGGGACGATGCTTCCTGACAGTTTGAGCACACATTAGTCACGTTTCCCTTCATAGAATCTGAATGTGACGTTTATATTAATAATCCTGTTTGCAGCATAATCTTGTTAGGGAACAGTGTGAGGCAGAGTTTAGTCAGAATAGGAAGTGTGATGTCACATTTTAGAGATCAAGTCATTGTAGCAACAGCTACACATCTGTGACTACTCCAGAGCTGATGTGGAGGAAGTGCTGACGTCTCATTGATACAACAAACAGAATAGCTGGTGCTGCTAACTGTGCAGTGTGATGTGAATGGTGCTGCTCTGCAGTATGAACTGTGTCCTCAGGGATGTACGTGCTAACACACAGAAAGCAAACTCACTCTCTCTTCTTCTCTGCTCATTAAAGTGTCTTTGGACAGCATCTTTAATGTTAAGTAGGAGCTTTTTGCTGTGTTCACCATAATGTCTTCAAACATTGACCTGTGACAGCAGGATTGTCTTCTCAGAGCTTCAGCTGTTTCTGTTTGCTTCCTGGCCCCATTACCCATGCTGCCTTGCAGTGTGTACTGGATGTTTTTGTTGTGTGTGTTACTCGAACCTCAGGGGAATTACTAACAGATGCGTCCCCCCATCCTGTGGCATTAAAGTGTGTATATGCACACACACACACACACACACACACACACACACACACAGACAGACGTGTCACTCACCACAAAACGGCTCTGTCACAGGACTCCCAGGCTCTAATATTAGAGTGCGTACAGATTGTGTGACTGCATTTGATCTTGAAGACAGGACAACAGAACTCAACAATAATAATTCATAAAAATCACACGTGATCAGTGGTGAAGAGTTCACATACACGTTGAAAGGCAAATCCAGACTCTCGGTTGTGTGAGGGTGACGTTGTCACGTGGTGTGTCAGATGTTTGCTCCACGTGTTTTTGTCTGAACAGAAGACGAGCAGTTAGAATGCAGCGTCTCAGTCCATCGATTACCTCTGCAGTCTGCTTCTTCCATTACAAACACATGAGCTGTGGTGGCCTGCTTCAAGCTCACTGTGTCCCCGGAGATGAAGATGAGGAGTAGGATGTTCAGCTGGTCAGCTTTGTTTTTGTTGAGAGCTCTTTGAGTTGACATTACATTCTTGGTTGTCAGATTTGATATATCTGATTATTGTTTATTTCTCCATAATGATGAGTCAGTGCTCCATGAAGAGAGGTATTGAATTCTGGTCTTCATTTCTGATTCATGCCATTTATTTTGCTGGTTTCTAAATAACTCCACATGTAAATGTACTCAGAATACAAAGCTGAAGAATGCATTCATCCTCAGTGGAGTTGGAGCACAGTCTAAAGTTTTTTTTTGTCCGGCTGTCACAGCATCATTGGCTGACCTGCTGTGAGCGGGCTGAATGCACAGCACTGAAAGCAGACCTCAGCTCAGATTAAACTTAGTCTGTCATCACAGCTCACCATGCTGCCAGGTCAACATTAGTCAGCCAGACACAGTTATGCCCTACTTTACCCGTGAGTCCAAAACAAGAGTGAGTGTGGTGGGGCAGCTGTGGTCTCCACACACTATAGACATGATTCTGATGTTTGCAGTAGAAGACTCAGGACTAAATATTGACACTAAGAGTCTCATTCACTGACATCATGTGAATGTGTTCTGGCTCCAGACGTACACTCTGAGTTCCTGTGCAGGTCTCTCTCTCGGGTTAAGAAAGAAGAGTCTTGATATAATTAGAAGTATGGTTGCTTTGCTGCAGGCTCTGATGCAGTAAGTGGTCATTGTGTGCAGGAGTCTGGTGGTCTGCGGTTATGAGAGAAATAAACAAGCTGCAGTGCGACTCATTGTTACTGCAGATCTCTGATTGACTTTCCTGTCTGTCTTTTGTTTCACGCGTTGCCTCTGTCTTATGTCCCCTCTCTTCACAGTAATATCTAGCTCTTTAGCTGCTAAATGCTACCTTATGCTCACCAGCTGGTCACTAACTTTGTCTGTGTGCTGTTTGATGCTGTACCGTCAATATTTTGATCAGCATCATCTGCTCATAGATGGCTAAAGGCTGGTGAGAGTGGGTGATTTCTTTGTAGGTTTATTGCTGTGAGTGACATCCTCACAGCAACATATAATATATGTTTCCATTGTTAATATTCAGAATCACAATCAGAATCGCTTTTTTGGCCAGCTGTGTATAATAAAAATAAATATTGATTAGTACAGTTTTAATAAGACAGTGTTAAATGAACAATGCTCTGATTCCAATCATGAAGCGTCTGTGTAAAGAATAAAACATGTGGAACAGCAGCTGTCAGTGCTTTGCTTAGCGCTCAGAGTGTGTGTTAAAGACTCCGAGTTACTTTAGAGAAACATACCTTGTGGTAGCTCGTGTTTATTTACATCATGTGCCTAGCTCACTGTTGCTATGTCATGACCAAATGATGAGGTCATGACTGAAGTGAAACTCCTTGACTACAGCCGCAGTCACAACAAACCACACCTGAGCTATTTTCTGGCTTGTAGAAAAGCTTTTCTCAGCACCTGACGTTAAAAAATGCCTCAAAACTATTCACTGTGTTCAGCTTTGACCTTATTTTAGTATCAATCCTGCTGCTAAATAGAGAAGGAGGAAACAGTGAATAATAGATGATCCATATTTGATTCATGCTCGGCTCTGGTTTATGTCCTGGTGACAGGGTAACCCACTTCTTTGTGGTTAAAAGCATCTGGAGCTCTCTTCCGTTTGCAGTGGAGTAACATCCTGTTGTCCTGTCGGGATCCTTTCCATTCTGACTGAATTTTAGCTTTCACGTTCAGACGCATACTCTCTACAGTATATATATATATATATATATATATATATATATATATAACAAGGTACTGGAAACATTCCTCAGAGTTTGGTCCATATTGACATGATAGCATCACACAGTTGCTGCAGATTTATCGGCTGCACATCCATGATGCGAATCTCCCGTTTCAGCACATCCCAAAGGTGCTCTATTGGACTGAGATCTGCTGACTGTGGAGGCCATTTGAGTACAGTGAACTCATTGTCATGTTCAAGAAACCAGTCTGAGATGATTCGAGCTTTATGACATGGCGCGTTATCCTGCTGGAAGTAGCCATCAGAAGATGGGTACACTGTGGCCATAAAGGGATGGATCCATGCTTTCATGCTGTTGACGCCAAATTCTGACCCTACCATCTGAATGTCGCAGCAGAAATCGAAACTCATCAGACCAAGCAACATTTTTCCAATCTTCTATTGTCCAGTTTTGGTGAGCCTGTGTGAATTGTAGCCTCAGTTTCCTGTTCTTAGCTGACAGGAGTGGCACCCGGTGTGGTCTTCTGCTGCTGTAGCCCATCTCCCTCAAGGTTCGACGTGTTGTATGTTCAGAGCAGTGATGGGAATAACAGCACAATAAGTAATGGCGTTAGTTACAGCGTTACTTCTTTCAGTAACTGCTCATCTTTTGATTACTCTTCCCATCATTATAACACTGTTACAGTTACTGCCAAAACATGCGGGGCGGGGTGTTCTGATTGAACACAGCTGTTATTCATCAGACCAAAACAGAGCAGCAAACATTTTTCTTTTTTTCTACACACACACACTAATTATAACAGAAACGGTACACACACACTTAATATAATAGTAACAGTACACACACACACACTGACTGTAACAGTAACAGTACACACACACACACACTGACTGTAAAAGTAACAGTACACACACACTAACTATAACAGTAACGGTACACACACACACTAACTATAAACTACATCCAGCTAACTAGCTAGTACCACAGGCCACATCACATCAATAGCTAATGGTTACGTAGCCTGGAACACAGCATAAATCTGACAGCTGATTAACATTCTAATTAGACTGCTGCATATTATTAAGAGAGCAGCCCTACTGCTCGCTGGCTAGCTTTAGCCTGTGTCTTTAGTCTTCAGTAGAAATGAGAGGCTTGTTCTCCTTTGTGTGATCCATCATTTAAAGATGACTAAGAACAGGATGGAAAACTAGACAGGCCTGTGACAGAGAATGACGTGGCTCAGTGAACACTTGGCTGGGTTCAGTTCTTGTCAGATGTGTGTGTACATGCAGTCATCGAAAGAGAGATGTCCAGATCAGCTGACACACACAGTATTTCTGAGAGTAAGTGATCTGTATTTGAAAGTGAGGTTTCTCTTCTTTCATGTGGCCAGAGAGGCCACATTTCTTCTATGACACTGATTAGTAGCTGTGCGTTGGTTGTCGGTCGTTGCGACCTGGAACTCATCACAAACACAGCTGTTGGTCTGGTGACCTCACAGCGTTCATAGGTTTGTGCAGCATTTGTTCTTAAGGCCTGAAGGCTTCCCGTGCTCTCAGAGGCAGATGTGTGGGTGACATTTTATCTGTGGGCTTTTTTGCATCATGCTTAAATTTGACCTTTTACTTGACTCAGTCCTTTTGCTGTTTGTTAAGAGATGGAGCTGGGGAAGTGGATTCTCACTTTGGTACAGTGGACTAATTGTGTTTTTTTTTTCCATTGTTGAGGTGTAAATTTGTTGTAAAAGTTGAGTATTTACTTTGTGATTTTATTTGATGAAAAGGTCACACACATTCAGTGGTTCTAGGTCTCCTGGAGGCGTGTGCTCTGGCTGTCCCCGGAATGTTCTTCCTCTGCTTCTCCCTGGAGCGTGAATACTTGTTGCCCAAGAGTGTTTCTGGTCTGTTTTCTGTCCCTTAGAGGAAGAGGTGGAGGCAGTGTCTAACATGGACACGTGTGTTCTTTGACAGTGTGTAAGCAGTCAAACACATCCTGCAGAAGTAGTAGGAGTATTTCAGTTCAGTTTGTGCATTATGTGGACGTGGAATCAATCAGATATCGTGCTGTTGCTTTAACATCTGCTATTTCTCACTTTCTCTCTTCTTTCTTTGATTTCTCAGCACATGCAGGCCCTGGACACACACAATACACACATACCTGCTTTATAAACATGTACACAGGGAAATGTGGATGCCAGGGATTCCTGAGGTTGGCCTGACCCAGATCCAACATGTCCCACTCATCACAAAGACAAAGGAGTGCTCCCCTCCAACTAAGTCTATAATTATTATGTTCCAGAATTTACAGATTCATCCACAGTGACATGTAAACAGATCAAACCATTTCTTCTAAATCCAATGGTAATATAAAAGGTGAATATTTACCATATACACTTAATAGCCAGTTTATTATGCACACCTAGCTAAAACTAGTGCAGCCTACTGCAGCATTTCATGAAGGTTATGGTAAGGGGACATGGGGAAAAAAAGAGACAACAAGATGAGACTCTCTGTAAATTCTATTTTTGGTTCAAACAGTTTTTTGCCAGATGGATTTAGGTGTTACCAGCCAACGTTGCCCCCATACACACACATAAACAAAGTTAAGTTCCCCCCTGCCTGTCCACTAAATCTGCTGTACCACATGCTGCAGTTTGTGGTCACTGTGCCGTCCCAAGGTGCCTTGACAGAAGCCAGCCCCTTTTATGGCCGACATTCTCAGTATGGTGCATGACGCTATTTATAAATCCAGAGTCTGTCACAGTGGCACAGAAACCTGAGATGGCAGCGGAGGGACAAGGATCTGAGGGGGTGAGGGAGGGAGGGAGGGAGGGAGGAGAGTGGTGAACATCATGCTGAATTAGTGTTTCTGTGTTAAATGGAGCCTGTCACATGAAGGGCTGATCACGTGATAGGATGCACTTGTTGACTTGATGCTGAACATGTGTGTGAGGCTGCATGGATTGGGACACCACTCAAACATGATGTTATTATAAAGGCTGTGACGCATGATGCAACTGTAACGTCTCATCACTTTGTAACATTTGTGTGTTTCAGTCATTTGGTGTCATCGTTCCTCCTTTGTCATATACATAAACTGTGCAGTCTTTGCTGAACTATCTGTCTAAAGCTAACATTAGCCACCATTGATCATGGCAGCATGTTTTGCTCTTTTCATTGTCTTTCTTCAGTTCATTTTGTGCTCTTGTGTCAACACGATACGTCATCGCTGCTCTCTCACCGTACTGTTTAGATGCAAGAGAATACACAACAGACACACCCGTGCCGTGCTTATGGTAATAACTAGTTAGAGTCAACTGTGCAGTATGAACTGGCGTGAGCTCTGTCATGGACATGTCAAGTCTTGGGGGGGGGGGGGTTCATTTTCTTTCATGTTTTTTGCCTCCATAAAAACATGAAGGTTACAGCTCCTTAATACAATCAATAATTGCAAATATACAGTTTCAATAATTCACTATCCATAAAATAAAACTAGTCTATCGATGAAGAAACCACAGTACAGTCTGTTTCTCTTTGTTTGATTTGATGTCTTTGTGACTGTTGCTTTTTGAATACGTTTGAATTTGATGATTTCATAATGTGGGGTTATGGTTTGACTCCTTTTATTGTCAGGAACATTTTACATTCTAGGAACTGAAGTGATTCTAATCCTAGTCCTCATGGACTCGTGCTGTGTCTTGTAAGGCTGGTAAACTGATCAAATTCAAAATGTTAGCCACACTTGCTGAACAAGTAATCCTCCCGTAGTCTGAAGGAGCACTGACATCCTATTTTTGCCAAATCCTAATCCTCTTTTCAACATCAGGTAGAAGCACTGTCATCCTGTTTGAACATGATCCTGCATCTTTTTTCTTCTCATTCATTTAAAGGCACATAAGGGTCCATTCACACCTTATTACTCCTCCATTAGCATTCTATAGTGCAACCTGCGCATTGAAGTACAGTGGGGGTAGTTGGAGATGAGCCCAGTGTTAATCTGTGATTTATGCAGTTCGGTGAGCACTTGGACGGGCTTGAGGAGAGTGTCACGCTCCATCTGCCCACTGTTGGCTGCTCTGAGTGGAGAGCTGGCCTCGAGCCTGCAGCCTCTCACCTTCCTACCTCACTATCTCTGAGATCCTGTCTCATTATTTCGGCAGCTCTTACTTAGCTCTTTATCTCTTCTCCTTTTTGTCTTTTCAGAGTCTACACTCCCCCCGTCATTATAAAAACAGCCCGCTGCACCATTTTCCTCACTGTCATTGTCCTCAGCTCTCCTCTCTCTACGAATCTCTCTTCTCACTCTCCACATGTCCTTGTAGAAGTGCAGAAATTGTTCCTTCTTCTCCCCCTTCCTGCTGTGTCATTGCAGCTCTGCTCAGTTTGTCACCGATTTCTTCAGTGTGACAACCAGAGAGGAATTAAGGAAGGAGAAGACAAGAAGCAGCTGAGGAGCAGAACTCAGTGATGCTATCAGCAGGCCGACTGAGTGTGAAAACAAAGAGCAGGGACTCAAACAGGATGTGTTTGTTTGCCTTTTTGCTGCTTCTTTGTCACCCTCCATCAGGGTCAGAGGTCAGGAAGTCTGGCCTCGTGTCCGGATCTGTGTAGTGCTGTGGTTGGTGCTCATGTCAGTTTTCACACAGACTTCCAGGGACTTCATGCTGCATCAAACATTACATCACTCGATAGAAGACGTAATTACATTCTAGTGCTCATTTAGTTGTTAGTCTATGAAAGTGTTCATCTTCTGACAACAACAACAACGAAACTTTTTGTCAGCCTGAGGAACCCCGAGCAAGTCAAGGGATTTATAGAGCAGTTTAAGTGGCTCTCTGGGGCTAATTAAGGCAATTATCATTAATTATCCCCATGATTACATTTTAAGGGACTAAGACAACAACCTCAATGCTTTCCTCTTCCCCTACAGGGTAAATCAGTGTGCATCCTCTCTGTGTGACTTTTACTGTCAATGCTTCAGCTGCATGATTTCAAAGAAAACTTCTCACGCTGCTGCGTCCACGTGTGTTTAACACTGTTGGCAGGAGGCCTTTCCTCTGCAGGGTTCAACCCCTCAGGGACGGAGGGGGGAGTGAAGCAGATCGCCTGATGTGTGTGAAGTGCGT
The DNA here is from genome assembly GCA_023373845.1 of Nibea coibor. Lineage (NCBI taxonomy): Eukaryota > Metazoa > Chordata > Actinopteri > Sciaenidae > Nibea > Nibea coibor. The sequence continues at coordinate 556,850 of CM041735.1, read as the reverse complement.
GTGAAAGATGTCAGTGATTTAATGAGGTGAGAGTGTTGTGTTAATGAAGTCACAAAGTGATTTCCAGGTTTCTGCCCAAGGTGTCAGCAGAGGATGCACAAGGCGTTACCTACGGGTGACAGGAAGATGCAACATAGAAAAGCATCAGTGTCAGCACAAAATAACAATGTGTATAGATGATCAGGATGACTCTGTGTTGATGTTCATGATGTTCATGTTCTGTCTTCCAGCTCTGCCCCTGCAGACAGAGTCGCTGTCCATCCAGAATGGGGACAAGTGTTTGGGGAAAGACCGTCTGACTTCAGATGACTCAGCCATCACAGACCTCTCTCCTAAGACAGACTCCAGCCCCCAAACAGAGACCCCCACCCAGACAGATGCCTCCTCCAAGACAGAAATGAGGCCATCCACCCCAGGCGGCAGCCTTCAGCCCAAGAAAGGTGGAGTTCTAAATGTTTCTGTTATTTCATATCTATCATAAGCACAAGAGACACCCCTTGTCAGCATGCAAAGTCCAAAATGGAAAAAAAATCACATTGGTCTAACTTTAAACAATTTTTAGGTAGTGAAACATCAAGTCTGAATTACACTATATTGCTATATATGTTGAACTGCTGTGAGCATTACAGACCCTCCACTCTTTAGGGAGGACTTTCCACAAAGCTTCAGAAGTTAGCTGCAGGGATTCGCTCTCGTGTGGCCAGCAGAGCATTAATGATGTCAGCCACTGTTGTTGGGAGATAAGGCCTCACTCACAGTCGCTGTTTTCATCCTGAAGGTGGTGGCTGGTGTTCAGGTCGGGGCTCTCCAGCTCTCTCACAACTGCGAAAAACATTTTTTCATTGACTTCCTTTGAATTAGAGCCGTTAGAAGCCGTTAGCTCAGTAACTTGTGCTTTTTGCAGAAGTTTTGTGAAAAGGGCTGTGTTAGCATTATATTCAGATTTATGCCTGTGACTTGTGTCAGTGCTCTTTTTCAGAAACAGTTTTGCTGATATTTGAAATGATGAAACTATTTCTGAGCATAAGGAGAGGGGCTGCTGTGATGAGCAGTGTTTGCACGGGTGTACTGTATTTCTGTGCTGTTGTCAGATATGTAGAAAAGTAATGGAGCTGAAGCAGACACAATGCAAGGTCATAATCTTGTGTGATAATAATGAACAACAGCAAGTTGTCATTTTTTTCACACTGTTGAAATTGGAAACAGGCAAATGTTCTAATGTGCTGCGCTTTCACAGTACTCTCTGTTTAATGATGAGAAAGTGTAAAATGTGGAGTCAGCATTTTCTCCGGCTGCTGCTGGCCATATGACTGTGTTCCTTCTGAACAAACCCTGCTCCATCGTTCCTGCTCCTATAAAACAAAGACAGACATTCAAAGGTGTGAAAAGTCTGAAAGCTAACTGTGTTTTTCTCCTCCACGTCTCATTTCTGACCTTCAAAGTCAAAACGACACATCACACACGTCAAACACTTTTTGTCCTCTCAATGTATATTGAGTCATTCTTAGCAGACAGATGGTAATGGCTGCAAGCCCAATTATCATTTCTTATGGGGGGATGAAGGTGTATAGTGTGCAGGGAGACTGATGGTGGGGTGCAGGTGGAGGTGGAGGAGGGACAATGAGATTTATTTTCACTTCATAGTGTGTGCAGATCAGACTGAAGTGTATTGCTGTGTAGGAAACTCTGAAAGGAAGGGAAGGAAATTCAGGTTGCCATGGAGATGGGGGCTGAAGTTCTACAGGGCCCTCTGTGATTGGTTAAGAATGCACGGCATGTATATTGCATAGCACATAGAAGACATGCTCAGTGAGCACCCCAGGGGTTCTGGTTTTCACTGGTGCGCACGTCTCCTCGGTCTCCTGCTGCAGGATTCCTGGTCGATATCTCAGATCTGTAGATGAGAACAGCTGAAAAGCACGTGTTTATCACAGTCAGACTTTATCACCATCAGTGTGCAGAGAGATGGAGCTGCTTTGAAATGAAACTGAACCTGAATGAAACCGGACGATTAAACGTCCTGTGGTCCTAAGTGTTTTACACATGTAACATGTTGAAGGCTCAGTTCAGCCAAATGACCTGTTACCTTGAGTGGAATCATTCCATACAGATCGTTTTGCTGTATGTCTCTGAGCTCTCTGCCTGCACCACATCGCAGTAGAAGGCAGTCAGATCTCCAATAGCCCCTGACTAAGGACAGGAACTAGTTCCAAACATGATGTTACTGTGAGCTGTGGAATTCATTATAAATTTAACAGCATTGTGTCCCTATAACTCTGGATAAGCCAGAGAACTATACCGCAAAGCAGCGCCACTAAAAACACACAGGATTATGATTAATGACAGTAGCAGAGACATTATTTCAGTTGTGAAGCATTCATGTTGAATTTTTAATGATGTGAATTAAATTCCATTCATCTGCTGTTCATCTCGGTGGCAGCAGGCTAAGCGTCATAGCCCAGACGTTCCTCTTTTCTGGATACTCCTGGAGGGATCCCAAGACTTTCCCAGGCCAGATGGGATATGCAATCCCCCCGAGCATGTACCGGGTCTCCTGATGTCTCCTCTCAGTTGTGTAGTTGTAGGTTTTCCTGGAAAACCTTGAGAGGGATCCCAATCAGATACATCCTTCACTCAAGGTTCTGCTGTTTGAGCTCCTTTAGCTCGAATACTGCATGGATGTGGGATGGTGGTTTTATTTCCAGAAATGGAAACTTAATTCAGTGATACTGACATCTGAACACCAAAATGAAACCTTATAATCTACACTGCAGGAGGGTGAGTCCATTGCGGGTCAGTGTGTTAATTAGACCTGCAACATTCATCTGCTGAGTCCAGCCGCTCTCCAAAAAATCAACAAAACGAAAAACGAAAATCAACAAAATCATCAGTCTTATTACTCATCAATGGCATATCCAAGACTGTTATAATCCTCACAAACCAAATGCATTCTGTACACTGGAAATAACCCCCTTTTCATGTTCTTTTTCCACTTTTTTTTTTTACCATGGACTCTCAATGCTTTGGATCAATAGAGGAGAAGTGGATTAGAAGATGCATGGAAAAAAACTGAAAAGAAATTCTCAGATATGCCTTTTTTTATGGCATCAAACACGTTGGAGACTTTTGTCCAAAGTGGTAAATGTGCCAGTAAAACATTATGGTACAAAGGTGATTTTTTCCTTTTCTCCACAGATTCAATGAGCTCAGAACAACGACAGAAACTAGCCAAAGAGCGGAGAGAGGAGAGAGCCAGATATATCGGTATGAAAGTATCAGTACATCTGTGTTTTACAAAGTGTATTTCCCTGCTGGTGTGCATGAATATGAATAACTTCATGCATGAACTTCTTCTCTTCTCTTCTCTTCTCTTCTCTTCTCTTCTCTTCTCTTCTCTTCTCTTCTCTTCTCTTCTCTTCTCTTCTCTTCTATTGTTCATGTCGTATTAACTGACCTCCTCCCTCTGTCACTCTGCTCTGACTTGACTGACAGTTGTTGATGTCTCTTATTGTTTCTCCTTGCACGGCTTTCAGAACAGCAAACTCAGCTGCAAGGTAAGCGGCTTCACTCAAATGCTGAGCGTCTGCATCACTCATCCCATTTGGGAATAATGAAACTTGTGATGGGACTCCCATTTCCAGAACAGTTGTCCTCTTTCTTCTTCCCTCCGTGAATCGATGTTGTCATTCAGTGGAAACATTTGAACCCTGTGAACTCTCAGCAGTTTCGCTGTTTGGCTCCAGTGTTTCCGCTCATGTTGTGTTTAAATGTAATTTTACTTTCTGTTCTTCTGCATTCCCACCCAGCATGCATGTTCCATACCTATAATCATGGTTTGACTCTGTGGCTGCAGAATCAAACTTTTCTCTCTTATGAAAATATTGTGCTAGGCCAAAGACATGAAAGACTGTATCAAATGTTCAAACACAAGCCTTCTCCCTGCGGATGAAGCAGCCAATCAGAGCAGAGTTTGAGGGGCGTTTCTCTACAGAGACATCCCACACATCTCACAGCGTGAAAAATGAGCAGTCATTAGCATTAACTGTGGCCGGGCCTCTCAGGCAGATTAGATTTAATTACTACTTTCATTAGCATCGATAATGTGGTCATGCTGCAGCCATAGATGTTGAACTGCTGCCTTTTATCCACAGTATCTGAGGTTAACTCAGCTTCAGCTGCACTGAGATAAGTTTAGTCCCCGGCAGCGTGTTTCTATCTTTAATTACATGGTACCATGTTAGGGCTTTTTTGTGTGGAGCAAGCAAACAGCAGTTACGTAATGGTATGTAGGTCATAAAACAGGATGTGTACTGTATGTTTATCCCTAAAAACAACAATGGTACATACCTTTATACCCTTTACAATGGTAAATGTGAAAGCACAGTCAAGCATTCAAGCAACATACTTTTCAATTCTGCAGACATAATTGAATGTTTGCAGGAATTGGATTGATGGAGGAATGAAGAGCTCTCTCTCATTGTTGATGAGGCTCAGACATGTGTATCACTGATTAGTGAAGATGAGCTGCAGAACACCAAATACAAAAGACGTCTTCAACATCGCTCCATCCTCCTAGAACTGATATTTCTGATGCTGTCTGACTCACAACATGAGGTGACAGTGAAACATGTGATGGCATTACAGCATATAACCCATCCTGCCATCATCATTGCCTTCATCATCATCATCATCATCATCATCATCATCCATACTGACCTTTTCATTGTTCATGCTCAGCTGTGCTAAAACTACATTATGTAAGGAGGCTTATGCACGATGAGAGAAATGTTGATTTTAAAGTTTGAAGGAGGACTGCCAGCCACAGCTGCTGTCCAACCCAAACATGTTTTAATGCTTTAATTTGAGACTGAGAGTGATTGATATTTAATTGTCCCTCCAAGAAATGAGCCTCAGCAGCGTATGTGCAAAGAAAAACTTGCATCTGCTGGAGGCTGCTGTAAAACACAGCATGAAACTTCTACTTATTTACTGTTATCAGGACTATAAAGTAGTGAACAGTGTTTTCCATCTGGTCCAGCTGAAGTGATTCTAAACTGTTGGATTGGAACAGGAATAGCCTGCAAAAGAGGACATTTATATGAAATCAATATTACACACAGACTGGAGTTTTTTGTTGTTGTTGTTTTTTTAATCTTAATATATTTTTTTTTATTTTAGCCACACAAGGTTAAAGTGCTAGTCTGTAGATTGGATATTTTATATTGATGTTTATGATCCCCAGAGGATGAATCACGATTTTAGTCTTTCCCTGACTCTTCTGGAGCACCAAAGCTTTCATTTATCTTGTGAAATATCTCTTTCATCTACACGATGGACTGACACCACATTTTGTACATTCATGATTCAGGACACTCATGTTTCCTGGAGGATGAATTCTGACATTAGCTTCCTCCAAATTTTTCTTCCAGCGTCAACACGAGGTTCATGTCTGTGGGTTTAAATGAAATGTCTCAACAACTATTGGATGGATGTCATGAAGTTTGGTTCAGAAATTGGTTGTCCTCCAATTAAATTAAAATGACATTGATGAGCTCTTAAGTTCCATCAACACCATCATCTGGTCAGATTCAAATTTGTCCAATACTTCAGTTTGTGATCACATTCCTGCAAAACTAATGTTCAGCTTCAGCTGTGTGTTCAGTGATACAGTATTCATACCCCTTGAACTTTTTCACATTTTGTGAGCTTACAATCACAAACTTGAATGTATTTAGTTGAGATTTTATATGATAGACCAACAAAAAGTAGCACATAATTGTGAAGTGGAACGGTAATGATATATGGTTTTCAAAATTTAATTTTGAATATAAATCTGAAAAGTGTGCTGTGCATTTGTATTCAGTCCCTTGTACTCTGATACCGCTAAATACAATCCAGTGCAATCAGTTGCCTTCAAAAGTCATCTAATTAGTAAATTGTAAAATTGCATACACCTGTTCTGTTAAGGCCATCTTCTGTTAAGAACATCTCAAAGACCTCTGTTCAATCCATTATCCAAAAATGGAAAAAGTATGGGACAACTGCAAACCTACCAAGACATGGCCGTCCACCTAAACTGACAGAGCAAGCGAGGAGAGCACTGGTCAGAGAAGCAGCCAAGGCCCATGGTCACTGTGGAGGAGCTGCAGAACTCCACAACTCAGGTGGGAGAATCTGTCCACAGGACAACTAGAAGTTGTGCACTCTACAAATCTGGCCTTTATGGAAGATGGAACTTTTTGGCCAATATGCAAAGCGCTATGTGTGGCAGAAAACTAACACTGCTCATCACCCTGAACACACCATTCTTCAGGAGGGACAGGGAAGCTGGTCAGAGTTGATGGGAAGATGGATGGAGCTAAATACAGGGCAATCCTGGAAGAAGACCTGTTGGAGGCTGCAAAAGACTTGAGACTGGGAAGGAGATTCATCTTCCAGCAAGACAATGACCCTAAACATAAAGCCAGAGCTACAATGGAATGGTTTAGATCAAAGAGTATTCATGTGTTAGAATGATCCAGTCAAAGTCCAGACTTAAATCCCATTGAGTGTCTGTGGCAGGACTTGAAAATTTCTGTTCACAAATGCTCTCCATCCAATCTGGCTGAGCTTGAGCTTGCCCATTATTGCAAAGCATAATGGGCAAAAAAGTCAGTGTCTAGGTGTGCAAAGCTGGTAGAGACATACACCAAAAGACTTGCAGCTGTAATTGCAGTGAAAGGTGGCTCTACAAGGTATTGATGCAGGGGGGGCTGAATACAAATGCACAACACATTTTTCAGATTTTTATTTGCTTAAAATTTTGAAAACTATGTATCACTTCTGTTTCACTTCACAATTATGTGCTACTTTGTGTTGATCGATCACATAAAATCTCAAACATTTAAGTTTGTGGTTGCAAGGTGAAAACAAAATGTGAAAGTTCAGGGGGTATGAATACTTTTTCAAGGTGCTGTAACTGGCAAATGTTAGCATGCTAACACAGCAAACTAAAATGATGAATATGGACACCTGCTAAATGTCAGTATGCTAACTTTGCTATTGTTAGCTTTAAACTAAAATCACTGAGTTAGCGTGGCTGTAGACCGGAGCCTGGATCACTCTTTATGTCCTCTGTGTCCTGATGTTCAGAAGGTGTGTGTGTGTGCTCATCATCCTTGTATCTCAAATGTTTTTGCAGCCATGAACAGTTTGTGTATGCTTTAGTATTGTTAGCCAACACAACACTGTCTAAACATTATTTACTAAAGGTGCCACATTTAAAAACTTCATTATTATTACTGTTATTAAGATAATGTTAGCTAATAGAGGAACACAACATTGGGAAAAAAAAGTCTCAAATCAGACAAATGAGAAACTTGAACGCCTCTCTCTCTCTGGTGACAGCGGCGAAGAAGGCCCAGTGGCTGGAGAAAGAGGAGAAGGCCCGACGTCTGAGAGAGAGCCAGCTGGAGGACCGCAGGAGGAAACTGGAGGAGCAGAGGCTGAAGGCTGAGAAACGCAGAGCTCTGCTGGAGGAGAAACAAAGACAGAAACTAGAAAAGAACAAGGTGGGAAAAGTTTGTTCATGTAAGTCCAACAGCTCAAAAGATTCCAAGCATGGAATCAACATATTATAGTTTAATGCTTTGATGCAATTTTAAATATTGTTTCTAATTATTGACACTGAGCTAATGTGGTGGTAACTGATGGTATGGTGTCTGTGAGCAAATATTCATTAACACACTGATTTCTTTTATTGGCAGACAGAACTGACTCTGCTCTCCATAGTAAAATATTTAGTGCTAATTGATTATCAGGGTGGAAAAATCAACACTATGCCAGTGTTTATAAGTCTAATGCTGAGAGCAGTTTTTGACCACTGGAAAATTGCCTGTGTAACATGGATTTGGTTCCATCTCGAATATCAGTTATGATGCCAACCACCAGCATACATCCAATTTTCCAGAAGTGTGGATTTTTCACTGGCTCTTATCTGAGTTTATAGTTACTGATTACAACAGTGGTTCCCAGCATTTTTGGCTTGGGACTTCTGGAAATGAAATTGTCATCATGTGACACCCTGTCACATGGCTATGAGTAGTGGCTCTTCTGCTGAGCACTTATTTTCCCCTTTAACTGCCGTGGTACATTTCAGCATTGTATTCTTTTCTGTCGACGGGTAAGATAAGAAGATCAATACCTAAGCTTAGCTTAGCATATTTATATATATACTCTCTGCAAGAAGACAAATGTGTCATTCCCAAAACGTCAAACTGTCCTGACTATTCCTTTATCATGAATGTGTATATGTGAAGATGGACTGACTGTGTGCTTCTCCAGGAGAGATATGAAGCAGCTATTAAGAAGTCGACAAAGAAGACGTGGGCTGAGATCCGCCAGCAGAGGTGGTCCTGGGCGGGCGGACTCAACCAGACCTCCCGCAGAGAAAGTGAGTTTCAGATGTACCACACTCACAGAGGCCAGACACAATGACTGGAGTTTATCACATCCTCACAGTAACTCAAGCCACTGAGTTGAACAATGCTGCACAGACTGTGACTCGCTGGTCCAACTGATGAAATTCAAGGAAATAGCTTCTGAAGGGAATGCTGTCATAAGGGTGGAGTACCACAGGCAGATGACCTAGTCAATCATTTGATGTTAAACCATTTTAATTCCTCAGTGAATGACAATGTTTTAGGTAGAAATTGGTTTTTAGTACCAATTTTCTCCATTTTAACAGTGATCACAGACAAGCTACGCAGGCAGCTGCCATGAACGTGTTTCATTAGATTAGAAGTGTGAGCAGTGTTTTGCAGAGAGCTGTGAGATAATTTCCCTTTCCAGACCTCCCTGTCCTGTTTGTGGTGTCAAAGCAGCCCGTCACATGGCTGCTTCTTTTGGACCTGTGACACTGAGGTCAAGACAAGTTTCTCTCTTCAAAGTATGAAAGATCCAGAGTGTGTGTGAGTGTGTGTGATGTTTTATGGTAATTTCTTGCAGCAGAAAAGACAAAAAGCCCTAAGTAGTTTCTTTCAATGCGATTTCTAACTATACCAAACCCCTCCCACACTTTCCTTAATTCCTCCCCATTTCCCACAAGTCTGAATTCAGATTAATCTCCTCCTAAATGTTAATGAGAAGCCAGTTTGACCTCAGAGAATGGTGAGTCGCTGCTCTCCTCCAGATCCAGACCGAGGGAATCAGCAGCCCCGTCTTTTATCAGTCCTCAGCTGGGGCCGCCTGCACCCCGGCCGCCTTATGAACAGTTGTTGTCTGTTGCGTTCTCTCCGGTGCAGGCAGATGCTCGGCCTCCACGGTCAACTTGCCGAGACAGGTGGACCCTGTCATTAACAACAGGCTTTCCAAGTCCTCTGCCACGCTCTGGAACTCCCCCAACAGAAGTAAGGACGACCCGACATCAGTGTCCACCAGGCTTCCTATTCCCTCCCTTTCCCTTCCTATTCATCCCTCTCCACCCTCTCCTCCTCCCACCCTAATCTGGTTTTTGGTTTTCTTCTTTTATTATTATAACTGTCGTCTCTGGTGGCCTGCCTGCCTGCCTGTGCTTGGTGATTGGTCATTTACCACCTACTCCCTCCTCTTATCACGCTCTCGGTCTCGTATGCATCGTGGTTTTTAATTTCAGTTGGTGGTTGTCATTGATTTGAGTCTCCTCTGCATTTTTGATCAGCCTCCCTTTCACATTGACATCACTGAGCCATCCTGTGTGATCTGTTCTGGTTTTATAGATTTATAAGTTCACATCTTGTCACAACACCTTCTTTATTGGTTGTCCCCGTCCACTTTACTGTTGGTGGTTTGGTGTGGTGGTGGATATTATAGTATGACTGTTTCAAATGAAAGTAGAGCGACTAAGTGCACATTCATTGGATCATATTTTGGTTTTATGTATTATTTTGTGTAAATATAAAGCCTGTTTCCATGGAGATGAAGCCTCTCTGGCTTTGTAAGTTTATTTACAGCAATGTATTGCTGCCACCCTGAAAAATATTTGCTGAGTTCCTTGTTATCAATTGAAAAGTTTCTTTCAACACATTTTTAATGTTATAGTGACATATTTCATTATTACTACAGTTAGTCTGCTTCTACAAGAAACCTTTCTTCACAACACAAGTTTTTCCTGTTGTATCAGAAACTTTCCTGTAATTACACAAAAGAAACATAGAAACAAGCGTCACATAGTTATTTGTTATGTTGTTACAGAGATGCTCTGTGAGGCTGTACAGCACTAATTTAAGCTTAATGCTAACATGTGCACAATGCTAACACACTGATAGGTATAATGTCCATGTGTGTTAGCTATTTGTTAGCATGCTAACATTAGCTTATTAGCACTCAGCACAAAATACAGCTGAGACTAATGGGAATGTCACAGTCACTGTGATCCCAAGACATACATGTGCAACTGTGATATTCACAGCAGTGATGACAAGTTCAACTCCCACAATGCTAGTGGTCCTTCCTTTTCCGCTACATAGCCAAAATGACGGCCATGAGCGTCCAGCATTCCACTTTTTGACCTTTATGAGTGCACCATTATTTTGACAGAAGTGACAGTGTGAATGCACTCCTCAAAAATGCAGTCCTCAAAATAGGAAGTGTTCATATGGAAGTGTGAGGATTGAGACACAAAATGTAGCATAACAGTAGTCCAAGTAGATGAGTGTCATGAAACTAACTAGCTGCCTCAGTATTGGTAGTTACAATCCAACAACAACTGTGTGATGTTTGCTAACCTTAGCCACCCTGTGCTACTGATCATAAGTGACAAGGTAAGGCTGTAACAGAAAGAACTTTAGATATATAATTTCAACAGTAAGAGGAAAATGTGGTTGACATGAATTTGAACCTGATGGTGACCATCAGGTTCAAATTCACCATCAGGTTCAAATTCATGTCAACCACGTTTTCCTCTTTACGTCTATAGGTAAAGTCAGGGAATCACCAGAGTTATTAGGATTCATCTATAGAGCAATGCTGTTAGTGTGCCCAAAAACTTCCATTAGTTTTTTTTTCACAGGAAGGTTTCATGATGTAAAAATATCAAATATGTTAAAACAAAAAAGAGCAGAATTATTTGGTAAATGAAGACAAACTTTTCACATTATAACAAGAAACTGAGCCAATGTTCTTTTGTCATGGTGGCAACAGTTACTGTTAAATGATTTAAAATGAACTTGTTTTATCAATCTCATTTCTTCAGATTCCTGAGTTGCCACATGTACATAAGCAGCACGTCTTCATTTCAGATTGGTCACACCTCATAACATGTCGTTACAGATCGTATCACCCACAGTGCAATCAGCAGTTCAGCTCTCAGCTTCCTTGTCACCACAATATAGATTCAAATTTCATGCTCGATCATCACTAGTACAGATGCTGCAATACGGGGGAACATGAAAGGACAATTCAGAACTGAATCATATTTCTGCAGAGCCAGAGTCGATATCAGAGCTCTGTGCTCTGCACACTGTACCAGTAATAGTGTAGCAGGTTGGAAAGGGGGGCGGGGGGTTTCCAGGCATCAATCTATCTGTAGGTGAACGGTCGATCACCAGGCAGCAGCTCAGCTCAGCCTCTTCTTGCCGCATTGGTGAAAGAAGAGGAGTGAAATGACTGTTGCCTAGCAACAGGAGGTAGTTAGGTTATCAGTTAGTCATAAAACATGTTGTTAAAATGATCTGGCCAACGTACAGCAGAGGTGACTGCATATACTGTTACATAAGAAGGGCCAGGCTATGATACATTTTTTTTTTTATGTGAAATGCATCCGAACAACAAGACTCAGACCTCATGTCGTTCCTGTCAACACTGTTGTGATTGCACTATTATCATGTGTATGTGTGGTATGTCTTTGGAGGTGTCATGCATACCTTTGTGTATGTCAGCAGAGCGATACATCACAGTAGAGCAGAGAAGGAGCAGTGCACATAGACGAGCTGTCACTAAAAATCATCCGTGCACAGCATGTTGTCAGCTGAGGTTTTTGTTATGAGACAGGAAGTTCATACAAACTGGACCAGCTGTCGTATTTTATCAGATCTCAACGTGAGCTGGTGCATTCTCTGTCTCATGTATGTTTTTGTCTCCTGCGCACTTTTTGGTTGTATTTTTAGGAAAACACACATAGTGTTAGCCAGTGAGATTCCAGTCAGCCTGTATACAAAATACTTTAGTGAATGACCACTTTCTATCTGGCTTGTTTTAATCTTTAAAAATGAAACACATGAAGAAAATTTTTTTCATGTGCTGGACTACTTACTCACTGGTGTCCAGTGTTTGTGCTAAGCTAACCACCCGCTGGTCGTAGCTTCATATTTAGCATAGAGATGCGAGAGTAGCATCAATCTGCTCATCAAACTTATAATAATAATAACAATAATAATAATAATAATTTCTATGTACAAAAGTAAGAGTCCTGCTTAAGTAAATGTCAGTATGTACATAAGCATCAGAAATAAAAACACTAGTAGATACTTTAATAATGACTTTTATATGGTGATGGGTTATTTTATCTATTCATATCCATGAACTCACATGTAATGAAGTTTAAATATAAAGTAACATTAAATGTGAAAATGAGCTCAAGAATTCACTTTCCACTGTCTGCAGTGCACTGCAGTCGAAACTTTGAATGACTGGAAGGAAAATGCTTCAACTGTTTCTTTATTTCAATTTGAACTTTGTCTTCCTCTATATGAGATTCTGTGTGAAAACTTTCTTTCTCTATTCCCTGTCGGGTTTTCTAGATTTGTGCTTTAGAAAATAATTTCAGACTGAGTTGATTCTGCTAGAATCAAAGATTGGGCTGATCTTTGACTAAAAGCAACTTCTTCAATCTTCTCTGACATTAAGTTTGCTTTGCTCGTGAGAGAATGATTTATTAGTGTATGTGTGTGCGTTTCATGTGTGTCACCCATCATTACAATGCATCTGACTATATTCTGCTGTTGTTGGACGTCATATGTGCTAAATCTTCATCACATGACACTCAATAACAGATAGACACTGTATGACACTATCCTGGTGCTACAGTCAGAATAGTGTGTGTTGCTTATAGAATAAACAGCAGTAATGCTATGCTAGGCCTTTGCATTGCATTGGTTTGAGTGAGGTTGAGTAAAGAGTCACACTGGCTTTTTGTGTGACGTGTTTTTGAGCGATAAGTAATGAAACTTAACATGGGTTTGCTCTCTGTGTTGTTATCTAATGTCTGGTACTGTGTGTAACATGTAGGCTAAAGTTCAGTCATTCATCCTGTATGACTTTTCTGTATCTTTGAGTCTGTCTGAGTTGGTAGACTGGAGTTCTACATGTTCTAGATGCAGTGATCATGATCATCTCCTCACTGGATGAGGTAAACTTCAATGGGTGGAGCTTAAAAAAAAAGCAGTTAGCTTAGCTCAAAGTAAAACTAGAGTATGATTATATCTGAATCATGACTATGTGAATGCATCATTCAGATGGACTCTTCTCATTATCTTGAAAACACAATTACATCTGAAGGCACCATTTAACCCAAGTATCCGTTAACTATCCATGGCTAAACTAGCCCTAGTAGCCTTAGAGGTTTCCTCTTACAGGGAGTGTTTCCTTGCCATTGTCGTCAAGTGCTTGCTCATGGTGGGAATTGTTGAGTCTCTGTAAATAATAAAAGAATACAGTTTAGACCTGCTCTGTGTGGGAGGTGTCATTAGATAACTTCTGTTTATGATTTGGTGCTGTAGAAATAAAATGCTAATGTTTGTCAGCTAACTAACGTTCCTGCTGGCCTCATATTTCAGTTAGCTTACCTGTGACCTGTGATGTCTTGGCTCCGCCTTCTGATATCCAAATCAACCAATGAGGTGATGGATGATGATTCCAGTACCTCTGAGAAATGTTACAGATCATTCAATGTGATTTGATGTACCAGTGGAAACATCTGTATCTTTTTTATTCATGTGCAATGTTGTCAGAAAATTTCAAACTCAGAGGACACATGCTCCACTTTCTCTGAGTCATAACCTGCTAACACTTTCTCAGACTTTCTAAATTCATCATCCTTCTTTGAAGCAGCACATAAATGCAGTGTAAAACTCCAGTCTGCATCAGATGGAGGGAGACTGTCTTCTGTGTGTGTGTGTGTGTGTGTGAAGCAAGAAGGGATGTCCTGCAGTGTCATTAGTGAGGAGCGGTACACCTGAGTGTATGATGGTTGGGTGGTGAGCGCCTGTGAGTGCCTGTGTGCTCTGACTGTAACTTGACACTGACGGCGCCCTCTTGTGTCAGCCCGCAGCCTGCGTCTGAGCCCGTGGGAGAGCCGGATTGTGGAGCGGCTCATGACGCCGACACTCTCTTTCTTGGCCCGCAGCCGCAGTGCTGCCACCCTCCTCAACAACAGCGACTCTCGTGAGTGTAAGATACCAGCCTATTTCTACTCAATGTACCCACAATCCCCTTTTGTGCACATCACTGCTGTGTGCATGGAGGAGGAATGCTGGTCACGTGTGGTGTGTTGTTTCTGTTCTCTTTATCTTTATATAACATTCTGTGGTGATATAAAACTGCATCCAGCTGTTGTCAGTCTTTACCATTGAAACAGCAGTTGAGGTAAAATCTTACTACAAGGTCCATATGGTAACTGTTCTGGAGCCACATTCTGGATCATATGACTGGACCTTCATCAACTCAAGCTCAAATTTCTCTTTGTGAGCTCGTCCATTCTGAAGTCCTCAAACTGTGTTCAAAAAATGAGAATGGACCTTGTAGTGAGATTGTTATCTCCATATTAATTATTGATACATTTGTTTGACTGTTCAGTCTAAAGACAGTGTGGAAAAATCCACACCAACAATCCAAAGTCTGCCCAAATTTAACTTTGAATGCAGCTAATATTTGTCACTTTCAGTTTCAAAATAACTTTCAATCTTTTCACCTCTCTCTTTGTGTCATCTATGCATATTTCTGTTGGGGTTGGCATTTGGTTTGACTGAAGATAAGTCTGCAACCAACTATTATCGTCAATATGAGTTAATCTGTCAATTATCTGTTGGATTAACTGATTAAATGTGAAGAAGAATCTCACATTAACACTGGAATAATAAACATTTGTCTTTTCTATCAAAATGGCTTCAATTTATAATTATTAATAATAATTAATGGATTATTTAAGTTGATTCCTGTTAAAGACACTAACCAGTAACAAGATGAGATGATTCAACCTGTGAGTGGAATAAAAGAAGTCACCCTCCCCTCAGTCATCATACTTTATGTGTCAGCAAGATTTGAGTCATTATGTTGGAGCATGTTGTGTTCATGTTGTGTTTGTCTTCTCACTCTGCATGGTGTGTGTGTGTGTGTGTTGTGGTGATCTGGGCCCTGCTGCCGCTCTCTGCATGTCTATGTGTTACTTAGACTCTCACCACTGCTCCCGTTCAGCCTCTGCCAGCCCGCTGAACGCCTGCTCCCATCACCACCCGCACCAGAACGCCGCAGAGCGCTGGAGGGTCTCCTCTGCCAGCACACCAGACATCACCCAGCGCCCGCGCCGACGAAACTCCACACTGGTATACACACACACACACACAATCTGTAAGTTTTGACCAGTTTCCCTCAGACCTGCTGACCTTTCAGCATCGTTCAGGTTGTTGTTCATTCACACTGTACACAAGCTGCTTAATGCTAGGCAGCAGACACACACATTTGCTAGACATGACTAGATGGTGAACATAGAGGAGCATTTAGCTGCTAAAATTTCTTCATTCAAATGATGAAATTCTAATTAACTAAGCACACTCTGGCACTAATGATAATATTATCAAGAATACAGTCCAGACCTGCTCTAACTTTTGTTATGATTTGCTGTAGAAATAAAATTGAGCTTTCTGGGTTCGGGAGGCAGACACGGTCAACACCTTCAAGTGTAAACTTAAGACTTTCCTTTTTGATAGCGCTTATAGTTAGGGCTGGCTCAGGCCTTCCCTTAGTTATGCTGCCATAGGACTAGACTGCCGGGGGGACAATACTGACGTTTAACAAACAAGCTTCATGTCAGACACATGTCAGCCTTAGCCTATGGTCATAACTGCTCATTGTATGACGTCTTTCCCCAAGGTGGACAAAAAGAAGAAAGAGAAGAAAGACAAGGAGAGGGAGAACGAAAAAGAGAAGAACGCTCTCACGAAAGAGAAAGTGCAGAAGAAGAAACAAATAACGTCACCCACCGCCACGACCCAGAGATCCAGGCCAGAGACCAGGTATGGTCTGGAAACAGAGACACCAACTGTTTGTACCAGTTAGATCTATTTTCACTCTAAAACTGTGCAATGGATTTGATATTGAAGGCATAGTTTACAGAGAGAGGGAGCTCGTATGTCCTTGGAGCAGGTTAATGTTGGACAGACGGTTCACACTGCAATAATCTAACTATTAAAAGAGACTCTGCTGGACAGTGTTCAGTCAGCAGCCAAGAGCCAGTCTGCCAGCAAGTAGAGTGACGAGCTCTCAGACAGAGCAGGGTTTTCCTGACTGATACACAGGGGGAGAAAGATGGCTCCTTGCTTCCCCCCTCTCATGTTACAGCCCCCTAAAGCCAAAGAATCATGGCGACCAAATGTGGAGTTTCACATCAGGTCACTCATATCTTCCACATGACCTAGTTCTGGGCTTTAGTGCACTGGGAACCTTACCTTTTCCTGCTCTGCAATGAAATCTCATCTCCTACGCCGCTGATTCACCCCCTCTCTCTCTTTCTAATCAGCACCCCGAAGCCCAAAAACAGACCTCCATCACCTGCCGCCCCCAAGAGCCGGCCTTTGTCCCCCCTGGTGCCTGCAGCAGCCGCCAAGACCCCCACAGGCAAGAAGACACCTCCTACTGGCACCAAGACCAGACCCAAACGAGCCCAGACACCCGCCAGGGTCCAGCCTCAGACGGTCACTGCGGTTGCTGTGGAAACAGGCCACGAATCCCAACAGCCAGAGACCCCAGAGGAGAAAAATAGTGAGTGTGGTTACTATGGAGACAATATCCAAGCTTCAAGGTGACCTCAAGTTTTTTGGCTGACATCCGTGTTGCAGTGTGAACACGCATGATTACAGCAGAGTGCGTGTTCCACCTGCAGCCTCTAACTGGAGCCATGTTACACTGTCAGCCAGACTCATGTCAAAAAACAACAGCAGAAACTAAACTATCAATCATCTTTTGATTCATTATTCAAATGTTTCTTCTGCAAATCAACAATACAGACACATTGAAAACGTCCGTTCCTACAAGTCCTCCTTTAATTACAATCCAGGAAGACGTGTGGCTGTGATCCCAAACCTGATGTGACACATCGTCAGGGTTACTTTTATAATTGTGTTCCCTGAAACTAAACAGTTCTTTCTCAAATCAATGTTACACTCCAAGAAGCAAATTATTTGAATGGCTAACAAACAAACAGGGCATTTTAATTCCACTTGAATTGTACTGATGGCACTACCTGGTGCTAAACTGCTGACAGAGGTGAAGGAAGTCCTGCTAAAGTCTGGGCTGAATATTTAAGTTTGACACATAACAGGCAACAATAAAGTTTCCTCATTGGCCCTCACTATCAAAGTGTACCTTTAATGTATGATCATGTTTTTGTATTTATCAAGTGCATTAGGCTCATTGCAGACACACTGCTTGTAGTGCAGTTGACTGATCTGCATTGTGTCACTAGCTTCATGAAAATCAAGCTCTTAATAATTAATAATTCATAGCTTCATTATAAATGATTAAAAATGTATAATATGTGATGATTTATGTTCATCTCGTGTCCTCTCGCTGTCTTCCCTCTGACAGACTCCACTAATGTCCCTGCCATTGTGGTGTCCTCTGCACTGGTTACACCTCCTTCCCTCAGCCCACCCGTTGTATCAGCAGCCTCTCCAGCTGTGCCAAACGTAGAGCCAGTTGCCTCAGCTGCTTCTATGGTTGCAGCCTCCACCAGTAATCCTGCTCCTTCTCCTACACCCGCCACTGCTGCTGCCTCCACCCCGGCTGCACCTGCCAGCAGGCCATCAGCTGGCACCAACGACCCAGAAGAGGCTGCTCGTGTCCTGGCAGAGAAACGCAGACAAGCCAGAGAGCAGCGGGAGAGAGAGGAGCAGGAGCGTAAGGAGCAGGAACACAAGAACAGGTCAGACCACAGCAACATGACACCCATCATATGGTGAATAAACAGTGTGTAGAACAATGGATGAAATTATATTTTATCTTTACTGCCAAGAGACAGACATTAAAAATACTTTTTAAATAACAGGAACACCTTATGATGTGATGTAACCCAAAACAACAGTCCTGCAATAAAACACTGTTAAACTTGCAATGCATTGCATCACATTGTAAAGTTATATTCTCTCCTTGCTACAATGATTGATTGCCCTAATCATTTCTTTGAAGTCACATCAGTTCACACACTCCCCACAAAACTGTAAACATATATAACATGAGCTTGTGCAGCATTGTATGTAACACACATACATATCTTCAGGATCCTTCGGGAGGAGGCGATTGTCCGGGAGGCAGAGGAGAGGAAGCGCAGAGAGGAGGAGGCTCGATTCATGGCTGAGCAGCAGCGTCTTAGGGACAAAGCCCAGCGAGATCAGGAGGAGAAGGAGGCGCAGGAGAGAGCCAAAGCTGAGCAGGAGGAGAACGAGAGGCTGCAGAGACAGGTCAGTTTCCATCACAGAGAGCTCAGTACAAGTGTGGAGGCTTTTACTTTGTTCCTACAAGGAAGTCTGAAAGGTTCGTTAGTTTTGTCTCATGTTCCATTTATCTGAATCCAACTGACAGAGTGAATAGGTAAATGTACTCACATCCTGAAAAACTTGTTGTCCAATCTTATAAGCAGCTTGTTGTTCCTAATCTTTGTAATGTTTGCATCAGAACTTCAAGAAAAAATAATGGCAAATGTAAACATACATCCTGCAGCCAGTGTCTTACACCTCCAATACACTATTTTAAAAGTACATTAACTCTTGTTTGATTTTATTATATGTACTATATATTAGAAAATATATATTACTAATAAGCAGTACTTCACATTCTCTGACATTGAAGCACACAGAAACTTTGACAGTGTGCAGAGACCAACCTGCTCTACCTCCTGAACTACGCCAAATGTAATCAAGTGGCTCTTACAACAATGTCCAGGTCAGCTTTCTGTGTTATCACATGATCTTCCTCAGCATACGAGAGAGTGTTTGTGATTTTTAAACCTTAAGTCCTTTTAGAAAAAATAGAAATCTGACCTATAACATCTGCTGAGGCAAACAGCCTATGATGAAATAAGTGGTGGTAAGTAATCAGGATTCTCACAGACCTTAAAAAGCATTTGGATGTTTTTCTGAATGAATGGAGGACGTTGAACGTACTTACATTTCCATCTGCATCTTTGACAGCAATGACTGAGGAGGAAATATTATAGGACCAAACCTATGACACTAAAACTTGTTTTTGTTAATTGTTGAATAAACACAATCCTCCATCATTATGTCATACGGACCAGAGTTCTACTCCATCATTCAGAGAAACAATATTTTAAAATCCATC
This sequence comes from Nibea coibor, assembly GCA_023373845.1. Taxonomy (NCBI): domain Eukaryota; kingdom Metazoa; phylum Chordata; class Actinopteri; family Sciaenidae; genus Nibea; species Nibea coibor. The sequence continues at coordinate 537,284 of CM041735.1, read as the reverse complement.
TGAAGGTATAGATCTCCTGGAACACATTGCAGATATTAACCCTGGACTCTGCTAACACGATCAATTCTTCTAACTGTAAACACTGTATAGACTGCAAACTTCTATTAACCAGCACACATCTCTGTGAGCTACACATGCAGAAAGCTCATTTACCATCTGGCCAGAGCTGTCAGGGGGTTGGGGGTTACTGTATGTGAACCCAAACATCAGTCCCCATACTGACTCACTCACCCCCTGATTGTCTGGCTTCTGGGCAGATTAAAGGAGGAGAGTGTGTGCTGCTGTCACAGGCGATGTGTGGCATGTGTGAGTCCTGCTCGTCAGAGGTGTCTTGTCGGCTCAGGCAGATGCCAGCTGGTGACCTCCATAATGCAGATGAGCAGAGGCTGAGGCAGCCATTGTGATCGCGTCTGGCCTGTGTTGCCTCCATGTCGTACACTTGCTGTGCAGCAGGCTGATAGTCAGATAAGCAGCGACAGTGTACGCCATGCCTGAAGCTATCAGATAGCCCTTCAATTGGACTATTGTTCCATCCTGACAGGTCACTCACTCAAAGCGGGAGTGGCCTCTTTATATTTTAGAGTGCTGAGCTTGCTGTGTGTGAATTGTTCTGTGCTCAGATAATTTCAGTCCAAGTGTGGAGAAGCAGGAGGTTACAGACACGTTTGCTTTCACTGCTGATTTCAACACATATTCATTGAAGCATTGAGTGGAGTTATTATATGGCCTGAAGACTGCACAACAGACTGTGCATGTGCTGCACCCTGGTGGTCATCCCCATTTCAGCACATTCACACACACAATGTATGGTTAGTGTACAAACACACTTTGAAAAAAGACCTGCATTGAAATGTGGCTAAAAATATGTAAATATTATCAAAATGTGGCTGCAGTGCTGCAGCTGCATGTTTGAACAGGCAGACATTTCTATGAAGTCCAATCAAAACTTGAGGAAAAATAACATTCCTCTCAATATTTTTTCTCAGAGGGAGGAAGCAGAAGCCAAAGCCCGCGAGGAGGCCGAGCGTCAGCGCCTGGAGAGGGAGAAGCACTTCCAGAAAGAAGAGCAGGAGCGGCTGGAGAGGAAGAAGGTGAGGAGAAGAACATGTCAGTGCTCAGAAAGTCTCACAGGTCATGCTCGAGTTCAGCAGCTCTCTAACTGATCTGTGTCTGATCTGCACAGCGCCTTGAGGAGATCATGAAGAGGACTCGGAAAAGTGATGCAGGAGATAAGGTTTGTGTGAGTCTTTCACAGCTTAATCAAGCTTGAAGAAACTAAACTTCTTGTCTGTGTTTGAAATAACAAACCTCTTTTTGTCCTTCTTGATTGTAGAAGGACGTCAAAGCTTCTCCGCAGGTGAATGGCAAGGACACAGAGCTCAGTAAGGGTAAGCATCACAGCGGTCAGACTACTTCATCACAATTACGTCTGAAAAACATCTAATCTCATGTATTTATTCTCAATCTGCAGCAGCTGGAAACCTGCAGAGTGCAGCACTGTCAGCTCCTGTTGTAAATGGCGTCCAGCCCGCCACTCACCAGAACGGCGTATCAGCCAATGGAGAAGCGGCTGACTTTGAGGAGATCATCCATTTGAACAACAGCGGTAATCCAGCACAAACTCAGAGCGGGCTGGTCAGTGAGCCCATCTTGGCATTCGAGGGTGGAGAGCCCTTCCTGATGAAGACAGGCCCTATGAAGCCTCAGCATGTCGCAGGTAAAGAGACGCCACATGAGGCTGGCATGATACAGGAGAATCATACACACAGCAAACTGTGTGATAGGCTTACTTTATGTTTTAGTGAGGGGTGTCCAGATTAAAACAAATGAGGATAAATGTTGAAATCCTTTCCACATTCAGAAGAAAAATGATCAGAAATCTAAAATATAAACATAGTTTTGTGCCAAAAAGAATCTTTCACGTAACCTTATCAGCTGAATCATCTTGTGACCTCAAATTTATCTTATGGACTGCTTTGAGGATAACGTGGAACTACAGTTCATTCAACCCATTCATGAGTCAGATGGCACAGTAAGTAGAGAATCCAGTCTGCAGCGTAGACAGTCAGACAGTTGTAGAGTAACACTGGGCCGTACTCACACTCCTCTCACAGTACAGACATATTTAATAGTCTGCCGAGTTACAACCATCATACAGTACTGCTCATTATAACGTGTCCTGACATAACTTCATTATGATTTAAGCTATTAAAATAAATCGTTCAGCCACGTGGATGTTGGAACAGAACAATGAAATTTTTTACTTGTTTCTTTGACAAATAAGACAGCATTTTATTGAAAAATGACATTCTCACACTTAAAGTCATCCAGTGGGTCAGAGTGGACTCTTCAGTGGGCCCATGGACTGTACTGTATGTTTGACACTTCTGCCTGTTCCAGACCTCTTTAATGATCAAAAACTAGAACCAAATTACAGGGATCGCTTTGAGTTCCAATAATGAAAATGTGATAAAAGGGAAAATCAAACAAAGCAAATCCTCCAAGTACGTGTGTCTGACACACAGGCAAACCTTTAAAATAGGATTTAGTATAAATTTCAATTTAAAACAATATAGAACAACAGTGTCAGTGGGATACAGGTTCTTTGATATAATATTTAAATGTCTCTGACATCACAGTGGAGTGTGTCGACTGTATCCAGCCACTTCTTCAGTGTGGGAGGGTCCTCTCTAAACCCCATCCTGGTGATTGCCTTGGTTGCAGCCAGCAGAGTTTTATCTGTCTTCAAACTGTACATTGTGCTGTCCTTAGTACACATTTTTCTTAACACCGCCCCCACAGCACATCACAAAGGCACGGCATGTTGCTGGTTCAGTTAGCATTTATCCAGTGTGGACTGATGATGGAGATTTTAAAATCTTCAAGCTTTTCTCAAATCTAGAATCTCTACACTGCAGAGCCAGAGTTTCATCAAAATGTGATCTTTCTGCAAGTTGAAATTAAATTTCATTTTGCAGATTGGATGTAGTTGGATGCAGAAGTTCAGAAATAGCCGTAGTAATGATGTAAACTGCTCTCCAAGAGAAAAGGTCTATGCTAACATGAGGGCAGTTAGCTGTTAGCAGATTCTGTCGGTAGTTACTGCTGAACCAACTAATCTTAGTTCTATTATCAAACAGTCAGTTATTCCTCTCATTCATTCTTCTTCTCCCCTGCAGAGGTCCTGTGAGTCCCCACACATCCATGGAGACGCCTTATGTCTCAGCTTGAGCTATGAGATTCATGCCACACCACAGCGGCTTCTAAAAATAGTGTGCCAAACAAACTGCGCTGAACTCACATCTACAGTATCTGCCACAGAGGACAAAGACGAGGAGGAGCAAAACTCTGCCTGGGGGGGGGCAACTCATCTAAAAAAAAAAAAAAAAAAAAAAAAAAAGCAACAAGCATTCTGTCTTGACCGTGTGTTCTGGTGCAGCATTTGTCAAGTTTTATTGAAATGTCACATACAGATTTTATGGTGCACCGTAAAGATGACTGGCTGTAACAAATTTTAGAAAATACAGTATAAGACCCTGGACATACATAATATTTGACAATGGTGATTATTGACGTTGTTCTATTGTTCTTGTTACCTTAAGTTGAACAGTGTGTGTTTGTTGTTTTCGTCTTGAATTATTGAGTTATTTAACACGGGGAGCATTGGAAGGACCGGCCACAGACAGTGTATGTAAATGTTTAATGAGCCTGGCTGCCTCGGCCTCCTGTTACAGGGGATCTGTGAAATAAAGCTTTATGAAAGGGAGTGTGCTCCGTGTCTGTCTATCTGCATCCAGTCATGTTGACACAAGGGCTGCTTCATTACTCACATTTAGGTTGCATTAATATTTGGAACATACCATGTACAGATTAGTGTAGGTAGAGTCCGTTTTAATTAGTTCACTAGAGTTCACCTGTCAGGTGAGGGGCAGATTCCACTACACTGTGGAAAATATCCAGGATTACCAGGACTATAGGACTGTTACTGCAGGCTATACAAGGCTGCAAGTTTCCACCACAGCTACAGTTGAGACACAGTATTTTAGGTCTGTATTGTGAGATGTCTTCAGTGTTGGTAAAATAAACATGTGGTTAGTCTGCACCTAATGTCTGCTTCAAGTCTGCTGCTTTTTACACAGTCATCCTAACAAGTTCTGTCCTGGAGATGAGGCCTGACCCACAGTGAGAAGAGTTGAGAATGACTAGAGGTGGAAAGCAGTGTGAGGAGCCAGTGAGACGACAGCCTGAGGGGATCACTGGACCAGAGAGGCCATGGCTGCTGACAACCAAAGGGAAAAGTCAGATGGTCTAGTCAAATCTTTCATGGAATCACAGGCAGAGAGCAGCAAAGAGACAGAATGGCCAAAAGATGAATGGGCTGTTTGCCTGGTGCCTTTGCTGACACGTGAGGCATATATTGTCTCTTGAAGGGTATGAAAGGGTGAAAACAACAATACTGACAAAATATGAAATCATAGCAGAAACCATTGTTCAAGGAGAGACCTCAGGAGCTCTATGTTCACCTAAAAGGATGGATGTAGTGGACCAGTCGAGAGGAGCTCCGCTCTAATGGAAGAGCTCAGTTAAGTCAGATTTTATAATAAATCTGCTCAATTACATTATATGAACATACTGTGTAAACAATATTGAATATTAGACAAAGTACAATTTTGAGGTTTAACTGACTATGATACTTTTACTCCTGCATTTAGAGGTAAATATTGTACTTTTTGCTCCACTATCTGACAGCTTTACTTTTCAGATATTTATTTCACATAAAACACATATTTTTCTTTTCCTGTGTTGTGACCCATCGTTAGGGGACTCCATTGTACTTTACATGACTGTCAAAGTCAAATCAAATCAAATTTTATTTGTATAGCCACAAGTAGTCACAAAACTTGGTTCCAGTGAGGAAAAACTTGCCCACAAAAACCCTTTAACAGGGAAAAAATGTGGAAGAAACCTCAGGAAGAGCCACAGAGGAGGGATCCCTCTTCCAGGACGGACAGACGTGCAATGGATGTCACATGTACAGAACAATCAACACAAACATGTCGTACAATTACAATGAATTACAATAAATGGTAGAATGATTAGAGTAGCAGTGGAACCTGTGATAGAGATAGAGAGATGCACAGCAGCAGTAAATCATGAACTAACTATAAACTGTAATGGAGATATGGTAACAACAATGACAGTAATAATATATGTAGTGGACGTCATGCAGGACCACAGCAGCAGCCACGATCCATGAGAACCTGCTGGACGAGAGAGCACAGAAACTCAGAGAGAGAGAGAGAAAGAAAGAAAGAAAGAAAGAAAGAAAGAAAGAAAGAAAGAAAGAAAGAAAGAAAGAAAAAGAAAGGAAGAAAGAGACAATGAGGGAGAAAGAGACAATGAGGGAGAGAGAGGGTTTTCAGTAGGCTGATAACAAAGAGTTACAGTAGTTCAGCCTAGAAGTAACAAATGCATGGACTAGTTTTTCTGCATCCACTTGAGACACGATGCGTCTGATTTTGGTAATATTGCGTAAGTGGAAGAATGCAGTCCTCGAAATTTGTTTTATGTGGACATTAAAGGACAAATCCTGATCAAAAATAACTCCAAGATTCTTTACGGTGGAGCCGGAGGCCAGGGTGATTCTGTCTAAGGTAACCAAGTCTCTGGAAAGAGAGTTTGGTTGTGCATGTAAGTGCATATAAGTCAAACCTAGCTCCACCTCCTTAAGAAACTATCATAATTATCATAATATGTAATATGTAATTAGTAACAGTTATATGCCAGTGGAGTTCTTTTTCTGTATGATAAGTGCTTCTAGTTTTCATACTTTAAGTACATCTGGCTGATAATACTTACAAATGTTTACTTAAGTAAGATTTTGAATGCAGGACTTATTTTACAGTACTTTTCACAGTGTAGTGTAAGTACTTTTACTCAAGTGAAGGATCTGAGTACTTGTTCCACCACAGTATGAGCTCACTGTCCTTTAGCTGCAGTAACATGTTCAGAGAGAACAGAAGGTGGCAGCACAGACTCTAAAGCATAATTAGCAACTGAAGCTCATGAATGCAGTGATTGACCAAAAGACGTGCTGACATGACCTGAAAAACATCATCAGTTATTTAAAGGAGCTCTGCACTTTCATGAAGTTAGAGGGAGAATTGTGAGACATTTAAGAAATATCACTTCTTTTATCACTAGTATGGGTCGGGCTCCAAAATGCCATTCCCATAATGCAATTCCAACATCTTTACGACAGATCCTCCACCCTATGCCACAATACATAGATATATAATATTTATGCAGGTTTTAGATATCTCTGATGACATCTTCAGGGTTTGACAAACCTCCACCAGTTAAATCCCTGACTGATTATCACTTTAGCACCAGTGATTATCCAGTCCATTTGATAAAATCAGTGTAGTTCTATTAATATTTCAATTTAGAGGACAAAGAATAAAAATAGTCAGTTTCAGTTTCAGAGTATTCCATGCAGGGCTGCCCTAGGCTTTTAGTGCCCCTAAGCAAGATTTCATTTGTGGCCCCTAACCATTCATACACATTCACACGTCGATGGTGCAACCTTCAGGAGCAGTTTAGGGTTCAGTATGGACAGTGAGGACACTTCGACATGCAGCCGACAACCGCAGATCATCTGATTAGTGGACGACACGCTCTACCTCCTGAGCCACAGCCGCCTCTCTTTGTGCAGTCAGTAAACTGCACACACCACTAATTACTGAATGGACAACAGAGATGAACAAATGAATCAACATCACCATCATCTCTTCCTTTCTTTGAGAGCTGTCAAGTGGCTACAGACAGAACATTACGCGTAACAATGAACAGACTGTGAATCCTGACGAGAAAACACAGCGCGGTGAAGTTGGTTTTATATTCGACATTCTAACTGTAATAGTGTCACGAAAATCGCACCAGTTACCCCAGGATGGTATTATTTTGTACATAAAACAGTGTATCACTACTATATACGTAGTGCCCTACCAACTAGACTGCTAAGGGACCGTCGCAAAAGTGCAACGCCTTTTTTTTAAACAACTAACTGGAAATTCAACCAATAAACTCCAAACCACTTCTGATGTGTTCGTGAACTCATTGTGTAGTTCCCACAACACTTTATTTTCAATGAAAAACAATTTTTTCAATTTTTTTAAAAGGCCATAAGTAATCAGTATGTATAATTCGTTAATATATAACTAATTAGTATTTAGAATTATAACTTCTAAATATTCAGTGTTAGAATTAACACTGAATACTTATGCCTTTATATTTATTAAACTATAGTGGAGTCAATGAAAGTTTTTTTTTTAGATTATGGAGACAGCTAGCAATAGTCAAAAAAAACTAGCTAGCTAGCTGCAGTGTTTTTTCTGCAGAGGGAAAAAACATCTCATTTCGTCAACCCTGTCAATTAACTACGTCAGGTTTTATGTCAGACGGAGCTGACACGTAAACTGATGGAGTTGACAAATCCACAATAACCACTTAATGTGCTAATATTATACTACAATTTCACATTCATGATTTCATTGTGAATTAAGTTTCAGGGTCAGAGGAGAGGTAGAGATGCTGTGCTGCTAGAAGAGCTGCCAAATGAAGCCATTTCCATAAATATACAAGACAACCGGTCCGTTCTCATTCAGCGGGGTGAGCGTCCCTTCACTGTCTGTATGAGACGCACTGGGCTTTCAATTCACTCCAAGAGACACTATAATAAGAACAGGTTGACAAAATCCATATTTGAGTTGTTTTTTCACACATGTAAGCACACATCAGGACATTCTCTGTGTCAGGCATGTTCTCTCATGTTTACAAACCATATATCGCAGTGGACACGCAATGCGTCCTCACTGGGTGGAATTGAGGGTCTGTGAACATTCAGACAGGATCTGGTGCAGTGACGAAAATGGAAGTTTTTCTATTCATTTGAGTGGGAGCTGTGCTAGCTCCATTTCGGCTCCAGTGTTCTGCACCACAGTGGGGTCAGTAAAAACTGTTCCGGCATGCAGCGGAAAATGTTGAGACACATCCAACTTTTGGAAAAACGGAGCCTGATGTCACATTCAGGCTGCCAATCAGACACTCGGATCAGATAAACCCTCCACAGCCTGAAATGTCCCTAAAACTCTGACACTCTACCTGTTGTGTTTGTTTATTGCATGTACCCAGCTTCTAAATTTGTGTCTGACTTGCATTTTACGCTGCTAAACAGTGACACAAAGTTTAACTTGATTTGTGTCTGGTGGTTTGATGGTATAGAGAGAGGGAGAGCTTTGGTTGAGAGACAAAGGCCCACAGCATAGCCTGCTTGTGTGGCCGGCCCTGATTCCATGACGGGAAGGGGGATACATCGGGGCCCACAGGGGGAGAAGAGACCTCTGACAATGTGTTGATCTCATTTAAGTAGTAACTTAACACTGCGATGACTGAAAACAACTTTTTTCTTTTTAAAGATTATGTTTTGACATGTTTGACATGTTCTTTGATTTGATATGTGACAGTTATAGTTAGTCTCCTTGAAACAGGATTCATGTATGAAAGAATAAAGATTGAAAAGGCTCCCTCTCTTTGCAGCGTGTTTGTTTGGCTGTGGCTTCAGGTTACACAGAGAAGAGAACTCCACTCCAGCCAATGGATCAAAAGTGCATGCATGAGATTTGCTGTCCACTTGCTATAATGCACACTAGCAATCAAATATTAGAAACCTTGCGGTCGCTCTTGTTTTCCCTTCAGCTCCAGGTAACTATCTCCTCAAACAAACTCTCATTGCTGCAGTGTGCAGTCAGTTCCAGTCCCAGTGTATCTGTCACAGGGTTGCAACCATATCAAATGTCCAACTAAATACACTGGACCTTGTTTTGCTGCGACCACGCTGCCATTTGGCACAGAGATGTGACTCTGGACAGAGATCCGGGGGATGACATGTTGTCTTTGTCTGTTTGCTTTGGTTTGGACAGTGATTTTGGAATTAGAAAGCTTACCTCACTATATAATGCAGCGCTGCCATAGTCCACACTATAAATAATGAGAGCCTGTCCACTTCTCTGTCTGAGTAGAGCTACACACCAATGTGTGGTTCTTTTATATTTGTAATTTATATTTATATTTGTCTGATGTTTGCCTGACGTTCACATGGTAACAGTACTCCAGTTTCACTTGTGACAGGTGCAACACAGCAGTATGATGTCTGAAATTAATATTTCTTATTGATGGTAACATCTAGCTCAACATTTCTATCAACACTATTGGATGAACTGTCATGAAATTCTGTACGGACATTGATGTTCCCAAACGATGATTCCCAATAACTTTGATGATCTTCTGACTTTTTTGAGCAGCAGGTCAAAGTTTTCACTTACATCAATCAGATAAATTTACTCAAAATGTTGTGCTTTGTTGTAGCACAAAATTTGCACTTGAAATAGGGGGGTACATCCTGGACAAGTAGCCAGTTCATCACAGGGCACATGGAGACAAACAACCAGTCACATTCAGACCTACAGCCACCAGTTAACCTGTTCATGTCTTTCAACTGTGGGAGGAAGCTGGAGTACAGGACAGAATTTATATAACAAATCCATGAAATATCAGGAATTCTGCTATCTCCTTAAAATGTACCCAAATTATACAAATCTCCAGAGGTTGTTCATGATTACAGTTTCAGTAAATATTTTTCAGTTGTTCTGTAGTCTTATTGTTATGCATTGAATATATATATATTCATATGCTGATATGTATTGTATATACAGATATAAACATACAGTTTTTAGTACTGTTGATTTTCTAATGCTTGAACTGAGTCTTGGTACTAATCTTAGACCAGCACTACAGATGCACATATGCTGCATGTTCACATGAAGATCATGCAAATAGAGATGTAGATGTTACCCTGTTGCAAAGTTAGTTTTTTGCATAACCACTTGTGTGCTGCCGTGGGAAGTCATATATTCCCAGGTCTTTCTTTCAGGCTGTTATCTCTGACATGTTGATTTATTGTGTAATCAGTGTGGAACAAGAGATTACGACCTGATTGATAGAGCTTCAGTGTCTTTCTGAATGAGCAGAGGCAGGGCAAATGAAATGAGGTCATTGTCATAAATGATTTTGAACCTTTGATCTGAGTGTGTAGAAATCAAACCAGCAGACCATGCAGCCATATTACATAGTGTAAGTCACAGATCATCACAAGCACTGTCATCAAACAACATCATTGAAAAGGCCTCCAGAGAGTGAACTATTTATAATTCAGATGTGATTTCACCAAGTGGTTGTCAGACAGTTGGTGGAGAGGCTGTACACGTTCTTAACACCCTTCTTCTTCATGTGTTTCTATAAACGCTGAAGCAGAGACTTCTTGCTCTTCTCTGATTCACAGCACTTTCACTCTCCTCTGAGGTGAGTCTATTCTGGTCTCTCTCCCAAATGTTTACATGTTACATGTGTTACCTGTATTTCAGAGAACTGTTCTCTCAGTTCTCTCTAACAAAGTAGACATTGTAAATTTGAGTTTTAAGTTTGAGTGTGGCACTGTGGCACTCTTCACTTCTATTCTTTGAAGCAAGACATTAAAAGTAATAAACAGTCTTTATTATCATGTCTACAGTAAGTTCATCTTTTTGAAGTATTTGCTTTAACGTGAGGAGAAAGTTCTTAATAAAAATACATACTTATATACACTGTAACTTTTCTTCTAAATTGTACTTGACAACATTCATTTGGCTTGTTTGCTCTGTTTTCAGTGATGACACATGTAGGTCTCTTGTTGCAGTGAGTAAACAGGCTACAATTTCTGTAATCTTATTGACTTTATTTCACTTTAATCTCATGACTTCACCACCAGTGAAGTCCAGTGAGACCATAAACAGCTCCTAACAGTGACTGACAGACAAGGAGGCCTCACATTGTGGCCAAAGCAAAGATTTGCTGGAGGTTAATTTTAACTTTGGCATGTCCATGTGTCCAGCACCTGTGCTGCAGAGGAAAATGACAGTGAATAGGAACTGTTTGCATACCTCTGTGGAAGGTCAATGAGGGGTGATTTGCTCGCTGTGTGCCATGCAGCACTGTGAAAATTCAGACAAGGTCTTTGTGCAGGATGTGGATGTCAGTCTACCCAACCCAACCACCAAGACACATTTTGTAGCCACGGTTTAGTTTCTGCTAAACATCTCTTTTTCTATGTTTTGGTGAAAAACTGCACATTCCTCAGCTTTGAGTCGACACTGACATACCATTCATCTCATATGAACAATGACTTATCTCCTCAAAGTGAGTACATCAGGCAGAAGATTCATTTAACCCTAATGTGAAAGAGGTCTTTGTGATAGATCTGTCATTCATTTACTGCTGACTCTTACCTCTCTAACAGACAACATGTCAGTGAGATGAGACAGAACTTAACTTTAGTAACTAACTAAGTGTATTCATGTTTGGCCGAGGTCAAGGGGTCCCTAAGTTGTGTTCAGGATGCAATCTGTGTCTATAATAGGAGGCGTTATGAGGCTTTTAGTTTGATAAAAAATAGTGCACGGCACTACAAACAGCACAAGCCTACTGACACTAACTTCAAGCTGAAAGACAGCTGTGTGTTTGTGTGGAGCATGACCATCTTCCACGGTAAAGCTGTGAAATGTTAAACACTGAACTGAACAAGTGTCTTCTGTTACAGGGATGTAAATATCCAAAAAAGTATGATTAGTATGTGAGCACTCTGACCTCCATGTTGAGTGCAGTTAATTGAATTAGATTTATTTAATGACAGAGACAAATCACATTCATCAACATTTCAGGCTGTGTCACCGTTTCAACCCGACACATAGATGTTTTAATTACACATTGTGAAACAGTTTCTTCCAGAAAACCAAGAAAGAGTTACTGAAAATGTATGCTTACATGCTTTATCATCATGAAGACATGCAATGCCTTCATAACACATGGAAATATACATGTAGCATTGTGCATACACTATTAAAGCAGATAATCCAAAGGAAAACTCATTTCGTCACGAGGAACAACAATGAAAACATCAAGCAGTATTCAGTGCAGCAGGAAATGATTGACTCTTGGTTACAGGTTACAAATCTGAGATGTTTGCTGATACGTTAGTTTAAGTATAGTAAGTATATACACCTCCAATACACGTTATCAAATGACACGATAAAGGCCTTAGGGTGAGTCATGCTTTATTATTGGATCTCATGGAGGCAATACAGTGATAACAAGATAACTACTGTAAGTCTGTACTGCTCCACATCAAATCAAATCAAAATCAAATCAAATCAAATTTTATTTGTATAGCCCAAAGTCACAAACACATTTTGCCTCAGAGGGCTTTACAATCTGTACAGGGAGTGACACCCTCTGTCCTTAGACCCTCGGTTCCAGTGAGGAAAAACTTGCCCACAAAAAACCCTTTTAACAGGGAAAAAATGTGGAAGAAAGCTCAGGAAGAGCCACAGAGGAGGGATCCCTCTTCCAGGACGGACAGACGTGCAATGGATGTCACATGTACAGAACAATCAACACAAACATATTGTACAATTACAATGATTTACAATAAATGGTAAGGTGATTGCAGTAGCAGTGGAACACAGATGCACAGCAGCAATAAGTCATTAACCAACAAAGCTGTAGTGGGGATGGTAGCAATAATGACTATATATGGCATATAATGCTAAATATGGTGGACGTCAGCAGCAGACCGCAGCAGCAGCCACGATCCATGAGAACCTGCTGGACGAGAAAGCACAGAAACTCCGGGGAAGAGGTGTAGTTAGTAACATCCAAAGAAAAGGTGTAAGAGAGATAATGATTGACAGAACAATAAAACCTCAGGCCCCGTTTATGCAGACTCTAAGGGATATCGAGCTGCCTTACATTGATAGGTATGATGAGAGAGAGAGAGAGAGAGAGAGGGAGAGAGAGAGAGAGAGAGGGTTTACAGTAAGGCGTGGACGTCAGCAGCAGACCACAGCAGCGGTCACGATCCATGAGAACCTGCTGGACGAGAAAGCACAGAAACTCTGGGGAAGAAGTTTACTTAGTAGGGGGGGGGGGGGTCCCCCGGTAGTCTAGTCCTATGGCAGCATAACTAAGGGAAGGCCTGAGCCACATATGTTATGGAACCATCAAAGGAAACCTGTGACACACATTTATGTACATTTATTGTTTGACTGTGCAGGAAAGAGCAAGGCAAATTATTCTAAAACTAAATATGAAGTAAATATTGGACTGCAGATTCTGAATGAAATTAAAGGCAGTTGGGCTAATTGAGTCCTCTGACTTTCCAACAAAGGGAAAACAGCAACTGAGCTCAGTCTCTGGAGGCCCAGCATGTCCCTGAGCCACAGGTGCTACAGCCAGACCAAGCACAGCACTAATGAGCTGTACTACATGACACTCTCAGTGCACACCTATATACAGTCAGCTGTGTACACACACACACACAGGAAATTTGACCTCCCCTCCCACCACCGCGGGCTTCTACACGTCATCACACAGAGTCTCGCGTGATTTGAGCGTAGCAATCGACAGTAATAGTGAGCTAATGGTTTCAGTCGTCGTTAGCTCTCGTTAAAGCTCGATGCATGGAGCACAGTTGACAGATTCATAGAGTAATAGATGTAATGGGGGGTGAGACAACAGTCTGACCACCTGGCCTCCTGTAAGGCTTAGTGTGCTCGTCACTGTTCGTAACTGTGACCGTGCTGCTGCTAACTAGCTCGGTTGTAGCTCGGTTGCTAACATCCGTTGACCGTGTCTGTACAGTAGAACCAGGAAGGAGGCAGCAGACAGCAGGCTGGCCTCAGACTGTTCTGTGTCTGCGGATAGTTATCCACACACACTGAGCTCCAACGCTCTCTGAGAAAAGGAAAAGGTAATCCCCACTTTATTTTCTTTTGTAGCTAAGCTGCTAGTTGAAGTTTGCTAACTGACTGCTATGCTAACGGGAACAGATGGAGTAACGTTCAGCGTGTCGGTAACGCTCCAGGGGTTTTACCGAGAGCTATAGTGTTTTACTGGACTTCAGTCCTGTGTGTCTTAACAGCTGCACGTTATGCAGAGCTAACTACATATATATATATATGTGTGTGTGTGTGTGTGTGAGCGATAGAGAGACAGTGCTGAGTCTTGACTTGTGTATGTTCTCTCTGCTCTGTAACTTCAGTTTGTCTATTTCCATAAATCCAACATAAACCTGCAGTGGCTTCCGCTGTGAAACGTGTTTACAGCTCACATGTATGACCACGGATCGTTTACAGTGGCATACATCTGCTGCAGTTTTATCAAACAGCTCGCAACATTGAAGTGACAACACCATAAAACACTGTTTGAACTTGATTAGACTTGAGGAACTCCAGAGCAGTTTAATATCTTTTGCATGCCTGGTTTCGCTCGCGCTCTCTCTCTCTCCCTCACTCACTCACTAACTCACTCACACACACACACACACACACACACACACACACACACACACACACATTTCCCTCCACTGTTCACAAACACAGCTCCACAGTGTGTTTGTCTCTGGTTGGATGATACACACACTTCATGTAACACCAACAGACATCAACAATCAGCCTGTCTGCTGGTCAGGATAAACTGGGAGCAGTTCAGCCTGGAGCATACAGTATGTGATGCATAATGAAGTGTAGAATAGGCATGTTTAAATGTCCTGCATGTGAAATGGAGAAACTTGAAATGATTCATGCTCAGTCTCACTTCCTGTTTGATTCTGTTGATAGGTTTTGGTAGCATACAGTAGACACTGTGCTGAAAGTCAAGTCACTGATGCAGCCCCCTGTAATTATTATTCAGGGCATACATGACTCTTCAAGGCTTTTTCCAGAGTGGAGCAGAGTCAGAGGTGATGCTATGAATACAAACTCTGAGAAGAGATAATTGTTACCCACAATGCTCAGATGAAGGTCTGTCTCTAATGTTCTAATGGAGGATTTTACATTTCAGCTGGAGACAAAATAGTCCACAGTGTTCCCAGGATGAAGGTGCTTTACATATCTACCAAACAGGGAGAGGTGCAGGCATTCAAAGACCTATTGCTCACCTTAATAATGTGTATTGAAAGTTTGAGTTTGAGTGGAAGGATTGGAGGGCTCTTTTGTCTCCCAGGTTGGCCTAGGTAGTCAAAAAACACAAGTGTCCTGCTTTGGTTTGGGACAGACAGAAACCCTGTGTGAACACATAGCAACCATTGTTTGGCACATAGCAACTGTTGTCCCTTCAAACATGACAGAAAACAGACAGCCCAAAACATTTGGTGAAAAGGCCCCCACTGGCTTCCTGAAGACAATCTTGAATAAAATGCAAACACTTCAGTCTTTGCGTTAACCAGTGGAAAAGCATCTTTGGTACACAGACCACCACCCTGTCACAACCCTGACGTTCCTGTAGTAAGTGGAAGGAAGTAAGTGGTTCTCCTGTCTGACTGCAAGAAAGCAACAGTGCCTGCTGCAGGGCTGCTGCTTTGTTACAGGCTGGTGCTCTGCTCCATTCTGTTGAAGACTTGCATAACAGGAAATATTATTGTGAGCGTAGCAGCCAGATAGACACATGCTGCTGAAATGAAATAAGTCAAATAAATGTATTGTGGGTGTCGTTTAGCTCACCTGGTAGAGCATTCGCCATGTGCAAAGGCTCAGTCCTTGTTGCAGCGGCGAATCTGCGTTCGAATCCGACCTGTGGCTCTTTCCCGCATGTCATTCTCTCTCTCTCTCCCTCTCTCTCTCTTTTTCTACATTCCTGTCACTCTTCAGCTGTCTGTGTCAAATAAAGCTTGAAAAGGCCAAAAATACATAAATGTATTGTTCTATTTTCCCTTGAGGTAAAACTTGAATACAGCTTAATAAAATCATTTGTCTTGTCCTGCCACTGTCCAATGACCCAGTTTATTTCTCTGAGTTTGTCATTTGCAGAGTGTTGATTCACTGGTTAGCCAAGGTCACTTGACTGAAGTACTGTTTGTTGACCTCAGAGTTCAGTTTATCTTATTTCACAGAATGATATGCAGCAGAGGACTGGTAGAGAAGATATGAAGTGTTGCTGTGCTCTTCCTGGCTGTGATGATGGATTGTTGTTAGAAATGTCCCTTTTTTTTAAATGGAGATGTTCTTGTCAGGTGTTGTAATCAGAGCATGGAATCTATCTAAACATATTAATCAGACTTGTTTTGAAACCTTTGGGATCAGAACGTTTATCCACATTTTAGATTTTAGAGCAGCTCCCTCAGTCTGTGTCTCTGTGAAGGACTGTCTTTGGACTTGACTTGTTACAGCTTGTTGCTGGTTCTATGCGGTTATTAAAGGGTCCTGTCCTTTTCTTTAACAGTGTATGATGTTGAGCCAGCCTTCACATCTTGCTGCACAGAAGCTCAACCTGTCCCACACGGCTGATGGCTCATCTGTGCATGTTTACAGCTGTCTGCCAGTGTGTTGGCCTCCGTGTGATATGGCTGCTTTGGTTTTGATTTATTTTTCTCTGACAGTTCAAGGTCATGTGGGACTGTTCATGGCAGGTATTAAAGCAGCTAGGTGCAGGGGTCTGGATGAAAGGTGTTGAGGAGTCGTGTAAGCTGTCCAGCTCCAGGATGTATGTATCTGTAGACTCCTGATGGATATGGAAGATTCTTTTGAATTGGATTGGATGTTTTTAAATGCTCCACATAACCTGTGCTTTCTGTGTCATTCATGTGTTGATTATGGAGCTGGTGAATATTGTGTGCAAGTAAAACATTTGCATGATCAAAACTTTTTGAACCAATGTAGCTGTAATATATTTCTTATAATTTATTTCAGGAAAAGAATATTTGTACTGGCCTGTGCAGTGCAACGATGTCAAAGGCTCCAGATTCCCCAGCTCGGTCCCGTTCCAGATCAAGGTCCAGATCCAGATCTTACTCAAGATCTCACTCGAGAAGCTGCTCCCGCTCCAGATCCAGAAAACGTCGCTACAGGTAAATCACTGATGTGAACCTACATCACTGTGCAGCTGAGCCACACTAGACTCAGCACTCAATGAAATGTCTTTAGAATTGGTAATGATTACGTGAAGCTCATGATTTCTGTTAACTGGTAAACATATAGAATAGATTACCAGGCCTGATGCTCCACTCCTCATCTCTGCTTAATGCTTACAGCTATTAGTATAACACACTTGAACTGGATTGAACTGATTGGACTGTTAGTGGCCCAGTTGCATTGTGGGTAATGATGACTGAATGGAGAGTACAAGAACATGATGTGAAGTGTCAGGTTTTCTGTTGATGCTTTTCTGGTTTGGTGCTCACTCAGATTTTGCTTGAAGCTAATTCTTTTCTTTCTAGGCCTGCTTCCAATTTGCATAGATGTTTTCCCTGTGAGGAGAAATCATTTGCATCAACGCACCTTGTTCAGAATCTGCTGTCGTCATATGTATTACAGTTTTAAAATCTCAACCGGTGGACTAATGTGAGTCTAATGTGTTATTTCTTTAATGAGCGACTCCTTCCTTGTTGGCAGTCCATGAAAGGTTCAGCACTTTACAATGTGTGGTGGGAGTGCATGTTTTTCTGCGAAGAGCATTGCTACACTGCATGTCAATGATTGTCAGTGGAAACACACACCCACACTGCCTCCTCCCTCTGTGGAGAGCAGGGTGTGTTGTGTTGTGAGCACAGGCTGGAGTGCACTGTATTTTCTTTGTCCATGACCACTCTGTCACGATGAAAAGCTGTGAGGGGTAAGCAGAGAAATGCTCGTGTATCTGTCTTAATGTAGCTGGCTTTGGTTTAGTTTGGTTAGAGGCCAGCAGGAGTGGCACAGTGTTCAGATCGTGTCAGACATTTTTTTGTGTTCTCCCTGAATTTATATGCGGCTTTACATTTGACTGGGACACAAAGATTCCACTTGTTCTTACTCTTTCCTGAGTGAAGCAGTTTGCTGTTTCTGATGTTGCAGATATGAGTGTGTGTGTATGTGTGTGTCTCTTCACTGTGTGTGAAATAGACATTTTAAATTTTGTATAGATTTGTGTCACTCTGAATGAATGACAGACAGTCAGGATGAGTTGAGACCTGCACAAAAAATGTATAAAGAGTCTCACTAAAAGAAAGTTTTATTTGAAGTCATTCTCTCCATTGTTGTAACCGGCACATGCCACAGGTGCCACCTGCTGGTCAGATGAATGTATTTAAATGTTTGTTAATCTTCTGATTATTGATTCACTGTTTTGACTAGAACAGGAAATGGTAAGTAGATTTTGCTCAAAAATGATTGATTGATTATTGTGAGGGTATGTGAATGGCTGCACTGACTCCTGGCCCTTGACTTTGCCTGGTTTTGATCTGAGGTTCATAGACAGCTGATGTTATCTTCTGTCAGGGTACTCACCCTCTCACTGATGTAGCATTCCCCAAATTCAGACTGAGTGACTGTGAGTTAGGTGGTGACACCACATGCTTTGCTCTCACTAACAATTTTCTTTTTCTGTTGTTTTTCTCTTGTCCCTCATCCAGTTCTAGATCTCGTTCCCGCTCTCACTCTCCGTCCTACAGAAACTATCCTACCAGGGACTACCAGAACAACAGAGGTGGGTTCAGAGGCTACAACCGAGGCTACCGGAGACCCTACCACTACCGTGGCAGAAACCGAGGTTATTACCAACGTGGCCATTACCAGAACAGGGGAGGAGGTGGTGGCTACGGGTATAAGGCGAATTGGCAGGGAGGTGGTGGAGGCTGGCATGATCGCCACCATGACCAGGACCACCACTCACACAGTCCCAGGAGGGGGCGCTCACGCTCTCGCACACCCAGGAAGCGCTCAGGCAGCCGGAGCCGCTCCCGCTACTCTGACCGCTCGTCTTCGGGGAGATCTCGACGCTCCAGGCGTTCCAGCTACTCCTCGCGTTCCCGGTCCTCATCGCCGCGTCATCGCAGCAGCAAGGGCAAGCCTGGCTCCAAGGAGGCTAAGGACAAGCCAGCAGAAAGTCAAGCAGAGAAATCCGGTCAGGCAGCAGACGGCAGTGCCATTGAGAAGGCATCTGGAGGTAAATGGATCGACTATGATGCCAGTCCTAAACGAACCAGCCCAGACACCAAGAATGAGGATGCTCCCTCTGGTTTAGATGGAAAAGTACCCGGGAGCACTGGTCCTCTGTGGAAAACCATTGGCAGCGCATCCCCTCCAGCTAAGAGCCCCACAAAGTCAGGACAGACGGCCTCCTTCAGTGGATTTGGGTTCTTCTCAAAGGAAGATGTCAAAGCTGGAGATAAGACTATGATCTCTGCTGCCTTCAAGAAGTATGTCTGCTATCTTTGAAGTTCATTAAATATAATTATATTCTTTTCTTTTTCATTTTCTTAACGAATGATGAATGTTATTTTTCTTTCAAACATGTTTAGCCTTTTTCAAAGTTCCCTGGAAGAATACAGTTTAAAAAGGAAAAGATAAAACTGGATTGATTTTAAGTGCATTGAAAATGAAGTGGTGGTATTTCTGTGAGTATAATTATTGCAGTTTGAATCCTGGTCTGTACTGTTTGCATTAGTGATAGCTGCTTTGTTTTTTAACAAATGATCAAGATAGGAAATAAAAGCAGCAGCAAAAGTTCTCAGATTGTAGATTGTAGGATTAAGATCTAATAAATAAATAAATCAAAATGTAGTTCCAAAGTTTAGCAGCAGAAAAGGAATGGACAGACATGAATAATCCAATAAATAACATTGTCATTGTCATGGCTGTAAGCATGCCCATCCCATGTGTTTTATATTTCCCTTTCACTTTGTGAGAATATGTTGTACTTGTCTTGTTTTCCGTCTTGCAGTCTGAGGTATTGGAATAACATTAGCCATGTATCTGGCATTGCAGGCACTAAGGCTCAGTTTGTTCTCTGTTTCAGGTTCCTGGCTGAGAGTAAAAACAAAAAGCAAGCGGCTGAGAAGGAGAATGGTCGCGATAAGGAGCAGAGCACCACTGACAGAGAAATAGAGAAAGGAAGCAAATCCGGAGAGCTTTTCAACATCTCATCCACTTCTTTCAGCGAGTCCAAGGAAGACAAGACCCTGCCTTTCTTTGATGCTGGAGAAGAGGAGTTCCTCAAATCTCATGGGCTGAAAGAGAGGGACATTGAGGATGATGGTGAGGTTAAAACCACCCTTACAGCTCGGGACATTTTTGGAAAGTGGGGGGACGAGCCAAGCTATTCAACATCCTACCCATCCCTTAAAGAGAAAAGCCGGAGAGATGCTGAAGAGGCAGAACCCATAGATCACATGGAGGAGGAGTTGTACCGAAGCCGCAAGCACAGCTCCAAGAAAGAGGAGAAGTCCAAGAAGAAGGAGAAGAAAGAAAAGGAGAAGTCCAGAAGGAGTCCATCCCCACCTGCCACTTCCAGAGAGAAGGAGCGGCCACTGTTCCCCGGAGCTTTCCCTCCTCGCGAAGACTCGCCTGTACGGCACATGTCAGCATCGAGGGAGGACTTTGAACTCAAAATGGGCTCTCTAGATGAAATGCCCAGGTATGTGTACTCTACACTCTACACACTAAAAAGAGACAACAATACAATACACTGAGGCTATCAATATGTTTAATATGAGATGGTTCATCAAGATAGGCAGTTGGTGGAGCTAGTTCTCCAGCTGCCATGTGATGGTTTCATCTCTTCTGTGGATGTTTAAGTCATGTGCTTGATCAGCTGGAAGGCCAATATTCTGACCATGTGCACTTTAATCAATGTTCCTGTCCTTCTGTCCTCTCAGCTCTTCCCTGTCTAAAGATCGCCTCCTGCCCAGAGATCTGCTCAATCCCACTAAAAAAGATCCAGAGTTTCGTTCCATTTTCCAGCACATTCAGTCAGCACAGCTCCGCCGCAGTCCCTCTGAGCTGTTTGCTCAGCACATAGTCTCAATTGTGCACTACATCAAAGGTAGAGTATGGTTTGTGCTCGTGTCCTCCAAGGACAACAAGATGACAGCAGTTTGGACAGTTAACAAGACTCACTGGAGATTTCATGACTTGAATATGTTTTATTAGCACAGCTGGTGCTGCTGTGCATGGAATAAGAGTTCTCTGTTGTTTATTTGCAGCACAACACTTCCAATCCTCAGACATGACTTTAAGTGAGCGGTTTGCCATGTACCAAAGAAAAGCTGCAGAGGTAGAAATGATGAAGCCAAGGAAGAGCCCAGAAATCCACAGGTACCTGAAATCTTTTATTATCTCATCAGAGGTCATTGAAAAAGAAAATCCCATCATGCAGTCTGTTCATAGTCATTATCTACTGATGCTAGAACTGTTTGTCCTCTCTTAGGAGAATCGATGTTTCCCCCAGTGCCTTTAAGAGGCACTCTCACCTGTTTGAGGATATGGAGGAGACGAGCTACAAGGTGACCAGCCCTTTTGAAATTTGACGTATTTTGGAACAAGCAAATTTGAGACGATCCAAAGCAGCAGTGTTCAGCTTTGTGCTTTTCTTTCAAAGGATGCATATTTCTAAATCAAAAGAGCCCAATTGTGTTTTGTAAGTGCCAAGCAAGCCCCCCAGCCTATGAGATATGGTTATTGATTGGGTATGTACGAACCCAAGCAAAGGCTAAAAGGAAGTGAATTAAGATCCTGAGTCCAAGCCTCTCAAGGGACGCTTATCAGTGCCTTTACCTTGTAAGTATTTTTCCTAAAAAGAAAAAAATCAAGCCACAGAAAACTGAAATTCTCTTGATTTATAATAAGCTACATGCATGCTGCTGGTTTCCACAGATAGTCATTTTTGAAGAAATAAGTATTGTATTGTTTCTTTGCTACACATAATGCTTTCTAACTGTCACTGTTCACATTTAGTCTTAACCACTAGAGGGAACACAGTGCTTATGTTGTTCCTTTTTCTTTGTACTAATATGCATATTCTGTTCAAACTTTGTATTTGTTTGTCACTAGTATAGAATTTTCAATCTGTTTCATTCAAAAATTGGCAGTCAGTGTTGCCAGCTGCCCCTGTAGTAGCTAACAAACACATATCTCTGCAGGATCCAAGTCAAAAGTTCAAAGGCGACGTGATGGACCTTCGCCTGGATATTGAAAGGCGGAAGAGGTTTGCTGGCAAGGAACGAGACTACAAGCGTGAAGGCGGCAGGAGCCCAGGAGGCTCCCGAGGACCGAGCAGAGAGAGGTCCTCTGAGAAATCTGGGAAACACCACAAGAAATCCAAGTACGTTTTCCAGGAACAAAACTCTGCACCACAACTACAGCCTGCTCCCAGTAATACTGCAGCTCAGTGCAGTTACCAGTTACACCTACAGCTCAGCACACCATGGCATGGCTGCAGCGTATAATAGACAATTTTTGGGAGGTGGACTGTCCACTTAAAAAAAACACCTTTGGTCATAGTTGTCAGTGCTCCCAAAATTAAACACAGCTCCATTTTCCTTTTTATCTTTGAGCAGAGTGTTAGTCCACACTGACTGTTGGTGGAGGGGTCTATTACTATTGGAACATTTTAACTCCAAACCACCACCAAGTTACACATTTCAAACATTTTGACAGATATTTGGCTGGAAAATGTTTCAACCTTTTTTCTGTTTTCTTTTAGGAAGGGTAAAAAGAAGCGGGATCGCTCTCCATCCTCCTCCTCCTCTTCATCCTCTCCATCCCCTTATCCTCCACCTTACAGAGGGAAAGAGTACATGGGGGAGGGGATGGAGCACTCAGAGGAGGGCTACAGTCACTCTCGTTATCCTCCACGGGACTACAGTGGGCCCGCAGACAGAGGCCCTCGAGATTATGAGGGCCACAATCCAGAGAGAGGCCGAGGCCGTGGATTTGTAAGTTGTGTCTGTGCTCTGTTCATCTCTTCTGCTGTATTTGTTTTATTTTTTTGTTCACTGAGGTACTGACATCTCATCTTCTTGCAATTCTCTGTCCTAATGGCATCACAGTAGACTACGCTTCTCTGCTCTGTTCCTTCCTCCTAATGCTAAGGAACATAATATGGATGATGATGATAATGATGATGACTCTCTATCATACATATTCCATGCACTACCTGATTTTTATTAAGGTAATGTAGCGCAAATCAGTGGAACTTCACCTCATCACTAAACAAATGCCTGATTTCATCAGTATGGCTTTTTGTTTGTGTGTTCTGTCATTTTCATTGTCCTTGGCTCTGCTTTGGACCACGTTTATCAAATATTCTTCCATCTTTTTGTTAAGGTTGTTGTGTGTTTGTCTGTTCAGTGCACGTTTAAATTCACCTGTTGTTTTGTTTCAGTTCCCCAGAGTGAGAGGGAGAGGCTGGAACAGGGGAAATTATCCAGGCAACAACAGCAATGGAAACCCTGCCAATATGAATCCTCCAGTGCGCCCTCCAGAGGAGGAGTGGGACCCTGAATACACTCCTAAAAGCAGGAAGTATTACTTGGTGAGAGTCTGAAGCTTTCTATTTGTTTAATGACCTTTTTACCCTGAAGACAGACAGACAGACAGAGATGACAGAGTGAAGGACGACTCAATGAATTTAGCTGCTTCAGCTTCAGGGAGTTGATTTTGTGCATGCTGACAGAGCCACGTCCATTGTTAATGTTCTTTAGTAACACCTGTGCTTGACATATCTATTTCCTTCTATGTCAAAATGTCTGCTGTGAACAGGACGGTCAACATACTCGACATGATTTTCTGCCCAAGTTAAAACAGGTTTGTTTAATTGTGTCTGTGATGGTCGGGCCACCGATCAGCAATATTAAACATTAGGGATGCAACAATAACTTAACTCATGACTTGATACGGTTCATGGATTTTTGTTCATGATACAATTTTCTCCCAATTTTTTTTTAAATCAAAATGAGTTGCAGACAAATTATGACCAAATAAAATGATCTTTTATTCGTAGGAAAAGAAATTAGGGGTGCTTTCTTTACAAAAACTGTTTGTGTCCTCTTATAAAGTGCAACTTACATGGTCATCTTAAACAACAAAATCCATGTATGGCAGAGAGGTGATGCAAAGCCTCTCGTCAGGGTGGTTTGCCCCCTCTGCATTTTTCGCTCACGCGGTGGTATAGGGAATCCAAAATGCCGCCACACAGGTGATTTAAAACCACTCAGTGCATCCTCTATTTCAAAGATGTTGCCTACTGTCGCCATGTCTTCCCTCGTTCTGTGCCTATGTAGTGACATAAATCACATGACTTGACTTCTGATGTTGAACAAATGAGTCACCAACCATTGACTTTTTTTAAAGATAACGTAACCTATTTCTAAAAAACATCTTCTCTCACATTCGCGATTCATTTTTTCTGTCAGCTGGTGTGAATCGTCACACGTTTCTGCCGATAATGAAGGATGTTCTAATAGAGATTATGGCTGTTATGTAATGGTCATCAGTGCTGTTGTACTCTATCAGCACTCATGGAGTGACTCTTCTAATCAAATGAGTTGGTCAGAACGAACTGTATGAATCTGAAATCTGACATTTCTGAATGTTTTAATGCTCCACTGCAGCTGGAATATTCCTTTTTTCAAACATGATTCAGTTTAGCATCATTTCAGCTGACAGGAAACAGTGGCACAGCCACAGTCAGACTGAGAATGCTGAGTGTGTACTGTGTGAGCCCTTAACTTATTTTGCCTTTCTAGGCATTTTTTTAACATCAAAGCCAGTTCTTCTGATCTGATCATTTCTGCAGCATCACAAGGAAGCAGGTTATTTTATTTTCCATCAGCTGTCAGCTGATACAGCTGTAGTGTAGTCAGATCACAGCGGTCGCGTTGAATGTCTGTCTACCAGCAAGCTTGGGCCTGCCCGAGGTTTCTGCCTGTTAAAAGGAAGTTTTTCCTCGCCACTGTCGCCAAGTGCTTGCTCATGGTTGAACTGTTGGTCTCTGTAAATAATATAAGGAGTACGGTCTACACCTGCTCTTCAGGAATAGTGTCATGAGATAACTTTCGTTATGATATGGTGCTATATCAATAAAATTGAATTTATGTGAATATTTAAACCTATCTTGTAGTCTTGACAGAAAAAGTGCAAAGCTGCATATTATTTCTTAAAACTGCAAAAATGCTCCCTGTGTGAATAGATCCTGTTGGTCCAGAGTTCAGAGTAGCTTCCGGCTTAATGACAGTGCAAGGACTGATGTTTTTCTTTCTACGTGTCCACCCCTCAGCATGATGATCGTGATGGAGAGAAAACCTGGGTGGACAACCGTGGAAGAGGCCGGGGCTCCTTCCCAACTCGGGGGCGGGGGCGCTTTGTCTACCGAAAAGGAGGCAGCAGCCCAAAGTGGACCCACGACATGTTCCAGGGGGGTGAAGAGGGGGAGCTCGGAGACGACAGCATGGAAGTTGAGCGCAAAGAAACCAAGAATGCAGGAGACGGCTCCACCCCGAAGCAGTAGACCACTGACTTCAACATGTCCACGTTCACGAGCATCTCTGTCAGAACGGTTACTGTGATGATAAAGGGGTTCCTTTTTGTTTCCCCCTC
Source organism: Nibea coibor (assembly GCA_023373845.1). NCBI lineage: Eukaryota > Metazoa > Chordata > Actinopteri > Sciaenidae > Nibea > Nibea coibor. The sequence continues at coordinate 511,788 of CM041735.1, read as the reverse complement.
CACGTTACCCCATCATTTAAAGGTTAAAATGTGTTAGTGACGTTAAAGTGAAGAAAGAACTGACATGAACGCAGCACTGTTCCTTTTCTATGTGAGGCTTCAGCTTCAGTTCAGAGTGGTTTTTATGTAATGGTGAGTTTTGTTCTGCAGTTGGTCAACTTGTATCTTTTTAAGGGAGAATTACTGAGGCAACAACATGATCCTAAAGCAGAGGAGGAAATAAGAAATACATCTGTGCCTTAGACAGTAATAACACAATGATGTGGTTAAAGGTGCAGCCCCGGCTATGAGTCAGTCAGTGCAGGAAGGCATTAGATGATGTCCATGTCATTATTCATGTGTTTCTGTTGGTTTTAGGGGCTGTAATAATAAATCTTTGATGTTACTGCATGAAGTATTTGATCCACACATCGCTCCACGGGACCAATCAGTAGTGGGCTCAGGGCTTCTCATTGTCACCTCACCACACATGAAAGTTACGATCTGTGGAAAAGTTTTTTCATATAGTGCCACTTCACCTGTACTTCTCATTAGGAAGTGATGACATTTCTCTATGTGTGCTACTGTGTATTCAAATTGATAGTGGGTGTTTTCAGTTAAAAACAATGTGAACCGTAAAGAATTTGCAGCAGAATCTCTTGATTTGCCTTCAACACATGCAGGTTCTTCCTCTCGTATTAGTTTAGGTGAGTGGCTACCTTTGTTGGATTTTTAATTCAAACAAGTGTATAGAATTCTAAGACATAAATTATTATTTTAACATCGGGGAAGTCAAAGTCTGAAGTGAATATGGCTCTTTTTGTAAATCGACGCAGCAGAGAAGACGTGCAGGTCCATCCTGAAGCCAAACCCTGTGACATGTTGTCCGAAGATGAACATGTAGATTTCTTAAGAGGAGTTGACAAAAACCAGCAGAACTAGTTTAGTGAATGTCACTGTGCTGCGTCGTCCCACTTTGACTACATACTGCAATTTGTGTGTGACAAACGAACAGAATATAGGCAACTCACTGTGTTGAATGGTTTGTGGTTTCCTTCATTGTTCAGGGTCTCACATACTTACTGCAGTAAAAATCTGAATACCTTCAAATCAAACAATTCTTTTTTTCCCCCCTCCAACATGCAACTACCTAACTTAATAACTTTCAGCTTGGTTACTGACTGGGCAGTGACACAATCCAAAATGAAGCATCATACACTTATTTTCATTACTGATTCTAATTATTATTTCACGATAGTTGTTGTCTATAAAATGATTGGAAAAAAGTAGTTTTAGAATAATATCTGATTTATCAGTCCAAACTCAAAAGTCCTGATGACTTTTCTCTCAATAGAACATTTGAGAAGCTGGAGGTCAACATTGATTGAATTATTACTTTAGTCCATTATTAATACAGTTTCTGGTTTAAAACCAAAAAAAACACAAATTCGTAAATTGAACCATTTGGAGGTCCACCCCTTTAATCCAGACTGGAATATAACTATTAAATGGAGAGCCATTAATGAAGTTGAAACATTCTGATGAATTGTAATAGCTTTTCATTCAGCACTATCATCAGGTCAAATTGGCTTTATCCAGTACTTTGGTTTACGACCAGACGCCTGCAGAACAGGCCGATCTGTGGAGAAACGTGTTTTTAAGCAAATCTCGTAAAATCCATAAAATAAAGGTGCTGAAATGTGGATGAATGTGTTTTTTGAGCTCCTATACGGAGACAGAATGAGCACACAGCATCAGGTCACGAGTTGTTTTCCTGAAATTCTACAACAATCTCCAATTCAGTCAGTGTACTTCATGACACTGGACAGAGGTGCTCCAGTTATGACATACTCAGCCCTTTCATGGGTGGAGGAGAAAAAATGAGCCAACAGAAAATGGACTGTCTCATGGGACATCACTGGGATCCACTTGGTGAAGCTCTGCATTGGTAAACTCTACAGTAGAGCTGAGGTAAAAGGCTCTTTCATAGCCCAAAACAGGCCCGTCTTCATCAGAGAGCTCAGACCTGGAGGGCAGGTGCTGCAGGAAGTGACAGGCCAAGACACGATTCAACTTAAATCTGGGAGAAGACCATTAACCCACCATGAAACCTGATGAGCAATGACTAATTTTTCACATGATATAATTATATCTGATAATAATAAATGATATATCTGATAATAGAGATACGTTATTTGAATCATTCTCAGATAATGTGCTCAAATAATGGAATGATTTTGACATTTTGATAATAGGTTAATCATTTGAGTCATTCATCAAATAATGGTTGATTGACGTTTAAAATGTGAGGATATGCTGCTTTTCTCTTCATTGTATATTTGTCAGACTGTCCAAAAACAAAACAGGTTCAATTAAAACTATATGAGGCACTGGAGTCGTCCATTCTAAACTTAAAGGTGATGGTGGACAGATGTTCCTTTTGGTCAGAGGCTAGCAGTTTCCACCTATTTCCAGTGTTTGTGCTAAGCTAATCTAGCTCTGTGTTCTGTTAAGCAAATGAAGTGACAGAAGCTGTTCCCAATGATCACAGAGTGTTCAACTTTGAATCATTCACATTGCAATGAGGATAAAATACTAATAAAGCTCAATACTGTACACAAAATCTATCAACAAGCAGCATAATACAAATGTTATGAAATCAGTAATCATGAATAAAACAAAGTATATGTGAAATAATTCAACACATTTTTGAAACTTGGCTCAGTTTTATGCAACTTTATTTTATTCTGTTATTTCATTACAGAAATTTGATGATTTTTTCTTTATTTTACATTTCAACATTGAGCTGAGTTTTCAAAATGTGTTGATGTTTTTGGTATTTATTCATACAATAATTTATATTATTTCAATGAAACAAGCTGGACTAATTTAACACTGTCAGAATGTTTGCCATGTCATGACTCTGTTACTATTTGATGAATTGTCATGAAGTTTGGTTCATTGGTTCATTCATCTTGTGTTCCTTCATGTTTCTGTAATATTATGTGTATAAAAAGCATTAAGCCCCAGGGAGGCCCCCTCACCAACTGAATTATTTAGTTTCAGTCCCTTATTATAACATTGAACACTTCAATGTACTGTGTATGTTCTGCCCTCTGCAGTCATGAGGCAGATTTTTAGGGCACAGTCAAAATGTCTTTAGTGGTAATGCACTCGTCCAATAGTCCCCGTCCCTGTGACCAGGATGTCGGGCTGTCCGTTCCTCCAGATCTCCCTGACAATTCGTTCCCTCTCCTCCAGACGGCGGGCCTTCTCCAGCTCCTCAGCTGACGCAAACACATTCACACTCCTCAGAGTACCATTGGACTGGCTGCTGTGCTCACTCATTGGTCCCATTGTTACTTTAGGGATCTCTGCCTCTTCCATGTCCTCCTCCGGGATGCTCTCATCCCCCTCATCCTCCTCTTCCTCGCTGGACTCCTTCAGCTGTCTCCTCTCAGGAGAAGGGGGAGGCCTGCTGTGGCGGTGATTCCTGCAGGTGATGCCCGCCACCATGAGGCACAACGCCATGAGGAGGCCGAAACAGACACCCATCATGAAGTAGAGGGCAAAGCTTTCTGGATTGGCTGCAAAGACACACATGAAAAGTAAAAATGAAAAGTATATTTACTCAAGTACTGTTCTCAAGTACAGTTTTAAGGTACCTCTAGTTCTACCTTTACCTTCTTAAAGATTAAACCAGGGCTGTCCACATATTTTGGCTTGTGACTCTGTTTATGTAGCAGAACTTTTTTCTTCTTTCACACAGCATAAATCATGTCATAATCCAAGCAAGTTGGAACCAATAGATTAAACCACCCAAAATGTAGTAGTTCAAACTAAATACTACATCCTGTATGTATCCTTGTATCATTATTAACTGTCTAATAAAGTCAGATTTATAATCATTCTATTGACAGGGGCCAGAGACTCTTTATTTAGATATTGAATGTACATTTAGCTGACAGTATTTCTGTATTTTTTTTTAAAATAGTAAAATTCCTTTAACATTGTGTTTTATGTTAAAGGACTAAGGAAGCGCACTTATAGACTGAGCCTCTACCTTTGATGTGAGCGTAGGTTGCCATGCTGTTACTGAGCAGCTCCATGTCTCTCTTAACAGACTCCATCCTGATTCACCATGGGTTCAAATCTCTACCATCACTAGGACTTCCTTTTACACACTGAACTCCTCGACAATCACCAATGAGATGACACAAAACCTGTCACAAAAAACAAATCAAATCAAATCAAAACACAAGGAAATAGTTAGTATATGCATGTGAATCTGTAATAAGTGGCTAAGTTAACAACCTGAGAAGTCTGAGCACATCAAACAGACACTAACAGGCTGAAAAATATGTTCTCCACCCATCATTCTTGTGATCTAAACTCATGTCAGAGGTCAGCAGACAAGGACATTGTGTTCCAAGTGTTTTACACTTGGGCCTGCAGTGAGGACAGCAACATGAGCCTGGTAGGGATGTTTATAGTTCTGACATCAGTGCCTGAAGAAGCTCTTTTCCGCTGTACAGGAAATAGTGTTTTTTTTGTTTGGGTTTTTTTTGTTCTTTTTTCCACAGAAGGAAGTGACATGACATATTTCACATGTTCTCTGGGACTGAATCACATTTCCATTGGGAAAAACTCCAGCTAATTGTTACCCCTTAGAAGTATATTTTCACTGTGGTTTATTTTGAGATATCCGTCTGTGAGCTTTGAATGATGTTGAGAACATTTTGTGAAGAGTTTATAATTTCAAACTAATAGCTTTAGTTTAACGGCTTTATATTTTCTATATGCTAATAATACAAGAGAATTGATGGTAACTGGTTAATAATAATGGAAATGTTGTTTATGAGTTTTGGTCCTTTGTCAAACTGTCCTGACAAACTAAAGGAAAGCACAGGCCAGAAATGTTATTAAACTGTTTACATTATGCTAACATGATGTATAACAAGACAAACACTGTGTTCCAGTTCCATGCTCTAACTAAAGTGTTTGTGTTGACACTATTGTCCCACAATGCAACTCACTAAGGAAGCAGAGGAGCCGCTCACAGCTGCTAAAAATTAGAGCTCCAGGGACACAATGTGGGGCAAAAAGTCTATTTATGAAGTTTAACTGGCTGACATCAGTCTGCCTGACATGCACCAGGGCATCTATTGACAGATGACTTCCTGTTAGCATAGAATGGTTTAAGTCACAATGACAACCTAACATGCTGATATTTAACATGTAAACCCCATGGTTCCCCAACAGGAAAAGTAGAGATAAGATTGCAGGATTCATCCTCTGGGAACCATGAATGTCAGGCACAGTGTTTACTTGCCGTTAGCACTATAGAAAAAGATAGGCAGTCACCAAACTCATGATTACTCCTGTGAGGAACACAAATCTTTGCCGCAGATTTCATGGCAACCCGATGATGATGATGAGGCCAAAATGGGGGATTTGGTCACAGATGGTCCCACGGTTACAGTAAAGCTTGATGTAAACATGATGACTGATATTGCCCACCCCCTCACATTCCCTGTCATTACAACAACAATGAGCGTGGGAGCCAAATGTTGTTCTTTCTGGTGCTCTCTCCAGGGAGAACAGAATCATGCCCAGCTCCAGTGGCTGCTGCTGGGGGCTTGAGTGAGTCTCCCAGCCCGATCTTTATCCAGGTCACTCTTGGCAGTCTGTACACTCTCAAAGGCTTTTTTAAATTTAATTTTCTTTGGGGAGCAATTACAGCAAAAGTCGATCTTGGTTGATGATTCAAGGTCCAGTGACTCATGGGAACCGACGGCTCTTTACCAGCACTGCCTTCTGCTTGGCATTTAACTCACAGACAGAAGAAGCATTACTCCATCTGCACCCTCGATTTGCAGCCCCCAGACCTTAACAACATAAGTGGGCAATTTAGTTTTTGGTTCAACTGGTGTAAAGTTAAACAGTGTTTGTTTTAATTAAAGACTGGCCTTTGCATCCAGTGCTTCTACAGACTGTTTATCAAACTTGAAGCATTTGTCACAGTCACAACCAACATTTCCTTTCCTTTGTCATACTCAAGAGTCTTAAAATGAAAAGTTTGACATTTTGGAATGTATTCACAGAGGGTTAGATTGATGCTGCAGCCAGTAGACAGTTAGCTTAGCATAAAGAATGGAAACAGGCTAACTGGTGAACAGGTTAAATCTAATTTGTTTTAGCTGTGAGAACAATAACTCCACTGTGAATGCTGATTTTACACCATTTTACATCTTGCGCAGATTAATCTAGGGAGACTAAAGACACACTTGTTAAATACTGGGCTTTGCTGCTGGTAGGTGGGTTTTGATACCAGTGGACAGAATCAGGCTAGTTATCGTCCTCCATTTCCAGTCTTTGTGCTAAGAAAAATGGAAAATAGCTCTAATCTTCTAAAACTCTGTAAGAAAAATATTTCTACATCCAGTTCCAATGCAATTCCCCATTTTTCATTGCAAACTGAAATTGAAGTTTTCTTGATTCTTGTGTTGTCTCATTTCATTTAGAAACTCTTTTCTGGAAGCTTCTTGAAACAAGTTGATTTCTGTGGAAACAGGTTGACCTTTTTTGTTGTCTTTTTTTAAGAGAAGGAAGGTTTTATGATTTGATGATAGACACTAGGCATAAAAACTTTTTGCAGTGCCTCAGTCAACTTTTGCTACAAACACCAACATGTTTAAAGACCTGTGTGTATCCTTACAGAAGCACACCCACACTCTTGCTCTGTTTTCTCACTTGCAGGATAAAACTTTTTACACACAGGATACACATATTTTTTCAGAGCTTCAGTTTGTGGTGAACTTTGTCTGAGCTGGAAGCACAAAAATCCCAGAGGGAGACAAATGTCCATTTTATGCAGCCGCAGTGTTGGGCAGACAGACTTAACACCTAACATTTCCAGACAGGTCCAATAACTTCTCGACTTAACAATACACATTCAAAGCCCGGCAGCTGTAGCTGTTTATGTAACCCCATAAAATGCACTCCTGTTCAACCCTCCCACACTTCCTGCTTAGATAATCCCATTTAAGTCAGAAGATGAAAACTGATACCATTGAAAATAAGACTTATCTTACAGTAGTGAACCCTACTTCCTCTAACCGTTTACAGTTTCTCAGACAGAGAGCTGCTGTCGTCAGGCATGGGAGAAGGTGGATAAAAGAGGGCTCATGAAACAAGCTGCTTTTCTCTCCTAATATTTTCAAAGTGCTGATGGCTTTGGACATGTAGTAGCTACTGCACCTACTGTATAAAGACTTTTATGGTCTGTGGTATTATAAAAAGCATGGTGCAGGTCCTGCTGATGAACTTATCTGTTGCCTTGTTTATTACCTGACAGCAGAGTAACTGAGGTGTATTTGAGAAGACCCTTGTGAAAATGGTTTAAGCTTGTAAAAAGGTTTGATGGTTAAGAGCCCCTGTTATGTGCAATAAAAGCTTCTAAATGATATATATGTGTAGAACAGATAAATAGAAGATCATCTAAAGTCAGACCATCCCTCACTCACCTCAGCACTGGTTGACACAAGCAAAGTTTCCACTGAACAACAAAGAATTTAGATCCAGATTTGGAGCCGGTCTGTCAGCCCACACTTGGATGAGATCCCATCGTTTGGATAGCAGGGAGAGGTTGGTGGTCACTCAGTCTTTGTGACAGAAGGAACTGATGTAGCTGCTGGACTGCTAGAGATGGAGCAGCCCTCCACTATGATCCACTCATCTTTTAGAGGAGGAGGACCATCCACAAACAGTCCTCTCTCGTGTTGAGGAGGCGTTTCCTTTTCCTGAGTGATAAGTGAAACTCGTGCACATGCAGCACTGTCATCTGACTCCAAAATAAAGAAATGCAGGTAAACACACTATGGAGTCCTCACTTTGAAAGAAATCATCCTTTACTGGAGTTATTCTGCCTCACTGCTGACCAGAGGGAGGTGATCTCTCCTCTGCTGGCCACAAACGCACCACAGTGAGGTCTGTTCTCTGTTAAGCCAGGAGGGTGGAACAGGAAATAGCTAGTCGGCTGCCATGGGCACAGGGCCGTGGTGCTTCGGGGTCGTGAATTAATTGAGCTCTTTGTATTTTAATCTCAGTGCTGAGGGAGAAAAAAAAAGAGCTAACAGAGCATATTAAGCAAACAGTGGAACAGCAGCCAGACCAGAGGCAGCAGGTGCTGTTCTTTGGAGTTCTTCCACCTCATGCCAGTTTACACATTTCATCATTTCAGTCTCTACTGGATGTTTAGATTCTCCTGTAACATGTAAAAGTTGTCTTGCCTGTTTATGGTTGTATTTATGATTCTAGTTTTCATGCTGTCCTCTTAACAAGCTCTTTCATCATTTTCAATGCATCCCAAACATTTTTTGTCATTATATAAAAAAACATGTCTGTGACATTTCAGATTTCATTTAATAACTGAATAATAGTAAGTAAAAAACAATTCTGATAAATAACAGGAAGTTATCAGGAATGTATCAGTGTGTAAATGCTGTGTAAATACACTTTACTGCTGTAGCTGCTTGAGGAGGAGTTAGTGTTTCTGTGGTTCTCAACATAGGGTTTGGAGGGTTGCCTTCTGATACACACGTATTCTTTGGGACTTTTGTCTGCTCGTTGTGTGTGTTTCTGTCATATTCGTACCTTGAGCATCATTTCAGTGGAAACATAAGATGTTTGAGGGGAATCGTTTCTCTGGTCTTTATCAGGAATCACAGGCCAAAAAGACAGACAGTAGTTTCATCTTTAACAACAGGTTGTATTCTACCAGTTTATAGATATTTTTTATGTGAAGTCTGAATTTGTAAAGTAGCTAGTTAGTAAAGCTGTCAGATAAATGTAGTGGATTCAAGTGCAAACATCAGAACTATAATTTTAAAATGACTGAATGTATTTTTATTGGTTTACTTGTGCTTAAGTACAAAAGCTGAGTCCTTCTTTGACCACTGCTGGAGTCGGTGGAGACTGTAAACCAAGCTGTGTTATGTATGGTAAAAGAATTGTTTATGCGGTTGAGTGTCTGTAAAGTGCTATTCTGAGTTTAGTGAGTGTTGATGTGGCGCTCAGTCATGTTTTTAGCAAAGCAGTAAGCGGTCATTATGTGGGCTGCTGTCATTCAGACGCTCTCAAGGTTGGTTTTAAAGCAGTCGAGAGAAAAATATGTCCCTAAAAACACAGTGAGGCCACAGCCCAAACAATGACCCAACCACCAGAGGACATTCCTGTGTGCATTTTGCTCTTAATTTACTGCAGCATTTCACTCACTTTAAATGATATGGCTGCTGAATGGACTCTCATCTGTCTACAGTGTAGGGTTTGTCTGCTCCGGCTGTGTTATGTCAAGCCTGTCCTCTTCCTGACACTGTGCAGGAATAACATACCCCACTGCAAATTCCTTAAATTCCCAAACGTATTTGTATATGTGGAGAACACTGGGACAGCAGTTTCCAAGTGAAACACTCTCTTCCTTTCACCCGCTCTGCTCGTTTCCATTGGTTTGAATGTCACAGCTCCAATCACAGCAGACAGTGACAGCTCACTGATGCATGTAGTGAAGATGTTTGTGAGTTGAAGGCTGTGGAAACATGCCTGCTTGTTTTTCCCTGAACCAGAGTGGCACTGATCATGACTGTTTTTTTCTGCGTTTAGGCAGTTATTAACTTATGAGCTGCTGTCAGACAGACATACGTACATTTATTTTGAGGTGCATGCCAGCAATACTCACCAGCAAATACTCCCTGGGCCACACCTGCAGCCAGTTAATTCTAATATGTTCCATTCATTTACATGTAGTCATTTAGCTGATGCTTTTATCCAAAGCGACTTACAGAGAAGGGAACAATCAAGGTACAGTGTGATAAGAAAGTGTTAGTGCAGCATTAACGCGTTTCTTTAAGGTGTAGATTTGTCATGTAGTGTTGGAGAGGAGGACCTCTCTGAAGACCTGGAAGTCTTCAGGAGGTTTTTAAAAGGTAGAGAGGGACGCCCCTGATCTGGTAGGAACTGGTAGGACACTCTACCAATGGGGAATAACAGACGAGAAAAGTTTGGACTGCCCTGAGCAAACGGGAGGCAGAGGCAGGCATCGCTCACTAGAGGAGTGCAGCGATTGTGAGGTAACACATGGCTGTATAAGGGCAGGGGTAGGTAGGTGCACTACTGGAGACAACTTTGTATGTGAGCATTAGCGCTTTGAATTTAATATGGGCTACAACAGGTAGCCAGTGGAGCTCAATGAGCAGCAGGGTGACATGTGACCTTTTGAGCTGGTTGTAGACCAGCCACGCCGACGCGTTCTAGATCATCTGAAGAGATTTCACTGTGCAGGCTGGGATGATTTTATTAATGGAAAAGAAGTTCAGGGCAGTTATTTTGTGTCAAAACACACAAAACAAAACACTGACTGATAAATGGGCAATATCAGTTATCACAAATATAATGGTATACACTCTTTTCATGATGGTGATACTGGACGAAAGAGCAGATAAATCAACTGACAAAAAATAATTAGAAACGACTGTGAAAATCAAGAAATCATTTCAGTAACATTCTCCAGCTTCACGTGTCAGCTGCTCCGTTCCATCGTATTACAACTTTATAGATTTCGCTTGTAGTTGCAGATATAACAAAACATTAGAAGATCTCTCAGATTCCAGATCCTGGAAAGTATGATGGTAATTCTGCAGTTTTAATATTCTGTACAGAAAAGATAAATCAATATATATAATATGGAAATTAATAGTTAGTTGCAGCTCATGGGTCATGGCCTCAGTGTGCACAAAAAAGAAGTTCAACTAAAGAGTCTGTTTTTTCTTCTCAGACTGTTTCGTTGGGAGATTTTAGAATCAACACAACGCGTCATTGTTGAATCATTTTGTGATCTTGCAGGTTGTGAACTGATCTCTGATCTCATGTGAGATGCGTTTTATGTCCTTGGACAAAAAAATGAAATAGTTATTTGGGTTTATTGGTGTACTCTTTTCTGCCTCCTCCATGACTGGCAAAGTTGCGGACTCTGTGGATCTTGGCCAGCTGGCTCTGTATGGTCTTCATTATGTCCACGTGGTCTGGGATGTGAACGTAGCGGATGTTCCTGCCGGTGACAAACAGGTCCTGCAGCTGGGTGAGCTGACCCCGCCTGTCCTGGTACAGCACATCCTCCAGACGTACGTTCATGAAGGCGTCCACGTTGACCACGCGGCCCCGTGCTGTACTCTCATTCTTCAGGTCCACCGTCGTCACCTCTCCCTGCAGGCCCTGCAGCAGGACCACCATGCTGTTCTCAGCAATTGTGCGCTCCCGAATGGAGTTGATGACTTCATTTGGACCTGATGATGGAGAGTCATTTTTGTGTGACTCCATGGACACAGATGAAGGTCAGGGATACCTGCAGACAGGAAGAAGTTTGCCATTAGCAGCACTGAACAGTTCATTAATGTCTAATGTTTTCTTGATGTTTGTCAACAGTTTATGATATCTACCTGTACATTATGCTGCTGACTCCACTAATTGCACTGATTCTGCTCCTGTGTTTAGTGAAGTTAAACTGAAATGAAAAAGAAAAAAACAAAAAACGGTGACATATGAAATATATGAACTCTAATCACATAGGTACAGCTGGTCATCCACTAATCAGATCGGTGTTTCAATCCTCGGCTCCTCCAGTCTGCATGTCAAAGATTTCTTGGACAAGATACCAAGCCCCAAACTGCTCCTGAAGGCTGTGCCATCAGTGTGTGAATGTGTGTGAATGAATGTGCTCCTGACTGATAAGCAGTTGGCACCTTGCATGTCAACATCAGTGTGTGAATGTGTGTGAATGGGTGAATGAGGTATGTAGTGTAGTGCTTTGAGCGGTCAGTAGACTAGAATATATGTATATATTCCATGGTGCGCTCTCTGAAGGAGGATCCTCTCTCCACAGATAAAAAGGTTCAACCAAACAAAAATAATTCTTAATTTCAGGTGATTACACTAAAATGAATGAAAGCAGAACTGAATGCATGCGTGCCAACCCATCCTCCTGAATGTTATACACTGGACCTTTAAATTTCACATGCTCTCTCATCATCAAACACAGCTGTTTCATAATGGATGCATCAGCCAGCATCTTCATCTTCATCATCAGGGCACAGACATAAAGATATCATAAAGATGGCATTACTCAGAGAAATGGAAGCTTCACTGACGGAGGAGTTCTGCTCTACACCTACAGCAAGTCTTTCTCAAACTTACCAAACTCATTTATTGATGCTATTGTAGCTTAAAGCGACCTCTGTGACTTCATATGAATAACCCATGCAGACTACAGCAGTCCACGACATCTAACTGCTGATATCGAAACGTATTTTATATGCAAATAAGACAGCGGCTCATCGTTTGTGCGCCTTCATATCACGCACGCGCACTTTGACCGAGACGCACACGGTTAGCATGTTTCACTGTTAGCTTTAGCACGGAGGACGTCAGAGCCTGTAGAGAACACATAGACAACACTACATTAACATTTGTAGATTGTTAGGTTTACCTGCGTTTGTTAAATGCTTGTTTCGTCTGAAGCCGCGTGGCGATGATGCGGAGTTTAGAAGTTTTCCCGCAACAGACCCGAAACAGGAAGTGCAGCGTGATGACGATTCACTTTGCGCCCGTCTCTCTCTCTCTCTCTCTCTCTCTCTCTCTCTCTCACACACACACACACACGCACACACACGCATAGAGCTAGCTGTGTTTAGTGTGTTTATTATGCTCCTTTAGCCTCTAGCGCCACCATGAGGTTGGCGTGTGGTTTTAATAGAAATGTATTAACAACTATTAGATAGATTGCCATGAAATTTGGTACAGACAATCATGTTCCATTTAACACTCAGCCTCAGCTCATGATCCAATGTAGAGGACAAATCATTCATGAGTTTAGGGATCAGCAGAGTCGGTACAGTTCTTCCAGAGGTCGATGACGTCTGTGTCAAATCTGATCTTGAATCTTGAATGTCTGTGAGCTGTGTTCATATCTTACACACATTATGGATCTAAAAATATGAAACTCTGTTTGACATAACTACATTCATCGGTCGCTGTCATCTATATGTACAATATATATTTTTTTACTTATTATTTTTTCAGGGGTGTCTAATACAGCAGTTACAAAACATATTATTATTATTATTATTATTATTATTATTATTATTAGTAGTAGTAGTAGTAGTAGTAGTAAATTAATAAAATAGCAAAACGCAAACAAAAATAAGAATAAATGCTTTATTGAAAAACCTAAAATTATTATATAGAAAACAGATTATCAAATGTACCAATGTACCCAGTCCATGTGGTACTTTTCCACATTCTAGTGATCTTTGTGTAATGTCAGTCAGTGCATAGATTACATCATACTGATCTACTTCATTGTCAAACATCAATTGTTGTACTGAATAAAATATCAACTACATGTTTTACAGGTGTTCACAGTAACAATAATGTGATTTCAGTTGTGATAAGTAGTCTGGCATCAACTAGAGTTAGGCAGAAAGTTAACACCATACAGCAGGATCCACAGCATGATCACAGCATGATCACAGCAGGATCCACAGCAGGATCACAGCATGATCACAGCAGGATCACAGCAGGATCACAGCATGATCACAGCAGGATCCATAGCTGGATCACAGCATGATCACAGCAGGATCCATAGCTGGATCACAGCATGATCACAGCATGATCACAGCAGGATCCACAGCAGGATCACAGCATGATCACAGCAGGATCCACAGCAGGATCACAGCAGGATCACAGCATGATCACAGCAGGATCCACAGCAGGATCACAGCATGATCACAGCAGGATCACAGCAGGATCACAGCATGATCACAGCAGGATCACAGCAGGATCCACAGTAGGATCCATAGCATGATCACAGCAGGATCACAGCATGATCACAGCATGATCACAGCAGGATCCATAGCTGGATCACAGCATGATCACAGCAGGATCACAGCAGGATCCACAGCACGATCACAGCATGATCACAGCAGGATCCATAGCAGGATCCATAGCATGATCACAGCATGATCACAGCAGGATCACAGCAGGATCCACAGCATGATCACAGCATGATCACAGCAGGATCCACAGCAATATCACAGCATGATCACAGCAGGATCCATAGCAGGATCCATAGCATGATCACAGCATGATCACAGCAGGATCACAGCAGGATCACAGCATGATCACAGCAAGATCACAGCAGGATCCACAGCATGATCACAGCAGGATCCACAGCAGGATCATAGCATGATCACAGCGAGCTCACAACAGGATCCATAGCAGGGTCAAAGGTCATCCATCATGGCCAGCAGATCGTCTCCTTTGTTGCTGCTGGAGTTTTCAGGCTGCTCTTCTCGTTCAGCAAACTGCCCAGCGATTCGAGCCAGCTCACTTGCCGCCTGTTCATCCTGAATCAAACAAAAACATGTCAACTCTTCACATATTCTGTGTTTGATATAAATTAATAGAAATTACAATAGCCAAACATCTTGTCTGCTACACCCAACTGTACCTGCATCGCTTGAATGTTTATCACTCCAAACAAAGACTCCTCAGCTGCACTTGAAACTCCCCTATTAACCAAAAGAAGTCCTTTGTAGGAATTAATGCTAATTATTAACAATAGAGACTTAATTAAGAAAAAAAAAGCACTCACGCCTCCTCCTCCAGGTCAGCAGTAAACAGGTTGATCTGAAAGCTGGGTTCAGCTTTGGGCATGTTCTCAGCCTTCATGCTGCCCATCAGGCAAGCCAGCAGGTTCAGCTCCTCTTTGGCCAGCAGGTTGGGAGTATTGTCTGTCTGCAGCAGGGCAGCTCTTTGTATTAATTTAATTTATTTTTACTTATGTGTATGTATGTGTGTGTGTGTGTGTGTGTGTGTGTGTGTGTATTTATGGGGATGATGATAACAATAGAGTGGCAGGATGAGCTGGCCCCCTCACAATGGTCTGAGACTGCCCACCAGCACAACAATCTTTACAGTAGGTGAATCCATGAATAAACTTATTTATTTACTTATTATACCATATACACGATGGAGTAAATAAATAAATTACGAGAATCATCAATATATAATTAAGTACGAGAATAAAGTCGTAATATTAACTTCTGGAAAGTTAGAAAGATATTGGCAGATTCAAACTTCTGGGATCAATAACTCTCAAATGAAACGTTGTTAAAACACAAAACACACATATTTTCAACCACAGGAGACAGACAGCAACATTAGTGTTTACATGCAGCCGGCTGTGAGAGCAGCGCACGGGGACCGTCTACAAAGTGCAACAGCGAAAAGAGATATTACAAAAATATTCAATAACTTCACTATAAACTGCTGTGGATTACACTGCAACATTTACAGTAGTATGAAGGGGGTGTAGGGGATCAGTGAAGTGTGTAGTGAGTTTGGTGACACTATACTGTATTATAGTAAAGATCACTGAACCCACCAAACTCACTACATTGTTTCATACAGATGACACTACACACTTGGTTTGAAAGAAAGGCATTTTTCATTTTTCAACATGGTGGCTAGTTCTGTACCACAGGTCTGGACACGGAAACCACTGCCTTATTATTATTATTGTTGTTGTTGTTGTGTATGCGTCGATGCAATATAATAAACTCCAATGTGTATTGTATATCTATATTTAAATAACTGGATTGCTGTTATTTATATTACAATTATTATTTATTTATTATTATTTTCATTATTATTACTATTTGTGGTATGGTTATTATTGGTAATTATTTTTTTCATAAGGTACCTCTCTCCTCTCTCCACTCTTTTACTCTCTCTGATCTTTAATTTACTACGTATGCATCCACCAAGTTGATCTCATGTCATGTACTCCCAATCATTCTTCATGCAGCTTTCCTCTATCATCACTCTGTATCACTGTATTTGTCCTGTGTCCTATGTGTAAACACTTATCGCACAAAGTAGAATTTAGGTACCTTAACAAGTACAGTACTTGAATACAACAATTTAGTTCTGTTCCACGGGTGGAGTAGAGGTGAGAACACGACTGAGACACGACTGTGGTTCAGGAGGTGAAGCAGGTTGACCACCAGCCACATGCTTGAGTTTCAGTTCCCTGCTCCACATGTCAAAGTATCCTTGGGGGAGAACTCATACACTGTAACTGTGACACCAGCACTTTGTATGGTACATGCAGCTCACAAGTGTGTTTGAATGTTTGAATGAGAAGACACTTTACATAAATGTGTTGTATAAATGAAGCCATTTACCATTTAAAAGTCCTGCTCTGCATGGATGTGTGCAAGTAAGCATAGACAGATAATGAAACAATGAGCCTGCGGCAACACGTGGAATGCCTAAGTATGTTTACTTAAGTACAAGTTCAAAATATTTTACCGAGTATTTCCATTTTATGCAAATGAAATGTTCCTGTACCTGGGCAGACAGAGCCTTGGATGTGTCTGTGTCCTCTGGATAGTTCACAGTGTACCTTTAATTCATGAAACAAAAAACACAGTGGTGCATCTTATAATCCACTAACACTGTGTCTTCATATAAACTGTAGTATATGTAGGAGTGTGGTTGATACATACATGTTCATGCCCAGTCTTATCACTCTGTCCCCATGCAGGTCAAAAGATCCCTCTCTGATGGGGCTGGTGTAACTTCCTCCTGTGGGGAACTCACTTCGTCTCACTTCTCTGCCCTTCCTGTCAAACGTCCTGTGGAAACAGGAAACAGATGATGACACTCTGGAATATTGAAATATTTCCTACAAGCAGTCAGGTGAAATTTTAGACTAAAGTCTGGTGTCTTACAACCAGGCTAGAATCCAGTGGTTGCTGTATATGGGTGAAACACCTTGTCCATGCTTTCGTAGTCCTGTCCTGAACCTTTGCTAGAAATTAATTACTGGCCAATTGGTAGCTCATATGTTGACAGGGTGAGCTAGAAATGTCAAAACTTATGCTGAGTTAAAAAATGAATTAACTAGCATTAACCTTTAGAAGCACCATTGGCTTTCCTAGCTAGCCTTTGTTAGCTGATGTACAGTAACAGGCCCACATAGACAATGATAGCAAGTTGATGCTTTTATAACATATAATATAAAATATTATTGTTACCATATTATTCATGGTTCCCAGATGATAAATTCCACTTTTGTGATCTCCTGACAGTCCTCTAGCACCACCATGAGATTGGCGTGTGGTTTTAATAGAAATGTATTAACAACTATTAGATAGATTGCCATGAAATTTGGTACAGACAATCATGTTCCATTTAACACTCAGCCTCAGCTCATAATCCAATGTAGAGGACAAATCATTCATGAGTTTAGGGATCAGCAGAGTCGGTACAGTCAAATCTGATCTTGAATCTTGAATGTCTGTACCAAATTTCATAAAAAATACATCTAATATTTGTCACAAAATGTCTTCCTGTATTTATTCTAAGCTAGTGGAGCAGATGTTTGGTGCTATCTGGAAGTAGGAGGCAGCGTAACTTAATATTTAATAGTTCATCAGGTTTCTGACACATTGAGTGCCATGCTGTTGCTTGCCAGCTACCTACCTAATAAGCCCTGGAACATCTCCCCCATGAGGCACTGGGCCTGATGTTGACAAGGCAAAACGTCCGTTGGGATTCTGGACTCGATTTTTGAGGAAAAGTGACACCTAAGAAGATGAGATTTAAAAAAATCCTTAACTGTAAAAAAAAATATTTTCATCTCACTTGTATGGAGGGATGAGTAAAGAGCACAGGACTCACGCGGACATGCATGTCTTGAAAAAATATGAGTAGTGTTTGTCTGAGAAGCTGAAATTCACCTTCTGATAAACATGAGTACACCTGCAAAAAATCCAGAAACAGGTCACACAGGATATACAGACAATAAAAAGTGACAGCTAGAATCTTCAGTAGGGACTAGCAACCTGTACCGTGTACAGTAGACTAGTGTCACAGCCATGTCTGGATTTGAGCATTTCAACATGAAGCATTCAATGGAATATAATGAGACAATATCAACAACAACATACCTCAATGATCTTCCTATGTGTTTCATCCACTTGGTTCATAACCACAGGGGTGCCTTTTACAAATTCCCTGATAGTGTCTATGTGATTGTAAGAGATGAGCAGCAAATCTTTTGGCCGTGGACAAAGGAAGACTTGATATTTGAATGCCATGATCATCAATTCATAAAGCTACAGGAGGAAAAAAGAAAGAGGATAAGAATATATGAAATGCAATTAAACAAAACAACTTTTGTGCTCCCTAACTAACAATTTTCCCTACATCTGTCACAAATTATTATTAAAGACTTGCACTTATATAAAAGCTATAGATTCAGGATTTGGACATAACACTCTAATCTTTTATAACCTCAGCAATTAACCTGGAAATATCCTGGAAACAGAACAAATGAAACTGGGTCAGGTAGTCCTGCCAAAACACTAAACATCAACATACCCTGTCCATGCTGGCTGGGTTGAGCCTCATGATGGAGGTGTGCGCTAACCGAGTTAGCACTGTTTTCACTGTCCTGTGAGAATACAGCTGCTGAGGCTTGAGAAGTTCATCCATGAAGGGTTTACTAAACATGGTCCCAATGATGTCATTCATAACTATGAATGAGGCAAAAGACAAAAAGAGAAATGCGGTTAATTGTGTTCAGAATTTGCTTTTTAAAATGAGTGGTTCACTGTACAGAGAATGAATAGCACAGGAGAGCCCGATTGTTATGCAGCTCTAATGAATTGTTTCTATTGTTCTCCTCATTTGGCTGTACAAAGAGAAATACAGAAAGAGAGAACAGCACTCAATCATCAACACAGTATCTACAAACAAAACGTATTCTTTCACCTTTATTTTGAATTTCCAGTCCATTATTATGGATTAGTGTCTGTGTGTCAGGTATGAAATCACATAATCAGTACTAATTGGTTTAATCCCACCAAATCACAGTCACAGTCGCTGAGGCAGCAGTTATGACTTCTCTGCTAAGCTTCTGTATTTAGCTAAAACACAGCAAGATGACTTTTCTTCCAGTTACAGTTACAGTCTAAAGAGTCTTAGTTGTGGCCTCTCCAGCTAGCTAACACTTGACATAGTTCTCCTGCTTTAGTCAGTTGACAATGTTAGAAAATATTTTCTCAAAAATCTTAATTGATATGGCTTCATATTTTTTAAATTGTAAAACAAAACACAAAAAGATGTTACTGTGTTTTGGACACAAGACGGTATATATCTATATTTAGAGACTAGACTCCTGTCTCTCGCAATGGTAATTAGCATTACAGCTAAACAGTAGACACTGAAGGGACAGAAGGAGCTGACTAAACACTTATGAATATGCATAGATACCTCTTTTTCTGTCATTTTCTGACCACACTCCTGCATCCAAGTTAGATTTACCAAGAAAGAAAAGAAAGAAAAGAGCTGTGTCATTTGGGGATCAGATGTTCATGGTCAGTTTATCAGCTGACATTTGACAGGTACAGCTTGAGGTGATGACTCAGGGCTAAAACACACACATCTAACAAACTCGGCAGTTCTCTAGCAATCTCTACCTTTCTCTGAATTGTCCTCAGATGTGTTGTGAGCTCGCAGGCGTTGGTCCAGTATGTAAAGCATCTCTCCACCAAGATTAATGAAAACCAGGGGGAGAGTTCTCACAGACATCTCGCAAAGACAAAGAAGGAATGAACTCTGAGGCAAAAGCTGATGCAGAGGTAGGTACTAGAAGCACTTGAGGCCCTTGTAAATCAAAAGCACTCTTGACATTCCAAAGGCATTATCTGATTGTTCCTGTTGTGAATTTCCACTGCTAACAAATCGCCCATGTTAAGTCTTATGTGATTATGCTTCTGCAGATAACCTGTTGCACTAAGATGTAACAGGTGGCCAGAAGAGGATCAGTAGAGGCCAAACACAAGCTTACTGGCCCAGTTAAGCATGACGTGACAGCACATTACAACCAATCACAGAAGGTAATCAGCTATACTGTAAATTCAATATGCAAACACAAAAGAAACATTGTCAACATAATGACATTTAACCTGTGAAACTAATAGCAGGTACCTTGAACTTAGAGTATGTGGACACTGTCAGATTATACCTAGAAATGACAAAACCATTCAGTAGATATTAATCTACTGCTACAATATCATCCACTTTCCTGAGATATTTGAACTAGCTGCAGAGATTTGTTAGTGAGGTTGGGTTCCAGCACATTTTTGCTCATCTCAAAAGTGCTGGGTGGGGTCCAGGTCAGGGTTCTGTGCAGGCTAGGTGAGTTCTTCCACATTTGCCAGGCTTTGTGCAGTTGCCACCAGTTCTATGATATTATGCTGAAGCATTCAAGGTGTAGTTTTTAAGATGATGATTGATAGCATTTGGTTAACTTAGCTTTGCATAGTCTGGACTCTTTAGAGGTTGGCTGGCAGCCTTGAAGTGGTGACAAGACTCTGCACATGATCAATAGTCTTGCACATAACCTCCCTTAAACCAAAATGTGTTGCTTTTACACTTGGACAGATGAAACAAGACAAGATATGATGGGTTAATTATTGAACTTTACACGTGTAAACAGACAGATTTTGTTACCTTTGCTGTGACAGCCAATCAAAGTATTTCTTCCAGTGTTTATACTAAGCTAAGATAACTGGCTTGACATGAAACATGAGAGTAGTGACAAACTCATAAGCAATAATTCTGTTAGAAAGTGAATAAACTAAGTAATTACTGCAAGAAATGGAACCAAGCGGCACAGATCTTAAAAAAAACAACCCCAAAATAAAGTAGACAAAAGTATGTGGACAAGTGTGTCCACTTTTGGTTATAGAGTATAGCCACCTACGTGGATATTCATATTTATTATTATTATTTGTTGCAATATAAGTGACTGTCCTGAAGAATCTTAGATTAAAGTTGAATTCAGTTCAGGTCATAGATGAACTTGACATGTAGTGTATAAAGAATAGCTGTGGCTGAACTGAGTCCTGTATCTCCACAACTGTCTCTGATGCCACATTTTACTAAGTGGTGTGATAAAACCTGTTCACTTTAACAATGGCCACACTTCTCTCTCTCTACCTCCCATTCCGAATTAAAGATTAGAGAGTAGAAGCATGCAAATTCAAGTTATCTTTAGGCTCACTGTTATAACAGCTTTCACCAAGGGAGACATTTGTGTGTCACAGTCGAGTGGGGAAAGCTTTGGGAAATGTTTTACGAATTGACTGTTGAGACAAAAATGTACACATCTGGACCATAGATTAACCAACAAACTAATTATGGAGATCCATCGTTACCTCTGGCTTCTCTCAATGTAAGTCTAACCTCATACTCTGAATTATATTGTCTTGTATTTTTTTTCTCTCATTATTCTGACAATTATTATATTATTATTATTCTGCTAATTTTGACATCACTAACATATGCAGCAAATCCTTCTTACATATTTAGATAGTTTAACTGTTTTTATTTGTATGTTGTTAAATAACTATGAACTGATTATTCATTTTCAAAGATATATTCAAATTAAAAAGTATTCTGTGTCCCTCCACCAGAATAACCTCCTGTTCGGGTTCAGGGACAGGTTTCAATGACAAACCAGACCTAGATAAATCATTTCATAACACAAACTGGATGCAGTCTATACCTGATGAGACTTTGGTGTCTGCTATCTCTATTCCTGGAACATACCAAAGTCTAGAATTATATGGAGGACCATTAATTGAATGTCAGGTTTGGGACTTGACTCAGCAACTTCATGTGGGAATACGATATTTTGATGTGCATGTTGGGACTTTGTCCCCTTTCAATAAACAGATTTATATCTGGAATAGTTTCTGGAAGATTTGGAACAAAAAGAAATTTGATGATGTCCTGAAGAGCATTTTCAAGTTCTTAGAAAAGTATAACAGTGAGACTGTGCTTTTGAAAGTGACTCTGCGTGGGTTTCAGAAGGAAAAAGTTGCAAATCTACTGAATGCCCGGATGAAAAATGTAGAAAATAAAATATGGCACAAGCTGTCAGTACCAAAACTGAGAGACGTAAGGGGCAAGATTGTTTTTCTCTGGAGTAAAACCTTCCATGTTGGGACAGAAAACCACAAATCGCTCTTCTTTGAATACAACAAACTAGTAAATGTTGAAGAAAAGATCCAGCAAATCAAAGAGCACCGCTGTGACCATCACATCGTGACGACAGGCTACAGGGCAGCACCACAAGAAAGCCCTCATACGTTAGCCAAAGACATCAACGAGCAGATCTACAAGTTTGTGGAGGAGCACAAAGAAAGAGCCTCAGATGAAGGCTGCCTGGGAGTCCTGAGCATGTGCTTCCCCAGCCCAGAGCTCATCCACAGCATCATTCAACTCAAACCATGCATGTGTGGACATGGTGAGGGACCAGGACCAGAACCAGTGAGTGACGGAGAGAATCAATCCATGACTGAACCCAATACGACACCTGAACCAGAACCAACATCTGAACAAGAACCAGCGACATTTGGACAAGATTCAGAACCAACACCTGAACCAGAACTAACATCTGAACAAGAACCAACATCTGAACCAACACCTGAACCAGAACCAACATCTGAACAAGAACCAACATCTGAACCAACACCTGAACCAGAACTAACATCTGGACAAGATTCAGAACCAACACCTGAACCAGAACTAACATCTGGACAGGATTCAGAACCAACATCTGAACAAGAACCAACATCTGAACCAACACCTGAACCAGAACTAACATCTGGACAGGATTCAGAACCAACATCTGAACCAACACCTGAACCAGAACCAACATCTGAACAAGAACCAACATCTGAACCAACACCTGAACCAGAACTAACATCTGGACAGGATTCAGAACCAACATCTGAACAAGAACCAACATCTGAACCAACACCTGAACCAGAACTAACATCTGGACAGAATTCAGAACCAACATCTGAACAAGAACCAACATCTGAACCAACACCTGAACCAGAACCAACATCTGAACAAGAACCAACATCTGAACCAACACCTGAACCAGAACCAACATCTGAACAAGAACCAACATCTGAACCAACACCTGAACCAGAACCAACATCTGAACCAGAACCAACACCTGAACCAGAACTAACATCTGGACAAGATTCAGAACCAACACCTGAACCAGAACTAACATCTGGACAAGATTCAGAACCAACACCTGAACCAGAACTAACATCTGGACAGGATTCAGAACCAACATCTGAACAAGAACCAACATCTGAACCAACACCTGAACCAGAACTAACATCTGGACAGGATTCAGAACCAACATCTGAACCAACACCTGAACCAGAACCAACATCTGAACAAGAACCAACATCTGAACCAACACCTGAACCAGAACTAACATCTGGACAGGATTCAGAACCAACATCTGAACAAGAACCAACATCTGAACCAACACCTGAACCAGAACTAACGTCTGGACAGGATTCAGAACCAACATCTGAACAAGAACCAACACCTGAACCAGAACCAACATCTGAACCAACACCTGAACCAGAACTAACATCTGAACAAGAACCAACACCTGAACCAACACCTGAACCAGAACCAACATCTGAACAAGAACCAACATCTGAACCAACACCTGAACCAGAACCAACATCTGAACAAGAACCAACATCTGAACCAACACCTGAACCAGAACTAACATCTGGACAGGATTCAGAACCAACATCTGAACAAGAACCAACATCTGAACCAACACCTGAACCAGAACTAACGTCTGGACAGGATTCAGAACCAACATCTGAACAAGAACCAACACCTGAACCAGAACCAACATCTGAACCAACACCTGAACCAGAACTAACATCTGAACAAGAACCAACATCTGAACCAACACCTGAACCAGAACCAACATCTGAACAAGAACCAACATCTGAACCAACACCTGAACCAGAACCAACATCTGAACAAGAACCAACATCTGAACCAACACCTGAACCAGAACTAACATCTGAACAAGAACCAACATCTGAACCAACACCTGAACCAGAACCAACATCTGAACAAGAACCAACATCTGAACCAACACCTGAACCAGAACTAACAACTGGACAGGATTCTGAACCAACACCTGAACCAGAACCAGTATCTGGACATGATTCAGAACCAACACCTGAACCAGAACCAACATCTGAACCAGAACCAATATCTGGACAGGATTCAGAACCAACACCTGAACCAGAACCAACATCTGAACCAGAACCATCAACATCTGGACAGGATTCAGAACCAACACATGAACCAGAACCAACATCTGAACCAGAACCAACATCTGGACAAGATTCAGAACCAACATCTGAATCAACACCTGAACCAGAACCAACATCTGGACAGGATTCAGAACCAACATCTGAACCAACACCTGAACCAGAACCAACATCTGGACAGGATTCAGAACCAACACCTGAACCAGAACCAACATCTGAACCAGAACCAACATCTGAACCAGAACCACCAACATCTGGACAGGATTCAATACCCACACATGAACCAGAACCAACATCTGAACCAGAACCAACATCTGGACAAGATTCAGAACCAACATCTGGACAAGATTCAGAACCAACATCTGAATCAACACCTGAACCAGAACCAACATCTGGACAGGATTCAGAACCAACACCTGAACCAGAACCAACATCTGAACCAGAACCAACATCTGGACAAGATTCAGAACCAACATCTGAATCAACACCAGAACCAACATCTGGACATGATTCAGAACCAACACCTGAACCAGAACCAACATCTGGACAAGATTCAGAACCAACATCTGAACCAGAACCAACATCTGAATCAACACCAGAACCAGAACCAACATCTGGACAAGATTCAGAACCAACATCTGAACCAACACCTGAACCAGAACCAACATCTGAACAAGAACCAACATCTGAAACAACACCTGAACCAGAACCAACACCTGGACAGGATTCAGAACCAACATCTGAACCAACACCTGAACCAGAACTAACATCTGGACAGGATTCAGAACCAACATCTGAACCAACACCTGAACCAGAACCAACATCTGATCCAACACCTGAACCAGAACTAACATCTGAACAGGATTCAGAACCAACATCTGAATCAACATCTGAACCAGAACCAACATCTGAACCAACAACTGACCCAACATCTGAACCAGAACCACCGACATCTGGACAGGATTCAGAACCAACATCTGGACAGGATTCAGAACTAACATCTGAACCAGAACCAACATCTGAACCAACATCTGAACCAGAACCAACATCTGAACCAACACCTGAACCAACATCTGAACTAGAACCACTGACACCTGGACAGGATTCAGAACCAACACCTGAACCAGAACCAGAACCAACATCTGAACCAACACCTGAACCAACATCTGAACTAGAACCACTGACACCTGGACAGGATTCAGAACCAACACCTGAACCAGAACCAGAACCAACATCTGAACCAGAACCAACACCTGAACCAACATCTGAACCAGAACCATCAACATCTGGACAGGATTTAGAACCAACACCTGAACCACCAGAACCTGGACCAGAACCATCAACATCTGGACAGGATTCAGAACTAACATCTGAACCAGAACCAACATCTGAACCAGAACCAACATCTGAACCAACACCTGAACCAACATCTGAACTAGAACCACTGACACCTGGACAGGATTCAGAACCAACACCTGAACCAGAACCAGAACAAACATCTGAACCAGAACCAACACCTGAACCAACATCTGAACCAGAACCATCAACATCTGGACAGGATTTAGAACCAACACCTGAACCACCAGAACCTGGACCAGAACCATCAACATCTGGACAGGATTCAGAACCAACACCTGAACCACCAGAAGCTGGACCAGAACCATCAACATCTGGACAGGATTCAGAACCAACACCTGAACCACCAGAAGCTGGACCAGAATCACCAACATCTTTGCAAGTTCCAAAGCCACCACCTCAGTCTGAAACCACACTTGCAACCGGACCTCAAACAGAACCACCAACAGAACACAGGCCTCACCTGATAAACCCAGCAGACTCCATGCCTCCTGTAGTCATTGAGTTCCACCCTGTGGTCCTCCCTAACATCCCCTCATCAAAGATAGTGCACAAGCCAGAACCCCAGTGGAGAAGGCGCCATTGTTATCGAGGATAACTTGAGTAAGAAACATGTCACCAATGTGAAAAATGTCTTTTAAAATTATTCAACAGAAACCTGCAGAATTGTTTTATTCTGAAATAATAAATAAATGATAAGACAGAACCTTCCTCTGTTATTCACAAGTTGTGCACATCAGGAATGTGTTCAAAGAGAAATATATCAAAATCTTCAGGTTGTAACTACAAACATTCATCTGTTCTTCTCAAACATAAATCTAATATTATAATTTAGCTGAGGTCCATGCCCAATAATAATAATAATAATAATAATAATAATAATAATAATAATAATAATAATGTCATCATCTTTTTGTTGTATCACAGAGAAAATTCCCGTGCAGTGTCACCAAGCTGTTCACTTAGTTTCAGTGTGGCTTATAGACCTTTTTTTTCAAAAAAGTATAAAATAAACCAATGATGATATATGAAACCATGTCATGTGACTTGAATATACTGTGAGGACCCAACTGACTTTGAGAAGAGTTCATTTTTGACTTTTGAGCTAAAAGTTATCTATGGAGAGTTCAGGAGCAAAACAGAGTTGCTTTGCTTTATCTCAAATGTTTTAAAGTTGGAGCTTAATTCTGATAATTGCAATTAAAATTTTGAATTGTACAGGAATATAAATATCTATAAAATATAGAAACTCAGAATTACGTCTTAAATATCAAACTTGAATACTGATCACTGTTGTGGAGAAGTTGTTGAAGCCAAAGGTCAGTGGTGAGGTCAGGAAGAAAGAAAGTGTTCAGGAGCCTCTGATGTCTTATGCTGTATTATTTATTGACACTTGGCCAAGGAGAATTAGAGACATTCTCATAAAGCATCAGAAGTGCCTGAGTCGGTCTCACATTCTGCCCAACTCATGCTGGTGGACAGACTTTAAACCCCAAGATAACATCACAAACACTATACGCCCAGAATTAGGTAGAAGAGAATGCTTTTACCAAGGATGGTGTCTTCATCAACATGATTAAGTCTGGAGACACAGATGTCTGTTTACACAGATTGGAATGTCAGTGGCAAGCTGTCTATTATGTCTAAGCATGCAGCACCAGAGACCTTCGACCCTGGCCACAACAGTGTTTTTTTATTTTTTGGCCTTTTATTGATAGTACAGCTGAAGATAGACAGGAAGCAGGGGGCAGAGAGAGGGGGAGAGACACGCAGTAAATGGCGTCCGATGCGGGAGTCGAACCGGGGCCAGCTGCAGCGAGGACTGTAGCCTCTACACATGGGGCGGCTGCTTAACCCACCGACCGCCCCCACAACAGTGTTGAGATAGGATGACACCTGCTACTGCCAGCCAAAGACAAACAGCTAATACTGCTGAGGACCTCAAGGCCCACATGTGACTTCATGTAACCTTGTATAATGTCTATGTGTTTGTGCTTTTATTATATTCCATTTAAAAGTATGTATGTGTCACTCAGAACACTACAAGAATAGAAAATTCCATAACAATCACTTCACAGGATTTCAAAATCAGGACTTTAAATACTTTATCGCCTTATTGTCTTCCATGCTGCACAGATGCAGTGTGGTTGCAAGTGTGTGTGTGTGTGTGTGTGTGTGTGTGTGTTGAGGCCTGTCATTTTACAAAAAAAGTGGCTGTGTTCCATTTTGTTGAAAGCTGTAAATCAACTGAGGTGTGTGAACTTGAAACAAAAGCATATATCTGGAAGCTATGCCCATAGCAGGGATTCCAAACCTGTGGGTCGAGACCCATAAAAGGCCCTCTTGAAAATTCTGAGGGACCCACCAAACATTCACAATATCAGACATGTTTCTGCCACACAAAATTATGATTTTTTTCTGACTGATGGGGCCTCATTGCCTCATTAGAAGGAGTTCCAGGTGTTGCTGATCTAGAACTGACTCAACAATAGAAACTGTTTGTGGGTTCCAGCTCCATCATGTGGCAATACTTTTGTGGTAATTTAATGAACTTAAATTTGTTTGTTCTCTATGCTCCACTAAATCACAAACCTGAACTTAAAGTGTAAATTCTAAATTATAACAGACACAGGTCAAACCAATGAAATATTACAGCTTTAGAGGTGTTCATGTGGATGTGACTGTTGGACAGAGCTTGGCTATCTGTTTCTATCTGTTTACAGTCTTTGTGCTAAGCTAAGCTAACTGGCCGTTGGTATCAATCTACCGTCTAACTCTGTTTGAAAATCTTTTGAAATAATATTGGTAAAATGTAGCCTGCTATCAATTTGTTTGGATTTACATTCCATTAAATCAGCTTATGACAGAGAAAATGCATGTTGTGTCTGACTCAGCAGTGTATTTAACAGACCATATCTCCATTATTTCAAGCATATTTCTTAACACTGTGTTAGTCATCCTTTGGTGGAGTCTGGACCAGGCACAAATAGTGTAAAATGTACCATGTAAGTACAAATTTACACATGAACTGTACTGAAGAACTCTTGACATCATTCTACTTAGTATTTTAATTGTGCTACTTCATTTCAGGCACAGTTTACTTCACTACGTTCACTTGATAATCTGAGAAGTTACCTTTAACGTTCACATTTAGAATACAGAATATAAGTGACAAAGAAGTGATAGTGTATGATCAGATCCAGATCAGATCAAGTTGTTTGCCGTGGATTGGATGAGTCGAAGGTATTCTCACAGCTTTTCTGGAGTCCCAGCATGTGACCCGCCCAGTCCTCCACGCTGGTTGCCGCCCGGTTGTTTGATGATGCCAACACAAGGAAAAACCCGAACTTCCTTGTACCGGCTCATAGAAGAGACCGAGGCTGTCCGTGCGCGCACTCATCAGCTGTGACGGACTCTAGACACGTTTAACGGCTGCACGGAGGTCAGTCAGGTGAGTTTGCTTCTCTTGTTCAGTCTGAAGCCAGGAGCGAAATTCTGGTCTGTTCTGTTGAAGAAGCTCCAGTTTGGAAAAGATCCAACAAAGCTAGACAGAGTGCGTTCACACGGTTTACTGCTGCCTGTCAAAGGAGAGAAGCCGGAGTTTATAGAGGCGAATATGAAGGGGTCAGGAGGAGTCGAATAATCGATTATCTATCTTCAGCTGATTTGGTCATTTATGAATAGTTTCAGTCGTTAAAAAATGTGCCATGGAACATTTTCTTTTCTTTATGAAATACCATTATGATCTGTGATGGTATTTTAAAATAATTTTCTGCCAATTTATAAACTCATGAATCAATTTACAGTCATTAAGAATGACTAAAGTTACATATATAGTGGTTATATATAACAACAACAACAACAACAACAACAATAACTAGAAAATTCCCGCGGAAATTTTGAAAGTGCTGAGTGGGCTGTTACCGGGGTTTTGTACTGAAAAAGCACATCTCAAATAGTAATATTTAACATGTTTATTAACGCGCTAGCTACTAATTCTAGTATCAGCTGCAAATGTTAGCAAATGTCATGTCTTTTATACAATGAGCAGCTAGCATGTTAGCGCTAGCTGCTCATGTGCAGAAGGGTTGTGTGAGGTCAATATATTAGTAATGTCCTAAATGAGCTGAATCTAGTGATATAACTTTTATTTCTGCAGTACAAAATTTGTGGAAGTTGTTAGGAGTGTTTGTGTGTGTGTATGTGGTGTGTTTGTCTTGTCTGTCTCTGTGTGTGTGCTTGTCTGTGTCGGTCTATGTGTCTGTGTTACTGTCTGTCAGTTAATGGCTAGCGCTAACGCTGAAACCACTAACCACTAATGCTGAAACCACTAATTTTAGCATTAGCCACTCATGTTAGCAATTAGCATGATGCACTAGCCACTAATTTTACCCTATGCTGCTAATGTTAGCAATAAGCATACTTTTTAGCCACTAAAAATAAAATACATGATAATGCTAACATGCTAATGCTAACATGCTGATGCTAACATGCTAACTCCTGACATGCTACTGCTACCACTAATGCTACCACAAATCTTTAGCCACTAAAAATTAGCATTAGCTGCTAATGTTAGCAAGTAGCATGATGCGCTAGACTTTCCTGAAAATGAATAATAAAAATAAAAAAACTGCCATGAAACACGCAGGAGAACAATAGTTGCCTCGTGCCTTCGGCTCCCATAGCTAGCAAGCTATGGGAGTAGTTGCCTCGTATCGAAGGCACTCGGCACTAATAATAATAATAATAATGATAATCTGCTTTAGGACCAAATAAAAAGTGAATAAAATAGAAAGATGAAGAAAAATAAATGTTCATTAGAAAATATTAAAGTAGGTCTGAGAGAGTCTACAAAAGAAACCAACCGATAATCATTTCCTATTTTATATATACATTTTCATATTTTCATATATCAGAAAAACATGAGAAATAAATTCTTGTTATTATCTGTTATTATCTATTATCATTTGAAAGTTTGAGTTCAAATTCTGCCAAACATTCAGTTTACTATGATGGACGAGAAGAAAGGAAAAGCTGAAAGAGAGAATGTTGATGAATGTTCCAGAGCGGTCACAGCAGCACTTCTAATCTTATGTTAATGTCTCCAAACAGGTGGAACATGATTGGGAGGCAGCGAGTGAGATGAGATGAATGCTGAAGTCACACTCTTCCCACTTATTCACCCGTGGAGTCAGATCCCCAGCACAGCCTGTCTGAACCTCACACACTCTAACACTTCTGGATGGATCCTTCCTTCACTTCTCCCAGCTCCGAAGTCTTGCTGTACCTCCCGTGAGCGCATGTATCCCAGTGAACCCGACCCACAGAGCCTGGAAGCCCAGTTGGACTTCTTCCATAAGCTGGGGTACTCCACAGCTCAGGTTCAGGCTGTTCAGCGGAAGTTCGGTCCCAACATGGACACAGATAAAGTTCTAGGGGAGCTGGTTAGGATCAGGGCCAGTCAGGAGGAGGTCAAGCAGGGGCCGGTGACCACAATGTCTGTGCTGGTGCCCAGAGGAGACGTCCAGGCTGCGGGCCCCATGCTGCTGCTGCCTTTTACTGAAGCATCCCCTCAGAGCAAAGAGGAGAGCAGTGAGGACAAAGACGCTCTCAGACCTGTTGTTATAGATGGAAGCAATGTGGCCATGAGGTGAGAAAGTACAGCTGAAATGACTGATCAGTCCACCAACATCAAATCAGTCATTAATTGAAGTAATATTTTTGAAATGTCACTATTGTATATCATTTAGAGCTGCAGTAATCAGTTTATTGATCGATCAGTCGATCAGCAGATTAATTGTTAATGAAAGTAATCTTTTGTTGCAGCATTAAAACCTGTCTGCTGCTGTGATGTCGTCCCCACCTGTGTGTAAAGCTCTCTAGTCTTTTTGTTTAGTTAGGGAAAGCTCTTAAATATTTGTTTTCATTTATTTGCATCTCACAGTTACAGTTATTACCATAATCTGTCCCACAGCAGCTACATGAACCATTATTATCTTAGAATAGAAGAGATAGAAGAGCTAAGTCTCTTTACTCTTTAAAGTACCATCAAACCAAACATGATAAAGTGATATCGATACATATTTATTGGTGATCAGGAGAGCTTCCAGTGTAACACACTCAGATCAATCGAGAAAATTGTATTTTTTTAAATTATGCGTGAAGATCACGTTTACTATAATTATCGTTTAGTGTGTTAGCATGCTAACATGATCATAAAACAAAGTAATGCTGATGACTAAAGTGATTCCAGTCAGACTGAGGGGAACATAAATGTCTATTTTCATAAAAGCATAAATGTCAACCTCACACTGCCTCCAGAGAGAAAGTCAGCTTTTAAACAGACCTTAAATGTCACTTAAACGCTTCAGGAATTTCTCTACATACATACATTTTCTGTGTATTTTCACTGAGCATGTCCTGGGGGATCGTTCACACCACTTTTGCATATTCAGCTTATCCTTCCTGTGATTGACAGATGGGAGCATGTGCACTATGGCCTCTCCATTAAAACACTAAATGAATAAATGTTAATGTCTATTATCATATCGTAGGTTATCATAGAGTTCTTCTCATCTTTTCACGACCACTTAACGCACCCACAGTTTGACAAACAGAGAGAAAAGGTGAGACAATGAGATGACAAAAAGTACAGTGTGCAAACGGTGTGTGTGTGTGTGTGTGTGTGTGCAGAGTAGACACACCCCTCTGTCCCCGTACCTTTCCCAGCCAGATACGCTTGTTCTGACATGTCTGACACAGGCAACTTGAGTATGCAAATCAAAGCACATACGTATATGAGTGCCTTCCTATTTCCTTGTAGGCCGGTCCTTCTTATAGAGAAAGATCTCATTTTGACAGAAACAGGCTTGACAACATTTTACACTTTGGCTCTGTCAAACATTCAGCTCTCTGTGTTCTGCTGTTTGTTTTGGCTTTTTAGACACATCCGAAAAGCCCCAGAGCCCTGCAAATGCTGACAACCGTCATATTTTCACATGATAATGAAACTGCTGTGAAGCTAAGCTGACAGCCTAGTTTAAATCACAAATACCGTATCATATCAATCAGTATATTGTGAGTTTCCAATGTAATTAAAAAAAAGATCAATAATAAGCAAAAAAAACTCTTTCATGGGGGTGTCGGTTAGCTCAGTTAGTAGAGCAGCTGTCCCATGTGCAAAGGCTCAGTCCTTGCCACAGTGGCCCCTTGCTGCATGTCATTCCCCATCTCTCTCCACATTCCTGTCACTCTTCAGCTGTCTCTGTCAACAGGACAAAAAAAAAAAAACCTTTTCATGTTTCACATTTATTAGTTGTTTCACTAATTCTGCTTTTTATTGTGAAATAATGGACAGGCCTAAAAAAATCCTCTGTGATGGGCAACATCCTGCTCATAAACATATGAAACCTGGGGTGGGCCCGGGCCAGGAATACATGCTCATTTTGGGAAATACGCCAAGCCAACAAGTTTTTGCCCCATAACCTCCGTTTTTGATTCAACAGATTCAACAAAATGTGAATTAGTGAGCTTTAAAGGAAATGTTAGCTTGGAACCAGGTGACAGGTGTGACTGTTTCTCACTTTCCCTGGTTCTGTTCATTCATTCAGTCATGGGAACAAGGAAGTTTTCTCTTGTCTGGGAATCCAGTTGGCTGTGAACTTCTTCCTGGATAGAGGCCACAATGAAATCACCGTGTTTGTTCCCTCATGGAGGAAGGAGCAGCCTAGACCAGATGTCCCTATCACAGGTAAGAAGATGGGAATTTTTGGGGTTTTGAACATTTTCTACTTCCTGCTTTGCCTGGATCACACACACTGTCTTATTGTTAATTGAAACCAAGGTGTGGTGGGATTGCTGTGAGGTCTTATTACTGTGATTAGAGAGCAGATGTGCCTTTTTATATTGTTAGAAATTAGGACTGAAATCATTTGTTGATTGGTTGACAGAGATAAAGCTGAACAGGCTACAGCTGCTCAGCCTTCTGCATTTCTTTTTTATGACTGTAAACAAATTATCTTTGTGTCTGCTTAGATTTTAATAAATCAACTTGTTCTGGGAAGTTAAATGTATTTCATTTATGTTAAATATCATAATTTTACATAAACAAAATGCAGAAATGTCACTCACTATAATGACCTCATATTTTACAGACTAATAGATTTAAAATGTTTCTTGGTTCACATATTGACAGCCAGATTAGAGAATAGAAAGAACCAGACATGCTTTGCTGAACTGCTGATTCTCAAAGTGAGCTGTATTTTTCAAAATGGGGAATACCCCATGTAGGTTTTTCTTTCCAAATGACAGTAAAGGAGCTTTCTGTATCTGTAATCTATGTAGCTATATCTCAAAAGATAAAAATGCAGGGTTTTTCCAATTCTCTGATGCCAGAAGATAACCATGTCGATGTCTGTAACAACCTTTTGTTGGCCTACATTTGAAAGCGTCTGATGACACCGTGCTGCTTATTTGCTTTATGCAGATGAACTGATTGCTCACACTGATAAATAGTTTTATTACACAATGTACTTTTGGGTTTCTTAGTTTATATTTAACCAGGTTAAGATGTGTGACCCAAATCAAAATGCATCAGTTAAGACTGTGGACGTGCCTTTAAAGGTAATTGTATGTTGATTAAAGCATGTGTAATCCATACTTTATGATAACATCGTGGCAATATGAAAAGACCTTCATAGACAGTTTAAGTCAATTGTTTGGCTGTCCAGTCCACAACAGACACAAAGATAGCTGTTGAAAATAGTGATGTATTTTTCCCAGGAACAAAGCACTTCCATAGGTGATATATCAATGTTGTGTTCACGCCTGTTTCTGGCCCCCAAGTGGGGAAAAAAAAATAAATCAGTAGCTGCAGGTTTAACAGTTGTCCAGTGTGACTTTCTGTCTGGTTTACAGATCAGCACATTCTGACAGACCTGGAGAGGAAGAAGATTCTGGTGTTCACACCATCACGTCGTTTTGCAGGAAAACGGGTGGTCTGTAATGACGACCGCTTCATTGTCAAGCTGGCCTACGAGTGTGATGGCATCATTGTATCCAACGACATGTACCGGGACCTTCAGGGAGAGAAGCCAAAGTGGAAGCGCTTCATCGAGGAGAGGCTGCTTATGTACTCCTTTGTTAATAACAAGTGAGTTTTGTGAGTTTCCTTCCTAAAACGTAGTTCAGGTGGATAATGAAGTAGTATATCACCATGAAGCTGTAAAGTTCTATATTTAGACTAATGTTTGAATTCCATCCTGATGCAGGTTTATGCCTCCTGATGATCCGCTTGGTCGCCATGGACCAACTCTGGAAAACTTCCTGCGGAGATTTCCAAAGACTCAGAAAAAACAGCCATGCCCTTATGGTGAGAGAACTTCTAGACATGCCTGGTATTGTTCTAAATGAGATGATACACAAATGCGCTCTGTGATCTATTTTTTTAACCATACATGCACTGTGGCTCTATAGCTGACAACATCCAATACTTTGGACCAAATTCCTAAAAAAAACCCTTCAGCTGTAGACGTAGTTTATGTTTACCCTTAATTAGCAAATGTTGGCATGCAAACATGCTAAACTGACATAGCAAACATTATCTGCTAAACATTATCACAGAGTTGTTAGCATGGCTATAGACTTTTCATCTTGCTAAAACAGCAACATAGTTAGCAGAGTTGATGGGAATAAACAGGAATGAAATGGATAAATCATGCCAAACTATGCTTTAAAATGAAGAAAACTAAAGCTAAAACTTTGCATGGAAAATGTCAAGCTGCAGTTTTGACTTGTTTATCTTCATTTGTATCATTTAATTACAGATTACAGACATTTGTGTAATATATGACATATGATGGTAAAAAGCAAAAAATGAAAATATTAGCATTGGCACTGAGAGTTGAGCACTGGCATGTAGTTTAAAATATTGCTGTGCTGGCCTCATAGAGCCATCAGAGTATTTGTAGGTGTTTATCAGCTAAAATCTTTGTTTTGTTCTTTCAGGAAAGAAATGTACGTATGGAATCAAGTGTAAATTTAACCACCCCGAGCGGGCCAAACAGTCCAATCGTTTGGTTGCAGATGAGCTTCGGGAGAATGCTAAGCACCCTTCCATGGCTCAGAAACAATCTTCAGCTTGCTCTAGTCCTGTGCCTGGACAAAGCCTCTCGTTGGTGGAGGATATGGCAAAGAAACTAACACTGGGACATGACAGTGGCTCCTTAAAGAAAGAACATAAAAACGAACATGTAGCTCAGGTGAAGGCAAGTCACCGCTCTAGCAAGAAGGCCACATCTCGAAAGGAGAAGAGCACCCAAAATGTGACGTCTGACCATGGTTCAATACGGCGTAGTGGCTCTCAGGAGCAGCTGGACTCTGGTTTAGGCTCCATAGACAGTCAACCAATGGATTCTCCTTGGAGTGATCACCAGTATGGGGTGACATATGGAAGTTCTCAGCATAGCCACAATGTAAGACAGCAGTACAGCTCTCAGAGAAATGCACCGTGCAGCTGCTGCTCACATGGCCCTTCCACTCAGGGGACCGCATCAGCTTTCCAGCACCACAACCAGCATTATAACCTCGGGCCCGCCAGCAGCTACAGCTCTGATATGATTCCCTACAGCTCTCCACATTACCCCAGTTATGGTGCATATCCAGTCAGTGTGCCTGCATACAGTCTGCCGACAGATTTCCAGCACAGCAGAGTCCAGGGTCACCCACAGCAGCAGTACTGGTCTGATCCATTTGGGGCTCATCCTCTACCAGTCCGCAGCCTGCCAGGGGAGCGCTCACACTGGAAGCCTCCTCAGGGGACACAACAGAGTCTGAGCGGGGGGGAGGAAAGAGAAGTTGTCCGAAAGAAGCTCCTTGCTATCTTCAGTGCCCAGTTGGTGGACACGGCCATGGACATGTTTCCTCAGCTGATGGATCCACAGATGCTTGTTGCTGAGATCCTCATGCTGCAGAGTCAAAACAGGTCTCTGAGATGAGATCAAATCCAGAGGCGGTCTGAATCCACATCTGTCAGTGGAAAGATTGAAAAGAAGCCAAAATAAACATGAGTTTGTGTATTCTTGTACTGTGGTATCCACCTAGCTATAAACTGTATTTGAATGTGTTCGAACATTGTTAAATTCCAAGGTTGCCTCAGTGTTCTCAGTGATGAGAAGTACAGTGAATATAAAAATGAAATTAAAGGTTTTTGTGTCATATTGGCACTGTGCACCCTTTTTACAGTCAACTGTTGTATCAGGTTGGCGATGATTAACAAGAACCAACCCTGCAATATTTATAGTGTCATGTTGAAATTATATGTTGAGTAATTGTGATGCACACTTACAGCAATACATAATAGGCATATGTAATAATTTATCTCAAAGAAAAAGAGATGTGAAAAAAAAAATATAAAACTGGCTTTATAATGCTTTATATTTCCAGTTTTGTTCATTTAATGTGTTTTTGCATTTGTTATTGTCATACTTTGTCCATATTGTGATGAGAACATGAGAAGTTTGATGTTTTAAAACCGTTCAACTTGGGACCAGACCCATGACCACACCCATGATGAAAACATTACTGTCTGCAGAGCTTTAACGGAGCATTTAACACAAAATGCTTGTCAATGTTAAATTTATAGTCAAATTTATGGTTTTTACATGAGACTAAACTGACAGACTCTCGACTGAGAATGACAAACCTGGATGATTTTTATTTAATAGTTGAGAATGTCGCTGTTAATAAATAAAAATAAAAATTTAATATATAATTACGTGTCATGGTGATTGATGACATACTCAAATGACATACACAAAATTGCATAGCTTGTGGAAGCTGTGCAATTTTTTGACACACTGTGAGAGTCCGCATTGTTGAACTGCCATGTTTCTACAGTAGAAACATGGTGAGGTTCTTCCATTATAAACCAGCTACTGACAGTTTCTCAGGCTCTTTTAAAATAGTTTTAATTAACCCACGGTTACCACATACTGTGTTTGCAAAAGATTATAATGAGCATAGTGTTCAGTGATTGCTTCATATATGGTTAGACATGTCATGGGACACAACAAAGACAACAAGCTTCTGGGGAAAACTATAACAGTGAGATTCATGACTCATTT
Source organism: Nibea coibor (assembly GCA_023373845.1). NCBI lineage: Eukaryota > Metazoa > Chordata > Actinopteri > Sciaenidae > Nibea > Nibea coibor. The sequence goes on along the minus strand of CM041735.1, from coordinate 474,029 downwards.
ACGGAAACAGTTTTCCATTGATGTGCTCTTGCTGTACTTTCCCAGCTTATGCAGCAAACTGATATAGATTAAATACATAATAACATACTCAAATACATGACACATACATGCATGGCACACACACATACCCAAGTGAAGATGTGGAACAAGGAAATTGTATATTGGGAATTGTGAGATAAAATAAATCTTTCCTGATAGTTCAGTGTAAAACACATAAAGCAATAAACAACATTTGTTTAATTAATGAGAATATAGCAGGAGAGGTCCATGTAAACATGCACTTTTAGCATGTTAATCAAACAATTATGAATGCATATAAACCTGTGTAAAGATGTAGGTAATGTATGACAATGTCATGTGAGGAGAAGAAGTTTGGGCTGTTTTAGGTAGTTAGCACTCGCAAAGCTTCTTTCTAATATGTAAAAATGAACACTCATGTTCTGTGGTACGCCTTTTTTTGTTTTGACAGGCAAGCCTACCAAGGAAACAACATAATTATTTCACAGTCAGGTCAGGTCAGGTAGAGCATGAAAGCAAACAGAACAGCCTATTAACCTAACAAGCATCCATCACTCATAGATGAGGAAAAATGTTAGTGACAGCAGAGATGTCTAGTTTCGGATAAAGAAACCTACAAACTGACAAACTTAGCTGACACACCTTATAGGTGTTTTTCTTCTTCTGCAGGTAATCTGTCAAGACAAAAGTTTAGTGGTTGGTAGTGGGAGGGGAGAAGGCCTGACCCACAGCTGGTGCTTGTTTTCACTTATGTGTTGTTCAGAGCAACAAAATCATCATCTGTGCCTTGTTATGTAATTCAAGATTAGGAATAATATAGCCTAAGATGCACCTTTATATGGCCCTTTGTTTGATATAATTACAAACCTGATTCCCCCAAAAGTTGGGACATTGTGTAAAAACTGGAGAATGAAGGAGAATGCAATCATTTTCAACATTGAATTTGATGAACTTTATTGGGTTTTTTTTTGGTAAACTCATTTGAATTTGATACCTGCAACACATTTCTCTAGGTTCAGAAAGGACCATGTTTACCTCTGAGTTACACCACTACTGATGTAGAACCTACGCATCATGCCATAGGAGGACACAACTTCCACGATTCTACAATTTTTCCACATTTTGCATAAAATGTGCACTCATCCATTTCAGATGAGCTCTGGTCCAGATGTGTCTGGGCGTTGTTGATATCTGTCTTTCTCTTTGCATGATCAAGTCTGAACTGCTGAAATGCAGCAATGAACTGTGTTTACCAACAGCTGTTTTCTGATGATATGAATGATAGTATAGATTGTAGATAGTGAAATCCATAAATTCATCTGAACTGTGATAAATGATGATTTTTGGACTATTTGCAGTTTTTCATAAATTGGTGAACCTCGCTCCATCATTGACATGAACTATTGAGCCTTTTGAGGACGCCTCTTTCATGATTCTATTTAAGTTACTCTTGAACCAGTTTACCTGTGGAAGGATCCACACAGGTATTATTTTACAACTATCATCAGGTATCATTACACAACTTTTACTTTACCTTTTTTGGAATGTGTGTATATGTGTGAAATATATGTGTGTATATATTTGAGTATATATTGAGAGATTATTTAAAAAAGCCAATACATTTGATTAGTTTGAAGGTTAACATAGATCTTATTGTAGTAACCAAGTACATGCAATAAAGCTCAATACTTAAGTACAGATTTATTGAGAATGAATCTCTTTGCATGGACCACAACAACAACTCATGGACAGATTTAAAATATGAACTTCTCCTGTAACTAAAACTGCTGTTGTAATGCTATTGTAAATAAACTCTGCTCTCAGAAGTCATCCCCTGCTGACAGTCATCACATGTATCAACATGTATGTAACAGCTATCATTTCAAATATCTAAATCTAAATAATATCAAGTGTCCATGCAGGATAGTGTCTATCTACATCCACAAATGAAAAAAAAAACACCTGTGCAGGTGGAGACCTGACATGACAACAACACTGTGAAAGTGAAAGATTCTGATTTCACTGGAAAATATGGCAGGAGAAAACGGAAAACATGTTGGATTAGATCGGATCTTGAGTCTGTTGTGAAAATAGATGCATTCTCGCTGTTTGTAAAGGTCCAGTGTGTGTGAGTGTGTGTTACATTTAGGAGGATCTATTAACAGAAATGGAATATAATATTCTATGTTTTTATAAGTGTACTGAAAATAAAAATCATTGTGTTTGTTAGCCTTTATAACTGCAGAAGTAGTGGATCCTGCAGTCCACCGTGTTTCTACAGCAGCCCATAACTCATCACTTTCTCTTACATGCTAGGAAGAACAGGGTAAGGCTAAGGCTGTTCAGCTGATCACATTGATTAGGCTACACTAATGGATTCTGCTACTAACATCACACATAGAAAAATCTGTTTTCATCAGTATGAGTGACGTGTTAATAGTTAGAAGATAGATAGAAACAAATAATGTGTAACACTGATCATGTAGGTGAAAAAGCTGACACACACAAAGCAGAAAAAAAGAGTCCAAAGCTTCCAGTCATATGGGCTGGACTGACATACTTTGGCTGGATGCACTGTTCTATTCACACATCTGTAAAATGCCTTCTTGAAGCATGACTCATACCTGCACCTTCACATAATATGCAAATACTGAGGTTGGTATACCTGAAAGGATACACTCCACTGCAAGTGCACACAAGTTAAGACAGGATGTTCCGTCTGCTGTTCCTAGATTTCAGCCATGCAGCCATACAAGTAAAAGCCCCACATTTAAAATCTTACTTAGGTGAAAGTACATGAGTATTAGCATCTGTATATCCTCAGAGTACCTGAAGTACTCACTGCAGAACGGCGCATTTCACAATCATATACATGACATTACTGCATAATAATTTTGGATTAATTCATGTGTACACGTGTTCAGTGTTGCAGCCGTTAAAGGTGGAGTTAATTTGGCTTACTTTACACCGTGCAAGGCAGCCCAGTCCACTAGAATACATCAGGACTTATACTGCAGTTTAAATGAATAATAAGAATCTGCAAGGTACAATCTAGTGAAGTGAATGTTGTAGAGTAAAAACAATGAATCAAATGGATACACTCAAGTAAAGATCAAGCACCTCTACATTGTACTTGAGTAAATATACTTTACATTGCACCACAGAGTCTCATGAGTGTCAGCGAAAGGGTGACACAGATGTGTCACATTCTATTTACACATCATGTGTTAGACTCTTGGTTTGATGAAACATTTCCCCCTTCCCGTAAAGCCTCAGCAGTGCCTCAACATGAAAAGGAAACGTTAAGGGGTCAAAGCCTACATTCTATTCAACCACTTGAACAACTCAGATAAGACATCAGCTACTTTATCTGCTTCACAGCCTTATGTGAAAACTTTTTTTAATGCAGCTTCCTGTTTCCTGTAACTTCATACAGTACAGTTTTTTGTTTATGTTAGTATTTGCTTTGTATGGTGTCATGAGATAGCTCTATGATTTGACACTCGACCATGTTGCTCACAGGAAATGTCTGCTTTGCTCCACACGTATGATAATGACTCCTCCTGCTGGATTCAGGTATAAATGCGATCATGTGTGCATGCACTGTGGGTTCGGTTACAGTAAAGTACAGTGTGAATTTATCTGTAAAATATAAAATATAAAGACATTCCTCCTTTATGCACATGAAGTAGAAGAGTTTTCTCAGACTTCAGACTTTTCTCAATTTTTTCAGCAGCAAAGTCATGCATGAATCACCTGTTATCTGTCTGTTATCTTTGCTTTGATTCACTGCGAGACGGAGTCACTTGGAGACAGAGTCACTGTGAGACAGAGTCACTGCAGAGTTACTGTGAGACAGAGTCACTGTGAGACAGAGTCACTGCAGAGTTACTGTGAGACAGAGTCACTGTGAGACAGTCACTGCAGAGTTACTGTGAGACAGAGTCACTGCAGAGTTACTGTGAGACAGAGTCACTGTGAGACAGTCACTGCAGAGTCACTGGGAGACAGTCACTGCAGAGTTACTGTGAGACAGAGTCACTGCAGAGTTACTGTGAGACAGAGTCACTGTGAGACAGTCACTGCAGAGTCACTGGGAGACAGTCACTGCAGAGTTACTGTGAGACAGAGTCACTGCAGAATCACTGGGCAAACTTGTGTTATTATTTTATTTTAAGTTTATGCAAGTATCTTTATTCCTTACTACAGGCAGCTTTATGGATACAATGTTATGCATTGGTTATGGCTTTCATCATGTTCAGTGACCTTCACATGTTTTGTCACTATAAAATGTTTTATCAGATATGTTTTATAAGTAGGCCATCATACAAATGTAGTACCCCCAGTAGCATTTAGATAATACAGCCCAGTAGTATTTAGACAATAAGGCTAACACAATTTGATTTTTGTTCAGATATTAAAATGGTGAGAGCACAAACTTAAATCAAATTTTATTTGTATAACCCAAAGTTACAAAACACATTTTGCCTCAGAGGGCTTTACAATCCGTACAGGGAGTAACAGACAAAAGTGACACAAAAAACCCTTTATACCAACCTTTAGCTCAAGAGACACTATACACTGTAAAAACAAGATAAACAGTAAATACAAGTTTTTTTTTCCACCAAAAGCAACACTGTTTGCCATCAAATATTACAGTGTTTTACTGTAGCAGATGGTTACCAGAATATTAGCGTAATAAATTTGGTAGACATTTTCTGATGACATTAGAAATCGTCAAGTTTTGCCAAATATATGAAATAACAGTACCATATGAAGGATAAAAAACAAAGGTTTTGCCATGAAATGTGTACTACTTTGGTCCATAATACAGACTTCGGCCGGAGGGTTTACTATTCCAGATATTTACTTCACTCATTCATATTCATATTCATTTACTTTACTTGTTGAACTCCAGAGGTTCAAAGCAGGGAGAGGCTCTCATGGGTTCGCCCATCGTGCTTCCCCGTTACATTACATTAATGTAACATTCATTTTTTGTCCTGTCACATGAATACACTACCCGGAAGTCAAATGAAGCCTGCACACGATGCGCAGTCGCAGTTTGAGTCGATGTCACGACGTTGTTTTGTTGTCTTAAGCCAGTTACTGTAGCTCGTGCTCTCTGTCGTCTGTAAGAACTACAGATCCATGTTGCAGTGATGTAGCACACGGACGGAGGACTTTACCCTGCTGACTGCTGACGTCAGCTCATGTTCCTCTCCTCTGTCGGCGTGTGAAGCTACTTTAGCTCCGTTTGTCACCCAGCTAGCTAACAACAAGCTAGCTAGCCGTACACTAGCAGACAGCTAGCGATGAGCTGCTGTGTGTGGTGTCTGTATCGTCTCGGCTAGCTAAAGCAGCTAGCACAGCTGCCGGCCGGCTAACCTACATATCTGCGCAGTACGAAGCAGAGAAGCCTCCGCATCCACCTCCTTATGCTGTTCGTGTCCTCGTTGTCCAGCTAAGATGTGGCAAAGTGTCGGGCTCACACTGCTGGTCATTGTGGCCACACTGGTCTGCGCGCTGCTCTTCATGCTGTTCGGTGAGTTTGGAAAAATAAGCTCAATAAGTTCCTTACATAACCCGGAGCCATTTTACAGCTGCTCCAGCTTCATCGTCACGTCATCGAACGGGAGAACAGTCGGGTCACATGATTCGATTGTTAGCTAATAAGAAGTGAGAAGCTAATAAAGTGGCTGTAAAATAATGACCTTTGACCCACAGAGACGTCCCTGTTTCCCGCTAAATGTTCTCCTATTTCTTTAAAATGGCCTCAGTAGCAGGTCAGAGTGTATTGGATGTCTTTTACAGGCAAGTTTGGATTTCAGAGAAGTTTCTATATTTATCCCGCTCAGAGGAGCAGGCTGACAGACTGCAGGTGTATGTCCACTCAGAGTCTCTCTATCTTATCATTGACATGGACACTCCTGGTCCAGGTGGTCAGATGTTAGTAGAGCAGCGAAAGATAGAAAATATGAATGTTTGGCCCAAGTCTCTACCTCTGATGTCAAACCATTTTTGCAACATTCAGTTCAAGTCCTGAGCAGCTGACAGAGAGATACTCTGCAGTCTATGAACAGTTTAGTTCATCTGGATGAAAAAAGGCAGATTTAAAGCCCTTGTGTCTTATTCATGTAGCCATATTATATTATATTTCATGTCTTCTTGCTCATGTTTTATAATGCAGTGTTTCTCAAAGGTTTGACACCTGTTACCCCTTCAGAAAATCTTCCCCTGGTACCATCAGGACACTTAAAAACACAGCAGTGTAGGCTGGTGCGGTTCAGCTGTGGACAGTTCACACAGAGGGCAGCTTTATTTCTGATAAGAAGATTATTTACTGTCAACTGCAGCCTGTAACTAATCATGGGTGGAGGTGCCTGCTGCATCACTACAGCAGGCACATATTGAGAGATTGAAGGATTTTTAAATGATCCGGTGGACTTTTCAAAGATTTGTTTTCAGAAAAACTCATGCTGACCTCTTGTTTTAAGAGCGCCTTCATCATGCCTGTAAATATCTATGTCCTCTGCTTCTCAGGATGGTATGTAGTGTGGCAGCTCTTCCTGTCCAAGTTCAAGTTCCTGCGTGAACTGGTTGGGGATGCTGGCACCCCGCAGGCTGAAATGCAGCCATCTGAAACCAAGAGTGAACGTGCAGCTAACCCCCTGACACGAAATCGGCCCAGGACACGCCAAAGAGTCGCCTCTCCAGAAAGCATGTCATAGATCATCCAGACACTGTGTATCCTCCACATCTATGAAAGCCATCCTCACCATGACCATACATAAGCCCTCAATAAACATCACGTGTGACCATCAGAGATGTTTCCCACTGACCCTGCGCTCTGCACTACACAAGGACCTTGTGGACACTCAGTAGTCGGCCTCCTCTCACCAGGACACTTTAAACTGACCAGGCTGAGCTCCTGGTTTTAAAGGGAAAAGCCATTTACGTACATTACTGTCCATGTCTTTGTGTTATCTGTTCATATGTTACATTTTGTACGAGCAGTGAACCCGGGGCTCCTCTCACGCTCCTCCTGTTGTTATTGGTAATGGCCAGCCTTTAAGAGTGGCTACGCTGCTTCCTGCCACCTACGTGGCACATGATGATGCTCCATCACACAAAGACGTGTGTGAATTCTCTTACATGTTTAAATCTTTTTAAACTGAAACAAGTCCTACTTTGTACTAAGCAGGCAGATAATTATCAAACATGAGCTCATCTACATCATTTCATCAACTGAAGTTAAACTCCAAACTGAAACAGTCATTTATACAGCTGATTATTGTATCTTCTAAAACGTAATGTGACAAAGTGCAATGACAGGAATGGGTTGTCATTTAGTTGTTTCTGTGTATTCTGGACTACCATCCTGTAGATAATGCCCCAAAACCTCCAAGGAAGTTGACAAACGACACGGCTTCATTCCAGTTGTGTTAAATGTGACCTTTTTTGTTACAACTTCTCCTTCACCCTTTTTTTCAACCATACTTGAAGAGTCAGGAAAAAGTTGTTGGACTGTTGTTGTTGAAGCAACCCTCAATATTATTAGCTGATCTCCACGAGCGATGAAAGCAGGCTCCCTGCTGATCGAGAGCTGTGTGAACCCTCTCCCTTTCCCTGTGCCTCTGCTTGTACCAGTGCCTGTCTACAGGGCATCCACTGTTTATCACCTGACCTCCTTTTGTATAGCTGACAGTAGCTTTGTTTCCATTAAAGGGCAAATCAAAGCTAATCAGTATTTATGTAATATTCTCCCTCCAGATAAAACTCATGTAACTCTTGTTACACCTTTCTATCAGCAGTGTTTCTTTTTTCTTCTTCTTTCCTTCAGTGGAGCGCTAGCTTCAAATGCCATAAATCTGTTGAACTGTCATGTGATTGATGGTTCAAAGTACTTTTTATATTAGGTGTAATAAACATTCATAACATAAACTGCCTCATTCTATATACACAAGCTAATAACCATGTATTACTAGTTAGAATTGGTTGTTGTCCATTATCTAGTCTTCCACAGAAAAATAATAATAATAAAACAGCTGTTTAAAGTCACAATATCTACACAAGAAACTGCTGTACACGTCAAATATAAAGTGATGAAATATATACATGTCGCCAAAAGATGAATACAAATGAACATGAAGGATCCAAAAAAGCAACAACAAAATAACATTAATGTGAAATCAACCCTTTTTGTTTTGGTGTCTTTGAAAGAACAGTTTTTGTTTATTCCAGAAGAAAGCTGCGTGAAAGTTATTGTAATCACACTGCATCAAACAGCCGACATACCAACCTCACTGATGCAAACTAACAAAGTGTTTCAAAGTTTCATTTTCATTTTCACCTCTACTCCGTCATAATATAATTAAAGTATATATAAATATGAGTCAAATATTTTCCTCTTTATAAAACTGAATTTAGTCTTTATTAAATGTACTATTTTTAAGTGTACTATATAATTACTTTAATTATGGGTTACTGTGTCGAGTAATAATATAAAGACAGTACCTCTTGTTTTGGCTCCTGTTTTTCATGATAAGTCCCTCCAGATTTACCCCCGTTAGAGATTTAATTCTCTTTGTTCTTTGAACTTTGTTCGCATCTGTTAGTGAGCATTTGTCAGCTGACAGATTTCAAGATGCTGATTAAACAGCATGACTGTGACAGGCGAGCCCTGAACCTGAAAGTCACAACAGGAGCTCTCTGTAATGTGTTTTATCCTGAAAAGGAGTTAATAAGAGTACTTTTGCTACACTAAGTACGTGTTGACGCTAATACTAATATTTCGTACTTGTAACAAGACAGACATTTCTCCAGACAGCGCTGTTTTTCCTGTAGCTGCTGCCTCAGCTGGTGAAGTCCATGAATCTGTTTCCCTGACGTTCTGTTCTGAGTGTGAACACAGGGTGGCAGCGTAGCACTGATAGAAAACTCACAAGCAAAAGGAGAAGCTAAATAAAATGCTAAAAACAAAACAAGTACTAAGACAGAAGCATGCGTCCTGACAGAACTGTCTCTGTCCTCTACAATGCAGTGGACAAATCTACTGTATGCATAATCTGTCTCACTTTAAAAGACCATTTTAGTCTTTAGTAAGGCTTAATCCATTTCAGCCTCAAGGGCCATGACAAACGGTGTGTTCCTGAGAAGAACAACTCCTGATAATAATCACAATCTGAATTACAACAAACCAATAATCTCCAACTTCCAACAAGCAACAACATTCTGACTTCCTTTTATACAAATGTTATTACTCACATGACTAATTAGATCAAATCTTTAACAGGTATTCCTGCTTATTTACAGAAATAATATTAGACCACAAACATGTACATAAGCCAACAAATACAATATATCCAATATAAACACCCATTTACAAACCCAGATACCATTATCAAAAGAACAAAGATAAATATACATAAACATATTTACATAACTATTCAAACACCCCTCCTCCCTCTTACTGTCCTCGCGGAACTAGAGCAGCAGGTTTAAGCAAGTTTGGCATTCTTAATACAGTTTACACTTTTTGGAACAGTTATTGTCACAGAGTGTGTGTGCAGGTGGATGATGAGCAGACAATGAGGTGTACCAGCCCAGCGTCCTGTGCCATGTATCTCCACCCTCACCAGAAATATACACACATGAAATATCAATTATTCAATTAACGGGCTGTAACTTATTTACCCTTATATGACAATATATGTTTGCAAGTCTGGCGTTACAGTGACCGACAAATAAATTCTGATGTATTATTAAAGACCCAGAAGAATATGCATCAATAATTAGAATTATTCTGCAGAATGAGTACTTTTCATTTTGGTACCTCTGAATGCACTCTTCAACTTTTTACACCACTGCAAGAACATTATTCTAATTAGCAAAGAAGAATTATTTAAAGTACAGTAATTGATACATTTCATTGTATGATGAGTCAAATGTTGAGAATCCACTCATCCAGAAACTCCCGCATTCATCATCTACTGGAAACAGATGCAGAAAATGAAGAAACCGCTCTTACAAACCTTTGCTCATAGTTTTATTCCTACCAATGATGCCACCTCTCCCTCACTCTGGCTCAGTATGTTCATGCCTGCAGCTGGGGCCTTTTTTTAAGAAAAGGAGACCCGGCTGAGCTACAAGGCTGTAATTTCAGAGCCTGCAAATACTTTACAGGAAATGATTGTGGTAAGCCAAGGAAATGACATGGACTCTCCAGTACTTTCTTTATACATACTGTACACTACTAGAGCCACACTCTGCTCTTTGCTCCTATTGTTGGCTGTAGGTATTGCACATTACCTCTCTGATGACCTTTACTGTTTGTTCACTCAACAGACAGGTGAGCAACTGACTTCTTGATTGGTGCTTACTGCAGATTTCCATCTCAGCAGTCCAACACCTGTTTGCTGTTTCTCGCTTTGACTAGACAGTATCTCATCAGGGAACGTGGAAACAACTGCTCCAGGGGATTGAACAAAATGCAACTTCAGCTCTCTGTCTCTGTAGCACCTTGCATGGTTATGCAATTGTGGTAAACCAAAGACAGCCATTTATGAGATGTTTGGTGTGCTGCCCCTGGTGACTGACACACACAGAAACTTCTGCTGCTGTTGAGTGAGAACTGTGTGTTCTGGCCTGAGTGCATTTATTAGAGCTGCCAGGACTAAAATAACTCATTGATTCAAGTCTCAACCATTAATCAGCTAAAATCAGTTTTCCTCACTTGTTTAGAGCCACAACAAAACCTCATGCCATTATTACTGCCATACAAAGGCCCAACAACAGCTCAACAAATGTCTATATCAAGTGAAAGCTAGCTGGTGATTTGTGTCTTAAAGCTAAACAAAATGACGTGTACTTAAAATATCAATAATTAAAACATCGGAAAATTTTAAACATAACTAAGCGAGAAAGAAAAAACAACTCCTGATGGAGAAACAAACCCAGACGATTTCCTGCTCAAGTTAACATGCTAGCTAAATAGCAGTATGTCCCATCTCCCTTTGACTTGAGTGCAGGACTGTGTGTTACAACCTGAGTGGATTTATTAGAATTTCCAGGACTAAAATACATTTTTTTCTCACTTGTTTAGAGCTTAGCTGCTATTCTTACAGCCCTGCAAAGGAAACAAAGTGAGCTGGTTGTATCAAGTGAATGCTAGTGGTGAGAAAGTTATGGCTAGCTTGAGCTAAAGCATAATTTACTTATTAATTTTTTTCCTAGATCTTTTCTTTGACTGAAAAATATCAGTGATAGTCCATCATTGATCATCTGTTGGCTTTGTCCAGAATTAAATATCTCAACTACTATTGGATGTATTCCTATGTGATTTATACAACATTCATGGTTGAGGTTGTTCTTAGAGGACGAATCCTATCCGTGTCCTGACATTAGTCCTTTGACATTGTTTACTTGGTGTTTGGGTGTTTGATATCTCCCTCAGAATGAATCAAACATCAAAGCTAGCTAAGACACGCCATCATTCTGTACATTTGATCAATTCACTACACTTTGGAGCAGAGAAAATGTGTTGCTGTTGATTGGGTCACTGAAAAATGTTTCTCACTGTCCAGAAAGCAGCATCTACTCCTTCACTCTGCATTAATTATTCTCTCTGTGTCAAATCTATGTCCTGCAAGCAAAATGAAGAAAAGTTTGGAACAGACACCTTATCCAGCAACTCGCCCTGCTTAGAGAGGTGAATCTTTTAACCTCCGTCTTTTTTTTAAAGATTTTTTTTGGCCTTTCTGAGCTTTATTTGAAGAGTGACAGGAATGCGGGGAGGGAGATGGGGAATGACAGGCGGGAAAGAGCCACAGGTCGGAATCCAACCCTGGGCTGCCGCGGCAAGGACTGAGCCTTTGTACATGGGGTGGATTTGCTACCAACTGAGCTAACCGACACCTCCTCACCTCCATCTTTAAACAAGCCACTTATTAAGATTAGAGGCTACAACAGGTCTGAATCACAAACATCCTACAGGGATCCACAAGACTGTGATTGAGTTTGACAGGCTGTTGCTGGGCTATTAAATGTACAACATTTAGATTTCAGTGAGAAGTTCATTCTGATGTAGTTCAGAGGGAAAAAAAAATATTAGATTGATATTTGAGTGTTAGGTTTTTGAATTTGGATATGGTAGTTTGGCACAAAATGTCTACTTCTCACAACTGAGTAAAGCTTTAAATGTGAAAGTCATTCTTAAACTTGGAAATAGACGTTTACTTAGCTTTGTTTTGACATGACTCTAAAGAAACAGTTAAAAGTTCCAGAAAAATGAAACATACCAGGTTTATATTTGAGCATTAAAGTTCTTTCTTGTCCATGGAGTAAGAAATGTCTAACTCAAGATCTACTTGACAGGACAACTGAGTAAAGTCCATCTGCTGCTGGAGACTAACATGCAGTTCAAAGCTCAGTGAAGGTGTTGATGCCCAAAACTTCGATTTGTGAAGGAAGTGCATTATTGAACTCCAAGATAAGCTTTGAGTTTCCTGAGCTTGACATAACAGCTACAACTATATGTATGATCTATAATTTAATTTGAAATGAATAGGCTGATTAACTTTTTGTTGTTGTTGCTGTAGTTTGATATGACAAGTGAGAAAACTCATTAGGCTGAGGCAAAACAACACTAGTGTTCTTATTATTATTTTGACCTTCAGTTTTCCATAATTGAACAGAAATATCAGCGTTAGCCTTCAAACCCCTGAAAAGCCTCCTGACTATAAAAACTTAAAGACAAAACTTGAACATGATTATTGTGCCCTCTTCCTTGTCTCTCTGGATGATGGATCTGACATGTCAGAGAAATTTAATAACACAGGCAGATGGTTAAGAACAATCCTTTACTTTGTGGAGTACTCCACACAGAGACATGAACAGGATTTACACCCAGCAGTAAGACACATCAACAACATTCTACAGATAAAAAATGAAAAAGCAGAACTCATCTCATAAGGTGCTTCATAATATATGACAGGAATGTTATGAAAAATGTCTACATAATCCTACAGAGACACCGATACTGCATCTACATATATATTCATACCATAATATAAAACAATCTACACAAAAATAGAGCAACTATTTGCAGAACAGACTATTTACAACATCCAAAACTGGCTTAAAGATGAAGAACACACACACACACACACACACACACACACACACACTGACACACAGAAACACACACACAGTAAATATACTGTAAATATATATATATATTTATGCTAGATTAATGTACACATGGGGTCTGTGGTGAAATATAAGGCTTGAAAATCACAAGTTGGCCAATTGTAGCAACTGTTCTTTGAACTGCTGTGCATGGTGCGAGAGGTCAGTGACTCTGTCCACCATCTCCTGGATGGCAGCTGTGTTTGGGTAGTTCAGAGCGGCTGTTTTAGTTGCAGCCACCACAGACTTTAACAAGTCACACAACACGTTACTGGAGTTCATCACCCTGTTGGCTACCTCGGGAGCTGAAGCCTGTCTGGACAAAGTGTCTCCGATGAAAACCAGTTTGTGGGCGCTGAGGATGACGAACTTGCTGTGTGCCACAAAGATGCGAGGAGGCTGCCCAGCACTGACGCAGCCAAAGAAGGCGTCCACGGCACTGAGGAGTGTCACAAAATGCTGCTCACACTGCTCAGAGTAGAAGGTGAGCAGCTGGCGGTCCCGTGTGTGCACATGGGTTGATGGAGAAATGGAGGAGGAGTCCAAGGGTGAGGCTGAGGTTACGCCCGAGTGTTGGTGTGAGATCCACTGTGAGATGTCATTCTCCACAGGTTTTATCACTTCCTGCTCAAGCTTCTTGAACTGATTGATCTGTGAAGGGTGACAGGATTCAAATTAGTTTCCAACCCTCATTGTTTACTTGTATGATACCTGATTTTCTTCCGATTTTACAGAGTTAATCATATGAGACAGCCCTATGAAAATTCTGCCGCTTCCTATAGAAGCATGCTTCCAACTAGAGCTGCAAATAATAACAAATGCATTTCTTGGCTTTGGATAAATCAAGCAAATTTTCATTATTTTGGGTTGTGATGGGTGTTTCAGAGACTGAATGATGGGCTGAATTTAATGGAGCATAAAAGGAGCCCCTCTAAAAGATCGACCTGAGGACTGTGTGGATTTTGTGTTCTGTGCACACACGAGACCCAAGTTGTGAACCGCTGTATTTATCTGATGCTGTGGTATCAATGTATGAATATTTACGATAATAATAGATTCTTCATCTGTCTCACCTGTTCCTGACCAAGCTGGACCTGACTCTGCTTGATAATGTTTTCTTTGTCCAACAGCTCCTTCTGCTGACGTTCAAAGTCATCTTTGCCCTGCAGAGGAAGATGGGTACGTGAGAAGAGGGATTGAAAACATACTCTGTGACCTTTGATACAAGAATGAGACATACGTAAAAATAAATTACAAATAAACATATGGTCTTTTTGGCCTAAACTTTTTGCATTCTGAGGATTTACCTGCAGATGCACATAGTCGTAATCCTCCATCCAGCTCTTCACACACTTCTCACTGTTCATGTTGTCTTTGTCTTGGCTGGAGGGCACAGGGAAGGGCTTGGTCTGACCGTAGTCATTATCAGAGGAGGGGGAGGTGAGCGGGTGGCTCATGTTCTCATCAGGTGTGCTCCCGATAGAGAAAGACCCGTCCATGTGTGTCCGCCTGAACAGCAGCTCAGCGTTGCTGCCTATCGTGGAGGCCAGCTGCTTGGCGTCATCTGGAACAGTCCGGGAGACCATGACAAAGCGATCCAGGTCGTCACTTTTGTTGTGGTGCTTGCCAGAGGATGCTAGGGTGTTCAGAGCCCAGCTGCAGTTTTCCAGGACCTGGTAGATCTGCAGGAGGATCTGCTGCGAATCTTCCAGGCGTCCCAGCTGCCTTCGCATCTTACTGTGCAGGCTGGAGTCTGATAGGGCCGTTGCGTTCACTGCAGCCCCTCTGCCAAACACAACAAAGTCACCCAGAGCAGCCCGGACTCTGTCTAGCACAGTGCGAACATCGTTAGCATGGCGCTCCATGAAGGGAAAAGTCCTCCAGTGAGGGGAAGCTGCCATTGAATATAAAGACCCAACCGAGGCCTCCACGGCCTGCTGCAGGCGATACAGCCTCTGGACAGCAGCATCCACATCGAGGGTGAGGCGGCCATCAGAGCTGGATCCTGTGGAGGATGAGGAGGTGGACATACTGCTGCGCGTGCTGCCGGTGCTGGAGAACGACAGGCGGTTCACGCCATCCGTCATGTCTGCTACCGCACGAGCATCCTGCGCTGGGATGTCGTAGATGCCTTTGCTTCCATCTCTGTCAGCGGATGAGGTTCTGTGCTGGGGGGGTTGCATGCCCCGGGGGATGTCATATACGTCTCTCTGAGACCCCGCCCCTGAATGAAGGGCAGGTGGAGGTATGTCATAAACGCCTTCATTGCCATTGGGATTTGGGTGTTGCTGATGGGGAGGAGGCTCCACACTGGGGGGGAAATCGTAATGTGACTGGGGGTTCTGAGTGGGCTTGGTGAGGGCAGGTGGTGGAACGTCATAGATGCCTTCCTGTTTGTGTTTGAGAGGCTGCGGGAAGTCGTAGTTTCCCTCCTGGAGGGCGGGGTTGGTCCTGCAGGGAGGCACTGAGTAGACCTGCAGGTGAAGACAATCACATGAAGAGAACTTGTTCAAAGACTGACCTCTGTTCCACGCTTCAGTGCTGGAACCTGACTTATAGATGCTACTTCTTAGTATAGACTAAATTATTTGAAACACAAGGATACATCACTCCATGTAAAGAAAGGTGTTTAGAAATACAGTGTACATATGCACAAAAAAATATGTTTTCCAGGAGAATTCTATCAGGTTTGTCTGGTTCCTCACCTCCTATGTGCTACATTCAAATTTCTAAATATAAACAGTCTAAATGCTGAAGTACATTTGAGTTATATCGTAATAAAAACAGAACTAATCGAAACTGATGCGATCAAAAAAAAAAAAAAGAAGAGAAAAGCAGTTTTCTCATCACATAAAGTGACAAAAATCAGCTTAGTGGAAAAAGTCGACCCAGCGGGTGCTCTCTGGATACGGTTTGCACAGCAGTACAGCAGTTAGAGATTGAGGAAGTGAAAGACCTTCTGGCTTGTATAGATACTATATCTGAAACCTCAAAAGTTTCTTCCTCTAACACAGTCGAGAGTACAACAAAACTTTAACCTCCCGCTGACTTGACAGGGCAGAGTGTGTGTTCTACCGATCATGGCACAAAGCATGATGGGATCGTGAATAAAATGGTGGCCTGTGAGTGACTTCCATCAGCCTTGAAATGCACTCTTTACAGCTAGACAGGGTTGTCCAAACTGTAATTAGGAACGATGCAAATAACAGGTCCTAGCATATTTCAGGTTATTACAAACAAACTGGTGGCGCTCTGCCTGGTCGGATCTGGAAGTCTGGTGAAATCTTAGAGGCTCTGGAAAGAGAAGAGTTATGTCCTTGAATTTCTTTCCCGCTGTAGAGTTCAGACATAGAACCATACTCATGGAGTTTTGGTTAAACTCTCCTGGCAGGCAAAGGTTTCATTTAGTGCAGCCGCAAGAATGTCTTAAATATGACATCTGATGTATTATTCATTTATTACACCCAATTAAGAGAAATACTAGGAACTGTATCAATAAACATAAAATAACATTTTCTAGCCATAAGCAGCTACCACTTCCTTCATTTTTTTATTTGACTGAAATAAATGGAGTGTCTGACTGATGTGCCCTCTCACTGTGGTGGAAGATCAATTTTCTCTTACTCCTTGTGAAGAGGGAGGTATGTCATAAATGCCTTGTGTTCTGAGGTCCACTTGAGCTGGAGGAACATCGTAGACTCCTTGATTTCTGGCTGCACTGTGCTGACCAGGGAACATCTGACCAGGTGGAATATCATACACCTGGAACATGAAACAAACACATGATGAACACCAAAAATAATCATGGGATGATAACGAAGAACTATTTTGTTCTAAAAACTAATTTTTAGTAGTGGACATGTGACATTTTTATATCACAACAAATTCAACCTGATTTGACAAAAATAGGTCATAGTGGTAAATGTTGTGGAGAAATCGTGGAGTCAAAGGTCAGTGGTGAGGTCAGGAAGAAAGAAAGTGTTCAGGAGCCTCTGATGTCTTATGCTGTATTATTTATTAACACTTGGCCAAGGAGAATTAGAGACATTCTCATAAAGCATCAGAAGTGCCTGAGTGGGTCTCACATTCTGCCCAACTCATGCTGGTGGATAAACTTTAAACCCCAAGATAACATCACAAACACTATACGCCCCGAATTAGGTAGAAGAGAATGCTTTTACCAAGGATGGTGTCTTCATCAACATGATTAAGTCTGGAGACACAGATGTCTGTTTATGCAGATTGGAATGTCAGTGGCAAGCTGTCTATTATGTCTAAGCATGCAGCACCAGAGACCTTCGACCCTGGCCACAACAGTGTTGAGATAGGACGACACCTGCTACTGCCAGCCAAAGACAAACAGCTAATACTGCTGAGGACCTCAAGGCCCACATGTGACTTCATGTAACCTTGTATAATGTCTGTATGATTGTGCTTTTATTATATTCCATTTAAAAGTATGTATGTGTCACTCAGAACACTACAAGAATAGAAAATTCCATAACAGTAAACATACATGTACATGCTGTGGGAACATGAGACACCTACCCCCTGTGATCTACTGGGTGGGACATCATAGAGGTCCTGCTGGTTGTGCTGGCCTGGGCTGTAGGTGTAAGACTGTCCCACTCTGGTTGGGGTCACCACCTGTCCAATGACAGCAGGGGGAGAGACAAACAATCAGAGCTGCTGTCTAAGAGATGACACCTGGGCACAGCAGTGTTTAAGACAAAGACAAACAACACCCAGCTCAAATGCCTCTGTGTGTCTGTTCTTGTTCTCTATTGTTTTACCTATTTTCATTCACAGTCCTCGAGTGATGCAGGTAAAGAAAGTGATTATAGATGAGGCAGATATGTTCTGACAATCGAGACAGACCAACATCCGCCCTGTTTCACGCTATTTGTAAAAGACCCAGGAAAGCAAAATAAAAATAAATAGAAACAGAAATCAGAAGGAGTCAGCTACTTTAAACACATCTGCTGGACATCATGGTTTGAGTCTGACCTGGGACAATTTCCTGTTAGATCTACTCTGAGTGACATATGTAATAATCTAATAAACTTATATTTCATTCTGGAAAAAAAAGGTCCAATACAGTTTCTGAGAGCCAAAGGTTTGTCTGACTAACAGTGAGCAGTAAAACAGCAAATCCTGATACTGGAGGGGAAAAGAATTGAACTAAGTGGTTAATTAATTAATCATTAATTATAATTATAAATAGTTTAAAACATCATGAGGGAAACTGGAACATTCATTTCCCTCATTTTTAGAGATAAAGTCAGCTAACTGTTGGTAATGATATCTATCTACAGTTTGCTAACTTAGATTAGCTAGCATTACCCACAACAGCAAGCTGTCCGAACTTAACAAGCTGTACTGTTCTCTCAAAATCCCCTGAGTGTATGCAATGAAGCAAAGATCGGTTTTATTGTTATGAAGTTAAACAGTCTCTGCTAAATATGTTTCATGTCTTTTATAAGATATATCATAATCATAACAGACAGTGTAACACATTAAACATAAATGTGTTAGCTGAACTATAAGAACTAAAGGGACAAAATTCAACCAAGGATGACAGACAAAAAGAATACTACAATAAAACTAATAAAATGTAAATGTAAAACTAATAGGGTTGACTTGAGCAATAAAACAAGCTAAAGTAAGGTAAACGCTTGCAGGACTTCATGTGAATGGAAGGGTTTTATGATTCAAAGTTGATCTTCTATCATAGCACTGGCTGAATTGTGAGTTTAGAGAACCTGGTGAAGTAATTACTGGGTCCCTGGTATTGATGAACAGCCTTGTTATAAACTCAGACATTTTATTCTGGAGGATTTAATACGCCTTGAAAATATTTGACATTGTGGCACAAACACAAACAAAGTGCTGCTTTCAGCTAAGCCAGAGACATTTTTGCCTCCATTCTTTTTTTTAAAAAAATCAAATTTTTCTATCAGGGCTAATCAGTCCCTCCACACCTCCTAATCCAAGTGTTTCCATACCCCTCCCCCAACCACTGTCCCCCTAAAAGCAGAGCGGCAGACCTCCTTGCTGCGTCAGACAGACAGTGGAATGCTGGGAATGTCCTTCCCTGAGCCCAGCACTTCTATTCTGCCCCCACACACTAGTATCGCCACCCTGGAGTAAGCAGGGTTCATTAATAGGGCTCAAAAATAGGAACCGTATGCATGGCTTCCTGACAGAGAGGAAATCCCCACAGAAGTTTTAGACTTTAGTCTCTGCATCCACTCATGAGTCGCTATGTATCTTGGTTAATACCCTAATTCCATCTCTCGTAATGTGGAGACATTTATCGCAGTGTGAGCAGTAGGAGCTGGAATGTCAGCCAACTCAGAACGCGATTAATGTTTGTGAGGAAGCAGCAGAGATGGAGAGAAGGGGGGAATGGTTTGTAAAAGAGATTTATGAAAAAAAGTAGTGGGGGGAGAGGGTGGAAAATGACAGTACGTCACCTAGTATGGAAAGGAATGCCATTCATCTGAGCTGGAGTCTGACTAACAGTAGTCCATATGGTTCTCATAAATCCAATCTGAACAAGTCCATGGTGATTTAAGGTGTTCATTGTTGGCATTCCTGTCCGTACATACATCATCCCAACAGGGCCTGTGGGGTCAGAGCTGAAGCATACACCAAGGGCTTTAAACGCATCAGACAGGCTCGAAAATAAACCAGCAGAGGAATAGATAGCATCGCTTCTTTGGGCTTTGTCACGCACACTTAGATAGATGCTCTGTCTACTTTGTGGTGTATCCACAGTGATGGAAACCATCAGCCTCATTTCTTCATGGATGTAGCATCTGGCATATATAGCACTATGCTATATTGGGGAATTTGCTATAATCAGGGTTTTTCTGATGCCAAACAGACCCTGTAAGTGTTCACATTTTGAAAGTATCCCAAAGTATCTATGATTACTTATTGTTGCTGTATACCCATCAATATACAGAAAACTATTACTGACCTACACAGAGCTGGGGATTGAACCAGCGAACTCCTGAGCCACAACTTTGGGGACTCAGAAAAATGTAAAACTTTTAATAGTTTTTAGTTTCTTATTTTTTTCTCAGGGCTTGTGAGCTGAACTATTTTGTCTCCATATTTTGTTTTCACTGTGTTGGAATGAAAAAGGCAGATCATGTAAGCAGACACAGCTGAAGCCAGCCTTTTACTCAGTAACAACAGAGTGAGGTTTGGTAAAAGGTCACTTTAGCCCGGCTGCTGTCCCTGCAGGTTGAGCCTGTGTGCTGACGATAAGGGGGATGTCTGGATTCAGCTGTCACATGCAGAACACAGCAAGGTGTCTGCCAAAGACCCCAATGACCTTTTCCACAGGTACAGGTCATTGCTTTGAGTAGCACTTGTCTCATCAGTGGCTCCTCTTGGGCGCTGCCAGATGCACACTGCTCATTTATTTCCCATCTCCGCCTTCTGTTTACCCAGCAGGCTACTTCTCTGAGGCTGCTCGGCGCTGCTATAATTGGCGGTGGGTAAATATTTGCCATGTCAAATGAGGTTGGCGCTTTCATGGCGGCCCTTTCAGAGAGTGATGACATCATGAAGAGCCGGGGCAACAGAACAAACATTTGTTTCCACTCAGGTGTTAGGCTCAAGATTCCTTCATGGAGGAGGCACAGCAGACTGAGCGAATAAAGATGTATCAGGTTTAAACTCGTGCCCTGAGGAGCCAAATAGATGCCTTGTTAACACTCCTATGTGTTATGTTGAGTGACTCATGGCTCTTTCAGTAATACTGTGTTTACTAAGCATCCTAGCAGGCTCAGGTTTTGGCAGGTATGACTTTTCAGCTTTACATCACAGTCATTTCAAAGATGTTGTCATAACGTCAACAACTACCTCATCAGCTTGTTATAAGCTCTCTTAGATTTATGTACTGACAAGCAGCTGAAAAATAATACTCAATTATAACTGAGTAACTTTCAACAGAATCATATTGTGATATCATCATATTACTGTTCTACTACAGTTTTTCTCGATTGCTAAAACACAAAACCTGGTTCCTGTAGCACAAACACCCAAACCTTTTTGTCATTCCCAGAAGCACACACACACTTTCCATAACCAAAAACACAATTCGCCTGTGTCCACATATGTCTCAATATTCAAAACACTTTCTGCAAAACCTTACACAAAAGTGACCAAATAAATCATTCATCGCACTACGTGTTCATTCAGCAAACACATGCTCTCAATATAATTAACTCAAGTAATCAGAACATAAACTCAGAGACAACACCCTTCTCACGGTGAAAACACTCAACCTGAAAATTGTTAACACACCAATCAGAATTGGGTCAATAAATAGAGCTTAGAGGCATGCTCATGTGCAGAGGTTGAGAGACAAGAGAGAGGAAGAGCAAGAGGAAGAGGAAGAAAAAGAGCAAAGACAAGTCATTTCTGATGAAATCCATGCCACTGTTGTTCATCATGTGTTGGTACATGGGAAGACAATGAAAAAAGCTGGCCAACTAGTCCAGCCAGTCCAACTTAAGCCGTTTCACACTTGCATCCATTGTTCGTACTTTCAGGAGGGAAAACAGGTCATTTGCCTCATTGTCACTATGTATTGTATCACAGTACATGCACAGTAATGTTGTAGTACATATAGACTGAATATCCACCGTATGCTATGTAGTTTTTACTACAATATACTGTGCCACAGTACACCATAGGTCAGTAATGGTCATTTTGAGACCGCCTTGGTAAATATGGTGACAACAATGCCATCACTGTGAGGGAGTGAACATTATTGAAGACCAGGAATTATTTCAAGGGACTAACAGCATAAGCCTTTCCATCACTGACTGAACCACATAAGGACAAAGCAACTTTACCTCATGCCTTTTGAGAGGAATTACGATAGGGTTAAGGAGCAACGATTCCAATATGTGCAGGTAATTGCAGTGTACAGAAATGCTATACTATTCCAATACACATATGTTTGAAGTAAAATTTGTGTTTTTTGATTCCTGTAGACAGTGTTTGAGATGGATGCAATGGCTGACCCACATGAATACATCTTTATTGATGAAGCAGGGTTCAATCTCACAAAAAGGTGCAAAAGGGGCTGCAATCATTGGACATCCAAGTTCCCAGTCAGAAGGGGAGCAACATCACCACGTGTGCAGCCATTAGCAACCGTGGCATCCTCCACCGCCATGCTGTACTGGGTCCATACAACATTGTACTACTCCTTCAGTTTCTAGATCAGCTGCACAATAACATTCTCCAACAAGAAGGGGAGCCAGGCCAACCAGTGCACAGACAGACAGACAGACAGACAGACAGGCAGACAGGCAGACAGACTGTCACAATGTGTTTATGTCACAATGACATTGCCGTCAAAGTGGCACTCTATTGAATTTCATCCATCCATCAGCTCATTCACACCTCCTCATCTCCTTTCTTGTGCTCTTACCATTCATCTGGATACTGTCAAAGTCGCCCTCCTGGGTTTCTACCAATGACAGTATAAAGAATGGACAGAGCCTGACTGATGTTTTGAAGCTAGACATATGTGATACTGGCCATCGCCATGTTCAATGTACTGCTTAATCTAAATATTATATAAAGATGTGGATCATCAGCTGATCTGAGGCTGGTTGAATGACTCTTGGGTGCTCTAATAAGCCATCTGTAATGGCACTTACCTGTCAATCAAGGTGCAATGCTGTTAATTATGAGCCACGTTAAGTCTTAATATCATTTAAATGGTGAGCCTAAAAAGAATTTCACCCCCCTCACAGTTGCTTTATATTACGAAATTAGCTACAGAGACTTGAACCAGGCTATAAACATGTTTACTTCTGCTGTGAAGTTGGACATATTAACATGGGGACTGACTCACTTCTGCAGCCTGCCTTTAGTTGTCGCTTGAGAAATTATAGTTTTTAGCACTTCTACATTGGTTCCATTTCCCAGCCACAGAGATTGCCATTTGCCACCTTTAGCTCTGTCAGCATGGTGCATGAGAAAATATGAAATATGAACCACCAGCTGTGGCAATCTCACCATGCTATCAGTCACATATTTTGTATTTGACTACATCTCCTAAATGTAGGGTGTGTTTCTGCTCTGTAGTACCCTGCCCCTTTATGCTTTGCTGAATCACAGCACAAAGATGGCTCTTGCAGTGTTGTGGTCCATTTTCCTTGCTGCTCAGAACTGCTTGATAATGTTCCCCTCAGCCACGCAGAGCTGCAGCAGCCTATTAAAGTGCCAAACTAATTAATGCAGGTAATTAACTGGTAAATCCTGTGAGGTTTTCAGCCATCTTCATAACACGTCCAAGTGGCTAAACCCAAACAGACAGCAGGCTTAATGAGGAGCATTAAAAGGGAACACACTAATAAGTATCACCTTTCAGCCTCTATGATCAAAGCAGCTATTTAATCTAGTGGCATGATTATCTGAAGAGACATAATGTTAAAAAATGTGTCTGACATTCAGTGTTTTCCCTCTAGGAGGACAATATCATGAGTCATTCATCTTAGAAAGAAAAGAGGGTGAAGTGAATCACCCATGAATCTTAAGAGAACAACACTGTAGACAAGAGTCTACAGCTCTGTGAGGCCTTACTTTGGTACCTCAGTACAGAACATGACTGTCTGGACAAATATACTGCCAATCCATCCAACAGGTGATATTTTGATATTTTCAACCTCATGGTGGCGCTAGAGGAAATATCAGGGGATTACTTAAGTCAGTATGATTCATCCTCTGTACCTCATGAATGTTTGCACAAAATTTCATGCCAATCCATCAAATAGATATTTCAGTCAAAGTGTTGGACCAACTGAGCCTCGGACTGACAGTATCATCCACAGATCAAAGTGTGGTTAAAATGCCAAAGTAGCAGCTCTGGAATGTGATGGCTTCCTGCTTTTCTTTGTCTTTTATTACATAGCACTGAATCTCTTTAGCTTTACACAGTTGGTTGGGTAGAAAAGGCAATTTGAATGTCAATTTGGGTTTTGGTAATTGCCATCTCTAAAGCCATGCTGCTAAAATGTTAATTTTCAGCAAAGCATTTCCCGTCTTCTCTCCTCCTACTTTCATTTCTCACATTTTCTGCTTTAAACTTTCAGGGGGGAAAAGTCCTCCCAGTATGCACATCGCAGAGCAGATTACTTCACAACTGATTTATGACCTTGCCCCCTCGGTCAAACCTCATGGGCCAGCGATTCATCACAACTGCGACAATGGCAAGCAGACAAGCGTCTGAAGGAGCTGGCCTGCTCCAGGAAGGAATAACTCACTTATCTGAAACTGAGATTGTTGTGCACATGATTAGGTAGAGAAAATATAGCTGAGGCAAACAAACAAGCCATTCAATTCACATAACCTGTTTTTTTTTCCAAAAGAGGACTTTTATCAGTGTAGCTGGCACACCCTCCTGGTCCATAAAGAGTTATCAGAGCACTTCCTGGAGTGGTGTAGGAGTTTATTAATCCTTTTGTTACTGTGGGTATGACACAGTGAATGGAGGAAATGCTCATACAAGGAGCAGACCTCATGAGTCAGGAAGTGAGGAGTGAAAAAAAAAAGAGGAATGGTTGGAGTAGATAAGAAGCATGCCAGAGATCTTTGAACTCTGAACCCAACCCATCTTTGAACACCATGACCTCAGAGTCTGAGTCAGATGGGGAAGCACAGAGGAAACAGGAACACTGAGGAGAAACTGACGCAGTGAAACAGACACACCTTTCAGAGCTGAAGAAGAAAGAAGAAATCAAGAGCAGCAGACTGAGATGAAAAATGGGCCTCTGAGAGCAAAATGATAAAAGGCAGCACAAGGCTTCTCCTGGCCACTATGTGAGCAGCCTCTTTGTGTGGCCGAGAAATACAAAAGAGGGGGGGGGTTTACTGTGTGGGGGCTGTGTTACTCACCCTCCTAAGAGGGTCAACCAAGGACAAGGCTGCAGCATCAAACCAAACAGCCAGAGAGGCAGAGAGCGCCAAACCTCAGTGTGCCTTTATATACCCAAGCCCCACACCACATGAACAGAAAATAACCAGTCGCCAATGTGGATTTGCACTGCATGGTTGGCATGCAAACCCGAGGACGCATTCTGGAGAGTATGTGCAGACGAGACATGACTCCACACACATTGTGAAGGATTGACAGGAACCTTTCTCTACGGGAGGCTTTAGGGTAATATGAGAGGGGATTACCAGTCCATGAAGCCCGCATCAGTCTCTAGTCATTTGGGAAGCGAATGCGTGTGTGCTTGTGTGCATGTTTGTACTTGACAACAAGAAAATCGCTGTATTCCCTTCATTAGACCGCATGCAGCATGAGTTAACGTGCGCACCCTATCATCAATACTGCTCCACAAAGACTAGCAGTAGTAAACACGACTGAGTTTTGTGTTTTGAAGAGCAAAGGTCAGGATTTGGATTTCATTTCAACAAAATGTATCTCCAAAAATACTATGACACAGTCTACTGTGCTTATAGACTTTCAAAGTGGAGATGCCGGTTCTGATCCCACTTTGAAGTCTGTTGGACAATTCCAAGTTTACTCTAGATTTGTGTTCATTAATGCTGATTAACTTGTGTTAATGAAGTTCTTAATTGACCCAGAATTTGAAAGTGAACTGACTTAAACTATATCATCAGTTTTCTAACATAATGGCTTAGCTTTTGCTTACTGTTAGCAGTGAACTCCAAGATAAAATCAGTCTACTTCTGTTTCTATGCATCTTTCAATTTTTTAATTTTTGTATCTTTTGTATAGATGGTTTAACTGTGAGAGTTTCATGTCCATCCAAGCTTTGGAAGTGGTCTACTGTAAGACTCACCTATCCACTCCACTCAACAATGTCTGTATAAAAAAATAAAGGGGATTTTTCAATCCTTGGTGCCCAAAATAGCTTCTTCTTCCACTCTATTTTACTACAGATATTGCTGTTTTGGCTCGGAAAAGGACTGACTGTGGTCACGGAGACTGATGGTGCTTCTGTCCAACAGTTAAACGTCACTGGAAAACAAGAGCCTTTTCTGAACTGCTGCAGTACAGACACAGATGCGAATCTAACACAAAGTCAAAATCTTGCGATTTAATGGACAGGAACAACCGCTGAAAATTGCACCACTTTGACAACCACAGATTTGGAGGGAACGTTAAATGTCCAAGACTTAATTTAATCTCTCCAATAACATGAGTACAGCACAAACCCCCCTCTCATTAGACAGACATTTCACTTTCCATTTTATCACCAAACCGTTTTATATTCCATTCCTCTGTTAAGCCTTGAGGTGTTGGTATCCAGTGCTGCTGTGTGTAGGTTGATTGACAACCTCTCCTCTCTAGCCCCCTGGCTCCGACTGACTTTATCACAGTGAATTACACAAGTCCTCTGAGCCGTTGGTGCCTGCTGCCTATTTACCTACAAAGTGCACACCTTGGCTTGTTTCTATGATGACTGGGGCTGATTTGCTAAAAAACAAACAAACAAACAAACAAAAAAACCCTTGGGATCTCAAAAGCTCATCCAGCATGTAATTACTATCCGTCTCCTGGAGGGATGATCTGGTCTGAGGTGCTAGAACTAGTTAAATGGTTGAATGAACAGGAATATTCTTCATGTCTGTGTAAGCACACCTGCCAATCACTTCCATTCGTAATGAAAGATCACTGTACCGACTCAACTGGTGCATTTAAACCAAGACGATGAAACTTTTGCTTAAAAATAGCAGCTGTGGCCACAAATGACAATTATTGGATTAAGGCAGATGATAAAATATGAACAGCAGCACAAGTCGTCAGTGTCAGCACACAAGCCACAGGGTAGTGGCTACAGGGTAGTGGCTTGTGTGCCCCCTCCCCCAAAGTAATGCTCTGATTATATTAGAAAGTCAGCTAACCAGGTGTCATTTACCGTAGCTAATGTTAACTGAATTTAGCTAATGTTAGCTCGTAACATCCAGTCACTTATGGTAACTAATGCTAACCAACACATCAGCTAACATTAGCAGAGATGTATGGTAGCTAATGTTAGCTGGAAGTTAGTTAATGTTCACTAAGATTAGCTGACATTGCATCATTTTTGCTAATGTTAGCCAACATTAGACTCCTGTAGAGTTTGGATGATAAATTGACTGATCTTTGTTATTTCCTGGTGTTCTAACCTACAATGAAAGCTACTGCGTAGATGATTACTTTGAACGCAATGTGAGATTTACTAGGAACCTGCTTGTATATATAGCTATACTATAAAAGGAGCTGCTACACACAGTGTGCCAATGAAAAAGAAAAACCAAATGGGAGGCATGCACAAAAACACTACCCTGCTTTGTGGTAAGCACCAGGCCCGGCACACCCTGTCCACACATCACAGACCCACAATCTCACATTCTCTGCTTTCTGTGTGCAGTCACAATGACGAGAGTCGTGGCACACTGGCAGGTTGTGGTATAAAAGCACAAATGTCCTATCACATTGAATACCCAGACTGAGCAGAGATGATAGCAGAGATGTTATGTTCTTAATCCACTCTGATCCTGAAGAACTATCTTCAGAGGTCATCAGACAGACCAGTCACCATTTTCTCTTTCTCTAATTCCACCATCTATTTTCTGTCATTGTATCTGATAAATATGACTTGTGTAAATAAGATCTTAAATGTATGTACCTAACTAATGTATGTATGTATGTATGTATGTACCTAACCTAAATATTAGCACTAACTTTAAAACTCAAAGAATGTGACTATCTGAAAATCTGATCACATAAAGGAACAGGGTTCATTATCAAATGTGTTAAATGTAAAGCAGCCTCCTTTCTTGCTCTCTCTCTCTGTCTCACCTTGCTCGGAGTGTTATCAGCAGCTAGAGTACTCCTTGGTGGGACTTGGTAGATGTCTTGTCCAGGAGGAACTTGGTATATGCTTTGCTGACTGTGCTGCTGTGGACTCTGAAGGGACGGTGGCACCTGGTAGATCCCCTGAGCCCCCGAGCCAGGCTTCTGCTGATAGGCTGAGCTCTGAGGAGAGGACTGGGCGGCTGCACTGGCAGCCGGTGCCTGGGCCTCAAACATGGGTCCAATCAACAGTTTCAGACGGTTGCCAGGGGCGATGCCTTGGCGGCCATGCAGGGAGCACAGCCACCAGCCCTCCAGACCTCCTGTGTTCTGCTCAATTACAGTTAGGATGTCCCCTTTACGGAAGGCCAGCTCCTCAGGGGACTCTGGCATGTTGTCGTATAATGCTTTGGCCATCAGGTTCTGCAGAAAGAAGCAAACATTCTTTAGACACAGTTCTTTGGTTAGACAGACATAACAGACATCACAGACACAGCATCTGTCAGATTTTACTAAATTTCCTCATCCAACTTAAAAAGTTACAATAAAAGTATTAGTAGTTCTTACAATGTCAAACTGTCCCTTTAAAAATCCACAAGTTTATTATTATTTACTAAAGTGCTATTGCAGTTTTAAAATGCTTTGGTGGGTGACATGCTGGTGAGCAACTTTCTGCACTTCAAATTATCATACAGGATTGTATTAGCCCCCAGCTCCACACCAGATGTCTTTCAAACCAATCTGAACTTGATGGGATTTTCTCAGCTTGTGCCCTGCTGCAGGGCTGGTGAGGGTGGAGGGATAATGACTCAAAACCACAGATTCTGAAGATAGGAAAAGCCCCAGAGTGTGCCACTTCAGTGTCTGAGAGAAGTATTTAAGACTAATTGCCACTAAATGCATCAATCTTTTCTTTTATCCTTTATTCATCCAGGGAAGGAATTAACTGAGCATGGATACTTCTTTTCAACTGCTTCATATTCACAATAACAAAGCTGAACTCCAGGGAGCTGCCCCGCACATTGCAGCAATCACACCTCAGATCATTTTCTTCAGTTATTGCTTCAGCAACAAAGTGGCTAAAATGATTTAAATGAAGATGAAACTATGAATGCTGGGTGGAAGCTGCTGCTGATGTTAAATCTAAAGTCTCATCTTGTAGCATAGTAAGCTGGATGAAACCCACTCTGATCAGATCAAATGAGCTGAGTTGACGATAAGACTGGAGTTCTAAATGAACTAAAAGCTAAATTCACATTTGGACCCAGAAGAAACATATTTCTACAGAGTGAGGATGATCAGAAACCACAAACACCATAAATACAGCTTCTCACAGGTAAAGTTCTTCTTTGGAACATGTTATCAAAGTCCACTGGCTGCTGGTCTGAGGCTTTCTTCAACCGTCTGTGGCCTTCCTCTTTCCTGCCCAGTGTGATTCAGGCAGTTCCCATGTGAAAATATCTTTTCTAGTAACAACGTTATCTCTCGCTGTGGGCCTGGCCTCCCTGGCTATTGTCTAAGTGCACTGTCAGGGCTGCTAGCCAGCAACACCTGTCACACAATTACCCCCTTCCAATCACCCCCCACCACCAGCTCACTGCAGCAAGTTTGATTGTGATCCCCAGAGGTCAACGTTGCCCGATGAGAGCAGATCCTGGATGTCTGCTCATTCCAATCATTTGTTCAAGGCTGGTAGTCATCCACACGGAAACAAAATGCAGTACCAACATTAAGAAAACTTCTTAAATGATGACGATGATGATGACAAACAGAATATTCAGATAAACAGAATTTCTGTTAAGACAGAATTTCTTTTGCGAGAGAATATTTGGAGCTCAAGAAAATTGATGAATGTAACAAATTGTGTGAAATCATTCGTGTGCACAAGCCACTTAAGAACTGTCTGTCTGTCTGTCTGTCTGTCTGCCTGCCTGCCAGCCAGCCAGCCAGCCAGCCAGCCAGCCAGCCAGCCAGCCAGCCAGCCAGCCAGCCAGCCAGCCAGCCAGGCTCAGAGGAGAAATGAAATCAGTTCACAGACACAAGAACAGCATGGATCAATTATTGTCTCTGCAAGTTACAGTGTGAAAAAAATAAAGCTACTGAGAGTCACCTTTGTTCAAACAGACCTCGATACTGCAGCCAGCTTGGCTTTGCAGAGATACAAGCAAAGTGTGAGAGAAACTGTGACCCAGCATCCGTCCTGTAAACCACACACATGTTCTGACAGATCTCACAGATCTGCAGCACAATAGCTCACGCCTATTCAAACTTTCATGAAGCCTTGCCTGTGCATGTTTGAAACTCATGTATGAACCTGTTTTGCTTTGTTATGAACAGCTTTTTCACAAAAACGTAATAGCAACATGAACAAAAAGCAAAACAATTGTTTATTTTTCACCACAAATAATGAGGTAGTAAAGCCACTGTCAACAGAATTAGTAAACTCGCTAAAAGACTGTAATGATCACTGACAGCTGTGAACAAACCACTCTGTGTCTGGACTCTTTCAAACACCAGTTTGTGGAAATAATGCTTCAGCAAACATGATCACATTCTATCGTCTGTTGCAGTGAGTTTGGGGACCACAAGTTCCATGTTTTCACACTCTTAACCTTTGTTCTCACTGCTTTTATTAGGACGGAGCTCGTATGTAAATATTAATGGTCATTCTGATCACTTTAGAACACACCCACCAATAAAGACCTGGACATAAATCTACACGTCTGAACTGTCATGTGAAACATCAGCCCTAATAATAGTGAACGAAGAGGTTGTTAGCTGTAATGGCTAACAGCTGCATGCAGGTCCTGTTGAAAGGATGCAGAGGGGGAAGCTGCCGCTGCTTCAGTCATCACTGTAATTGGAGCAGGTGAAACTGACTATTAAACTGGGTGTCACATCTCTGGCATAAACATTGGTTAGTCACAACACGGTGACTCCACCACTCGACACTGATCCTCCTATAAACACGTGTTTGTTATTTGTCAGGCAGGGAGGCCCCATCTGCCTTCCCCCACAGATGGGTGCCAGCTTCCAGGAAATTATCTGTAGTCAGCAAGGCGAGAGGCGTTCTGCTGCTTCCTAATGTAAATATGAAGCGTTTCAGATCCTGACCTCAAATCTTAATGAATAACAGAGGGTGGCAGAGGTGGACAGTGTGGGTTACAGTGAAAACACCATCTTATCTCAAGAACACACTGAAGAGCTTTTAATAACTTTGCTCTTTGCTACATTTCAGACCTTTTATGAGCTGTCAATCCTTCACATGTATTTTATATTAAAGTTGATTCTGACTTCATGTGTATCTTTATTTCTGCTTTATTTGACTTTATTTCATTTTGACTTGGAGGTGAAATTACTTTAACAAAGGACTGCCCGAAATTCTCTCTGAGAGTAAACTGGATCTGTGCTCTGTGAAATTATGATAAATATTTTACTTTTTCTGACATTTTAGAAGCGAAACAATGAATTGATTAATCAATAAAAATAAAAATATTCAACAATAAAAAATAATTACTGATTGTAGCCATATTTAAAACCTCTATTTCAAATATACTAGTTTAGTTACTTAACTGACTTCATTTGTGCCATTTTTGTTTCACAATTCGAAAAATAAAGAAAATCATCATATTTGCAAGAATCAGAGAATTTGTTGCTACTTTACTTACAGATTATTATTGACTAATTGATAGAATGATTGTTTCCTGTTAAAGATTAAACAAAATTAAACTGGCCTAATTACTGAAAAACAGATCACATCCAGAAGACATTAGACAAGATTACAGGAGTTAATAGATATTTCACACACGCGATTGTTTTTGTTTTCTTTTCATCTGGCTTCAGAGATGCTCTCACATTCTTGAATGTTTTTAGCATTAGAAAGTGAGGAATTGTGCAAAGCTGAGCTGTCCAGACTGAAATATGATCCACATCTTAAAGAGCAGCTGTCTGAGCCCCTCCACTCTGAGCCGCCCTCTGCTATGACTCACACACCTCCATATCAACAAGCCATCATTTTCCATAAGCGTCTTGCCTAAACACAAACAGTATAAAAAGGTCCTCTCATTTGCGTAGAGGCTATGCCAAAAATAAAAACCTATGTAACTTCACCGCCTGCTGAAAGGGCCCCACCTTTGCTTTCAGTAAGAGCTCTCTGGGTGGTTTTGGCTCAGCATCTCCGGGGTACACATCAATCTAATAATAATGAAGGTGGCTTTGGCTAAACAAGCTCGCAAATACTCAAATTCCCCTGCTACTGTGGCCAAAACACAACCGCACAACATAGCAGAAACCCACATCTCCATGGCAACAGGAGCGGTCCTGCTTCCAAAGACACAAAGATGTTTTCAACCCAAACAAACACAACCCGCTCCCAAAAAAGTAGTGTGCTCTGACTGTGAGAACATTACGCAGAACCTTTTCATGTGAAAATTAGGGCCATACCACTGTAACACGTGTCCCGGGGTGGTTCGCGGAAAAGGGTGAACCAGCACACTCATTTGGCCTCATTTCACATGGTTAAATATAGAAAATAATTATAGTAATGACAATAATGAGGACCTGATGACTTTTATGAGCTGTTCCTCAGAGTGCAGCCTGCTGCGGGTGAGAGGCAGTTCAAATAAATGGGCTGTGTGAAGGGTTCTGGGCAGGAAGGACTCATGGGAAGTGGTTCAGAGCTCAGAGTATATGGTAATTTCTTCATTTGGGCAGTTTTCAGGAAGGTTGACCCTCTGATTACAGCCTCTTAACCAGTCAGTGGTCATTTATTAACATAATTATACAGCAGGCTCAGTGAAATTTCTTCTTTCTCCTCTATTTCTGTGGAAAACATTTCATGACACAACTTTTATTTGAAACCAAACACACAGGAAATGTGATCTGACACATGCACTGCTGCCACACAATGACTGATTGATATCTTATGCAAGTGGTTGTAAATCAATAGTTGCCACAGTGTGGCAAGAATAGGAAGTACATAACTGTTAAACGATCAATAGCTTATTTCAGCCTTACGGCCATCAGCTATTGACTAGTAAACATAAATCATTGCATCAGCTTTTTGCTTTGTTTCTTTCCTAACATAATGAATGACATTAGTTTGTTTTGTGACTGACTGTGAATATTTTTATTGGACCACAAAGATACAGCACACCAAGCTCCTCCAGGCTGCTAGAAAAGGCTCTATTCATTGTGCCTGCTGTTGCATAAAAGACTAGTCCCCAGTGTAAATATGACACCCACCTTTCCTCTCGTTGAGCAGCAGCACTGCGAGAAATCTCCACATCCTGAAACATCTAAACAGCAACAGCGCGGCAACTGTCTCTTTAACAGGATGTGATGCGCCATGTTGGGCCTAACCACACTGTAAGCTGTGACAAACCACCAATGCTCAAAAGCCCTCACTGTGAGAGCTGAAATATTTGTTTAGTTAGTGGATACGTGTGACTAAAACTGTGAATAATCATTGAGTTTCCTCAAAACAAAATCATAAGAAGTATGAAAAAGTAATCCTTTTTTAAAAACATGTTTATAGCTTTTACTCTTCCTGTTTGGCTGCTTGTGTTATCTTTATTAAAGCCACAGTCACATCAGAAAGTCTTTATGTAACAACTAGTATTCTGAAAACAGTTTTTCCATTTTCTTAAAATGGTTCATTAAATATATAAATGGTAATATTCATTTATAAAAGGAAAATAATCATTAGATACATTGTTGCTTAATTCAGCCTGACTGTGTACTTAAGTTAAGATCATGATGAAATATGATGGTAAGACATCGGTAAAAAACGTCCGTCATCAGTCACAGGAAGTAAGTTGAGTAACTTCTTAGTTAAAGTGACTGTTCTCCTCTGTCTCCTCCTCCCTCCTCACATTCATCATAGTTGTTTTATTTTTTTACTGTCACATAAAACACAAGGTAAGTTGACACGACTCCCTCCTCTGTTTCCGTCCCACTCCTTAGCCTGCAGCACTTCCTGCCTCCTGCAGAACCCAAGGAGATCCAGGCTATTGAGGCTGACCCAGTCTCATCATTTCATATCTTGGACTCGCTTGTTATGGGCCTAGATGCCAAGTCGAACCTATAATTAGAATCGAAAGCCACACTAAAGATATTTTCACAAAAGTGTATCAGATTCTGTGAACTGGAGAGGCTGCTGGGGAAACATATTGTGCAACATTGCCTCTCATATTCTGCCAAGTCATTTTAGGACTGTGTGAATGGTGTGAAGCAGCAGGAAGAGAAACTGTCCTTCAATTTAAGGACCCATGTTGGAAGGCATCCACATCGCTAAAGTGTCTTTGAGCAAAGCCACTGAATATCTGCAAGCACTTGGAGGCTTCGTTTGGTTGCAGATACTGACCTAAACAAACTATTTACTGCATCTACAGGGGTCAAGAAAGCACCAGTGACACAAAAAACAACAGCATGATTGGTATTCATGGAGCCCCAGCCAAGAAGTGCTCTGTTTTGGCGGGGTAGAGAGGTGGATTATTTCCAAGCTTGGCAATGAATGCCAAACAAGGGTACATGAGTGCATCGAGAGCTAATCCCTCCAAGAGGGAACAGCTGAGATGTGAAATATGTTTCATAGTATCTCTGCAGGGCCACAATGAATGGTTTTACATATAGGAATAGACAATGAGATGGAGATTCACTGCAGTGTCCTCCTGATTTCACGCTACGCAAAGATCTCACAGACACAAAGAGCTGAACAACAGAGGCTGCCATCTTGGCTCTTGGAAACATGAAGGGAATGTGAGATAAAATGAGCATTTCTTGTTTATTGGAGGGAAACAGTCACCGTTACGCTAGGTGGCGCTGTAGCCCTCTCAACAAAGAGCGACTTTCGGTCGACCTCTACTTATCAGCAACAACAAACTATCTGAAGGCATTCAAACAAATATTACATATGAGGAGATGGATGACGCTACAGCTGCGTATTTTTCGTGCATTATTTTCATCCTAATAATGAACATAAAAAGAACAACTGATCTTTTGGCTTCAGGGTGAAAAAATCCCTTCAGGGAGGAAAATGTCGCGCATGCGCAGAATGCAAAATCTGCTTCAGATCCGATTGTTATACATGGCATTAAATATCCGACTATGAATGAATTATCTAGGTGTTCTTATCTGATTTTGAGATGTCCAATGTGGTCCAAAATAGGTTTGAACTAGATGTGTTTACAAGCACTTTAAAAAGTCAGAACTAAGTCTGATACAATCAGAAATTTGAATTTCTTGCTGCATGTAAACGTACTGAATGACACTTTTACATTTTGGATTTCCTTACTTTCCTTTGGAATGTTTTAGAGGATTTTAGAGATGAGGGCGACAACTGTTTTTGATGAACTGATGTTCTGTGCTCATTACAAAACAACATGTCAGAAAACACACTTTTGTTACCAAGAGGAGCCCCAACAAACCACAACAAGGTTATCCCCACTCCCACCCTAAATCTGAGATGTTATCACACTCACATGAAACCCAAACCTGAGAATCACTTTAGTCACTTATGAGATGTTTTGTTGCATTAAATGATCATTTTCATGATGGATAAACCTGAAGGTTTTATTAGTGATTGATGGATTAATACTTTTGTCAGTCTAAAAATCCAAATCTAGAAATAAAGTCTTCCTGATATACACATACATGCTACATACAGAGGCCCACTCCATCTTGAGAGATGACCGTGCAGAATAGTTAGCATTCCTACAGGAGAAGGAAGGGGGAGGTGAGAATTATTTCCATCAAAGGTCAAACATGGAGATGATTACATGCATTGTTGCTGATGTTGGGCAGTCTCTCTCTCTGTGGATGAAATGAGCACACAGTGTTGTCTGTCTCCCCACTGATCGTTTTCAAATGTTAATGACTGGCTTATGGTGCAAGGGTACAGTGTGAGTGTGAGTGTGTGTTGTTGCAGCTATTCATTCTTATTGGGGGAGAAGATCCATCAAGGTTCACGCTTGCTGAAAAATATGCACAGGAGCAAACTTGGTGCAAGTAAGCATCCCAATGTGATGATAATTCGACTTTTTAAATGATCTGTGCATCTGTGCTATATTCACAGCTATAAGAACAAAAGCTATTTTGCTGCTTGAATGTGAGTGAAAAATGTGTACAGGCTGATCAGTATAGAAGGGGAATATATGCCTGGTGTCCTGTGAACTCTGTTCTTCACTCAGGAGAAGACAAATGTCTCTTTCTACACAAAGCTGCACAACCAAACATGCCCAACGCACAGAAAAGAAAAGACTTGGTATCCTGGTGCGCCCCTGCCAGACTCATTAGCAATGTAAAGGGGCACCTTGAAACAATAGTGCATCTTCCGAACAACCTTCCCACGCACAATCGCCTGGAATGCTCTCATTCTCACAGGGCGCCCCTTCACCCCTCCCCCACCCCCACAATACATCCAACTCTGTTTGCCCTCTCGTTCCCCCTCAACTTCCTCTTTCTTTCATTTTCTGCAGGCCCTTTCAGAATCACAGATCCTCCTCCTCCTTCTCCTCCTCCCTCTCAGAACAATGTCTCCTCACTCTCCTCCAGCCATCTTTGCTGTTGGACCAGCGCCTGGAACCTGAACTCATAAAATAGAAACACAGGGGAAACGCGCACGCACACGCGCACACACACAGCTTTGGATTCACCTAATCACTCCTCACTGTGGTTTTGAAGCTATTTCTGCAACAGTTACGTCAGTTACAGAGAATGAGTTAAAAGGTTGTGGAAGTCTCTCAGAGAGAATGTAGTCCTTATTTTAAACTTATTTTGCCCCAGACTGCTCATGTGTCATAACACATGAAGTCCAATAGATCTGATATGATAACAGTGTGATTGAGATCACTCATTTGGTAGTTATAAAACAAGAAGAACCGGGAGTCAGCTTATACTGGAAACAGGGAGAAGAAACAGATAGGATGGCTCTGCCCAAATGTAACTAAATCTGCCTACCTGCTCAGCTAAACTAACTGAGAATGGCATTTTCTTCTCTACTGCTGCCAATGAGAGAGAATAGATGCATTTCCCAAAATGTTAAACTGCTACTTTAAACTATGCTACACTAACTATACTTTAATGTCAGATATCTCTTTCTCTGTCTGTCACGCTCCTTCTCTTCAGAACCCCCCGAGCCTCACTGATGTTGTAAGAGATCCGCCTGTGTGCACACCCATCAGGGGGATTATACACATTAGATGACCTATGGAAGAAAAGCCTTCCCTTCACACCTGAACACCCGCTGGAAACCATCTCTGATGTCAGAAAAGAGGAGAGTGGAGGTGGGGGGGGGGGGGGGGGTCAGTGTCTGGCCAGGACCTCACCTCAGGCCATGGGTGACAGGGTGCCAATCACTGGGGTGACCTCATTAAGCTTCTGTTGAAACTTTGTGAGGAAAGGAGTGCTGAATATAGCTGTGAATAATTAATCGCAGACCCGACAGGGGACAGAGTGAACTTTGACACTGTTTAACAGATTTAAACATGGATCTGAGAGAGGGCTGACCTGCACTTCTGCCTGCCCGGCAGTGTTGCATAATGTAGAAGTGTTTATCATAAAGCAAAGAGCACTCTGCGTGATTTGCTCTCCCTATCTCACCCAAGGGTGGATAAACAAAGAAGTGTAGACACAGATTTATGTCAGAAAGGTTGACATTTAACTGGTTGACTGGTTTCACGTTTAACATGTACTGATCAATCTTCCTGTTGAGGATGAAACCAGTGCTGAATGGAGGCCGGTTCAAAGTTGGTCCCTCCTCTGAAATCCTTGCTACACTCTCTGGCCTGGCTCCCAAAAACATCATCATCGTGGATTGTTGCTCCATGAACTGTGTACTCAACAGGACAGTGAGTCAGTTAGAACCATGACGCAGATACACAGTGTGGATGCCCTCCAATCACAACCACACCCGACTGAGCAGTGACTGCAGGCCCAGTGGACGCTGAAGGAAAGACACCCAAACTGTGTCAAGAACAGGCTCTGGGTCAAAACTTTTCAAAAACAGCTAGTGAAGAACTGAAGCCACTATCAAGTGTACAATGCACAAAACAAAGAGGAGATGGGCATGACCAAAGATTTTTCCAAACTATGTTAAAAGCTCACAAAACATGTCAGCTCTCCGCTATAGTCAGCCCAGAAGTGACATCAACCCGTCCATCACAAAATAAACCTCAGTGACTGACAGTGACAGAGCTGAGAGTTCCAATCCCGACAAGACCATCGAGGAGATCTTGCGGGCACAATACACATCATCATAAGTGAAAGCGACAAAGAAATCTGACAAACGCACACACGCACACAGACACTAACAAGAGTTCACATGAGCAATCTTTCTGTTTAGAGGAGGGGGTGTTCTTCCTCTGTGCACGCCCCTGTCATGGCACTAAATGTAGTGTGAAGATAGAACCAGCAGCAGCCTCCAGAGACACATTCAACACATTTATCAGGCAGAACAGACAGCGTCCTGCTCTCATCGCCCATTTTCACTGTAGTTTCCCTTTTTTTGATTTTCAAACTAACCCGGATGCACTCATTTAAAGAGCTCACCATCACAGCTGACCAGCGCAAAGCGAAAAGTTTGAGAAATGAACAGCTCCAGGAGACACTCAACATGAGACACGGTCTGACCGGGATCCAGTCTGTGCCGCTTCACTTACTTTGTATTTCATTTTGCAACTCTTCTCTCAGACTCCGGGAAAAGTGACAAATATATCCGATTTTTGGCGTCAAGGAGCGCGCATCTGAAGAACCGAGGACTGCGGTGTTTTTCTGGTTTTTAACCGGCCATCCAGACCTTCGAAGACGGGAGAAACACGCACGAAGGAGACAGTCAGAGTGGACCGCTTCTTTCTACTCCTCTTCACCAGACTGCTCTTCACCACACTGACTGTCGACCCGCTCATTTGCATAAAAAGCCACTGATTGGTCGAAAGAAACGTTCTAGCCCGTCTCCTCCCTCCTGCCCCCGCTCAGTTACAAAAGTGACGTCATTATCAGATACAATGGTTGAATCGTGTATCAAACAACAAATCTAAAAATATCAAATTCTTATAAAATTATATATATTCTATTTATATTGATAAGATGAAAGAAGTCTTTCCTTTGTCTCAGTTCTCTGGAGCTGATCATGGTCTAAATTTACACTGGCACCAGACTTTAAGTATGTTAGCACTTCCTGTTTGTAATGTGTCACTGGATTACTCTGATACTGATTAACTTAAAATCATGATGCCTGTATATGCTCACTGAATGTACATGTGTCTGATTTGACATGTTCTGACAAGTGGCTGTGAAATTAAGATGGTTGTGCCAAAAACTGCAGTTCCTCAAACATCCAGTTGAGGCTGGCTCCAGAAGTGAGTCAGTCTCCATAAGTCCCCATGTTAAAATGTTTTCATTTCACAGCAGAAATAAACATGTTTACAGCCTGGTACAAAATACAGTTTTGGTCTCTGTAGCTAATTTCCCCATTCATGACAACTGTACTGAGGGTGAATTTATATAGAACCTGGTCAGATTATATTAAGGATTAAAGTTATGCAGAATAAAAAGTGGCCAGAGGTAGCTAATTTCAGCTACCAGGCTTCATTCAGCCCACTTCAGCTTCACCTCTTTGCTCATTTTTGTAAAAACTGTGAGGCAGCAAAGACAGAACCACCATATGTCACAGATACGAGGTCCAGAATATTTATACAGTCTATGATTTGCAAACTGCAAAATGCAAGCTGCAGCGTCATGCTGAGGGATTTAGAATCATGGCGGTCATTGTTCTTGATGCTGTTCCGTCATGAACAGCCCCAAACTCCAGTCATTAGAATTTTTTTACATTATACAGAAGAATAATAATTTTGACATAAAAGTGTCTCAGATCTAATCTACAGCTGAATGTTGGCCTGCTAGCAAAAGCTGTGAAACAAAAATGTAACCTTTACCATTGTATATAATACTCTCTTACACTTAATATGTTTTTTTTTTTTTTTTTAACTTTTTTAAATACTCTGCCTGTCCAAAAAAAAAAGTCACACTCTGTTCGTTGGATCAGATCTTCATTGGACTGCCTTTAGCTGTCAGGATATGTCTTCTGGTTGGTTAAGAAAGGAGATGCTACTCACAGAATCAGCTAGGGTTGAATAACTTGTTGCTAGCTGAAACATATTAATCACTGCAGGAATTAGCCAATAGTAGGCTCTTACCAATCTGCTAAATCCAGGTGGTGATTTTTTTTTATTTTTACATTTACAGATGTGTTCTGTAATATATTTCAGCTACAGTATTTCTTTTAAACGTGATGTCACCCATTACATATAGGGTAGTCATTGTGGCTCTGTGATGAACAGAGTGTTTGTCTTTCTGAGAAAAACCCTGAATGTGAAGGAAGTGTGATTATGTAGCGTTTTCTTCTGCACGGAAATGTGTCTGCAGCTTAAAAGAAAATTACAACACTCAGGCACACAACCTTTCCTTTCACCTCTCCAGCACCATCACCACCTCCTTCAATGAATAAATAAATACATAAATACGTTCTTCTGTAGCCCGTCCTGAACACATGTTTTTAAAGCTGCCCTGCGCTGCAGAGCTCAGCTGACAAACATACATTCAAATCAACAGCTACAGCTTCAGTGTACATATTTGGAGGATCATGGTTAACCACATACACATGAAACTCATCTACTCAACTGATCTAAACAAATCCTTCTTTGAAAGTTAGTCCACAAAACTCTGTGTTCCTCCTCCACTCTGAAAATGACAAACACGAGTAGAACTGGCACAATCAACATCATACATTCAAAGACTCTCAATCTCTCTGTACAAGATACAAATCAATTCAATATTGTATCAAATTCTTGAATTTGTTTTGTTTTGTTTGAGTTATTTTTAGTGCTCACCCTGACTTGAGTGCAGATGACAGCAGAGATGTTGCTTCACACTCAGCTCAGCGTCTAATGGAAGTGACAAGAAACACCCAGGCTGATCTCTGACAAGCTGACAAACTGGCAGGAAAGTGTTTCGCTTCTCGGCATTACCCTGCTAACACCTCATCATCAGCGCACGCAGCAAGTCTCTGCAAAGTCTGCAATCTGCATGCCATGAACACAGAAACACGATAGAAGAAGTTACTTCAAACATTTCATGCTCATACTGGCCTGGCTGCATTTTAAAGAGGCAGAAATCTCCTGTAATTAGTCTGCTTCTCATGTGTTTCTGAATGCTCTAATTTGTGTCAGCTCATTTATCACAATCACAGGGACCCTATCGACTCTCATTGTCCCCTCTGAACACTCATATCCTCAGATGAATGCCTCCTGTAAGGGCACTCAAAACACTCGTTTGTGTAATATACACCATGCCCAGCTGGAGCCCATTCTCTGGGCCACAAGTGGGTACGGGGGGCTATTATTTTCTGTGTATGGCATTTGATTATGTGTCTAGGAGCACCTGTTTCCTATGATAAACACAACTCATTTTCCCATCTGTTTATATCAGCACTTTGGAGGAAATAAGCCAAAAAGATGGTTTATCCCCTCTTCACAGCATTTGGCTGGATTGAATGAGTCCATTAGTCTTCAGTCTCTGGTGGTGTGTCATTTTGGCTGGTTTTCATCTCAAGCCTGACACATTATGGTCTTCTCGTTGGTAGAAATGAGAGATTTCGAGAACTCCTCTTTCAAAGTCATCCTCGCAAGCTTTAGTTACAGCTCAAGTCCCCTCTTTAAATCTCAGTGAAGAAGTCAAACAATAACCGTCCAGGGGAAGATTTGTATTGGCAACTATGCTGAGTGGTAAACCCTTGTCGTCATGACAACTGCCACCATGGCCTCAGTATTTGTGGTCTCAAACCTACTGTATGACTTCAGCAGAAAAGGCCTCCAGTCTTTATAGGTGCAGAGGTCTTTAGTGTTATTATGATACATTTTAGCATGGAAACAGTAATAGTTCATGTGAAAAATTACTTGCACCACCTTTTATCTTTGCCAGGTGTCTGTGATGTTTGGGTTACATAAGCTCCTCATTGCTGTTTCAGTGGATGGAGGTGTTGGAGGTGTTGGTGAAGAAGTCTGACAACAGCTCTGTTCAGGCCTAGTGAAGGTGGCCCTTCACTGCTGCCTGCGAATCACTGTCCCTCAATTCTCGCAAATCAGCTCAGGCAGATTCGCATAAATAGGCATTTCTTTGCTGTGAGCATTTGAGTGGTATTATTTTACTAGTTAATGTACCTGAGGCAAAAAAAGAAAGACAACATATGGTTTAGAGTTTTCCATCTGGGAGCAGACAGATACTCCCTCATACTGTTTACTTTTCCTCTTCTCATAAATCAGTATTTCTGACCAAACACTCTTCTTTGAAACTGCAGACTTGCCACAACGACATGAAAAAATAATCTCTCACACAATATCATCAAACTGAACTGGTCAAAATTAAAGATTGCATGAAAGAGAGTGAGAAAAAGTGTGTCTTGGAAACAGGTGCATCCAAATTACAGGTATTTTTAAGTCTAATTGTCCAGATAGGCTGCTGGAGGTCTCTGGTTTGTGTGTCAGTGTGAAAAACAAAGTGCAGGAAATGAAATGACTTGTTAAGTAGTAGTGTGTCACGATTCTCTTTCTGTCTGGGTATCTTTATGTGGACCACATACTGGATCAGATGTAATCACCCATGGACTTACTATGGACTGAATTTATGCATGTGTGGTTTGTGTAGGTTTTCTATGCATCTACAATGAAGACATCTATTAAAAAACACAATAACATGCTTCATGTTATATGTTTCAGTAGTGATGTGATTACTTAGCTGAAGAGAACAATTTAACTTTTGGGGAAATATTTTTATTCTCAAAGTTAAATGAGAGGGCTCTGGATCCAGGAGATGATTAGCCTAGCTTAGCATAAAGACTAGAAGCAGGAAGGAACCATACCTACACCTCTAAAGCTCTTGTGGAATTAACACAACATTAACAGTTTTGGTGTCATCAACATCAACATACCAGCTGTTCCCACCGTCTTCCAGTCTTTATGCTAAGCTAGGCTAATCATTTTCTGGCTCCAATGCTATATTTAATACACAGACATGAGATAGATATTGGTCTTGGTAATAAGGGTATTTCCCAAAATATGTTTCTTCAAAGACAACACAAACTACTGACACTCAGTGACTACAAATCTTTGACTGAACTGGGTAAAATGTGATTTGTGATTTCCAGCTTCAGAATGAACTTTGGTCAAACTGACACAATGATCCCAAACTGACAGCAGTCTTTTCACGTTGTCACATTTCCAGGACAAAAAGCTGCACTCAGAAACATTATGTGCTGTGCTTAGTACTCTCAGTCACACTGCTCAAACATTACAGTAGATTGATTTTCTTCTGCATCATTAGCTGAATCAGCCACAGACCAGAGGAAAACAGTCACAGCACTATAGCTCTGTAGCCTTTTGCAACTGCTCCAAGGCTCCAGTTTGACCAACCTCACTAACATGAAGGGTTTCATTTACGTCTGATTGTCACAGTTGTATTTCAATGACCTGAATAGCTCCTTGTATGCAGCTAAAGGCTTTGCTTTATTTGGCCTTCAGCTTGGCAGCGATATAAGTGATCCACGGTCGCTGAAAAACAAGGCCATAAAAGTCTGTATTAAACTTAGATTGTGCTGCACACGTAAACACACACTTTGAACATGAATTACTCTTAACTGGATGCCAAGTCAATCTTTTAAAACCCAGAGTTCAATGTTCACTCTGTTTTTTGTTTTTTTTTATCCCTCTCACTTGTTCATTCATTGTACATTGCCCGGGCACACCTTCCCCTGTGAGTAATTTGCCTCTGGATTGGTCTTATATTCTGCTGCAGAGGCAACTGTTCATCATTCTGTCACCAGCTACTGCAGGATAATGCTTCAGTGTCAAGAGCAGTTTTAAAATTCAGATGACATAGATCCCTGCATAAAGCAGAGCTTTATTAGTGGAAACAAGAGAATACAAGTGCACCAAGGTCATACATGTGATTTGGCAAAGTGTAGGCTTAGGTCTTGCTCCCAGTATATAGTATGACCAGTATGTTGTTGGATCAGAGTTTACTTATCATGGAACTTGTCTTAGTGTGTCCTGTGAATACTGGTCATTACATCTCTGACCTGATCCTCAGCTCCTTGAAGTAACTAGCAGGTGCTAGTACAGACTTCTGGACCCTGTGTGGAGGGGCACATAGAGAATGCCATGGGCCATCCATACCTATTAATTGGAGTATCACTCTCTGCATACATAGTCTGCTTTGTCCCAGTGTTATTCCCCTGAACACACCAGAGTTCTCTCAATGAATATAAGACAAATCCCAAATCAAGGTACTTTTGCTGTCAGAGGGTACATGCAAAATTCTTAACAAGATAGTGTTATCTCACTTTATTATATTATATTATATTATATTATATTATATTATATTAGATTTAACTTTATTGTCATTGCACGTCACAAGTACTGAGACTGCCAACCAGACTGTAATACAGTTGGGTAGGATGCTCTCGATGTTCAGCGGTAGAAGTTCACCAGGATATCTGAAGAGAGGT
Organism: Nibea coibor; assembly: GCA_023373845.1. NCBI lineage: Eukaryota > Metazoa > Chordata > Actinopteri > Sciaenidae > Nibea > Nibea coibor. The sequence goes on along the minus strand of CM041735.1, from coordinate 429,420 downwards.
GTTTTTTCCTCAAAATCCTCAAGAAGAAGAGGCTCTGAGCACTTTGGTTTGGGATGTGTTGAGCTGCAGGTTGTTGTCCACGCACCAGGCGATCCACTTCCTCCCTGTAGACCGATCCATTGCTGTTCTTGATGAGGCCAATCACTGTGGTGTCATCTGCAAACTTAATGAAGACACTGGAGCCATGTCCAGGTCTGCAGTTGTGGGTGAAAAGGGAGTAGAGGAAGGGACTCAGCACGCAGCCTTGTGTTACGCCAGTGTTTATGGTGAGAGTGGAGGAGCAGTGGTAGCCTAACCTAATATGTTGTGGCCTGTTGATCAGAAAGTCGAGTAACCAGTTGCAGATGGGCGCTGTGAGGCCCAGATCTGTGGGTTTTGTTACCAACTTGGATGGGGTGACAGTGTTGAATGCTGAACTAAAGTCTATGAACTGTATCCTGGCGTATGTGTTATTTTTGTCCAGGTGCGAGAGGACAGAGTGCAATCCTATGGAGACTGCTTCTTCTGTGCTCCTATTCCTTCGGTAAGCAAATTGGTTGGGGTCCAGGGTGGGGGGCAGGCAGAATTTGAGGTGTGCCAGAACCAGCTGCCCTAAGCACTTGGTGATAATGGGGGTGAGTGCCACTGGACGGAAGTTGTTGGGGAACAGCAGAGTGTAGTGTTTAGATACAGGCATGATCGTGGTGGATCTGAAGCAGGTTGGAAGAACAGCACGGGCCAGGGATCGATTGAATAAGTCCATCAGGACCCCCGCCAGCTCCCCGGCACATGCTCTGAGCACACGACCAGGGATGCTATCAGGGCCTGAAGCTTTGTGAGCACTGATCCTACTCAGTTCTGCTTTGTCATCAATGGGAGATAGTGATTGGTGGTTGGCAGTCAGCTCTACCTTTACTGCAGGTTCATGATTGTCCTTCTCAAAACAAGCATAGAAGTTGTTAAGATCATTGACGAAGAATGTATCAGATGCGTAAGGAGAGGCGTTGGTGGGCTTGTAGTCACTGATGACCTGAATGCCTTGCCACATGCATCGTGGGTTGGAGTTGGAGAAGTGCTCCTCAACCTTCAGCTTGTAGCAGTGCTTGGCCTGCTTGATGCCCCATTTCAGGTCAGCCCTGGCTGTACTGTAGGCTTGTGCATCTCCTGATCTGAAGGCTGTGTTGCGGACCTTCAGTAGTAGACGGACATCCTTGTTGATCATTCATATTGACACATATTGCAATTTAGAGTGGAAAAATTGTTTATGCAAGAAAAGGTGAAAATGTTGCACAGACGAACACAACTTCAAATAGTTAAATAAGAGTCGTAGAAAATAATAGTTGACAGTTGAAAGTTGGAACAACTGTTCCAGGTGAAATACATCACAAAAAACAATGGATATAGTTATTATATAGTTCTATAGTTTCTTAATGTACAGTTAAAATAGTTAGAGCAATGTGCAGTTCTTAATTTGTAATGAATAAATAGCTGAAACATCCACTGGATGTAGTTGAATTATGAATGCAAATGTTATATTAAAGCATATTTAAATAATATTAAAGCTTAATATTAAACCTTGTACAACATCTGGTTAAATATCAACCCAGATTGACAAACACTGATCATCATGATGTTGCTGAAGGTACCTGGGTTAATGTGAAAGGCCGTGGAAGTACATCTGATGGAGAAGGAAAGCACTGCTGTATGATTTAGAGAGCCAGCTGTGATTGGAGGGTGATGATGCCTGATAATGTGTTGACACTCATATTTGTGCTGCAAGATGCTTTTTCGCCTGGCTGGGCGCAGGATAAGACCTCCAGTTGGCAAGGTGACAGACGGAGTGCATTGACCCCCTCTGTTCTCTGTCTGATTGGAATGTATGTGTGTGTGTGTGTGTTTGTATAGCCCTTCGAGCATGTGCGTTTACTGTATGTGGTGTGTGTTACAGGGATACGTAAGCACATGCAGCTTTAACCAGGCCACTAAGCTCAGGGTGCTTTAAAGCTGCAGCACTGTGGGAGTGAAATGAGATGTTTGAAGCTTGAGCTTGAGATGATGGTGTTTTATGTGTATGTGAATGTAAGTCTTTTGTGTGTCATTTGAAGAAGCTAAGCATTATTTTCAGTTTTATCAGCCAGTTGTTTTTTGATACATTGATTCAATGTTTAGTCTATTTTTATGACCCCGGTTCAGAGGAAAGGAGAGTGACATAAAATAGAAATATGATGAGTTGTTTAATTTAAAGCACTGCAACCAACATTGAGTTATTATCACTGTGCACAGCAGCATTTCTTAATTTGAAAAATTGCATTCAAAGTTGCCGTGGCAGGACAGCGGTAACTGCCCCAGACACCGACAACTGCCGTGGCACACACACACACACACACACACACACACAGACAGGTGCTGCTGTGTCAACTACCTCAATGTTTGTCACATAAAACTGATTTTGAGAACTGAATGTTCAGTTCCAAACTAATAAACTATTATATAAATAAACTACTATTATTTAACTACTACTATACTAATAAACTACTATTGAGCTTGGTTCTGCCCAAGGTTTCTGGAGCTTAAAACAAAGTCTTCCCTTGCCACTGTCACCAAGTATTTCCTACTGGAGATAATTGTTGGGTCTCTTTAAATCATATTATAAAGAGTATGTAGACCTGCTCTGTATGGAAAGTGTCATGAGATAAGATTGAATTGAATATATATAATTCAATATTTTCTAATCTTTTCTTTCTGGGGTGTTGTGCTGTAAATAAGACTGATCAGAGCAGTGTTTCATTTATTTAAATGGTGTAATAAATGAGTTAATCTATATTTTTTAATCTCAGCTTGATATTCTGAAATGTTTCTGAAACAGTTTAGTGCAGATCATTTTCCTTTTTGCTTTTTCTTTCATAGTGTGATGTTTTCTGTTGTAATGCCACTTTTCATCACAACAACATTATTTTATCGGGTCTAGCTTAGGTCTGAATGAGGTGAATATTTTGTTTTGGAGAATTCTGTTTATCTTTGGTCAGTCAGCCATACACCAGTTTCTATTTCTATTCCTATGTGTTTCTTGTTTTATCTGACCAATACAGTAAAATCCACAAATACATACAATATATACAATATAATACAATATCTAAAACAGACAAAACCTTTCATTTGCTGATAGACTCGCCCTCGTAATGTCCATACAACTTTTGTCCCCACCTTTTGGTTTTACCTTTTGTAGCATAAAGTATAAATTGTCAATCAAATCTGTGTTACACCTTTAGTCTTACTTCAGTTCAACCCATTACCACAGTTATTCCCTTTCGCTATGGAATTTATAGACCTTGTTTCCATGAAAGTATACGGTGTTTCAAAATGACCCCAGGACAACAGGAAGGCAAGTCAACTAATCAGTTCAGCGATAATTTAAAGCGCTGTTTGAGTTCATAACTAACACTTCATGACACATTATATAAACACATTCTAACATTCGGTTTATAATCTGTGCAGACATGTTTTTCTAATCTGATCCTATTAACAGTCTTCTTGTCCTGTATCTACAAAACTCAATGCTTTTATTTTCCCTTTATTCTGATGTGTGCCAGAGATTTATCTGCCTGTGTGATGAATCCAGCACAGTTGGACAGTTCTTTCTGGAGAGCGCTGAGGGTTTTGAAACAAAGCATGGAGAGAAAAACATAGTGGTTTTGGCTTTACACTGCTGGTTATTTATGGAGAGGATCCATCCATCCTTTTGTGCTGTGCGGGCAGGGGCAATGCGGGTGGGAATTCTGGGAAGTGAAGGCTCTAAACGAGGCAACAACCCTCTCCAAACATGTTGGTGGATGGTGAGGACCGCTAGAGCCTCTGGCTTTCAAAATACAGGGTGCACTTAAGTACACACACATGTTAAATATGCACAAAAAACACACACTGAAAACAAACAGGATTTAAAGAGGGATTCCTGACATTTTCTCCTATCTCAGCTCCTGTTATTAACCTTTTTGTTGTGAGACAAACTGCTCTCTGCCGACTGACCTACTTTTAGCTTCTCCTGGCTGAAACTTTTCTCCTTCCTGCTTTATTTAGCGAGAATGTCTCATGTTCACTATGGCTTTGCTCCTCTGTTTTCATATCTACATGTAAATATTTCCTTAACTTAATCCTACCAAAACATGATGCAGACAAAGCAGTCATACCAGAAGAGTTGAGGAAATGTGAATGCGCAGGAAAGAAAGTCAGTGATACAATGTAAGCCATCCGAGTCTTTGTGAGTGTATGCCTCTGGTATGGCTGGTGGTGCATTGGAAATGGGGTTCTGGTTTCCTGCCTACCCTGCTGACTGAGATGAATGGGTGTAGTGTGGGTAGTTTCTTAATGAACTCATAGCAGAGTGTAGTCTGGGCTGGTGGATTGCTCAACACTGAGTCTGGAGCAAAAACACTACAAATCTAATTGTGGCTTTTGAGAACATGGTCTGACTACTCAGATTGCTTTCTGGTTGCTGTTGTCAGGACAAGGAGCTCTGCCCGGGATCTGTGGCTGAAAAGCAAAGCGAGTGTTTGGCTTACATTTGGACTTGGTGTTGGTCACGGGTGGTGGAGACATGATGAGACACAGTGAATTGAGGGACATCTCTGTATTAATGATGCTATGTTTGCTCACTGTGAAACAGAAACAAACATATTACATCAACTAGCTGTAGGAGTAGAGGCTCTGAAAGCATGTCTAATAATTATTAAACTGTCCTTAGGCACAGTACTACTTTGGGCCAAAAACCAGCATGCTAACATGATCACAAAAATAATGCTGATAAACTTGATATTTAGCATTTGCAATGTTCAATCATCTTAGTTCAGCATTTTACAAAATAATGTCAACATCATAGTATCATTGCTGGAAGAATCTGTGGAATTTTGATTCATTACCCAAGAACCATTTGAACCATGTGACTCATTTTCATGGCGATTCATCCAATAGTAATTTCATTCTGGACCAAAATAAGGTGCTGAAGCTACAGCGCTAATGTGGCTAAGACTGGAAGAAGACAGCCTCCAAAATAGTACAACAGGACTATAGACTTGTACTTATGTAAGTCAAACTGAAGGTTTGACAGGCGTTACCTTAATGTTAGTTGGCTTATGTACTGCACTAGCCCAATACAAAGCACTAGAATTTATCTTAATTTGGGAGACCTGTTAGGCTAATCTGATTTTCAGATTGAACAGAAGCTATGTTGTGATAACTGATATGTTATCAGTTGCTATGTTTCGCACAGTTTTAAGCTGGCTAGAACTGATCTTATTCACATTGTTAGCATTTCACTTGCTATTTTTAATGCATTTAGCTACTGTTGTAGAAACTCAAGTATCAAGTGCCCCAAAACACTTGTACTGTGCACACTGAATAACTTTTCCTATAATTTGTCTACAGTGCTGTTTAAACTCAAAGCAAAGACACAAAACACGTCTATCCAAGACAGCACACTCTGTGTTATACTATATAAAATGAATCTGAGGACCTTCAATACAACTACCATCACCTGGAAGCTCTCTTCCTCTCTCTGACACATACACATTTATGCACAGACACAGCCAAATGTGGTCAGCAGTTTGATCCAGTTTCTGCTCTCGGCTATCCAGAGTGGTTTCATCTCAATGCCATGTCCCTCCATGCAGTCAGAGTCAATCTGAATAAAATCAGGCACACATAGAGTAGCTATACACGAGCCTTCAGAGTGTACATGTCTACTTTATGCAGGGTTGTGAAATTTTGCTGTTCTGCAAAATGCCTGGAGTTTTTCTCTCTTCATGTTTCACACAGTTAATTTGGCCAAAACAACCAACAAAGTGGAAAAGTTTGTGTTTTTGACTAAATCAGTCTTCACTCTTAAAGGGATAGTTCGGGATTTTTGACATGAAGCTCTATAGCATCCCCGTCAGTAGTGTTGCACATCCACGCCGACTTACCCCCGACAGTCCTGTGGGCCGAGTTCTGTCCAGGTTTGGTCAGCAACGAAAGTAGTCCGGCAGGTTTGCTGGGACACTTAAATAAAAAGTTTTTCTTCTCAAAACAGCATGTGTTCAAAAGAGTGATTTATTTGGATTACAAAACCGATGTCCACAAAAAAGTCACACCTCGTAATCACTTGGCCCTACTTTCTCTCTTTTTGTATCTCTGCGCTGCTGCAAGATGACAGACGAGGGCTGGGCTACGCGGAGAGAGCGTGGTGGGGCCGAAAGAGCCGGAAAGCGCCCCATTCCGACGCGGCACGTCCGCAAACAAAACTAAACTGTAGCGGCCACTTGCGGTTTTGCGATGCAAAAAAATCACTCTTTTGAACACATGCTGTTTTGAGAAGAAAAACTTTTTATTTAAGTGTCCCAAGAAACCTGCCGGACTACTTTCGTTGCTGACCAAACCCGGACAGAACTCGGCCCACAGGACACTGTCGGGGGTAAGTCGGTGTGGCTGTGCTACACTACTGACGGGGATGCCATACAGCTTCATGTCAAAAATCCCGAACTATCCCTTTAAGTAAACAGGAAAGGGCATCACTGAAGAACTAGAGGTATTCAGTTCAATAGACCTGAATCTCAACCCATGAAGCAGTTCACATCCCTCCACCCTACTTTTTTTTTCATCAATGATTAAAATCAAATTTTAATCAAAAAAACAACAATTTTAATCAAAAAAAAATATCAGAACAAAATGAGCAGGAGGGGTGAAGAGGCCTATGAGTCTGTAAAAGAACAAATCTTTCTAATATCTTTCCCTTATAATGCTCCAAACTCTCCGTTCATAGAGCTAAACACCCTCAGGTTTCTGTACCCTCACATGACAGGAAAAGAAACTTTCACTGCCGATTAATGCTGTATTTATATTTCCAAGCAACAGATGCTGAAGAAGAGACAAAATCCTTCAGAGCAGATGAAAAAGCCATTTGGTGAAAGAATGTGCACAAGGCTCATTGCCTGACTTAACCAGCCATTTGTTTTTGCTATTGAGTTCATCTGGGCAAAGGAACTTTAAGTGATGTTTATATTTTTATTCCTCTGGCTCGGGGGACCAGCTCTGAGTTTTAATGTGGGTGAAAAATGTGCCTGACTGTAAATCATTTCATAATCCAAGTCATGGACGAAACAAACGGGGCCTTAGTCAGATGTGTGTTGTGATCCTGGCAAATGATGTTGTGTTATTCTTGCATGAAATAGAGTTTGGGAATTGAAATCATATGCTATTTGGTCTGTATTTTTATCTAAAGCTCATTTCAGCTCAACTATTGTACCATAAAATATACCAACAGTTCTAGTTTTTGTGACAGAAAAATCTCCTGCATAAAGGAACAATGCAAACAGCCAACCCTTTGTCCCTGAGCCATACATGTCTGCTCTTTACCAGATTTCCATACTTAGCTGAAAATATGGATTCCGCATCCACTTCTACCTGGGGCTAAACCAGTTCCACCAGAGCAGCTCGTTGAGCAGACGGCTGGAATAAAAACAGGGCAGTATACCAACTCCACTGGCTGCTGCAGGGTATCTAGCTGAAGTCCTGACCTGATATAACCTGCCTGTATGAAGCTCTCCAGAGGCTTCCAACATCACCCACTTACCGAGAATGCATTTCATCTCATTATACACAGAAACGGTGAGGAGGCTATGTTGCGCTTTAAGCTGGGAGCGATGTTTGTCTATGACTGAATGAAACCTATGTCTCTGTGTCTCAGGGTTATGCCTAGTCAGGCACGGTATTGGTTGAAGATGCAGTCACATCTCCCTTTACTATTATTGCTACCATATCTCCATTATCCATCATTCATTGTAATTCATTGTAATTTTATCATTCATTGTAATTGTACAATATGTTTGTGTTGATTTGTTTTGTACGCATGACATCTATTGCACTTCCTGTGCAGATAGTAAAAAAATGTATTTTGTGACTTTGGGCTATACAAATAAAATTTGATTTGATTGGATTTGATTTAAATACAAATCTATTTACCATTCACCAGGTGACTGGATAAAGCACCACTGCTAAAGCACACCTGTAGCTCAGTCACAGCTGCCAGTAGTTCCACACTCATTGAACCACTGTAGTTCACATGTGCTAAAAAGGATTCTTCAGATAATCTTGTGAATGAATCAGCTTCCTTCTGATGAACAGTTGGCACCTTGCATGGCAGCCAGTGATGTTAATGTATGAATGTGTGCGTGAATGGATGAATATGACCTTTAGTGTATGAACCTACATTGAACCAAACTATTGAACCAAACTATACAATTGAACCAAACTTTAGGCTGGGCTCGCACTGTTGGTTCGCTCTTTTGTTGTCAATAACAAAAATAAGACATGTTATTCATTATTGATCCAATATTATATATTAGGTACTTTATTTACATAATTCTGTTCAGCTGAAGCTGTTACATGGTTTAAAGCTTTAGCTTGTTTTTGTTTTAATTGTTTTGTGTTGCGTTGTATGTAATAGTCATATGTTGTTAGAGATTATGAATTCATTGAGATCATTAGAATTTTTGTAAACTGAGTTGACAATTACATGTAAGAACAACAATAATATATTCAAGTTTGATCACCCCAGTTATGTCTGCTCATAAAGAATTCCCTCTTACCTTTATCTTTTCTGTGTCATGTTTCTTTATTCCAGGATTCTATTGCACTTCTATTCATTGTATTCTGAAAACTTTCCCTCCACAAATGAATCATCTGTCACTAGATGCTTCTTTCATGCTCTACAATCACTAGCTCATTCTTCAGCTGCTTGGCTTTCAGCTGATAGTAACATCCAATCAGATTCTTTGAAAGCTCCTTCAACAGATGGAACTGTAATAACCATTTATTAGTATGTAAGTAATTAGTTGTTTAATATACTGGAAGTGTTTCTGACTGAAATGCATTTCATTTGATCACTCCTATTTTTATTTCGTGTTCTACAGAAAACCTCAGCAGCAGAGGAGCCAATTTGTGTTAATTTTGTTGGCCTGTTTGACACTTTTGAACAATAGAGAGTTTATTTCATTTCCTATTCTCACACAGACAGTTCTACAGCTGGATGTGTGCCACAGATGGCCATGTCCTGTTATAATAACAAGCCTGGTGAGCCATTCTCTCACTTATCATTGCCCCCTCCTCTGCCCGCCCTTGTTTCCACCCTGCAGGGGTGTTTGCTGTATATCACTGTCACACTAAGGCTGGATTTGTCTGTCATTTGGGATACAACATTACCATTATGAAATGACCTGACTTTGTTCAGAGCTATGAATATGATTTAAGATTGTCAACTGCATGTCTTTTTTGTCTGAGCTATAATCCAGGACAAAACAACAATGCTAAAGTCTTTATTTTAGGTTTTATATTTTCTCCTCTATTCTGCTTTCAGACTTGCTCACATCAGCCTCCTCCGTGCTCCCATCTCCTCTTTCTCCTGCTTTTTGTGTGAGTTCAAGGCAGTGGATTTCATCCTGACAGCTCTGTTGAGGTATGGCACAGTAACACCACCACGCCCTGCAGTTAGCTCAGTCCTTCACAACAAAAGACCTCCGTTTAGGGATTATACTGTACAGGATGTAGTTGACTCCAAACAACAGGTTTACCCTTTCACTCTCCTTGTTTGTTAGCTGTTCAACGTCTCCAGTGAACACAGGGGCAAGCTCTTTTATACCCTGCTTCATTACAATGGCTTAAAGTTTGCGTTGAAATTCTGAGGGTGGAGGGGAACATTTGGATGCTGTGCGCAGAAATATGAGATCAAAACAAAGAACAAATCAGTAAAGTTGTGAACATACAGTGCTTTATGATGTGAATGTCAAACAAAGGGTTTCTTCACTTGTTTAAAACCAGACTGGCAAAAACGAGGGATAGATGTGCTGCATAATAATCTGGTTGATGTCACATGACTAGCTGTGTTTCTCAAGAAAGCAGGAGGTTAACTGACACAGTGGAATTAGACTGCAGCACATTTACACAGGTGTATGATCAAATTTTCGAATAGTATGCACTTAGAACACTTTCAAACTTTTTTGTGACCTGCTCTATATTTGTCAGTTTTTAGGGCTTTTAAGGCTTTTAAAAATGTGTTGTGATATTTGTTTTTCTTAAGATACACAGACTTTGTACAGTTTCGTGACCTTTTTACATTTTATTAGATCATTTCAGATCTCTTGTACACCTTGTTGGCATAACTATAATGTGCGTGAGAAGCGGCTGTGGCTCAAGCGGTAGAGTGGGTGGTCCACTAATCAGATGATTGGAGGTTTGAACCCCAGCTATTGCCATCTGTGTGTGAATGTGTTTATAAGATATGTGGTGTAAATCCACTCACACATTTTGTAATATCAAACCACAAAATTTGAACCTGTTTGAGGAAGTCTGTATCTGTTATCATGCCAGAACTAAGTGAGGGCTAATAAATAAATCTCCTTGAGGTTTATTTATCCAGTTTATTACATGGGAACTTTCTACATATTGTGTCAAATGTTTTAATTAAAAAATGATGGTTGATTTAAGAAGGTTTATGGTTCTAGCCTTTCTGTGTGATGTTCCCTGGGACAAACTTTACACCTTCTACCATAAATCATGTTTCACAATTTCATGTTGCCAGCTGAAAGTAGCACAAGATCTACGATATACCCATTTGCCTTATTTTACAGTATACATATGCACCTTGTATCACAAAGAAATATACAATACAGACCTCTCACGGGATATTGATGTATTTATGTGCATATCACTGGCAATGGTGTAGCTAATTTCAGTTTAAATATAATTGTTCTTCTGTTCCACTACTGTCTACAGTATAGTGATCAGATTTAGTTGCTCTGTTGTGTGCAGCTCCTTTTAGCTGTGTTGCACACTTCATCATAGAGATAGAACTACTGTTAGTTCCGTCTGCTCGGCCAATTTCACCATGTTAAGTCCAGCAGAGAAGTGGGTCATGGCAGCTGTTTCCTAAACACGCACAGCCAGACTGCAGTCCCACCGGCACAACAATGTCAAGCCTTTTCCACTGCTGCTACATTTAGATTAGAGCTTTGAGGATGACGTGTCTTTGAAAACTATTCTCTACCTTGACACAGAAATGGGGAAAAAAATCAATGAAATATTGGTCAGAGGTTTAAGCAGAGAGCAGACTGAGAGTGTGCAGGCCTGCAGGGATTCATACCTGCTCCCCTGTTGGTTTTACATCCGTCTCTGTAGAGCACAAGAACAGATGCAGCTTTGTTTTACAGAGGTGTCAGGACTTCTCAGCTTCACACATAAATCTCAAGCTTTGTACTTCACTTACTGACTGCTTTTGTCTATCTTTAGTTTAGAGTTCTCACAATCTGTTGACAATTCATAGATAATTATTTCTTATATCAATATCTTATCAGATTAGAGAGTTTATGTGTGTTAAAATTAATTTCTGTTGGAGACAAAGACACCTACATTGACAGAGATTCTTGTTTCTTTGTGTGGAGAGCATCTGATTGACACAGTGAAACATAATGAAGTGCACAGATACAACAATTCTACTCTAGTGACACCAAATGAAGGCTTCGTGTTTATCGTGATGCATTAATGTGAAGACTAAAAATGTATATATGTATGTAAACATTATAGGTTCCCAGAGTTCAAGCTGATGTCTTCAAATGTAATGTCTCATTCTGTGTGACCAACCAGACAAAACTTAAAGAGCACAAAAGACAAAGCAGAGAACCATCACTGTACTTTGGCCTGTAGTATACATAAGTATGTGTGCACTCAAATGGATCACATGACTGCTTACACTGGGAAATCTGTTCAGAGAGGCCAGTGGCTAAGGTCACTGCTCAGTCTTTATCCCAGACAACAAGAGCGTCCAGGAGAGAAGTGAGTTTAACAGATGATTTCACTGTCAACAAACTGGCTAAGGGGTGATCGCTTTGTGCTGGATGTTCTTGACATGACATACTGAGGATTTAAAGACCCAAACAGTTATCCAATCTGATTAAATTGTTTGATTATGCAACATAATGTTACCTCACTGCCTGTCCTTATTCTGGATTATGCCTACCGCTTACCTGTGGTGGCTCTCCAAACTGTGCATGTTATTTAGGAAACATGCAGCCAGACTGTCCTGGTTAGAGTCCAGATCAGATCACTATTCCTCAACCTCGGCTGAATGTCACAAATTAATCAGTTTAGAACTGGAGATGATGAAAAACAGACATTTTATTTTCATCATCCTCAGCAGGGAGACAAATAAACAAACCTGTGTTGCAGCCTACACGTCATGGTCACACAGCACCTATCACACAGTGTAAGGACCACTGGACAGTATTATAGTGGACAGAAGTTCTAGATTGTGAAGTGAAATCAATGTGTCTTAAACCTGTATAGAAAGATCTAATGGTTAGAAGTTGGCAGTTCCCCTGGCTGCAGTCTTTAGTTTAGTTTTTTTTTTCCTCATTTTGTACTATGGTCCCATTTACAATCAAATAGACCATAATGCACGGTATGACTTAGGGTGTGGGTACCTTTGACAAGTCAATGTGCTGGAAGTCCATTCACAATTTGATTTTGGAGTGGATTTTGGATTTTGTTAATGAGAAATATTGCTCTACCTGGTCCCTCTTCTAGTGTGGACAAAGGACAGATTAAACAGCAAAAGAAAATATTCGTTAGTTGCACCCTTCCAGAGTTTGAATGGAACATCAGCTTTTAATCTTGCTTGCTTGTTCCTCCTGTAACTTTCCTGTATATATAAGCAGTTCTTTTAGTCATCTCTATGTGCTGACATCAGTGAATACTTGACACTTACAAGATGATATTATGGAATGAAACATTACCATGACTTACAAAAAAAAATAGTCTCCAGTCTGTCTATAAAAATCTGATGGACAATATTCCTTCATATACTGTAAAAGCAACAGTGAGGGATCATTCATTCAAACTGAATACACATAAAATCATTTAACCAGGCATATTTAAATATAAATAATATAATAAAATAACCATCAATGTTGTAATTATTTGTAAAGTGTCAGGTTGCAGCTAGCTTTTATATTATATAAGAGCGATTTTAATGTTCTTGAATAAATTGTTGAGGTATCATGTTATGATACCATTTCCCATCTTCATGTGTTCTATATTCAGACAGAAGCCGTGATTTCAGTGCTGTTTTTGAACTGTGATCTCCACCACAATCAACATTTAACTGGCACATCTTTCTCACAATATTCCAAAAGAATGATTCCCCACACATCCTGCACACCTCTTTGCACTGGTTAACAGTATGCCTCACTCTTTGACATGGAGGAATGAATTTTCTTACTGGATAGCTAAAAAGGCCTTCAACATAATACTCTTGAGGTATCATGTTGAAGGTCAGATGGCATTACTGCTCTTTCTCAGTAGTGACATGTGTAACATCAAGCACCTTTGTTTCAGTTCTGTTTGGATGCTGAGAGTCTAGATATGACTGCCCTGTGTCGAGCAGCTCAGGAACATGGGTTTGAACTTTTTTTTACCATACAGGGTATCCAGTAATTTTCAACAACGTTTCTTGTTCTTCACTCATTGCATGTACACGTATATGTTGTTGCTGAAGTACTTTGCAAACCTCACTTTTCTAGGGTTTAATCTTCTATTATGATCCATCTTTTCTGACTCCTTTTTTTTTTAGAAGGAACAGTAGGAAGAGCCCAGAGCTGCATTGGACTTCAACAGATGAGTGTATTCTGATAAATGGTATGCTCTACTGGGGACAGCCTTAGAGCAGCTTGAGATACCACACTGACCTTAAGGTACTCTGTTCCCTGGGCTGGCCACCTAGGTAAGCATGAAACCACAGCTCACATCATCATCATTTCGACTGGCCTGGCCTGTGCGATGAGATGTTGGTCAGTTCTGTTAGATTGCCCTCAGTGCCAAGTGACAGCTGCTAAAACTCCTCCAGAGCTCCATTCCAACCACTAACCATCACTGGCTCTGTTGAGAGGAGCAAGGCTGGGAACTGTTAAATGCTGCTTATATCAGATTATACTACAAAGTACTAATAGTTGTTTAAATATATATATTTATTTATGTATTTTTCTCTGCTGCATGTCCATGCAGGTGTTCGCTTAATAACTAGAGACTGTGACAACTTTTCGCAGCCGACGTTCCACTATAATTAGTTTTACTCTCTTTAGCTGCACTCCATGGTCTGGTTGGCTGTAAAACTATTTGTTCTTATGGTTCTTATGGTGTGGTGGGACTGTGGCCAGCCACCATTTTAAAATTCAAATCTGAAAACACACATGAAATTAGCTGCACTAAAGTCACAGTATAGTGCTTTGTTATACTGGTTAACATCTTTAGCCAGCTTTAACTAAACATGTCTATACTGCTGTTAACACTGTGAAGATAGTACTTCATTGACTGTAGGTTTTTACTGCATAACAAAAGTCCAACCTTGCTGGTTTTGTTTTTGCCCTTGTCACATAGAGTCTATAGAAATCCTGCTGTAAAATGAATTAACAAGCTTGTTTCCCATGTACTCCTCTGCCCTCCCAGCAGCCCATTAGCAGAGACAGGAAGCATTGGAAGAGGGAAACCAGGAATCCTTATGTTCATCCAGAATGAGTTCATGCTGGAAACCAGTTTGTAGCTTCTGAGGTACTATAGTAATCCATGGCATGGCTTTGTGCCTGGTGGTGAGAGTGTGGTATCATTGTTTTCATATGAGGATGGAATTATACTGCAATGCCCTGCTGGGTAATTAAAGAGTTTTTTTTTTTTTTTTTGACTTGAAGGTTCAGATGACAATGTCTAAAACTAGTCCATGCATTTGTTACTTCTACTCTGGACTATTGTAACTCTTTGTTATCAGGCTGCCCCAATAAATCTCTTTGCAGCTAATTCAGAATGCTGCTGCACGTGTTCTGACAGGAACCAAGATCAGAGATCACAAAGGATCTGTTGTGTCATAAATTATTGTTATTGTACGCTGCCGTTACGCGCCCGGTGTGAGTTGACGCCGGGCAGAGGACGGAGCTGAACCGTGACGCTGCCGTTATGCGTCCGGTGTGAGTCCCGTGTAAAGTCTGAACCGTCCTCCGAAAGACCCGGTAGCCACTGGCAAACCCAAGTTCACTCCAGTAAGCCGTGAGCTGAGGAGGAAAAATCCCTCTCGTGGAAGTAAATGCAGAGACTCCGGTGAGTTAGCATACAGTTAGCCTGTAGCCCGGTAGCCATTTACACGGAAAAGTTGCATTTATTATGTTATCAGCCTATTTTTAAATTAGCCTGTATTGCTTAGAAATGACTTTTGTGCACTTTTTATTGTAGTTTTTTGTTGAAAAAAAGATAGTTAGCTAATGTTAATAGCGACCGCAACATGCTAACCGCTAGCTCCTAGTTGCTAGTCTGTCTATTGTTTATGCTTATTCATGCTAATCGTTAAGCTAATTTCCATGCGGTCAGCAATGAGAAGATGCAGTTTATTTCTTTTGTGCCATTGAACTGCCTATTTGTGTTGTTAGCCATTTGAAAAGGGTTAACAGTACCATTGAAGGTGTAGTATGTCATTTTTGATGAAGGAATTTGCACTTGTGCATAAAAACTGTAATTCATTTGATGTTTAAGAGCTAAACAATTTAAAGGCGAATTAGTTTATTAGTAAATAGTTAAAAACTGATGATATAAGATAAATATAGGTTAAAAAGAGATGCATAAATAATGTGTCTGTTAAAAATACTGTTGTTGATAGGAATTCATGAATAATTGATTACATTTATGGTTAAAGCAAATTGTTTTTATTCATAATAATTCATTTATTGTGTGATAATGTATTTCCTTGATTTTTGGTGATATATTACTTGATGAACAGAAAAGATGAGGTCTCATAGAACTATGACAGAATCAGATTTAGTTCTTACACCTATGCATTTTTTTTGTTATTTTTTTTGTTATCAGCTAGCCTGAACTACTGTCCAAGAAACCGAGAAACAGAGATGATTAAGATGGCGAGCCCAGCCCAACGGATCTGAGAGAGCGAGAGAGGGAGATCGAGAAGCAGTGTGGCCAGCTGCAGAACTTACCTCGACGACTCCAGACCTTCTGATTCTCACACAGAGAAACACAGGTAAGATACTCACACACTCACCTACCCGGGTAGTAGTGGTAGTAGCGAGTATACTAGTAAGGAAAAAGAAACTGAGGACAAGGAAACTGAATTAACTGACTCATTGACGAGACACACATTGGATCCATCCTGAATTGAACTTGCCGAATACTGAGCAGGATAACTCAGTCCCAGGATTCTTCATTCTCCTTAGTTGTGTTTGTTATTTTACAGTGCCTTGTTAGTTTTTATTAATTTGAAAAAAGTGTACAGCAACACTGTCAATGTTTATTATTTTGTTTTTTCCATTGATATTAAAATATCACCTGTTTGTATACCAACCCTCCTTTGTGAAAATCATTTCCCAACTCCTACTGAACCTAGAGATGTGGGTACCTGTTAATTGTCAAAGTAAGGACTAAAGGTGGTACATCTCATTTATGCATGTTAAGGCATGTTACTAACTAAACTTCTTCCCTGGAGTGTCTGTGCTCTCTCATCCAGCAGGTTCTCATGGATCGTGGCTGCTGCTGTGGTCCTGCATGACGTCCACTACATATATTATTACTGTCACCATATTACAGTTTACCATATTACAGTTTATAGTTACCCACACAGAAAGAACTCATATAATCATAAGTTTTAAAATATGTTTCAAATATATGCTACATATATAAAATTGGGCATTTTCATATATTATATGTACATATAGGTATATAAAGGTACCTATATGCACATATATGTACACATACATATAGGGTCATTGTAACGAAGAGGACTTCGTTCCCTGGAGCATAAAAGGGAGTTGGGGAAGCATTGCACCATGCACTTTAACCAGGATACATGCACTTTAATAATTGCACAGGCACTTTGCATATTTGCACATTTGATATATATATTCATGTTTATATTTATACATTGATTATTGGTATTTGATATTTATTGTCCTTTTGAATATGTTATGCTGGTAGGTTCTGTGATGGCCACGTGGTTCTACCTGCAGAGGAAAGAGATGAGATATATTGTATTTTTGATAATTGAGCTAGGCGCCATTTTGTTATCTTTGGGTTGCTGCTGGATGACGAAGGGAGAATGTTGCCATGCTGGAGAGTCCGCACAATAAAGAAACCGTCTGGGACACACAACTATCCTACCTGGTCATTCTTCTCTGCTGTATTCTCCTGCCGCAAAAGTGGTCAACCTAACAGTCACATATGCTCACCTATATATGTACCCATATATGTACTTCTACGTTTGCCTATATAGGCACCTATATATTATGTACCTATTTAATTTATTTAGAAACTTTATTAATGACATTTACATGTAAAATTATTCTTCCACATTTAATCCATCCAGTTGGCACATGTTGGAACACATCTTAGCCATTGCAAGGCCTTTACAATCTTCAAGCAGTGAGAGCAGGAAAAAAACGCCAACCTTTGAGTTATTGGACGACCCGCTCTACCATTGAGCCATGGCTGCCCCTTTATGTTCACCATAAGTACCAAGGTAACACTTTACAATAATCATCATTTATATAGGAGACATACCTTGTATGTACATGTAGGGCTTGTATGTGGGTATAAAGAAGCAATACAGGAGACCTACATGCCCTGTATATATGAACAAATATGCACCTGAATTTGGCCTATATGCCACATATATGTGGCATATATACTCATATATGCCACATATGCTGAATATATATTATCATATATGCATATATATATGAGCGTGTTTGTTTAATGGGTTAACCAACAGAATGACTCCACAGGAGGGTCAGTGTCTATTCAGCCTTTGTCTAGAAACGCAGTCTGTGATCTGTGACAGTAATGTGAGGTACAGTTGGTTGGATGACATGGTGGTGTTAAACATTCACTTCCAGAAATTCACTTCCTTAACACTCTTGTTTTTGCAGTTTCCAACACCTGTTAATGTATCCAAAAGCACACGCACACAAATATAACCAGCTTCTGAGTGTGTGCATCTCCACCGGAAAATAAAACATCCCCATTGTGCTGAAGCATAAGATTTCTACTTTATATGAAGTACCAGACTTTCTATGCCTAATGGGAGGAGGGAGATTGGGTCACTTTTGTCTGAACAAATGGCAGAGCAGAGGTTGTAAATCCATTATATGCAATGTCAGCACTGATGTAGTCGGAAATAGCCAAAGTTCTGATGTGAATCTCAAGCTAAACCATTCAAATATTAACCAAAAGGTTCCTCATGTAGGATAGATTATTGTCATATAACTTAAAGTGTGAGGCATATTAGTTCTTGTCAGTCTTAAGAAGTGATGAACCAAATGAAATGTGGTTTACACGCTGCTGTATTTCTGGATGTAGCTGTATGTGTCACAGAGATTTTCTGAGCACTAAATCATTGTCTTGAACTGAGAAGCTTTCAGGTGGAAAAAGTATTTCTGCTGAAGTTTACACAGCACAGTTGTGTCCAACCAAGCTACAGTTGGCTGTGTCATCTCTGCAGATGGAGGTTAAAGCAGCAGCAGTGTTGGTGATGGGACAGTAATGTCTGATGGTAAAAACACCTGTTGAACCATGAGCTGAAGGCCAACTGTGTATGAACAAGGAATCCATTTATTAGGGCCTAAGCACCGAACAATGTTCAGGCAGCGGAAGCCCTATTGTATCCTTAGTATCCAGTAAAGTACGCTGAAGTTTTTAGACCATGAAATTAGGTGTGTTTTCATGAAATTTCGACGTGCTATAACTTTGCGAAAAATAATCCAATTTTCCCCAAACCTAGCCTAGAACACATTTCTACAAAAAAAAAAAAAGAAAAGACCACCCTTTTTCAAGATGATGTCCAGCTCGGACAATATTGATCATATGGTGCTGAAACTGAGTGAAAATATCAGAAACAACCTTGGGAAGAACCCCTCCAAAAATGGTGCGTTTTTTGAGAAACTATGTAGACATGGCGGCCCGACAAAGACAAAATGCCGATTTTTTTGAAAAAAATTGTAACTCCATTGACTTTGACTGATTTTCAGGCAAAAATGTTGGGCTTTCATATACTTTCTCAGAGCTATCTGAAGCTTCTTGGTCTTATTAATACCAATATTATGCACATTTCTGCTACATTAATTATGGGGCGGGGCAAAATCGCTCTATAGCACCCCCTTGAACTTTTCTTTGAGGCAGTCCCGCCACAGTTTTGGACACAGAGTTATGAAACCTCAGCAGAATTGTAGAGCATGTAGAACATGGCAAGACCTACAAAAAAGTCTCTTGGAGCAATGGGCTGGGCAGGAAGCGAGATATTTAAGAATGAAAATCACCATTTTTGGTGTTTCAGGCTGGTCGAGAAGGGGTCCTATTTGAACGAACTCCTAGGGATTTCATCCAATTGACCTCAAACTTGGTAGATGAAACAGTGTGGGTGTGGCGCTCCATCAAATTTAACCCTTTGACCAAATTTCAACCTATCTAATTGAAACTTGCCATGTGTGGTCTTAAGGCCTTGACTATGAAAAGTTATCAAAATTGTGTGGCTATTTTGTCAAATTTGACCCTATGAGAAAAATGTGGTTGCTTCTTATGTTCTGTTTTAACAAACTCCTCCCAGGGACTTCATCTGATTGACTTAAAACTTGGCTAACGTGCGCACATGCGCAAGGGCCCGTTCAACGCCACTTGTGGCTTTAATCAGGACTTGTTTTATTTAAATGTTATAATCTCCAAATACATTTAAAAAACAAAACAATTTACTATATGAAAGAAACAAAAAGTTGGTTTTCTACTCCTCACATAGTGAAAAAGTGAGTTGTGTTAGATAAGGACAGGTCAATAAAAGGTCATGAATTAAACTACCTGAGCTGCTAATGCTTCAGCTCCTCTTACAGTTTCTACAGTAGACAGCTGACAAGTCTGAACCTAGTGTGGCCCTTTCAGGTAAACCCTGTGGCAGACGTGGGAGCAGAAAGATGATCTCCCTGCGTGCTCTGATCCCTTCAGCCTGGATTGAGGAGAAGGAGTGTCTGGTTTCCAATGTTTCATGCAGGACAGAATGTACTGAGTCCTCTTTGCGCTGAGGTTCTGTGGGAAAACAGGGAACAAAATGCAACAGCCTCACCCCCAGTGGAGAGTGTAACCTGAGAGTTAACCACTTAAAGCAGAAGAGAGATCAGGTATTCCCCTGCCTTATTAAGAGAAGTCCTTGGGGACAGTGGAGGGGACACGCAATGAATGAGAATGACATATGCCACTGTGCAGCTCAATGACATGTTGACTCATGAGGCCAAATGAGAGAAAGGGGGGTGGTTCAGGTGAACAACATGGCTACGTCCTTTGATGACTCATTTACAGTGAACAAGGCACAGAATACTATGAGATAAGGGGAGCACTGAAGCAATTAGGAAACTGTAAAGCAGTTCGATAACCCTTAGAGTCCGCATAACGGGGCCTGAGGTTTTATTGTTCTGTCAATCGTTATCTCTCTTACACCTTTTCTTTGGATATTACTAACTACACCTCTTCCCCGGAGTTTCTGTGCTTTCTCGTCCAGCAGGTTCTCATGGATCGTGGCTGCCGCCGTGGTCTGCTGCTGACGTCCACCATATTTAGCATTACATGCCATATATAGTCATTATTGCTACCATCCCGACTACAGCTTTGTTGGTTAATGACTTATTGCTGCTGTGCATCTGTGTTCCACTGCTACTGCAATCACCTCACCATTTATTGTAATTGATTGTAATTGTACAATATGTTTGTGTTGATTGTTCTGTACATGTGACATCCATTGCACGTCTGTCCGTCCTGGAAGAGGGATCCCTCCTCTGTGGCTCTTCCTGAGGTTTCTTCCACATTTTTTTCCCTGTTAAAAGGGTTTTTTGTGGGCAAGTTTTTCCTCACTCGAACCGAGGGTCTAAGGACAGAGGGTGTCACTCCCTGTACAGATTGTAAAGCCCTCTGAGGCAAAATGTGTTTTGTGACTTTGGGCTATACAAATAAAATTTGATTTGATTTGATTTGATGATGATCATGGATGGACTGAACGGCCTCCTAGGCACAGCCCAGGGGCCATAGTGTTCAGGGGGCCCTTGGACTTCACCTGCAAAAAGCCACTAAACGAGAAGCTGAATGAGACGCCAAAGTACTACAGTGAGACAGTAAACGCCCACAGAAAGGTTCAAAATGAAGATCTGAGTTAAAAATCAATGATCTTAAACTTGTTCACATTTCGACCCAGGTACAGAGAATATAGCTTACATTTTAGTTCAACCCAGCAGGAACCCACACTTCTGACCTATGCACTCATCACATATCTATCTTATCTTCTGGACAGCACATTTTCTCAAAGCTGCTTAGGGATTGTGCTGCTGAATGTGCTGCATAGGAAAAGTGTTTTTTTTTGTGGATATCTCATGTTAAACAGAAAAAAAAGACGATTTGTTCTTTCTGTTCCTCAGGGGAGTTGAGTTGATACTTCAACACACACCAGACACTTGATATGAGACAACTAAAAATCTCCAATTTCCAGATTTTACACCACTCACATGTCAATTTTGGCTGCTGTATTGATGATGAATAGTGTTCTATGTTTGTTTACTCATGAGGTTTTTGTTTTTCCCTGCTCTTTCACCCAAATGAAGTTTAAATCTTTGTTTTTTATGTCTCCCACAGAGAAGTTCATCAGAGTTATACCACAACTGTAAGAGCAACTTGCTTCATGAGTTCTCTAATCAAAGGTCAACATGTTAACAGGTTGATTGAAAAAAATTGTAGCATAGACTTTGCATGGCATAAGCTGTAAATGGAAACAAGGGATGACTGGTTGAGAAATTGAGTGTAGATGTCTGTGCGAAGTCAGTCTCTTCTCATTTGAATGCAGATCATTTTTAAAAACCAATACAAATCTAAACCCTGTCAGACACTGATGGGTTCTGAGACAATGCCATCTGCCTCTTTTACTCTCCACGTGGACTGCTGCAACCAAAGGACACTCAAGAGTGACTGATCAATAGTGCTGGGACAAATGGAAACCAGAACATTGCCATATTCTGGTCCCTTGCTTACAGAAGCATTGACTATACAAAACTACCTACGAAACTAACTACAGTGGTGGTCAAAAGTTTACATACACTTGTAAAGAACATAATGTCATGGCTGTCTAGAGTTTCCAGTTATTTCTACAACTCTGATTTTTCTCTGATAGAGTGATTGAAACAGATACTTCTTTGTCACAAAAAACATTCATGAAGTTTGGTTGTTTTATGGCTTTATTATGGGTCAACTGAAAATGTGACCAAATCTGCTGGGTCAAAAATATACATACAGCAGTGCTAATATTTGGTTATATGTCCCTTGGCCATTTTCACTTGAATTAGGCGCTTTTGACCACTCCTCTTGACAGAATTGGTGCAGTTCAGTTAAATTTGTTGGCTTTCTTGCATGGACTTGTTTCTTCAGAATTTTCCACAAGTTCTCAACAGGGTTTAGGTCAGGACTTTGCGAAGACCATTCTAAAACCTTAATTCTAGCCTGATTTAGCCATTCCATTACCACTTTTGATGTGTGTTTGGGGTCATTGTCCTGTTGGAGCACCCAACTGTGCCCAAGATCCAACCTTCGGGCTGATGATTTTAGGTTATCTTGAAGAATTTGAAGGTAATCTTCCTTCTTCATTATCCCATTTACTCTCTGTAAAGCACCAGTTCCTTTGGCAGCAAAACAGGCCCAGAGCATAATACTACCATCACCGTGCTTGACGGTAGGTATGGTGTTCTTGGGGTTAAAGGCCTCACCTTTTCTCCTCCAAACATATTACTGGGCATTGTGGCCAAAAAGCTCAATTTTTGTTTCGTCTGACCACAGAACTTTCCTCCAGAAGGTCTTATCTTTGTCCATGTGATCAGCAGCAAACTTCAGTCGAGCCTTAAGATGCCGCTTCTGGAGCAAGGGCTTCCTTCTTGCACGGCAGCCTCTCAGTCCATGGCGGTGCAAAATACACTTGACTGTGGACACTGACACCTGTGTTCCAGCAGCTTCCAATTCTTGGCAGATCTGCTTTTTGGTGGTTCTCGGTTGACTCTTCACCCTCCTGACCAGTTTTCTGACAGCAGCAGGTGATAGCTTGCATTTTCTTCCTGATCATGGCAGTGACAAAACAGTGCCATGCACTTTATACTTACAAGCAATTGTTTGCACTGTTGCTCTTGGGACCTGCAGCTGCTTTGAAATGGCTCCAAGTGACTTTCCTGACTTGTTCAAGTCAATTATTCGCTTTTGTAGCGTCTGTGGGTGTTTGAAGGTGTTTGTATCCAGTGGGCCCTATTTGAATGGCCTCAGAGAAGTCACCAGCTGTAGTCACTCATAATCACTCACAAGTTAAGAGGCCATGCTATAAAGCTCATTTCATTGACAAGTCACCAAGATTGCTAATTCATGTTGCTGTATGTATATTTTTGACCCAGCAGATTTGGTCACATTTTCAGTTGACCCATAATAAAGCCATAAAACAACAAAACTTCATGATTGTTTTTTGTGACAAAGAAGTATCTGTTCCAATCACTCTATCAGAGAAAAATCAGAGTTGTAGAAATAACTGGAAACTCAAGACAGCCATGACATTATGTTCTTTACAAGTGTATGTAAACTTTTGACCACCACTGTATACTTTTAAATCCACCAGGTGCAAACAAAGAGAGCTGATAAATATTAAATGTGTTATTATTTATCACTGTCCATATCTATCTTCGTAAAATGCTCATTAGTTGCTCTTCATGAGCTAGCTAGCTATCACCAAAACCTGAATTTCATTTAAGCAAGATGACTTTACAATCTGAACTTTTTGCTAGCCTGGTTTCGGACCCTTTGCCACCTAAATCTTTTTTGTGCTCATCGAAAGTTGTTTGAAGTTTGTTGGTGGCATTAAAGGATGTAAGGATATAAGGATAATCGATTGACAAATGTTGACTAACTGGTGTGTTATTCCCACTGACGGCATAAAGAATGTAGCTTCAAAATGGTTCAGAGGTCTGAAGTGCAGGTCTGAAGTGCAATATTGAACTGTAATGTTGGTAGGCCTGTCTCTTCCCTCTTCCAGCTAATCTAAAAATCAGCAAAGACATAAAACAATGATTTTAAGTTCACGTCCATAATGAATTCAGTGTGATTATGTTTTTTATTGTATGTTTTTAAAGTTGCAAAGTTTCCCTTAGGGGACAATAAAAGCAACTGAACTGATCTGAAGTACACAGGAAATTATGAAGTCCATCACTCACTTCAAAAACTGTAAAACTTATTAAACCAATCTCCACCCACAGTTTTTGCTCAGTTGACACCAAATGTGCAGGAGCATCTTCAGACTGTCCTCAAAAAACTACTACACAGATTTTTGATTGATCACGCCTACAGTGCATCAAAATGTTTGAGTGTAAACAGTACTGTAAATATATACGAGCATATAAACTACTGATTAACCTGTAAGAGCCCAGACTGATTTCTCAATCAAGGAAAATTATGGTGGAGATGAAATAAACTAAGTAGACAATAAAGAAAACATTTGACTTTTTATTTAAGAATAGCACTCTCATGTCCAAAGATCTGAAATATTATATCTGTCATGTTAAGAGTAAGTCCATTTAAAACACATTGAAAAGCATTGACACCATTTGTCTTTCCAAAGTTGAAGCTGCTCCATCAGCTGCTGTTGCTGTCACTCAGATTTAGGTCGTTTCCTGCACTTTTGCATTATGGCCTCCAAACCCATCAGCATCACGTGTTGTTGGCTCTGCAATACTTTCAAAATATGGAACACAAAGAAAGAAATGAAGAATGACCCTGTGTTACATCATTACATCCTTTCTCCAACTTTCCTGCCCTTTTCTACTCAACGTCACTATTGCAAACAGATTATGTAAAGTGACTATGAACAGCCAGCACACTTCAACCAGCTGTAACTTACCCAAGCAGCAACACCAAGATCATAAAAGACACAGGTGTCAAAGCTGTGTTGACATGAAAGAGGCAGACTAGAAAACCGCAAAACAAACAGGGGCAGCGCGGGCGGGGCATCAAGGCCACTGTGGCCTCAAGACAGAGATTTTTTTCACAAGGCCAAATCGCAAGGCCTCATGAAATTCCTGCCCTGACTGCAACACAAGTTTAAGCTCATGCGGTCACTACAGACTTAACTCTCTGATTTGGTTCTTTGGTTGATGTTTCCTACAGTAACTGTGCAGACATCCGTTGGCTCATCATCCAGCCTGTTCAGTGCTCACAGACTGCCACTTACTCCAGCAGACATTACATGTGTGCAGTTCATTATTTGACAAAAGGTTAGCCAATACTTCACAAGGAGATTTACTTTGTCTCAGGTTTAGTCATCAGGGATTTAACATGGAGCGGCATGTGCATGGAAACAGGCTGAGAGAAAGCAGCGAGCCCTCTGTGGGGTAAGTGGTGGAAACATTTAGCACTGGAGGAGGATCAGGAGATGTCAGAAAGAGAAAAATGATTATTGTGAGGCTCATGTCTTTTTTCCATCTTTGTTGTGGTGTATCCAACGTTGAAATACTGAACCATGAATAATGAACCATCACTTCTGGACTGGGTTGCACCGTCCAAACATCCATCACTGTTTTTCAGAGTCCAAGTTGACATCTTGCTTTGTCCGAAGTTCAAAACCAAAATATACAATGTGAAATACATTAATAATTGATTATCAAAATAGCTGCAAAGATTTTGTCAGTTTATCTCAATAAACATGAAGATATTGTAGCTTTACGAGTTGTCCAAATACAAAAATTTGTTTGTTTGGTGGGAAAACAAAAGAAGAGGTCAAGAAGCGAGAAATACTTTTTGATTCTTTGGACAGGATGGTTGTTGACCAGCCACAGGCTCATATCATCAGCTCCCTGTGTGTATAGGTGTGTGTGTGGGTGGGAAAGTGACCAGGGGGGAAGAACTGAAAAGAAAATGAAGCAGTGAAATTGTCTAAAACATACACACAGAGCAAATAACAGCCATTAACATTATGCAATACACACAATCTAAGAAAACTACAGGACTACATGAAAAGAAGGCCACACTATGAGGCCAGACTATGAGAAAGAATTTTAAAGCTGAGTATGAAAAGATGTATTGATGTCATTAAGCTCCACTGGGACTGCACAGACAAGGCAGGAAGCAGCAGTCGGTGCAGAAGGCGTCTCTGTCTGACCTCATCGACTGTCTGTGGTTTCACCTGAAAAAGCAAAAACTAGACCCTATGATGAAGCCTGTCTAAACAAGGACAGAGGTTCGTCTCTGTCATCGACTGGCTGTTCATGTCACACAAACACTGACAAGTGTTGATTCTATTAGTAGTTAAAGTAAAAGTTGAGATGTAAGTGATGTCTCTGATAAATAAACAACATTCTATGTTAATAGAACATCTATAAATATAACTACAATGCAACATGTTCTCACCTGTCCTCATACCATAAAATAAAAATGTTAGTATATATTAGATTAGAAGAGCTGTTGTTGTATTTTTGTTAGAGTACGCTATGTTGCACTGCCATGTTTCTTTGCTTTAATAACGGCTTTCACATTTGTTTGCAGTTAGTTTTTCCTAAATGCTTGGAGGGTGAAGTGAGTGTTATTCAGTTGGTTGATGGATGGTTGGTTGTTAGTTGGTTGGTGGATCTGCAGGCACCGCTAGTAGTCGTTAATTCCTATACTCAACTCAACTATACTCACTTTAACTCAAAGTCCTTTTACTAGTTTTTTTTCAGAGCTTCATGTGAGTGAACAGTTTGTCGACTTGGTTGCCACGAATTTGATTATTTGGTGCCTTCCCCTTTAATATAATTATTTTAAGGTTTGGACTATTAGTTGTACAAAATAAGATTTGTGTAGGTGTCACTTTGGGCTCTGAGTAACTGTGACAGCATTTACTTGAGTAAAGGATCTAAATACTTCACACCTTATTCACACCTTATACCAACAGTATAACTTTTCAAATTAGGAAACTTTCCTCGTCTTACCTCCTTCAGTATTTATATTTTCAAATTGAATGACACCATGATTTATGTGTGTTTACAGGGACATCTGTTTTGGCTTCAGAGCAATCAGTCTGAAGAAAAAGTCTCACACCAATCTGTGAAAAACCACTCTTGTCACTCACAGTTACCAAATGGTTTACTTTGACAAAGGCAGGCTGATGACTAGTTAATGAACAGTCATCTTTAGGCAAACAATTAAAAAAAAAAAAAAAACAGCCAGGCAGAAAAATGAAATGAAAAAAGAAAAATAAAGAAGCAGAGAGTTTGTGGGTAAATAAAAATATAAATGTTCCAGATTATGTCATAACAAAGCCTGCCAAACACTGAATTGTCTCTGTGCAGCCTAGTACTAATTATTTCTATGATTTGCATTCCAAATTGGATTCCCCTCATGGAAGGCAACAAGATAATAATATGCAAATTAGTTCATCAGAGTGAGAGAAGAAAAAAATGATCAGGAACAGACAGCAGATGTTTTCTTTTTAGCACTGCAGATAATTTGGGAGACTGGTGAGTTTATTTTATTACAATGGATTTTTAGGTTTGTATGAGTTCCCATCCAAACTGTTATATATTCAGTTTGAGAATAAGTCAGTAAATTACAGTTTCATCTTTCATAAAACAAAATATTTTTTATTTGTCAGATAAAGTCTAACGGTGAATTTT
This sequence comes from Nibea coibor, assembly GCA_023373845.1. Taxonomy (NCBI): domain Eukaryota; kingdom Metazoa; phylum Chordata; class Actinopteri; family Sciaenidae; genus Nibea; species Nibea coibor. The sequence goes on along the minus strand of CM041735.1, from coordinate 401,686 downwards.
TACAATACAAAGAATCATATAGATTATTTAGTGCGGCTATCTGTGGAAAGAAATTTAGTTTTTTACAATTGACCAATTTACAGAAGCCCTAAGTGTTCATGTGTTCATGCGTTCATTTTATTTCTTTTGTTTTCTCATAATAATTAGTTCATTTTCTTGAGACAACAATACCTAATCTTCCTAACAAGAAGATTAGGCCCAGTGTTTGCTCTGTTGCCATGGTGTTGTGTAGTTGGCTGCCAGTTACAGTACAGTGCGCAGGCGTGAGTCAGAACCGGGTCGCTGCAGGAGGACTTAGACTTTTGTACATGGGGAGTACACTCTACTGTACCAGCTGAGCCACCAGGATGCCAATTATTATGAGGATTTTCTCAGCCACCTTGTATATTGTGACTGTAACTAGTGAATTTCCCCAGTGTGGGATTAATTCTATTTTCTGTTTTATCTTAACTTATCTCATCTTAACCTTTCCTGTTCAGCTGTCAGGCCATGGTCAAGCAGCACAGGGGAGATGCTGTTTGTACCAACTGCTGGGTTAACCTCCTTTCACTTCCCACAGCAGTGAAATGACTGAGATTTATTTAATAGCGTACTGAAATGAAATTATTGCAGGAAACTTCATTCAATGCAGGTTATGTCCGAGCAGCAGGAGTTTATAGATCAGTGCTTCGCATTCATTGATCAGTGTCAGGTCAGTACAGTATGATGTCACGTCTCAGACATATCATATTTGATTTATTTTCTTGAGATCTGCTGCAATATATAGTATGTGCACATAAATATGTGTATATATACACAAGCTATATATATATATATATATATATATATATATATATATATATATATATATATGTGTGTGTGTGTGTGTATAAAAGTGGGTTCAGCAGTTGTTCACTCTCAATGATCTGAAGTCGTATTATAACCACATGGCATAAATGCTGTGAGAGTTTAGAATCGTAGTTATATATATATATATATATATATATATATATATATATTATATTTCCGAGTTTTATTATGCTACAGTTTTTTTAGCATAAACATGAAATATATATTCTCTGCTCTATTCATTTAAAAAGATGATTTCAGACCTTCATTCTTAGGAATCTGTTTCAAAGTGTTGCTGAAGGCTTGTGGCTTGTCTGAAGACGTTAAGCTTTCAAACGCACATCGACTCATACACACACCAATCATTGAGGATGTCAACACAGCTGGTTACATATTAATGCAGGAACTAACAGACTAATGATTGGCTTTAATTGAAGTTGAGTTTTTTCTGGTGTGGGCATGCTCAGGTTAGAAGGTGAATGACGTACAATCTGACAACCCAGTTTCCTCTAATTCAAGTCACCTGCTCATTGCAGACTGAAATAGCTCAGGCAGGCAGGGCTGGATAATCAGGCCTGTTTTTAATAAACAATGACTGAGGATGTCACTGCTGCTTGGTCTGCTCTACAGGGATAAGTGTCCTTTTCCATTTTCACAAAAAACACTGGCCTCCAGGGCTGCAAACCCACCAGTGCTTCCAGGAAAAGTATGTGCCCTGCAGATCCAGCCCCTCCCCCGGCAGGCAGCAAAGGACAAAAACTTTTCTGCCTGCATCTCGTCACATCACCACTGGGCACTGAATGAACCAGTTTGAGGCTTTGCTGTATGTTTATCCAATCATATTTCCCTTCCATGACCACAAAACCGGGCTCCCTTGCAGTGTCCAGTTTAATGTTTCCATGGGGCCTCACTGGTGAAAGCTCTGTGGCTTGGGGTTCAGGAGTGTCATGGAGTTATATGTGCAGCCTGGCTGGATCTTTTTCTTACTGGGGGGAAGGGGGGCATTTTGATGAGAACCCTGTTATTATGGAAATCTGGGTAGATAGTTACTGTTCTGGTGCTGTATTAAACATGTATCTGTCTAAAACCTGGTGATTCTAAGGTTTCTTTTCATTGAAGGCCAAAGTTTGGAGGTTGTTCAAGTTTTGTTTCTTTTGTACTTTTATTGTGAGAGTGGTCGTAATGAGAATATGATCCAAAATAGCTCCTGATTTTCATACTGAACCTGTTCCTGTTAAGATTTTGCTAACTAAGTTTTGCATTGTCATTGGTTCATGTAGATGTGGTTCAGTGGATTTTCAAAATAAAATACCCGGTGTAAACTGCCTGTGATAAAAACAGACAAAAGCAAAACAAATGAGCTAAATAGCATAAACCAGGAAAATTACCAAATCTGAGCAAGAAAAACTCTGGTGGGCTAAATGCTTCTAAAATACTCCATGTGGGGTTTGAAGTCACCTGCAGGACGGACCAAAACAGCGCAGCAGTCAGGGTTCAGTTTCAGGGTTCTGCACTCTGTCTTGACTGATCTGACCTGCTCACCCTCATCACTCACCTGTTCTTTACATTGGTTCAGAATCATTAGATCTCTGCTGGTTTGTGCCATGTGCCTTTGCTTTCCCAGATACTTTCCTGCCTGTATTTTGGTCCGTTGACTCTTTAGATTCTGCCTCAGCTTAGCCATTTGAACTCTAGGCTCTTTACTTAAGTAGTTACCTCCCACGTGATGCCTTTAGATTCTGTTTTAAACTGTTTCTTAACATACACTTCATCTAATGGTAATGTCCAAAATACGTATGTGGAAGTAAGTGGTGTAAAATTGATCTTGAAGGTGATGGTAAAAAAGGATTATGTTATACTGCATTTGTTTTTAATAGCAATCAAAGACCAAGATCAACTCTGGTTGTAGGTTGTAGTTGACCAGGTGCATTGATTTGTACTGTAGGCCAACATCTTGCAGAACATAAAGGTCTAGTTTCCATTTTTAGAAAGTACTACATCATTTTCAGCTGGCCACAGTAGGTTTATATCAAATGTTATTTCTACAGGGGGAAATGTGCATTTATTCATTTTCAGCTGTGTATTAACACACATTTGGTGTGCTGGTGAGTATTAGCATATAGCAGCTGAATGCTCTATGACTGCCCATGTGTTTTTAATAGACTTTGACACAGACAATACTTAAGAATCTGCTTAACTTGTAACATGATAGTAGTTTCTTGTTTCGCACCAAAATTGAACTGAACTGTACAAAAAGTAAGAAACCTGCACAATGCCTGCCATGACTGCTTTTTCTTAATCCCTTCATCAGCAGAAATAATGAACAATTTTTCCAACCACTACTGCAGCTTTTTCCTTGAGGCTGTTCCTGTTAATGGACCTGCTTTTCTAAATCTAGCAGTGAGGATACCTCTGTAACCATGCAAGAAAAGATGAATGTGTTAGCTTTCCAGGGAGGCTCGTGTCCCACCACCCGATGTCTTGCTTTCTGAGAACACATAAAACCAAAAGCTCATACCTTAGAACCTGAGTTACTCCAAGTCTCACAAGCTTCATGCATGTGAGTCTTTCTCTGTGTGGCAGTGTCGTCACCTAACTGGCGGCTGTCCACATCAGCTTTTGCATGTGGTGACCCTGTGATCACGTCTGCATGCTTTCTCCTTCTGCTCAGCCCAGATCAGAAAATACTCTGTGTTCTGGGGTCTTTGAGATGGGGCAACTCTGCTAAACATATCAGTGTTTTATGCTGAGAATATTCCAGTTATTGTTAACCCAATCAAGTCATTATTATATTAATCATTATTATAAAATGAACCTGAATCAGAAATTCATTTACAGATTATATTAGGAACAACAGATTTCACAAAATCAAGCAAGATGACGCGAAACTAAAAACAATAATAAATACATAATACAATAATAATACAATAATACAAGGCTGCAAGTGAGTAAAAACACCTAAGAACACAGACCTAAAACTAAATCCAGATGTCTGAATGTGAAAAATACCTAAGCCATGTTGTAGCTCAGAGCTGCCGCTCACAAAGGAAACTCACATATCTCTGATATCCTCTTAACTCAACAACTGTTTTTCACATTTCAACTGTTTTTCCATGCTATGAAATACTCAGACTGGTATTTATAGCCGTCATTACAGCTAAAAATAGCTTCAACATTTTTTGCTAACTTACAGCATGGAACTAATTTCTTATTTGAAATTAATAATAATAATCATGGCTGCTGTTTGACTGCTGTGAATTTTGAGAAAGAAACAGACTAAAATGTCAGTGTCAGTGGACAAAGTGAACATTGTTTGTTTGTCTGTCTTTCAGTGTACATGTATCCATGTTAGCAAGTTTTGTTGCTGATGTCCTGTAATTTTCAGCTGGCTGACTGGCACCACTCAGCACTCGATGACATCAGCTCTCTAGACACAAAGTCCAAAGAAGAACTATGTTTAACTTGCAGCAGTCATTTATTCAGCCCCACAAAGACAAAAGTACACAGAACCAAATGTAGGAACAGAACAAAATGTGTTGGTAGAGATATTGGGTAATTCTGGGGTGAGTTGTGTTATGCAATAAAGTTTGTGTAGCAGCCTTATATGGAGGTGAAAGAATGAGGATATCTGCCCTGTTAGTACATGACTTCAAAACACAGATTTTTAATTTTTATTATCTCCAAATATGCACTAAAGTCTTCCTAATCCAGGTAAAGGAGTAATTTGAACTCTGAAATAGACATCGTAATCAGTTACAACATTAGTGGACCTTGTCTAAGTCTCAGGTTTCTTTTTCTCGACCTTAATGACACCTTTGTGTGAATGAACTAATGTAGCCTAAGATTCCAGCTGGTTGATCTTGAGGTAAAAGGCAACATAATTTAGTCTTTATTCTTTAATCTGATAATTCTATCTTCATCCACATTCACACCTTGCTGCTACTTTCTGAACAAATTCTTGCCTTACCTGGAATGAAATGCTGCACCTGCTCCCACGCACGATTTGATAAAACTGGCCAAGTATGAAACAAAAGCTGATCAGAGGTCTGTGAAGGAAATGAAGATCATTCGGGGATATTTCACTGCTTGCACATCTGTTCTGATTTGACTTCTGAAGTGAGAAGTCTGCAGAATTGATTTGGTTTATCCAGCAGAAGCTTACTGTAAGGGTCAGAGACTCTTCTAACTTTGGGTCAGAAAAAACAAAAGAGCTCTTCATGTTCAATCCTGAACAGGTTGACACTTGTATCCATCAGTGTTTGATATAACTGTGGTAGATTCAAGCCTCCACCAATGACATCACAGCTCTGAATAACATTTTTGTTTATAACAAAGTTTTGTTTAGTCTCACTCCTGCTGACTTTAAGGATGACTCATTCAAGGTTTCATGCCCTAATGAATCCAGAGGAAAACTAACTGCGCAGCTAAGCATAAATATTTGCTTGGAGTCATACATTTTCATGTATCATAGAGAGGGTGGCCTGATTGGATCCTGGGAGGTGTATATGGAAAGATAAACCAGTACTTATCAGGAATCATACAGATACTATATATTTAACGCAGAATTATGAGGAATCCTCCTTTCTAGATAGATAGATAGATAGATAGATAGATAGATAGATAGATAGATAGATAGATAGATAGATAGATAGATAGATAGATAGATAGATAGATAGAGTATTGCACTGAGTATTGCTCACTGTTAAGTGACACAGTCTGCCGCATTTCATAGCTTACCTGGACTTTGAAAAGTACAGTGATGGAAACGGCCTAGTGTCCTGACAGCTTGAGTGTAATCTACACAGCAGGTTTATCTGGGTCATTGTGTTCCCCTTCCTACAAAAGGATCTCCAAGGCCAGATCCCAGACGTTGATAGGCCTGTTGGGACTAGATGGTTTTGGCTCCTTGACTGACTCAAAAAATGCCAGGAACATTTGTGTTTCTGGAAAGTTTAGTGTTAAGATTATTGTCTGCATCACCCACATACTGCTGGCACCCATCCCTTTCCTCTCACCCCCCTTTTTCCAGACAAGCTATAGTGATCAAGCTATAGTGATTCAGATTTTGGCTCTTTTGTGTGTGATATGTCATCATTAATGTATTGCATATATATATATATATATATATATATATGATTGTAAATTCTCTATTTGTGGGTTATGGCAGAAATTGAATACAATATGCATAACTAATGTGTCATTCATATATAAATCACCTGAAGAGTAGAGTCATTATGTGTGTGTTACCTTTGAATGAACCTTTTACACATGATGATGCAGGTCCATCATGCTGAACTGCCATATTTCTACAGTAGTCCAGAATGGACAAACTAAACACTTGCTTGCACATTCAACAACAACACAGATACTAAACCCTGCATACTGGTTGTTTAAAATATCTGCAACTATACACTAAATAACTGTACTTATTCAACAACTTAATTCAAATTGTATTTGAAATTTTCATGTTATTTTAGCTATTTTGTTTTTAACTTCCACTTTAAACCTCGTTTTGCCACCACAGCAATGTAGTCTTGTTGTTCCACTGCAATAAAAACCCATCAAAGTAAAAAGTTATTAATGATGACAAGTAAATTATAGTGCTCCATAAAATGATAAACTCCCTCTTTTGACATTGACCAAACAGAAAATGTGTGCCTTGAGGAAAGGTTTCTCTTAATGAAAGACCAGATCCACCCACATGCAGGAACATGAAGTAGCTTGTCCTCCATGCAATGAGTCACCCCCACTGCTCCAGCATTTCAAGTCAGTAGTAAAGGTTTGGTTGTCTTTCATCAGAATTACATTGCCTGAAGCAATATGGATCTCAATCCAAACATCAACATGTGGTCACTCAGCACTTATTTGATGTTACCTTTCAATGAGACAAGACCCATCTAATCACATAAACCCTGAGCTCTACCATTCATTGCAATAAATTACAATGTCTGAGGGCTGTAAATCATTTGTGTCATTTCACAGGATACAAAAGGAAGTGGAAACAAAAATCTCAATGGCTATTTTAAAATAGAAATATATGTCAGAAGCAGCAACAAAACATTTTCATAGGAAGATACAGAAAATATCATAAAAAATAAAGGAATCCTGGGGGCAGATTTTGTCAGACACAGGTGTTAACATTGGTTGAGGTCAAACACTGGGTCTCTCAGGTGCAGCCATTTTCATGTAGAGCCAAAGACAGATCAAACCCTCATTCATTCCCTTGGTTTAACTTGTGCCACTTCAAACAGAATTCTTGTTTAAACTGTGATTGTGAACACCTGCCTGTAGAGATCCATCAAAGGTGGGCTACAATAACCCCACTTGTGAGTCTCTGGGAACTCCTTGTTCTCACCACAAAAGAAATAAGAGTACCTGCCCACATGAACTCTGCTTGACTTAAGATTTGTCTATACAGTTGGCACTTCTTATTATGTCTCTTTTTAGTCAGGCATATCACTTACATGGACAATAATTTAAGAATGTGTAGCCTTATGACTTGATCACTTCACCAACAGTTTCACGTGAAAGTGATGAAATCATCCAGACCTACAAATAGTTAGGAACTGTGTCTGATAACAGACAGAGATTTAGTGAAAATACAGATGTTGTGAAAAAGGCCCAGCAGCATTTCTGTTTTCTACATAAATTAAATTCAATTGCAGTAGATAATACAGCACTTGTGATTCCAGATTATCAGAGATCTCCCTGCCAACTAATCTTCTGGGGATTTCTAATGCTTGAATAATGATGAGAATGGCTGCTAACAAACATACGGCCCTTACTTCAAATACAATATTTTCCCTATTATTAATTAATAACAATTAATTCCCTATTATTATGTTATATAATGTTATATAACCAACTAAGTGGATGCCCTGAGCAACATACTTCTGCTTCTGCATATCTTTGCCCTAAAGACTTTGGACTGGCTCTGCAATCTCTGCCTGTTTCCAACCAATTTTAGCAATCAAAGAGGAGGAGAAAGTCTCTAGTCTCTATTCTAAGTGTGGTACATCCATTACATCCCTTGTAAAATGAAAATCAACAATCACAAGGCAATGGTAAATGGTAAATGAACTGTACTTATATAGCACATTTCTAGTCTCCCGACCACTCAAAGCTCTTTACAGTACATATCTCACTCACCCATTCACACACATTCATACACTGATGGCATTGGCTTCCATGCAAGATGCCAACTGCTCATCAGTTTGAGGAGCTAATCATTCATACACATTCACACACCCATGGCACAGCCTTCAGGAGCAATTTGGGGCTTCTTGCCCAAGGACACTTGCCTGCCTCCGAGCCACAGCCTCCCCTGATATGACACAATGATAACCTCAGCTCTAAAGAGTGGTTTTATTGTATGTAGGATAGGTTGTCATTTTTGTCTTTTTAGATTGATTTTATGCTTGTAAATTGATTGCTTGTGTGTTGTGTGTTCTTGCTTGCCTCAAATAGGCAATTAGTTCTCTGAATAAAAAAAGGTCCAGTGATAGGCCAGAGGAACAAAATACAAACAAATGGAAGACTGCATGTCTTTGTGTAAAAGTAAGATAGCAATACCTTAAGTCATCACACAGCCGGTTGGTTCCAGTTAATGTTCTCACTGTGACAGGGATGTTAGCCAGATGAGGGGAAGATGAAGAAGAAGAGCACACTGAGAGAAAATGACAGAAAGACCACAAAACCCCTATATGAATAGGTTCAGAGGGAAATACCTCACCTTGCAGATTCAGTTACACCAGGGCAAAACTGAGAACAATAGGCTCAATATAGGCGAGATTAAAAAAAAAAATAGATGATAGCTCCAAAATGCTGCAGGTCCATAGAGAACCTTAGGCTGACTATGGGTGAGCCAGCCTGACAGTCAGAGTCTCTCCAGGATACAGTGACGTCTCATATTGCCCTCAAAAATCCCCATTTGAGACAAAAACATTTGTCAAGTCCAATCATGGGAACAGGGATTCACATGGCTTTACTCCTCACAATTCAAATGCAGCAAGTGGCAGTTCAAAATATGCAATGAGAGATGAGGCATGCCAATGCAGTGAGTCAAGAGTCTATTTCTTTTATTTGGTTTTTTAATTTGGCTTAACTGCTGGTGTCATTGGTAATGTCTTTTTTGTTTTCTGTATTATGATCATACGGTTTTTATTGGTTTCTTTGCACCTATTATTATTACTACTTACTATTTTTTTATTGATTTATTTTCATCTGATCTTGTGTTGTTTTGTTGCTTTGGACTGTATCTCCACGAAGACTGGCATACAAATAAAACTACTACTACTATTATTATTATTATTATTATTAGTAGTAGTAGTAGTAGGAGTAGTAGTAGTGGTCGTAGTAGTAGTAGTAATACTAGTAGTAGTAGTAGTACTATTACTACTAGTAGTAGTACTAGTAGTAGTAGCAGTAGCATAAAGCCAAGCTGAAATAAGTCATCCGCTATCATTTTGAAACCTGGCTCTGTTCTTGAATACTCAGGCATTTAGAAAAATGGGAGAAGGAATCCACCTACTGGCCAACTAAAGGAATCATCTCATTGATCAAAACGAGCAGTTTTCTAATTGGGATATTTCGAAGCAGAGGGACATTTTACAAGACATTTGAGTCTGCTCTTTATTTCTCATTAGCAGCCAGTGGTTCATTAAATCTACACAACACAGACTGCATATGTTGATAACTTGTTTGTTTTCTATGTGCTCCTCCAATGAACAGCTGGATTCTTTTGAGGAAAAGCAAATATGTCTTTGCTTATATTTGCAGTTAGTGGCTGACAGTAAACTGAAAGGCTAGAGTGTAAAGTGAATACATCCTTTGTTCTCAGATCTATGTATGAAGACAGTTCAGATCAATTCAAAGATACAGCATCAATGCAAGATGCAAGGGTCAAAGGACTCTTTCATCCCACTGCCATGACCATTGACGTGCCCACTCCATCATCTCCCCCACCCACATTGCTCCACTTCTGTCAACATGCTTCATTTTACCCTACTGACCCTCCACATCAGTTGATTCATTTGATCTACTTTAAAAACATGTAAATGCATTATATGAACTGATGAGTTATGATTGCCAAACAATGAAGTTGCTTCTTAAGAGGAAGACTTTCTGGATTTTTGTTAAACTCTGTGGCAATTTTTTAAAGACAATGACTTGTGTGAAAAAAGAATAAAGACAATGATTTGTATGCATGATATCTGATATATCAATCACATGATAGACCGAAAAACACTCTCAGACACTGATGAAAGGAAGATAGCCAAAACAGTTGATGAATGAAGCCGCATGGTGCACTGCAGAAGAGTTGAGAAACATGTTTTGATTCTGTCAGACAAAAAAATCAGTGTGGTGATAAACAACAAGATGAAAAGGTGAAAACAAAGCAGAGTCAGTCAGAGTAATCTTTTACTACAAACTTAAAAAGAACTAGAAAACAAAAAACAAAAACAACAACAACAAAAACCTATCAATGGAGGTATTGTTTTCAATAAAACAAAACTTACTGTGCATCAACCTTCATGTTTTTATCTTATAATAAAATGTGATTAGATTACATAATATATAATATAATACATTATAAATTATTATATATATTACATTACTTTCCTGGAATTTTGAAATTTAAAAACCAACATGAGGCATCTACATTTCCACGACAACATAGCAAACTCCATCTGCTGATGAAGATCACGTGATCATGGTTGAAAGCACTAGACCAGCTACCTTGAGGTCAAGAATGAACTTTGAAATGCAGGCAATAAAAATAAGTGCTCACAATAACTAATGATCAGATAAGTCCCAATGATCTATTTGCTAGAAGACTTGTTAAGACTTTATTGTTAGATTCATCTTTATTTTACTACTCCTTCTACCTCTACTCCTCATTAGACTTCTGGAGCTAGGAAGTGAAGTTTATTCTGTTGACATGTTGATGTATTTTCTTAATTACTAATTATTTTACTCTCTTTGAGTCCCATCATTGTGTTCTAATTACACTGACATCATGCAATGGTTTAACATATTTGTCTGTTTTGATGCATTCATGGAACTGGACTTCTCTGAACAGTCACTGCTTGAATGAATGCTGACAGCTTTCCCGTGAAGTTGTCAAGTGGCCTTCTTAAGAATTTCATAGTGGAGAATAACACATTGGTGCTGTATTCTGATTGAAAAGTCAAGCTTTTACACCAAACTAAGGCTGACATTTACTTAGCAACAAAAACATTGCCTTCATTGAGTCTTTGCTGCCTTGTCTGCCTGTTTCCCCAAAGACCACATGTCAGTGTACAACAGAGTGAGACAGCACAGGAATTCTTTTCCATAGAGAATCATCACTTCTCATCTATGGAGGTTGATGTGGAAGAACTGGTGGTGAGCTGTAAATGAATTCATTCACATACCAATGCTGTTGGATGTTTTAGCCCAGTTACCACATATCTCACACACATTACAACACAAACAACCAAACCAACATTCTGACACCCATTTTACTCCACCTTGATTACTGATTTAATTTTCTACCTTTACGAGCCATTATTCTTTGTTCATCTTCTTTGGGAGCCACAGAGTGTAACACTGACAGAACAAAATTATGTAGAATAAATGATGATTGCGTGTGTGCGACCACCATTGGACAAATTTGAAATAGCGAGAAGTTGCAGAATGCAGCTGGCTACCCCTCACCTCATACTTTCATTTCAAGGAGGAGGAGGGTTTCATAAAGGAGAAACTACACTGACCACAACTCCTGACAAATGTGAAAGGTTGCAGGTTTGGTTTGTCCATTCTGGGCTGCTCTAGAAACATGGCAGACTCTGTGGAACAGGACCTGCTCCCACTGTAGATATAAAGTCTCATTCAAAGGTAACATAAATATAACAATTTTTATTAATTATTTTTAGATGATTATACACTAACTTTCTGACAATAGCTCCATGTAAAATTTAATATACTGGACCTTTAAGGTCATTTTTACAGTTTGTAGTCATCCTGCAGGCCTGATTGGACCCTCTGGTGGGTCGGTTTTAGTCCATAAGTCATATGTTTGACACCCCTGCTCTAGATTGACTTATTGCCTCTCAATCACAACACCTGAGCTTGCAGGTAGATGTGTGTGCATCAATTCAGCCTCTGTTAACTTTTGTATTTGGAGAAAATTCTACAGACTTGAAGATGTCAAATGTCAGATGTTTGCTCCCCCTCATACCTGTGAACTGGGACACTTCTTAAAATACTGCACTCCTCAGAGGAATGTACCAGAACATTGAGTGTCTACATAACTCTCAGGTTCCCTCCCTGCCTTCCCACATTCCCGTTTTTTCTGACACTCGGGCATGTGAGAAAAAGATGTCAGAGTGTAAAGTGTAAAGCTTCACACTAAAAATTTAAAATAGCTTTCAAAAATTCAAATGCAGATGTGTTCAGGGCAGAAATCTCATCAATGCATTGAAATTTGGGGCAGGTCAGATCACGTACACGTAAGTTAGAGCAACATTTACAGTCATGGGGAGACATCGATATTCGACGCGTCGTCACGGCCACGCCCTCTGATGAAAAGTTGAAATTATTTCTCAGATGTCAACACCAAGGCCTTGACAACATCTAGTTGTCACCTAGTTTGAGGTGGATATACTCAAACACTTAGGAGGAGGCTATCGTCAAGTAAAATATGACACTTCCTGTCGCCAACAGGTGGCGCTGTATCCATAACTGAATATTGTTGTACACATTTGTTCAGGCCTGGACTACGATCGAACATGTGAAATTTCAGTCTGATTCAACAATGTATGTATGAGTTACTCCCACTTCCTGCTCCATGGCGAAACATCCAAATTTGCCATGCTGCCACAGACAGCTGTATCCATAACTGAATATTGTTTATTTGTTCAGGCCTGGACTACAATCAAACATGTGAAATTTCAGTCTGATTCTACAATGTATGTGTGAGTTACAGGCAAATTACTTCCACTTCCTGTTCCCTGGCGAAACATCAAAATTGAAAACGCCACCACGAAAAATTTCTTTGATGAAAAGTTAAAAGCTTCGCAATTTAACATCGCCCATGTCTGTAGATCAGACACCGATCAAAACAAAGCTCTGGGAGGAGTTCGTCTTAGTACGGGGTGTGGAAATGTCCAAAATCCTGGCAAAATATGACCTTTGATTCAAAATGGCGGACTTCCTCTTGGAGTTATGGCTGCAAGAGACTTTTTTGTGTGTCTCTGTATGTTACATACTCCGGCTAAATTTCGTACACGTGGATGAAACCGTGTCCAGGGGCTCCTCCGAAAACGAAAACGTAGGTGGCGCCGTAGAGCCATTTTTGTACGTCCATGTGCGAGACCCCCAAAATACGTAATTTTACGCCCGACTTGGGGCCGTCTAAAATGCGATTTACTTTTAGGAAGAAAAAGAAAAAATAATAATAGTAAACATTCGAAATACAATAGTGTGTGTGCTCGGGCCCTAATAATGACAGTAATAATATATGTAGTGGACGTCATGCAGGACCACAGCAGCAGCCACGATCCATGAGAACCTGCTGGACGAGAGAGCACAGAAACTCTGGGGAAGAGGTTTAGTTAGTAACATGCATTAATGGGACATGTATGTTTACAGATGGTGAGAGAGGGGATGTGACTGCATCAGCTAGCTCTGTGTAACGGTTCTCGTCGCTTAGCAACCACGTTGTTTGGCTGCTGGTCAACTGTTGGCGGTAAAACAGTGTCATTAAATATTTCAACATTAGGAAAACACGTCATTTAAACAGCTGGATAATCAGTGTTTGATTTTTGTGCCCCATAACAATTGTTATGCGACAGCCGCCATCGTCCTCTTTTGTTCCCCATTCATGACGCGACGTCAGAGGTGACGACGTAAACCGTGAGCAGTCCACAGAGCAGGCGGCTGGCCCTTTAAGATTTATGTAGCGGGGCTAGCCGATGTAGGACGAGCCGACGAGTGTCTGCCTGCCTGCTCTCCTGCTGCCATCCCCATCATGGCCTCCACACGGCCGTCACCGACAGCACCGAGGATGAACCGACCAGTCAGCGGCCCTTCCCTTCCTGGAGCGGAGATAGACGTCAAGCCGAAGCAAAGGCACCGGTAGAGGCGAGCCGCGCCGGGGAGAGCCGCCTCACATCCCATGCCACCCCGGTCTCCTCCATGCCTTCGCCTAAAACCAAGTACAGCTATTCGATAAAGAGGGGTGCGAACCCGGGCGGCGGCGGCGGCGGCAGAAACATGACAACGAACAGGGATTATTCTGTTAATCTGTCGGTGCAGCAAGTGCTGAGCCTTTGGGTGCAGGGCACGACGCTGCAGCACTTCACAGGTATGCGGAATGATTGCTGTTTTCATGTATTCAGCTGTTCACACATAAGACACCATCATCTCCGTGGACTGCTGTGGAACTGCAGACATTTTAGCGCGTCCATTTCAAAGCAGAATAAACCTTAATATGTCACATTCCTCCTTACATGCTTACTGAGCAAAAAGGGGCAGAGCTGTTCTCATGAAACGGGGGCATCTGTGCCACCTCAGGCCCCCTCCAGCTAGTGAAAGCCGGCCGGACCACAATAGAAATGCCACTCCTCTGTCCCCGCGTGCGGAGTCATAAAAAATATCTCATCTCAATATGCAGCTAATTTATCTTTCTGATGCGTGCATACGCCTCTGTGTAGTAAACAGAGAGCCACAGACAGGTTAGTCAATTCCACATGACATGAAAGAAGAATATAGGAACAAGAAAGAAAAGCAGTGTGTGGGCATTTTATCTTTTCCTTTACAGGCAGGCTGAACTTCCTCAACAGATCTTGATGCAAAAAAAAAAAAAAAGCTGGCCCATCTGTTCAAACTGTTTCCTTCAATGTTTCACTACTAAGTGAAGGAGGAGCAAAGGTAAGACAATACAGGAACAACAGCCGTCACATAAAGACTAGATTCTGGACATTGAATTCTTCCCTGCAGAGTGAGAGTGAAGCGGGCATGTGGTCGGAGCTGAATTGGCACAGACCCATCTTATGAAATTCAGCTGACATCCTGTGTTGAGAAACACATCAAGGGAGAACATAAAAGAGGTAGTTAATGATGTTGACTCAGCAGGAAGCTGTATCGCATGTAGAAGTTTGCAGAAGCAGAGCTGCAGCAGTGAGTAGAAAGCTGTTAGGAGCTGACACCCGGATTTTAGAGAGCAGGGTGCATGAAACTGCCACCTGATCCCCCTCAATCGGGTGGCAGTTTCATGCACCCTGGGGGGTGGGCTGGGGCAGAACAAGAATGATACACTCTACACACTAGCAGATATAAACTTTTTACACATGTCTTGCCCTTTCTTTGAGGCCTGGGAGTTACTTTCCTCTTTATGGCTTCTGTGCTTGCAGCAGTTTCACTACAGCAGAATCTAAAATGTTTGGTGTACAGTCTATAAATATGAGTGCACAAGACAACATACAAGTAGTAACTTTGAAAACATATCTTCATGTGCAGTTTTTGTTTCCCGTGTCCACCCAGACATAATGCAGGTGAATGTTGCCTTGCAATTTAGGCGAACCTACTCCTATAAACGACTACAGTAGTTCCAGTACAGATACCAGCATTTGAAATGGCTCCAGTACTGCCTAAAATGCAGCAGGGCATCAGCTATTACACGTCTGACACCATAGAATTTATTTGCCCCCAAGTCATGGACCCTCTATCTGACTCTGCTATTCTCACCCTAACCTGAACTAATCAAGGCAATCAGTAACTAGCCAATGAAAGGCAGAGTAAGGTATTTAGGGCAACCTCTGCTTTAGAGGGGCATACAAAGAGTTGATCTCCAGTACTGAGCCAGAGCTGTTTAAATGTCCACAGTTCAACAAGAAAGTTCATGGCATTCATTCTCTGTATGTGCCGGTTGTTTTACCTGAGCTAGGCTGCACAGTTGTAAGCAGTCATACAGGGTTAGTAGATAAAGGCAGGTATTTGTCTCAGGAGTTTTAAATACTCATCCTTAATCTAGCTGGCATCAGCTTTAGCTGTGTTTGAATACAGTAAAAGGATCAGGATTCAATAAATATGAAATAACTACGTCATGATAGCGATTTGTACAAAGTTTGTCAGGTTTGTTGGCTTTACACAGGAACAACAAAATGAAGACAAATCAGCTCCCCAACTGAATAAAATCCAGGGAATAAAAGTACATACAAGAAATAGAATAAGGTCAAAAATCAAACCAACATAGTGGAAATGGTATAACAAAACAGAAAACTTGCCTGCAGACTGCAAAGACCCAGCCATCTTTTGTCTTAATCCAGAACTACAGGATTCACTGTGCACTGCTCATCAGTCAATGCAGCTTTATCTGCCAGGTTAACACCCCCCTCTCTGTCTCCCTGGGACAAAGGGACAAATTCATCATTCTTCCTTGTGATGGATGAACATCCTGCAGACCGCCTGCAGTCTTTCCACTTTGACTTGTTCATGTTCTGCAGCAGCCTGTGAGCTTGTGCAAAAAACCTGTTAAAAAACAATCCTGTGCTTTTTTAAATTCACTGTTGACAGGTGAGCAGTAAAGCTGCCTTGCTGACAAAGCCTGTAGTTGTAGATTAGCAGAAGTTAATACCATGCTCTGACTGTGTTTTTGCTGCTTGTCTCTTACCTCAAAAGGTGTCTCTAGCTGTTCATTTAAATCTTGATGATAATTACATTGAGCTTGTGATGTTGAATGTAGATGTTAATGGACAGCATGGCACCTGATACTTGTTCTCAAATATTCAGATATTTGAAATCTCACAATGTTTTGGCTTTGGCTCTTCACAAAAAGATTTTTCTTTCTTATTGGTTTTATATGAAAATGTAACTTTAAAAGGTATCTACAGTAGTAGCTACATCTGTCTGATGAATGTAGTGAAGTAAAAAGTACAAGCTTTCCCACTGAACTGAGTCAATGTTGTGCTCTTCACGGGACATACATGACAGAGTTGGAGTGTTGCTTACATGCTCCTATGCCCATGCCCAGCAACTGGGACCTCATAATGGATTGTAATGGAGCAGGGCAGTATGTTTGCTCGGTACTACATTTGTATAACAAATGACACCTTGCTTCCTCACTCATGTCTGGAGACTTGCCTACTCCAGTGTGTGTTTGAAGAGAATTTTACACTGTGTCAGAGAGGCACTGTATGTGAAGAGCTACTTCACATACATTTCTGCTACTCTGCTGCTGCATGTGCTAGGAATGAAAGGGTGAAACTAGGGTGCAGTCTCCGACTAGACCACTAGATTGAACATCCATCCATTCATCAATTATCTGTAACAGCTTATACTCATCAGACCCACACAGACACAAGGAGAGCGTGTAAGCTCCATACAGAAAGGCCCCAGCTAAAGGTCAAACCAGGAACCTTCTTGCTGTGAGGTGACAGTGCTAACCACTGCACCACCATGTCACCCTGGACTGACCAATAGATGACACACAATCACAATGCACACAATCTCTGTAAATCACAGAGCAACACCAGAGCCAGAAAATATTTTCTCCATAAAATCTGATCCAGTTTGATCAAAATCAGTCATGCTAGTCACATCAATACATCCTAAATTGGCATCTTTTATTTTGTTTTGTGTTGATAGCAGTGAAACTAGACACAAACAATGAAACTATATATACAAGCTATATATGTTTTTAACTGAGCTAAATTGATTCCAGTAATATTAAGAGAGACAGCTTGAAGAGCGACAGGAAATATGGGGAGAGAGATGGGGAACCACACGTGGGAAAGAGCCACAGGTCAGATTCGACCCCTGGGCCACAGCAGCAAGGACTGAGCCTTTGTCAGTCGGACAGATGCTCTACCAATTGCGCTAAACAACACCCCTCTCTGAGTCACTTTTAAACTATTGGGATTTTCTTGATGATGGCAGACCTCAATCAATTTCTGGGTCACTGGATGAAGGATGGAGGAGTGAGGATGGAAGAATGGGAGGAAGCATAATAAGCTGAAAGCACCCACTCTTCTTATGCTTCTCCTTGTATCCATCTCTTCAGTCCCACCATCCCATCACTCCCGCATCTCTCAGTAGATGGACATTCATGGTTATACGACGACAGCGGTGCTTGCCCTGTGATTCAGCAGCATGATGTAACAGTGTAACAGCAGGACAAAGAGCTGTTGTGCTGCTGTGCTGTCACATCTCTCCCTGCCCAACTCGACAGCTGATTGGCGGATCAATAAGCAGATGCTCAGTCGACTGTGGGACAACTTGGTTAGAGGTTATGCACTGAAGTGCCCTCTCTGGGCTTGACAAATACTTTGTGGCTTCAGATGTTTACAACACACAACAATATTACATTTCCTTTTTATATCCTGTCATCCAAACTAAACAGACTTGGGCTGTTACACACACCTATCCTGACTGGACGCCCCCTTCCTCAGCAGATATTTTTTCTTTTTGAATAATCTCTAAAGAATGAAAAGAATGAAAGAGAGGGATGAAGAGAGAAGAGAGGCTTGGAACAGGGCTGGTCCAGCTATGTTGAATCATTCGTGTCCAGTCCTACTGAAGAGGTTCACAAATGGCAGTTGTGAGCTATTGTTTCAGGCAACATGTTCCTTTTACTACTTAATTTGTAGCTTGTAGCAGCTTGCTGTGAACTGCAATCACAGTAGTTTGATACATCTCACCTCAGGTTCATCACTATGGTCGATTGCCTCTTCGATGAGCCCTGACATAGATTGTGGAGGCTGTAGTCTGAATGCCCTCACAGACGTGTGCATCATGATCTATAGCGACAATATTCTCTCAAACAAGGTTCATTATGTGTAACCCTTAAAATGCATCAGGAAATCAGGCTGTGGTTTACATCTCTCTGAATGTGCACAGCAAGCATGTTGTATCTTTACCTATGGAGGTTAGAATATTATATCTTATTTTTCACTGTAATGAAAATCCTCAGGGATTGATCATTTTCACTCCATCTTCACTTAAAGGTTGAGAGACAGACTAAATAGAAGCAGCAGAGGGCAGGATATCCTGACTTTTAGCCCCTAGTATGGGTTAGGTTCCAACAGCAAATTGGGTCCTACGTTTCCCATAATGCTGATCAGATCTGTGCTGTGTGTTGTCTCCCCATTAGAGATGTGGTACTGGGTGTTCCTGTGGTGTCTCTTCTCCTCGCTCTTTGTCCACGGGGCGGTGGGGCTGCTCATGTTGGTCATGCTGCAGCGCCACAAGAGAGGCCGCCTCATCACTCTGGTGCTGGTCAGTGTTGGTTTCCTGGCCTCCCTCTCCGGAGGCGTCATCACCAGTAAGTCCAATTACTCTACATTTGTTAATCTTTGTCAACAGCGTTCAGCAGCCAGTCAACCAAAAAGAGGATGGGAGCTGATGGGGAGGGAAAGAGCGAGATGTGAATGAGAGAAAGAGGAGATGACAGAGGGAGGAAGGTTGTGACTTCTTGTTTTTAACTTCCCTCTCTTCGTGGAGCACAGAAAGCTTCAGCTGTGTCCACAAATCTCAAAAATCATGGTGCAATCTGATTATATTTTTAACTTTATTTTGTATCCTGGTTACATGTCACCATTACATGTAGTTTATTCAATAGTGTTGAGGTCTAAACACAGATTCCTGTATGTGGTCTAGTACATTCAGGCTGGGATCATGATGACAATGATTAATAAGAATATCTAACTGTACTGTACTGTACTGTGTGTTACCATATGTTGGCCAGTGCATTGAAGTGATCTGCTGTTCAGAAATGTTTCACTCTCAGGTCTCAAAATTTGAATTGAGTTATGACACAGTAAAAGAATGATCAGTCTCTCTTGTAGCTTTACCTTTATTTATTTTGTTCTTTATTTTCTCTCTGTGCTTTTGATTAGTCTATCTAGACGATAGATGTACCAGTTCTTATTTAAGCGTTTCACAGATGTTATTAATCAGCAAAATAAAAAGTTATTTCCTGATTGTTTCACAGCGGTTACATTCAGCAGGTAAAGACAAAGCAACCCACTACCTTTAGTTCAAGACCACAACTGTGGCGTGTAAACAGTGTTTCCCATTAATCATTTAATAATGTCTAACTTTAATGTCCACACTTTCATAATTAACTGAAAATACTTCAGACTGAACCCAAGTTTCACTTTTGCTTACTCCTGATTGGAGGACCTAGTATTAATCAGGGCACAGTATGCACGCTGTTACATATCTGAAAATGTGAAAAAGGAAATCTGTGAGGCTTACTGAGAGAGATAAGTGTGGCTATGAATATTAGCTTCATGTTAGCTAAGCTTCCTAAGCTGACTGTATACTGTCTGGTGATGGTCTTGACTACACACTGTCACCTGTACACCATCCTGGCTTCAAGTCAAAGTGTGGCAGACAGCGCAAAGGCAACAAGCTGAGCAGAAGTGAAGGAAAGGTCAGAGTTCAGCCTTAAAAACCTTCAAATAAAAAACATTTTTTGTCTTTTAACACTTAAACAGGTGTTGGTCTATGTTGATCAGATTTGATTGAACAGAAAACACATTTTGATTTCTTACCAGGTGAAAAGGCCTTAAAAATGTCCTCATCCTCAGGCAGGTTCTAAGAATTGGAAGGAGCACCTTTATTCTGATTTCTCAACATATTTATGGATGTTTATTGGTAATTAACAACTGACATAGTGATTAGCTCCTCACGAAGTGTAAGTCACAGCAAATCGAAAGATCAGTCATGTTTGTGTGTTGACGTTTGTCTCCAAGAATGAGTCTGTTGTTTTATTTCAATAGCTAAAGATTTTAAAGTACATTTCTAACCTCCATGAGGTCTGTGTTGATGAATGAGACAAACTACTACTACAACTGATACTACTACTAATTTCAGGAAAGTTATTCAAAAATGCATTGTATGTATGTATCTGAGTTGATTAAAATAGCTAAGAAAAGAAAATGTAATGAATTTGAGATATAAGTGATACATTTGAAATATTCCTAAATCCTGATTGGTAAACAGAAATACGTGACATCACCTCTTTCCAACCAAGTTTCCACCAACTGCAAACCAAAAATCTGTTCGATCTTCTCATCTCATCTGCTCACGTAAGATTTCTTAAAGTGTAGTTTTCTGCATTGGTTCGGGATTAGACATTCATAAAAAGTTCCTCTGTGGCTGTCTGTTTCCATGACAATGGCACAAACAACATATTCTCAGGATGAGCATGGCAGAGTCTTGTAGGAAATCAACACAGAATTTGGCTGTACATGTCCCTACAAGCTGCATGGAGCCACACATGAGAACACACCACCTCAACATGTTTGTGCAGAATATGTTCCACTGATGGATGAAAAAGATGACGAGGATGTGTTTGCCCTCAGTGGACACTGTGGTCGCGGTAACAGGCTGTGACAGACAGCTGTGTTTGCCCCTGCTCATCTCTTCTCATCTGTGTGTGTGTTTTTTTTTCTCCGTCAGGCGCAGCAGTGGCAGGGGTGTACCGCGTGGCAGGAAAGGACATGGCACCACTGGAGGCTCTGGTGTTCGGTGTGGGTCAGACCACCCTCTCTGTCATCATATCCTTTTCACGCATCCTGGCTACTCTGTGAAGTGAAACCCACGCTGGTTGCTGAGACGAGGGCAAATGAAGTGAGCCAGAGACTTTTGGGTGCTCATCATGGTCGGGTTTGTGGAAAAAGAGGAGAAATTTCTCCGGACCTTTAAGCATGGTTGCTGGAGAGAGCACCCCCCAGTGTCTCTGCTCTGTTACTGCCACAATTACACTGCAATTTAGAAAGAGCTCCATGCAGTTCAATTGTCTTCGTGTCAGAGAGTGCCAACCTCATCATCTGGACTTGAAAGCCATGCTTAGGATGTTTCCAGAGTTACATCACTTCTTTGTGCCAACAACCTTCTCTGGGACATCCAGATGCCTTTGCGGCCACTGACTCTTGAAGACTGAAGGTTGCACTTGTTGGAGGAAAAATCCTCTTTTAAAAAAAAAAAACAGTAGGGTGACAACCTGTAATGATTGCCTCTGGTGATCAATGTGAGAACAAATGTCGAGCAATGGGGGGTATTTTAGAGAGTGACAACCGAACAGTGTTGATCAGCAAAAAAAACATTTTCTTCAGTGTTGAATATCAGCTGACATTCAAGTACAGATTATCATGATCATTCCTATTGCTTAAAGGTTTAAAAGATGCACCATCCAACTCAAAAGCTTTGAATTTTGCACATTGTAAATGTTGGAGACGCTCTTTGCCGCAGAGGTGTGAAATCAGTAGACATGAAGGAGAAAACCAGCATCAGCGCCTCATTTGGTCTTTGGTCTTGTCTTGTTGAAATATTGTTGCCAATGAGAATTCCTGGAAACCTGGGAAATATGCTCATTGCTTTTGTACTAAAAGTTAAATGAGGAGACTCCACTCTCATGTCTGCCTGGTAAATATATGAAGCTACAGGGGAAACAGCTAGCCTGTCTCTGCCTACCAGCAGCTCTAATGCTAAGTCATGAACGTGTTCTATATCTTGTTTGTTTCATCTAAAAAACACAGTTTCACAGGAAGGTTATGTGCTTGTGGAGTCAAGAGCAGTTGATTTTAGCTATGTAATAATAATGCCACATCCCTGTGAAACATTCAGTTGTTGTTTTAACTCTTCATGTTAAACATACTACATATAACATGAGAATCAATGAGCTTCAGAGGTGCTGCTAGGTGCATTTTGTTACCTTTGGACAGAGACATGCTAGCTGTTCACCTGTTTCCAGTCTTTGCTACGCTAACTGTCTCCTTGTTCTAGCTACATGTTTGCCATGCAGACATCTGAATACTCCTTTCCCCTTAAAAGTAAGACAAAGCCCCTGGACAAGCCGTCAGTAGTGCAGATCATCGTACCATCATTTTGCATTGAGCAGCTTTGATTCAGGTCTGGTTAGCCTAAGATTAGGATCAGGTTCCTCTTATTCAGGTTTTAAGAAGGATGTAGTGGTCATATAAAGGGTTGTTTTGCTGCTTGACACATTTTCAGACTAACTTTATTGTGTCTGTGAGTCTGTTTGCAGATTTTCTGGCCCAGAAAATTATTACTAACATTACTAACAACTACGGCATCATTGGAAAGCCATCCCTTCCTGAAGAAGGTCATACAGATCGTGCTGCTCAGACGGCCATTTTGCTGTGGCTCCCTCTTTTCTTTGTTTTCTTTATTAACCCATGTTCCTTAAGTTTAACTTTGCATTTTGCACTGAAATGAATCTGCCTTGTTTTAGCACAGTGTGTGATGAAAATACTCCGGTGTGACACCTGTCCAGTATCCACAGTTCACAGAAATCA
The DNA here is from genome assembly GCA_023373845.1 of Nibea coibor. Taxonomy (NCBI): domain Eukaryota; kingdom Metazoa; phylum Chordata; class Actinopteri; family Sciaenidae; genus Nibea; species Nibea coibor. Next base: position 378,551 of record CM041735.1, on the reverse strand, counting down.
CAGAAGAAAACACAGAAATCAGTGATACATGACACTGATGAATGAACTGTAAAAGATGATGATAATGATTGATGATGAACAAATGTGCTTGCTACTGTATTTAGCCCAACTGGTTTGTCATGTTGATGCATTAGTTGCTCAGAATGATTCCTCAAAATGAAACAATACACTGATCTTATTTTTGATCTTACTTTAGTCAAACATATTCTCTTGTGCACAGTGCTTAACCAGGGTGAGGGCAGTTAGGTTTTAATGCCAAAGTGTCGCTCACATGCTAGCTTTATTTACCATGTTTGTCTCATTTCATTTGATCTCAATTTATTTGTTGTATTCAGTTCTAGAAAGAGTTATGTAATTGACATAACTCAGCTTCAGTACTAGCTTAGCACACAATATGGTGATATTGCACCAAAATGAAGTGATTCTGATTCTGATTTTAAAATGATGAAGTGTAATCATTTTTTTGATACAGGCATTTGGAGGAATACATTTTTTTTATCCTAATTTTTATCGTATTTCTCCAAAATGAAAAGTGTCAAATTAGAGAGGAATCATCTGACTCCCCCTTTTAATCTTGTGAATGCTCCGCTCTGCACATTGCCCGTAATAGCTGTTTGAATGTTTTAGATGAACTTCAGGGACCAAATGTGAGTCGTTGTCGATGACTCACCTGCTGTCATAGCAATGATATCTCTGCTATTTGTGGGGCAGTTTCTGCTGTTTCTTCTGTTTGTGTGTATGTGTGGTTCATAGGAGACATGTGAGTGTTATTGCTATATTCTGTGTCGACCTGTGTGGTTGTGCATGTGAGTAGTGTCCTTTCTTTTCTGTGATTAGAGGGGTTTGTTTCCCATTCTTTAATGGACCCAAAAAGCGTCAGAAAGGGTGAGGACCTGATTGTAGTGTGACACTGTGTTCACTGAGCACTGTCTTACATAAGGTGTTGGAAACCTTTTTATTTGATGTGTGAAGAGACTTCTGCAAAGAAACTGCAAGAAGACTGGACTGAAGTTGACAGATGACTGCACTTAATGTACACCCTGTGCTGTACATAGCTATAGTGTACAAGTGTAACCAACAGCTGATATGAACAAACTAACCACTGAATAGTAGTTTGATATTCACACAGTCACAGATTTACATCTAGTGCCATGATCACTCGTGATAAATATTGTCTTTATTTCCACTCCAGGTTCTGTGATTCAGCCGCTGTCTGTGGCTGTGTGACCATGTGTGTGTACTGCAATATCTAAGGAGACACCCAGCAACTAAAAATCCTCTAGACTTTAAAGATGCCATCAAACTGCACTGAGACACCCAGCTCAATAATCGTGTCTCTTTCATAGGCTTAGAACTAAAGCTTTCCCCTCAGTCTCCTGTCGTCCAAATGCCACATATTCCCCCCGGGCACAGACTGTGTACCTGCTGCAATTGCATGTGCAATGCAGCTCAGATAAAGTGTGAATGGACTATACGGACAATCCAACAAGAGACAGTGTTGTACAAAACCCAAAGTGGCACTTGTAGATAATGTACAATATATTCTTTTTTAATTTTGTACCAGCCAAACTGCTGATATTTATAACTATTGCCTATTTATGTACAAATTGTTCTCTGTACATACTCAACAGTCAGTTGAAATAAAATCTTTTGCAGTATAAACAATATAAAAGGATTGCTCTCTCCATTCATTACTGTCTCACTCTACAGATGTGTATGGATCTGTAGAGTCATCCTATAATGTAGCAGCAATGGCTGTATTCTCGTTTTCTGAGTCAGTCTTTTACAGGATCACTGGTGATAACGTGGGTCTTTTCCCTCATCATCCATGTGCTGTCGTCCTCCTCTGTGCCTTTGTGGTTGACCATCATTCTTTCTACAGTTTCTCCATTCAGGTTTTTGTCTGCCCCCCCCCCCACCCCCCCCCCCCCCCCACCCCCCCCACCCCCCCAAATCTTGAAAGTGGGGAATATATTTTGCAGAGCATTTGCTCAAAAGTATTGAAAGATGTTAAATGAACATATCAAAGTATATTTACTCAACCATTGTACTTAGAAAGATAGTTCTGATCTTAAATAGGGTTGTATAAAGTACTTCTACATAGTGCAGACAGTGGTCAGTGTGTTCCCAGTTTTGAGTAGCAAACAGAAGTCACGACACAGAAAGCACTGCTGTGGGCAAGGTCAGCAGAAAAATCTGATTTAAAAGGCTCATCTTAAGCGTTAACTCACCATCAGACAGCCCTGCTACACTGTCCCATTCCTAAAATTTACATATTCCTGCAGTGAAGTGTGACTGAGCTGCACACAGCATATTAGCCTCACTCAAATGAATGGGAAAGTCAGATCCTGTCTTCATGCTGCATACCTGGTGCGGTATAATATGCTTGCTATGGTGTACACTTTTTATGGCTAATGGCTAAAAAAGTTTTTCTGATGATCCTTCCAAAGCAGTGCTTTGGCCTGTGTCTGTGTCAGGACTGCCTCTCCAAACTGGCTGACCATCTTATTTTTTTCTTATCTCGGTCTCTAGGTGAGACTAGAGATCGAAATACATGAGGTAAATGTTTCCTGATGTAATAAGTAGTAAGTCATTATTTTCCATAAGTCTCGATGCAATCAGAGTTTTTTGCAGCCAAGCATGCCCTATGCAGGCCATGTTAATTAACATTAAACACAAGTCCAGATGAGGCTGATGGGAATGACATTAGTTATTACAATTCATCTACACTCTGCTGTACTCAAAAACAAAATTCACAGCCTCATTGTGGTGCTACAGAAATAAATCAGGAGATCATCAAACATTTAGTGCTTCTATGCAAAATTATGTGGTAATATATACAATAATTGTTCACATATTTCAGTCTGGACCAAAAAAGTATCGGAATGAAATGAAACCGATCAATAGACTGACCGACTGTCATCTTTTGAGCCATGATGCATAGCATAGCATAGCATAGTTCAAAGTGATCTAAAAGTGTGAACTCTGAAGGCCTGTGATTAACATTAACTCTGACATTGTGTTTATTTTAGAATAACTTAACAGTGAAGTATTTTACTGTTAAACTGAAGTCATTGCCTCAGAAGTTATCATTGTTCTTGTGATTTAATAAGTCATGAATCCAAATTCGGCTGCTTGACTGTAAATCTAATCTGTACATCATTATTCAATGTGTCTCTGTTTCTATTGTCCTCTGGGTCACGAGCATCATCTCCATTCGGGTCTTTTCTCCTGGTAGCACCGGGGCAGACAGAGATCATCAAAGAGGAGGCCTGAAGCACTTTACTTTACTCTATGTGCTCTCCTGCAGCAACCATAGAAAAAGCAAAATTTGTGTTTTGTCTGCACTGGCCATGAGGAAATTGACTGTTTTCATTTGGTGGTATGACACCAAAAAAAGGTTCCAGTACGTGAGCAGTTCAATTGCTTGTCTAAACTGAAGTAAACACAGAACACAACTATTTTTTATATTTTTTACAATCACACTACTGTGCAAAACAACGCCTCTCTCTGTAATATAGATGTTTACATCGGTTGAATTAGAAGCATGGCAATATGTAACAATAAGTAACAAATGTTTGTTATTACTGTAGTTAAGAGTAAACAATGTTCTAGTTAACTAGCCAAACAGTTTGATTATCCAGACAATCGTCCTGCAAGTAGACCCCAGTCGACCCCAGTGGCTCAGCCAATGAAAATTTACTTTTAGTGGAAAACATGTTGTTGCACAATTTTAATTTGCTGTTTCATTTATTGGTTATGAGGCTGTTATGAGCCAATAGATTATGTCTGAGCCACTAATATCAATAGAAGTATTTGTAACTGTACTTTTCAAAGCAAACCTAAATTACAATAATAATGTGACTATCCAATCAAATGGTTTATCCAGAAAAAATAAAACATGCATACATTCTATATTTAAGAGTAGTACAAGAACAAAGTGTTGGTTCATGAATCCTTCAGAGATAGACATGAGTAGCTGTGTTTTGGTGTCATGTATTTGGCCTTTCATTCATCACAGCTATCTTAATCTAACTTTTGTCATTGGATTTTCAACTGCAGGCATGATACACAGAGGTAAGCGCAAAACATTTTCATTTGATCAAGAACCATCCTTGGTTCGATGGAAATTGCATTTTTTGCAGCATGCTTACCAGCTTGTCTCAGTTACTGTGCATATCCATCATCTTTAAAAAAGTAATGAGATGATGGAAAATGTAGTCACAATTAATGAAAAGAATTATTGGAATTATTGAATTATTGCTCTTCCTAAAATAGATTTTTACCATCTGACCGATTTTAAATGATGGTAACATTGTTCTGCAGTGTCTTCTTCATTGGTAAGAACAATGTAGGATCCCCTGCTGGGTTCCTCCTTCATCCATGATTACTTTCTGATGAGGGACTATTGTATCCATCAACAGTGGTCGCGTGTGAGGGACAGTGTGGCAAACATCACCAAACACTCTTGGTTGTCTGGCTCTGTCTCCAAAACCAGACAGGAAGGACTGCAAACTTTGAACAGAAATCCAGGAAACCTTATAAACTATAAAAAGTGAGGGCGGGATGTTTACATTAGTGTTCTAAGAACAGCCCCGTGATGCATATTTGTTCTTAAACACACAAGCAAATTTCAAATGGATTGATTTTACAATCATGTTCTATTCTCTTTAGCTCCCTGACATGAAGCTATAGTAGCAGCATGGCTCCAGTATAGGAAGCCTGTCAGTCTACTGGTTCAAATGACTGAAACTGAAAATATCTCAACTATCAAATGGTTTGGGATGAAATCAAATACTACAAATAACAAAATGTGACATTTTAGAAGCACCTGCCTTTTCCATTGGCATCAAATAACCAACACTTTTATCTACGGTTTATCATCGCTATGAGCTTCACAGCCTCACAAAGCTGCTAACACTCATTTTTAGTCACGCTAAACAAAATCTTGAAAGAAGAGACCTGCAATGAAAATTCATAGTACTCTGTCTAGAACAATGCATGGACTTGGACAGATATGTCTTTCAAAGTTGCACTGCAACTGTTATTCTCCATAACTACCACAAGAGAGCAGCATCACACCCCTCACTGTGAGGCTGCTGGCTATCCTGCTTCAACTTACGTCACCACCTGGGATCCCCACAGTGATTCATCCTCCGAACTGTTGGGACTGACGGCTGAGGCAGAGAGCTCATCACTCATTTAGCCAGTCAACATTTGATGCAGGCAGTGATGATCCCTGTGATCGCTCCTTAGCCCTTATTGTAGCACACTGGAAGTGATGGGCTGTTCCTAGCTCTGTACCATCTTCCAGTACTTTGGAAGAACTGGAAAAATAAAGAGAGAGAATGGTTAGTTTTTTATTGTTTAATTCATTCAACATTTATCTAGACACCATGCAAGTTGTAGTTACAATAATTAGTTACAATAGTTGACTGACATAATTAATTAATTATCCATCTGTCCCTCCAACCATTATCTGTATACATCCTGTGAAACTCCAGGGAAGAAGTTTAGTTAGTAACATGCATTGATGAGACATGTATATTTACAGATGGTGGTGGTGATGGTGATGGGGACAGAGAAAGAGAAAGAGTTTTCAGTTCTCAGAGTCTCAGATTCAGACAGTCAAGGCAGACAGGACAGTCCAATGATTTAAAGACCAGCAGAGTAATACACAATTAAGCTTACAGACAAGCAGGTAGACAGCGTCAGGTCTGGGTTTTTGCTACAGTAGGTAGGACACAAAACACAAGGCGAGACAGAAACATAATGAGGACAATGTTATAAAGGAACAAAGAATCTGGGCTTGTACATGCGGTGTGTGGCTGTTTGGGGAATAAGATGCAGGTGAGGATATGGGAGGAAATGAGGGAAGTAAAAACAGGGTGAAGATGTGTAGGGCAGTCATATAATGAGAAAGGAGGAAAAGTCTAAGGGCAGCCGGTGGATGGGATTAAAAAGGCAGTGAAAGGGTGGTTGGCAAAGGCTTCAAAGAGCTTTTTTCTTTCTTTCCTAGAATCTTGTTCCTCTTTCCTTTTCACATGGATAAAAGGGATTTGATGTTGTGATAAGACATTCGGTACAGTGTGACGATAAGACAGAGTGACATCACATCACACTGCATACTGCTTTGCAGACACAAGACTAAAGGATTTCCTCCTTCATCCACTCCACTGCTCTGTTATGTAACATGTTCACAGCAGTTAGAACAGTGTCTGGTGGTCTCTTGATCCAAACGGGTTGTGCTATAAACAAGGTTCATCCTCATCAATAATGGATTCCCACCATATAAACATTTGTCATCCTTCCTCTTAAGGACCTCCACATTCTACCAGAACAGTTATGTAACTTCAGGGCTGGGTTCAGAAGGGGAGGGCAAGAATAGTGTTAAAGAGGGGAGATACAGTTTTAAGATGTCCTGGTAATATAATGTAACAAATGAATGCCAGATAAATAATCACTGAAATAATAATAATAATATATAGTAAATAGCTGATATTTGTAACATTGCTGACAAGTGAAATGCCATAGACAAGGAGGACAGCTGCCCCCACCAGACCTGCCTGTCCGGACCCTAGCCTTCCTGCCAGGCACAGATGTTTTGATTGAGCATACTGGACTGGTGGTGGTGTTACTGAGATGTTGCTGCTAATCTGGGGATGTGGAAAGATAGGGACAGTTTCATTGCAGCCATTACTCTCAGTGTGTTTGCTGGGGCTCTGGCCTTTTCACCAGTATTGGTTTGAATCAAATCAAATCAAATCAAATCAAATTTTATTTGTATAGCCCAAAGTCACAAAACACATTTTGCCTCAGAGGGCTTTACAATCTGTACAGGGAGTGACACCCTCTGTCCTTAGACCCTCGGTTCCAGTGAGGAAAAACTTGCCCACAAAAAACCCTTTTAACAGGGAAAAAATGTGGAAGAAACCTCAGGAAGAGCCACAGAGGAGGGATCCCTCTTCCAGGACAGACAGACGTGCAACGGATGTCACATGTACAGAACAATCAACACAAACATGTCGTACAATTACAATGAATTACAATAAATGGTAAGGTGATTGCAGTAGCAGTGGAATCTGTGATAGAGATAGAGAGACACAGATGCACAGCAGCAATAAGTCATTAACCAACAAAGCTGTAGTGGAGGTGGTAGCAATAATGACAGTAATGCTATATAAAACTATATATGGAAAACTAAATGCCGATTAGTGTGGTAGTGCTGAGCAGGAGTATGACAAAGTGATGTGCTAGCAGTTGTGAGGGGGGCATGTTGCTGAGCACCATATGAGAGACTTTCAGGCAGGTATAGCATTACGTAATAAAACATAATGCTGGATTTGTGCTGACTGCATTCTCTTAAAATAGTCATGCACCAATGTGATCAGCTCTTATCAGAGGCAGTGAGGGTGGGGATGGGGTATACATCACTGTGAGCTTTCTGCATGTGCAAAATGAGCCACATTCCAGATTAATCATGTGATCACAGATATTTGAATATTTTTACAAAATATGAAATGAGCCAGAGCTGATGATACATTTGTAATCATCAGCTCTGGAAAAAGGGACATATTTTTACAGCTGCTAATACTTTTACAACACTTGCTAATTTGAAGCATTCCAAGAAAAGATTCAATCACAAGGAAACTTCACCAATTTCACACGTTTACTTGTGATAAGAGGCCTTCTTCCTTGTCTTCTAGCTTTAAAAGAACTTTCTGAAGTCTGAGTAAAGTTACTTCAGTTCAGCTCATGTTCATTTCATGAAGTTAAGCCGGATGCCATGTTGAGCCTGAACATTGTGTAATCATTAAGAGTGCCTGCTTGGCAGTAGATGTATTTTATGTATTATTATGCTTTTTAATATAATATACTATACCACTACTATTACTACTACTACTATATTACAAAACTATATTATACTATAGTATAATAGTGTATTTTCATAGTATATTTTATAACTTTAGAAATTGTGTCAAGTGATTGATAGTCAGAAAAAGCAGATGAACTAGAATAAGCAGGTAAGGAGGCAAAATAATGCATTAGCTCCAGACTCTTAAATGTACAAACCAAAGCTGCTGTCCATGGCTAGATGTAAAACTGTATTAAGTGCTGAAATGTTTTGGCTCAGTGAATGCTCAGTGACTCAAACTGCCAAAAGTGCTGTATTTGAACTTGCCAAGCTCAAAACATGTCAAACAACATTTAGCATTTTTAATCAATACATTCATGAATTCCATAGAAGATTGTTTTTATGGAAGAAAGTGATCCTCCGGGAGGCTGATGAACAATATTATTTATTTCCAACATTATTCTGGGAAAAACTGGCTTTGGTTGTGGTGAAAAAGATTGAGTGATTTTACAACAACATTATACAGTCTACATTGAAATGTCTAAACTAATGCTCTTTTCTTTCTTCTTCTTAGAAATAGACGTTAGTGAGTGGGTAGATGGTGGGGTAATAATAAAGAGCAAAGAGAATGAGTCACCGTTCCCTCAATCCCAGTCTGGATATAAATACCTCCACATAGGCAGATATATGCATACGATTCTCCACGCATGGCTGACATTACATAAGTTGCAGCGTGGGAGGTATGATGCAAGGCTTGTATAATTCATCAATGTGCAACTCAACTGAGGGGTTGAACACATCACCAATGTTTTTTGCTGCTTGATTCTGTGTGGACATACGAATAAAGAATTAGACTCGAGTGTTAAGTCAGTCAATTGCTGTGGTGAGTGTAAACTGACAGATAGCCCAGAGGCTTCTCACTGCCGCAAAGAGCACATATCAAATATGACAGGAAGTCAGGAGAAAGATCAGATTGTCACAGTGGCGGAGCAGAAGTAGAAACATGTGCTGAAAAAGTCCCAGGAGTTCAATAGGATAGTGTTCTTTCACCTTAAATGCACCAGAGTCACTTCACTTTCAGTTCAGTTCAGTTCAGTTTCAGTAAACCTGCAAGAACTGATTTTTTTAGCCACAGTCATCATTTATGTTGATATAGTGAACTTGTTAATGAGCAGTCGCTTATCCACACATCCAGCAGTTACGAAGCAGCATGATCATTCAGAGAGACCTTGCTGGTCACCTGATCAATAGAAGTGTAATAGTGACTCTGTACACTACAGTATCTAAAGCTAAAGAACCAGATATTTCCCACAGAAGTTGGTGGAGACCAAAACCAGTCAGATTTTACAGGTTTTGAACCTGAAACAAAAGGCCAAAGATGATGTTATGTTGTGGTGATAGTGGAAAACCAAAACAATAAGCTCTAGTGTGGACTGTTATGTTGAATGTTTGTGTGACTGCTTCTCAGTTAAGGTTGTTAGGATGTGACATTCTTTAAGTATCAGATGGTATAGCCCTTATAAGATAAGATAAGATAAGATAAGATAAGATAAGATAAGATAAGATAAGATAAGATAAGATAAGATAAGATAGACTTTAATGATCCCACTCTGGGGAAATTCACTTGTCACAGTAGCTCATACATACAAGGTTGATAATAAATTATTCACAAGAAAGAAATATATAGAAAAAATAATTTAGTCACACTGAGGAAAGTCATGAAGTCAGGCTGGTGTTGTCTTCAACACGGATGGCTGTTGGAATGAAGGACCTGTTGTAGTCCTTCTTCTTACATGGTGAAAGTAGCAGTCTTTCCGTGGTCTTTATCAGGTTACCATCTTCACATGAGGTTTTCCACAGGATTGGAACTCAATCTGCCCAGACTGAGGCTCAAAATTGTGCAAAACAACCTAAGAGAGCAGATCTGCCCAATCTTTTAGTAGTCTGGAGCTGATACCATCCAGGCCTGTGGCCTACCTTGCCTTGATCGTCCTTAACTGCTTCCTCACCTGGTCAGCTGTTATTGAGAGACTGGTGAGGGCATTTGGTGGTGGTCCCTGTTGACCACTGTAGTGGAGAGCAGTAGTAAGAGGTTGTGTTGATATCCTGGATGCCCTGTGGGTGGAAAAGAGTCTGGTTGAGACACTGACTGGTCTATACTGTGTCAGGTACACATTGAACTTTATTTAAATTTTTAGTGGAGATTCTAATCTAGTTTTTAAAGATATCAAATACATGAATCTGCATTTTGGGGAAACAAGACACAGAGAATATTTCAATTTGATGGAACTGTTTGGCCATTCAAATGTTGAATTAGTATTAACATCATGTAGTTTCAGTGAAGAGCTGACACAGGCTGAGAGAGAGTTTATATTTTATTTATATCCCTTATACAAACCTCAAAGCTTCTTTAGATGAATTATTACTGACAGACTCTGCTGTCAATTATAGCCTTTAGGTCTTTTGGATTATTTCATTTTTGTAAGTCTTTGCAAATAAAATGATTTTATAGGGTAAATGTCTGAGAATAATCTCTTTATACCACTAAAATGTTTGGAGTCAGACATACAATGATTTCTGTTCATATGAATTCAGAAAGTAGGTGCAGGAAATTTCTATTTTTGTCCACAGGGGGTGCAAGAGAGCTGAGGACACTAACGATTGTATGATTCTCACTGCAGTAAAATAAGCCCATATACTACCATTTCTAGCTCTCGTAGGATCCAGTACATGTGCTGCATCATCCGAAAACAATCTGATTTTGCACTGAGGACACATGGTGTGATGATGATGTGTCTATCTGAGAGAAAAAGAAAGCTGGAGCTGCCACCAGCAGTCATATCATGAGAGCAGTAAAGATCTGAGAGAGCAGCTTTGGGGAACCTTGATTTTGATTCTGATTGCAGCTAATATAATTAAAGTACTTCAAATCCCATGTTACCAGTCCACATGGTTCAGATTTGAGGGACTGATTCCCACTGAAGACTGCAGAAGTGAAAGAAGAATCGCTTCACCCTGAAAAAAGTATCTAATCTGATATTCAGAAGAAACTCTGTCCCATAATTGAGACAAATGATGAAGAAGGTGACAATTAATGAATAATATCGTTTGTTTATAGTTGCAATATTCTGAAATATTTTTATACTACGTCAAGCATTCTGTGTGACCCTGAGAATAAGAAGTAGCTACTTTCACACACTCTGGTTTTTTTGGGGAAACACTGTATTTCACAACAAGAACATGAAAAACAAAAGTTTCACTTCCTCATCTTTGTCAGATGATAGTGAGGAAACCAAAACAAATCAGTTTAACCCAACCAATCAATCAAAAGCCAACAGACAGAAAAACAAGGCAGGAGCAAACACAAGGCAGGAGCAATTGAAACTAAGTTTTCAATTCTGAATTTGACTTCTTGGGAAAGTGGCTTGTTTGCTTTCTTGCAGAAAGTTGGTAGACTGATACAACTCTGATCTATGTACATTAAATATAAAGGCAAATGAGTTCCTGGACTAACTTGTTAATTAACAGGCATGTGAAGTAATGTATTACAACTAGTTACATTATCAGGATAGAAAAAAGAATATGTAATTTGGTACATTATTCTGTCGTCTTCTAGAATATTTAAATATCTTCTCACTGATATTGCTTTTGACTTTATTTGGTGTTGAAGTGATCCAAAAATAAAGAAAACTAATCAAGTTACATTACTTTAGTGGTGTAATACTTGAATTCAATTACTGACATTTAGGTAGGTGATAAATGTAAATGTTGGTATGCAGATGTTATTACCTGTAGACAGAGCCTTAAAGACTGTTCCCAGTCTTTATGCCAAGCTAAGCTAACTGTTTCCTTGATCTAGCTTTTAAAGAGGTGTTAGTAGTGTTGTATAAATCTTTATGAATAAATAATTGTATTCTTGGTTGTAGACAAGATTAGTCAGACTGATTGTGATACTTAAAGTGTAAATATCCAGAAGAGCTTCAGACTTTATGGTTTATCTTGACCCACCTACTTACTGTGTGAGTACACTCACTTCAGAAAAAGAGTTTGAACTCATCCAATAAAGTACTTTAGATATGATTTGTTTACAACCTGTCTAATTGTCTCAGTGTGGCTGTTTCGAGCATCATCACAGAGTTTACACGTCTCAGTGGTGTGGATTTGAAGTGAAAAGCAACACACAAGGGAGTTGTCCAAGTCCAGCACCAAACATTCACCTCCCAGAACAATGAATGGAAATCACTAAACTTGGAGGTAACCCAACACACTGGTCTCTCTGCTTTAGGCGGTCCTCTGGGCCCATGCTCACAGGGACAGCAGTGGGTTTTTAAATGTTGTGTGTGAGCCATAAATCAGCAGATGAAGTACCAGGGGAGCTGCATTCAGCTTCTCTCCAACTAATGCAGCATTTTTTCAAGCAAACCAAATGTGTTTCTTTATTTCCTGCTCTCTTTCTTTTCCAGTGAACTGTCTAAAAGTAGCAATAATACAGCTGACATGATTGTTTCCCTCCATTTTTTTCTCTCTTCTTCTTCTGCAAATGTTTTCCAGGCATTCAGAGAGCAAACAAAAGCAAAAGACTGGGATTAAACTTTCAGATACTTAACCATTGCTGTGTCATATTTTATATGACATAAAAACCAGCCTTCTTTTCTTTCACTTCAGTATTTCTAGAAGTTATCTGCAGTCTTTTCTTCAAGAATCAATAAACTCAAGAGTGAGTGCAACATTATACAACCCCAGCTTTAGATGTATGACTCACAACCAAGTCAGAATATTTGCAATTATTTTCATTTCCTTTCATTTTTGTTTTTTTTTATTTGGTATTTCTTGAAATGATATTTTATTTATGTACCTAAAAATAGTCTGTATCTGAACATCAACAACATCTGTCATAAAAAGCACTGCTGGACCCCCTGCTGATTCCATGTTCAAAAAACATCTCAGTGGAACACAGAACCTGAAGAAGTGACCTCTTTATTAGCCCTTTAAAAGCAAACATGGGGCCACATAGGTTGCACTCTACCTCCCTACCTGTTACTGGAAATGGTCAAATGGTTCCCTGCGTTTTTTCATGATGTAGTAAACTTTCAGTCACTTAATAAAACATTGTTAATCTAAAGGGATTAGAACTGTTTTATCACAAATGCAACTTTCTGCATATTGGTGCCACTCAAAAAAGTCACACACCAAGTGTCATTTGTGTTTGATAATGCATACAGAGATAAATCCTTATTAAACTGTATTACTGACAAACTGATGTGGAACTGTTTCATATCCAACCAACTGACAATGCTACAGCATTAGCTGTGATTCATCTGGACTGAAAGCAAAACAAAGAAACTCTTTAAATTCACAATAAATAACCTAATATAAGAGTCAAAAACAGATGAGAATTCTTAAATTCTTAAAAATGAATAAAACAACCAATTTAGTGCAGAAAAATAATTCAAAAGACATTTCTTGTATTACAAAATACTAAATATATATTAAAATGGTTATGTTTGAATGTTACACTGTATGTTACACCTTTGTATCTGTGATACAGCTAGATTTACACATTACTTACACATTAGTTTAGTAATGCCATCCTGTCTAGGTAGTTAAAGCCTTGTGTCCGCACTGTCCTCACTGGTAGATCTGGCCCTGTTATGGCACAATACATATTTTTTAGCTCCTAAGAGGATAAAACTATACTTGCTTTAATACTTCACTTCTGCTCCACCCAGGAAAGGAATTATTGTTTTTTTTCTCCTGCTGTATTTACTGTCATATAAGCGGACACTCAAAAGCATTTTCCCTTATTAGCACAGCCTGGCCTTCCCAACAGCAGGGATTTTTCCCTCTTTGTTAACGTCACTGGAAATGTTGACATAACACCAGTCTTCTCCTGAAAAACACTCTTCTGCTTCTGGATCCAGGATTTCAGTCTGGTTTGACTCAACCCATATCCTACTCAGCGATGCTGTGGAGGTGTCGTCACAGCTTCAGCTCAGTGTCTTACCATGGACTGCAGGTTTGTGTCTTCAGCTGAATGGAAACTTTGCAGGGCTGTAGTAAATTCACTGGCAGCGTGTCTGTGTCAGTGACTCAATTCAGGGCAACCAAATTAAGAAGAAGAATGCTGGCTATGCATTAAAAACATTTCATTTCTTTTCCTGTAGACAATATGTGGGCCACATGGGAGCAGTGAAAAAAAGGGAATTTATTTTCCCTAAAGGCCAGGCATTGAGAGCTGGATGGTGCCATGGGATTGAACGGGGCACAGAAACTGGGTTTACCTCAATTGGCATGGGACAATGTGATTTTCTCGGCAGGGATTAGAGTAGGGCATATATCTCTCACTTAATGACAACTTTCCACTTCTGTTCCACTGATTGAACTTGATGTTTTTATACTTGATCTTTAAGGTAAGTGGAAACATAGCATAAGATGCTTAAAGTAGGCTTGAATTTCCAGCTTTAACCATATAAAATACATCTAAAAGTCAGATTTTTGCTTCACAGTTCACACACAGACTCGCAGTTATTGCCTGTTACTGCATGTCTAGAGGTGAAATAAAGGCAGCCTCTGCCCAGGCATGCTGGATGACATGGGGATACTGGCTAATGTTCTCCCAAGGGCCAACAATCATGTCTGCGCGCGCACACACACACACACACACACACACACACACACACACACAATAAGCATCATCTGTGACCCTAAGTGCTGTAAGACATACCTTGAGAGTTAATGGTTTCATCTCTATAAAAGTGAATGCAATAAACGCATGTCTAATTTGAACCTGATTCAATCTAATGAGAAAAGTTAAACATTACTGGTTGGAAACACTGGCAAAACATGTCATGCTAGCGGTGGCAATGCTAACATGCTGACATTGCAGCAACACCTCATGTTTAAAAACTGTAAATGCTCAAACATCCGTTTGAAGTTGGGTACAAATCTCATTATCATCTCCACTCACAATCCACATTTTTCCCATTTTTAAATTTGCAATGGCAGGACTGTGTTGTTTTACACATCTCCAAATTACACCATTACATTTTGTTCTGCGCCTTATGCGATTTTTTAAAAAAGCCTCTTTTATTGTTTTTTACACCATTAGATTCTAGCCTTGGATTTACAGTATTTTTAAAAGTCCCTTTAATGCAGAGTTTTACACCATTATGTCACAATTATATTGTCAAACCAGTGTGTTTACCATGGTGCGTTCTATCTAGCATACAGCATTCAGTGTTCAGTTATATATGCACCTCAACTCCTCAAGAATCACATCACTTAAATTTGAGTTACAAATAAATGTTTCAGTTCATTATCTCTCTTACACTCCCTCTCTCCCTCTCCCTCTCTCTCTCTCTCTCTATCAATGTAAGGCAGTTCGATATCCCTTAGAGTCTGCATAAACGGGGCCTAAGGTCTTATTGTTCTGTCAATCATTATCTCTCTTACACCTTTTCTTTGGATGTTACTAACTACACCTCTTCCCCGGAGTTTCTGTGCTTTCTTGTCCAGCAGGTTCTCATGGATCGTGGCTGCCACCGTGGTCTGCTGCTGACGTCCACCATATATAGCATTATATGCCATATATAGTCATTATTGCTACCATCCCCACTACAGCTTTGTTGGTTAATGACTTATTGCTGCTGTGCATCTGTGTCTCCCTATCTCTATCACAGATTCAACTGCTGCTGCATTCACCTTACCATTTATTGTAATTCATTGTAATTGTACAATATGTTTGTGTTGATTGTTCTGTACATGTGACATCCATTGCACGTCTGTCTGTCCTGGAAGAGGGATCCCTCCTCTGTGGCTCTTCCTGAGGTTTCTTCCACATTTTTTCCCTGTTAAAGGTTTTTTGTGGGCAAGTTTTTCCTCACTGGAACCAAGGGTCTAAGGACAGAGGGTGTCACTCCCTGTACAGATTGTAAAGCCCTCTGAGGCAAAATGTGTTTGTGACTTTGGGCTATACAAATAAAATTTGATTTGATTTAGTAGCATAATGGTTAGCATAGAATTTCAGCATTATCTAGCATAGCATTTCAGCGTTATCTACCTGTTCTATGTTTCTAAAAGCAAAGCACAATAAAGCAAAGTTTGTTTAAAGCATTCACAGAAAACTTCTAGTTTAAATTCTATACTACTCACACATAAGATCTAGAAACAAGCTTAAGATTTAGCAACTAGCATGAAATGATTTAGCCACTAGCATAAAATTTTATACTACAACTGCCAAGATGGAGATGACCAGAGTCACCACACTGTACTTCACAACAGCTCTTCAAAAACCTGTGGGGGACGTCACTATATTCAGGTTTTAGACAATCTGCAGAGGATGTCTGAGGAGGAGACCACATCTATGTTTGCCTATGTTTACCAGTTAGTTTCTTAGCTTAGTGTATTAGCATGCTAACATTTGATAATTAACACTAAAGTAAGCATTGTTGATGGAAATGTCATTAGTTATTTGGTTTTAACAGTGGATGATTAGTAATTTTGACCTGATGATGATGCTAGATGCAAAGTGAAGGGATCCCCCATTGTGATTACAATTCATCCTCAGGTGTACATGAATCAAATTTCACCCCAAGCCATGAAAAAGTTGTCAAGATATTTGATTGAAAAAGTAGTAGTAGTGGTAGTAGTACTAGATACTTTAGGGAATCACCCAAGGTATTAGAATTCATCCACTGGGCACCATGAATGTCTGTACAAAATAATGATTGACCTGCTGCTGACCTGCCACTAGATGAAAAGTCAGGTGATCACCAAAATCATCAGGATTCATTGTCTGGGAATCACAAGTGGCTTAAGCTTCACAGATTTGCATTTCTGCCCCTCTGAGAATTGACTTTATGCAAACTGCAATGATAATGGTGTTATAAAAGATGTAATATATCATTACATAGGTCAGCATTATTCTTTTGATTTGTACATGTCTAAAATAACACCCCAATGGAAAAAAATGTCATTGAATTGATCAGTATTCTGACAGATACAGCAATGGGCCCCAAAGTTTCTCTCTCTGTCTCTGGACCCCAGGCTGATTTGAGGGACTGTCAGATGACGTGTGAATGGCACACTGAGACAGCATTGGGAGCTGACAGTGTATTCAGCACTGTACCCCTCAACACAAAGAGACGGCTCTTGTGCAGAGATGCCTGGTATGCTTATTGTATGGCTTAGGAAGGCAGGAGATTCTCCCTGACCTTGAATTTAACTAGAGGAGCTGATTGCTCACACTAAGTAATGAAAACTGACTCCCATTGTTGCCAGTCAGCTATTGACAACATGTACAGTACAGTACAGTACATGTACATGTACTGTGCAGCCTGGGTGACAGCTGACATCACATTTCTGTTGGCTTTGCTTTGCTTGCAAGTAGTAAAGTGTGGTGAATGTATTATTATTTGTTTATCAAACAACACTGGGGTGGAGATGTTTCCCCTCCTGATGCTGTACACCACCTCAGAGGAGCAACGTTTCCAGACACCACACAGAAGCACATCTCTTTAACAGACTGTATCAGTGAGCACTAAATCAACCAGTCCAGTCATGTGGCTAGAGAAAGTACTCAGCAGGGTTTGTGTGTTTGTGTGTGTGTGTGTGTTTATATATGTGTGGCCAAGGATGGTTGGGTGGGGGGTGGTGGAATCCTGGTGTTTCCAAGGCAACAGCCTTAGTTATGTAACATCATATGGTGCGGTGTAAACAAAAAGCATCCAGCGATGTCTTTCAGAAACAGACAAATGAACAGTTCGAATTTTAAACTGCAGTCTGTCTCTCTACTGAAAAAACACCCTTTGTGGATACAAATGGACAATATAGCCTCATAATTTGTCTTTTATAGCCAGGCATGTTCTTCTAATTGAAAGCCCTCAGATATAGTTTGTTAGGGGCTGTTGCTCACTGCTTCTGGCATCTGTGATGTTTTTTAAATGGAAAACTGTCCAGTATGATATGTTATATGTGTATAAGGTAGAGTTTATCTACACAGAACAGCTTGGTTGACTCAGCGTGTCAAAGCCATTGTACTGTAGTTATATAGGGTGTTCATGCCCAATTTATTGCGTATGTGCAGCAATAGGACATGCATAAAGAAGAAAAAAAGATAAAAGGATGCCACCCTATAAATACTTCAGCAACATCAATCTTTACCCAAACATCTGACTGGCTGCAAAGAAAAATAGGACACACAAGCATTGCCTTATTTTTCTTTTTCTACAATTTTTCTTTGGAAAAGTATCTATTTTTGATAAGAGAAAAAAAAGACATGAAAACAGGCCCACGTACACTCAGCGTTTAGTGAAGGACACACGCAGCAGTGCTTTGTCTCACATAAGAGGCTATTGTTCAGAAGGCCAGTTCTGCTGGGCAGCTGTGCTTAATTTCTGTTACCACTCCATGATATTTATAGCCCTGCTGCCATTTACTAACACTGCTGTGGGGACAGTTGAGGAAGTCCCCGTCTTTAATATGACCAAACTGTAATCATATCACTACACTGACAAAGGTCTAACACTGGGAATGTTAAAAATATTTTCTCTTCAGTGGAAGCCGACACTATGATCCTTAAAAGTGTTAGTGGTCAACTTAAGTCAGGAAATGAGCTATCTGTCCAGAATCACAAATTTCAATAAGTTATTTCAATATGTTTAATAATTATATGATGCATTCTATCATGAGAGAAACTGATCCCAAAAATAATCTTCAGCAAGGACAGAAAAGATGGAATGTCAGGAAGAACAACAGAGGAGGGATCCCTGTTCATGCAACAGATGTTACAGAGAAGACAGAACAGTAGTAATATAAACTCTGACAATATTAGCTAAATAGATAATAGTGATAAAGAAGCTTCATGCACAGGGCTATATTAAAAGAAACATATAGACTAATGTGTCTACCAGCTCTAAAGTAACCAAACATTGAGCAAGCTCACTACTATTTGTATTTTTATAACTCACTCTATATTAGGCTTTTAATATTACTAATATTAAAAAGTCAGGTAATAACCAAGTTATGGGTTTAAATTGTTCGCTTTAGCTTACACTAGCAAACTGATGAAACCGATAAGAGATAGCTTCTGTTTACCTCTTTGTGAATTGAAGACCAGTTGTGCTAAGAGTAGCACACATTTCAAGTGTTAAATCTGCAACTGTTATCAGTGTGAACAGTATGTGTGCTGATAATTTGTCCACCTCCACCTTGCCTTTTTCATGCCTCATTTCAATTTTTACTTGGGCATACAACTACCAGCTAAAGTCTCACTCTCAGAAAAACAAATCTCTGTGTCAACAGTTTTAATTGATTTACATTCATGAACAACATTTATTGATTCAATCCACCAGACAAGACTGCATCAATGTTCAGATCGCTGGCTGTGAAGAGACCACCAACACCTTGTTCCTACTGCAGAAAAAAAAGTTCCACTATTCAAATGTGCCATTTTAAGTTGTTGCAGTTGAAACAGGTGAGTCATAAAGCTCAACTAAGCCAGGAGTCCCACTCTGCAGTCTGCTGGAAGCCTATGATATGATGGTGGGCGGCTGTCACACAATCACTTATTAATGGTAGATTTGCCTCACTGCAGCAAAGTTTCTTTGGGTGACAGTGTGCTCCTCTGAGACAGTTTTTTGCAGAAACTGCAGCTAATGATATGAAAAGGTATAACGGCTGCAGTTTAGTTCACTAATCTAGGTCATCTCTTCTTACTCTTAAGTTTAAATTGAATACAAATTAACCTTTAAAAAAACACATTAAGTGTGATGCTTTTACATACACATGAACATTTTTAATCATGTTATTTCTCATAAATGTCTTGTGCTCCACGTACTTATGCATTTATTTGAAAGCTATTTATTTAAAAATAGCATGACCTTTTTCCTTTGGTGATGTGTCATAGCTGGACTAACACAGGATAAAAATAACGACATGGTGTCGTGGCAGTCAACACACCAGTGCACCCAGGCAACTTGTTTCTGCTGCAAATGATATACAGTTATTATAATACACCTAAAACAATATTATAATCCACCTATTACCTGTTGCAGAGCAAATTGCCTGTATTACGGACCTTTGACTGAGTGGGCCGTGAGAACATTTTGAACAATGGTTTGCCATTGTTTCGTGTTATTTTGACATTTTTATTGGAGGAAAGGTCAAACTGAGCAAGAAGTAAAATTCCCCTCTGTGCTGGTGTCTAAATGCTTTGCTAAGCTAAAGCTAAAGCTAACGTGGAAAGTATGAGTTAACGTTAACTGATGACTGTGAAACCAAATAGGTCACTTAAAAGTTACGCATTCATATGTGCACTAATATACAGGTAGACTAGACTATAGATCTGTGAATTTTGTCGAATTATACTCAAAATGCAAATTATGCTCAAAATTCATAACACATTTTGATTGTTTTTCAAATATTCCTCAAGTCCACCTTAGCCAGACATTAGCACTGTTAGCACATCTTTTATTTTAGATCGTATAAAAGTCATCTTGCTTCAAAAGATAATGTAAAAGTACATTTAATTTCAGGCTAAGGTTATGGATTGATTTATAAAGGGAAGAAAGGGTGTCTTTACTTTGGACACATGCAGCTCGATTCTTTAGCCTCCTAAAGGAGTAGGCAGTTGAGTAGACAGAGGGCTTTGCTAAATGCAGCTAATTGGGCTGATCTGACACTTTGAGAAGTTTTCCGGCTGGTCTGCACAGTGACATTAACGAGGGCTGTAGACTCAATGGATATTTGTTTGCTAGCTCTCTTAATAGACCACTCGTGTGTCAGTTCCCTGTTAGCCTTCCCTCAAACAACTTTGGCTTTATGCAAATAAGTTTGACTGACATAACTGTTACTACTACTAGTTGGTATGAGGTGTGTGTGTGTGTGTGTATATATATATGCCTACTATCTACTCAGTGAAAATTGTGGCTGCACGGATCTCTTACTCGTTACTTTAGTTCACTGAAGGATCTAAGCTCATCCTCCACTGCTTTTTTTGAGCGGTTGGCACTAATGGAGGCCAGAGTTCATCTATGTTTTGTCATTTACCACCACGGGCAGCAGTCCTGGTGCAGAGAGACCCACTGTTGTGTCCTTGCAGCTGTTTGTGCACGGGAAAGCCCGGTCGGTAGTGGCGGAGGGGCACAACGTGACCCGACAACAAGGAACCTCCGGGAAAACCGTCAGTCCTTAACTATGTGCAGGAGAGAGGGTGTCCGGGGGGGTTCAGGAGATTTACGACACACGACACAAACTGCGGCTCCTAAAGCCTCCACTAAGACGGAGTCTGAGCATAGGTTATATATGTAATCGCGTGAGGAGAAGAAACAGGAGGATGAGGAAGTGCACGGAGTACATACACAATTGAAATTCTGGCTCCGAGGAGTCATCGGTGCGATGGTATGGCTGCCGTCGGGATCCCCCCACTGCCCGGAAAGGCCACCCCATGGCTGGGAGGCGGAGACGGGACCCCCGTTGACGTCAGTGGGCCTGTCTGTTTCCTGCAATAGAAAGTGAGAGAGAAGGTGAAGGGAGAAAACAGAGCTGTACCCCTCCTCTTTACACTAAAGGTGTGTTACAACCCTGCACCTGTGAGTATTCACAAACACACTTTGAGTGCGCTTCATTTGCTTTTTTGTGTGTTTTTTTAAGCCGGAGCGGGGTTTGCTGCTGTGATAGGTCGCTGTCGGTGCACACTCGGAGTCGGACATGCTTTTCTCGCTGTGTGTCTCTCGTTCGGGTTTCTCCTGCCGTTAACTTAGAAGGCTCGGTGTGTGTGTGTGTGTGTGCGCGCGCGCGCTCAGGTGGAATCAGCTCAGCTGCCTCGTGTTGCTGTGTTTTGGCGCAGTGTGTTTCCTGTGTACGATTTCTGCAGTAAACCGTGTCCGAGGACGCAATTCCAGCTCTCCGCTGCTTCTCGACGCAGCGCTCTTTGTTGCTCTTTTGTACTATAGGTAAGCCACGAGCTATTTGTGTCACCTCCACTGTGTTCACTGTCAGCGCCTGCTGTGATAAATGTGCATGTGTGCAGGCTTAACGTTCGCTTTTGTTGGGTAAGGAGCAAGCGTCCCAGTCGACCGCTGTTGCAGAGACAGTGAGGGGTTTTCCCTGGCTCCTCCCTCACTTACAGGGCGTTCACGTGTTGCAACAGGCACAAAATACGCTATACCCACGCATTGTTTTTGCTGACTTCATTGCATGCAGTTAAATCCAAATGATTTCTGTGTTTATCATGATGGCAGCGTCGTGAACCACACGCGCAGCTCGCGCAGCTCTCCCATAAAAATCCATGCATCACTCTTTATTGATTTTTTTTATCTTATTAATTATGTCACGCTCTCCCAGACAGCGTCAGTGCATGACTGTCCGTGCATTTCCGCCACTGCTGCTGATGCCCTTCCTTCACATAACGCCTCTGGTTGATCCTCAGGTGTGATCATTAGTCACCTGTAAGTTGCATTCCAGCCTGCCAGGGTTAGGACACAGCGTTACAGGGCAGATTTGGCTTCGGTTACTGGTATGTTTTTTCCTCCTCTGGTGTCAGTATCAGGGTGTTTCCTCACATATCTGTGCACACATGCGCGCACACGCGCTCACACGCGCAGACAGGCTGGCAGACGTACTGACGGACACGCCGGAGGAGATGATGTGCACGTCTCTCTCCTCCGCCTCAGGATCCGCGATGTCTAACCAGCACCGACTTTAACCATGTGCATCATTCGGTGGTGGTGGTGGTGGGGGGGGGGGGGGGGGGGGGTGAACCACTCGTTGTTTCCATCGTGTTTTTCTGCGCCGTGCACACACTGGGTCCATACCGAAATCCGCGTGAGATGATGTCATTGCTCTAGCGCCACATCTGTATGGAGGAAAAGAAATCATCATCCAGTTGTAGTAAGTGTTATGTAATGTTGGGGGGGGGGGGGGGGGGTGTACAAAGGTTGATTCCTGAAGCACTGCTGCACTGCTCTGACAGGGGTAGAGGTGTTATAGGGACATGGTGGAAATGATGCAAGGGCAAGAAAGCTCCCCCCAGAAAAGATGGAAATGAGATATTCATGATTTAGTGTTTGATTCTTTCTGTGTATGCAGAGGTGAGGTGCAGAGGCTCCTCTTCTGTGGTTATTTATGCATATCAGGGAGCTCACAAAAGCCTCTGCAGCTCTGTGTGTTTCACACATCTTATTTTTAACTTAACACCCACCTTTCTGCAGACCAGAATTTGCATGAAAGCTATATCAAGCTTCTGATCTTTGATTGAATAAAAGGGCATCAATGAATAAAAGTGATGGAATCAAACATTGCCACTGTGGAGATCCATGCAGTGACTTTTGCTGTGATTTAACTCTAATAGTGACCTCTGTTTTCCACCCCGCTGCCCTGAGCACTGGCACACCTTATTGTTTGCATCTTTTGTCATCGTGCTGACACACTGAAGATTAGGAGCTCTGTATCAGCCGCTGAC
The DNA here is from genome assembly GCA_023373845.1 of Nibea coibor. Taxonomy (NCBI): domain Eukaryota; kingdom Metazoa; phylum Chordata; class Actinopteri; family Sciaenidae; genus Nibea; species Nibea coibor. The sequence goes on along the minus strand of CM041735.1, from coordinate 355,236 downwards.
ATGTCAGTCAGACAGTCCCCATAAACAGCTGCAGATCTCTCTGTCTTTTTATTTGAAATCAGACTAGCAGATAGGAGCTGCTGCAGAGGTTATATTGATATGGGAAGGACACATTCATGCTTCCTCCCACTGACAGCAGACAGTAGCCTGAGCCGCATTGCACATTATTACAGAGCAGCTCAGAGAGGAGAGACCTGACATGGAAAGTGTGGCTGGGACACCTGTTTGAGAATTAAACTCAATCAGCATCTCTGTCCTGGACTCTCAGGTGGCTGCCAAGTGAAAGCAGAGGACTCTACACACTGCAAGGCCAGCACAGCACTTTATTGATCTTGTGTTGTGTCTTATTTGTGTGTGTGTTTTCTGTAGATGTACCCAGACTGCAGCTCAGGAATCCACTCTTCTCCAGGTCCAATGCTAGAATCGCTAGAATCCACTTTCACCAAGATGCACCTGTGAACTGAGGTGGAAAGATGCCGCGGACCAAGCAGAACAACCCCAAGAATTTAAAAGGTAAGTTCACACGCATGTCCGTCCATACTGTGTGTTTCATTTCCTTTTAGCTGGTGGATTTGTCCTTTTGAGGATCTGCTTAGTTCTGACCACAAAGTAACATCGTCAGTATGTGTTGTTGGCTTAAGATGTGCTGTCTGACTTGATGGTGTCTCTGTCATAGCCTGGTTATTTTGCCTTAAAATGATTCTAAATTTGGTTTTCCACATAATGAATTTAGAAATCAAGCCTCTACTTCTACAGGCAAAAATCCAGATTATTTTGAAAATGCCAACACAGCTGTTTTTCTGGGCTCCTGAAACGTTGACGTGTTGGAGATGGAAAGTGATGTGATCTTTCAGTTTGTTGTGTTGCTTCTTGTGTCAAACAAAGGGAAATTCTTGGTTTCACCATTTTCATGGATTATTTTATGTATGCTGTATGAATCAAATCAAATGAGCCTTTTGGGTTTTAGTTTTTACAGTTTTATTAAACGTGAAAGAAGGAAATAGAGAACATCACTCATACAGCTTTTCTGCTCTCAAGGGGATGACATGCTGTTATATCCACAAGCAGTGCAGTGCTCGTTTTCCTGCTTTAGTGCTGTTGGTCAAAGTTGTTAGCCATTACTACTGAGCCTTATGCTTATGAAACCATCATGTTCTAAACTGTTAGTGAAATTAATCAATCACTGCATCATATTTGAATGATGAATGATTCAGATATTGTCCAAAGACTTAAGTGTTTGTATGCATTGTTTTTGTTATCAGCTACATTGGAATTTGGTCCAGTACGTTTTAGTGCAGAAGGAGACTTTAGAACAATATTTGCATATCATTGATTCAGGATTTGTCAACGAGGGACAATGAGTGAGTCATATTGTATCATATATTATTATTTTTTGTGGAAAAATACTAGATGGAAATTCTTATTGAAATCAGAGGAAGTGTAAGTGTGTTGTATGGACGTGGATCTTTCATCAAACTGATGAGTTTATTTAAACAGTCAGTAACAGTAATCACTGTCACTCTGAGTGGGAGAAGAAGCACTTTGAAGGAAAACACGTGGACATAAACAGAAACATAACGATATGCATTCAAAGTACAGTGAAGATAGAGCTGACCCAGCACAAGCTACAGTGTCTCTTCCTGCTGATACAGAGCACCAATTGGCTCAAAGGATATTGTGTTATATTGAGAATTGACAGATTTATGTGTCAACAGACGTTTGCAGTTCACAGATCTACGAATTTGCAGCATTCCATGCTGGGTGTGAAATTGTGCATCACTGCCATTCCCCAGCAGTCGATCCACACAGCAGATTTTCTCATGTCTGTGAGCAGGGTGTTTGTGCCCGCTTTTCTTAATTGAATTTATTTTACAAAACAACATAAATAAGTTTTAGAACAGAGAATCAACAATTCTTGATTCTGTTTTGGTGACTGTTGTCTTGTTTGGCTCGGAGCAGACAAAGAGAGCTGCAGCTGCTATATTATGGTTGTTTCTATTTGTTTTGCATCTTTGTAGTTATTCTTTTGTATTCTCTTTATTCAAAGTTACGTCCTGACTGTGTTTTAAAGAGAGAGTTACATTTAAATGAAGGAATCGCAGAAGCAGCAATAGCTTGGTATAGTCATTTTTTCCTCTAAATCCAGAACATTAAAGTGAAGTTCTTAACTTGATCTAACATGTCTCCAGTTCTGGTGAAATTTCTCAGCATCTTGCAGGGAGTACCCATTTTATGTCCTCATCATTTGATAACTTGTTGAGACATTTGTTTGGCTTTTTGTTTTGACCCAGTCCATCGCCTCTCCTCCTAGGCCTGCACTCAAGGCTTTCCCTTCATCACACAGGAAATGATAATTATACGGCATGCTATATCACATGCTCTAACTTTTCCCGGGAACTTAAAGAAGCCCTCTTACACTGCCCTGAAGAAATCACATCACATTATGATGATTAATATCTAAGACTAGCTTTATAAATCTTCAGCTTGGAGCTAAATGGAGCATTTAACACAGTATTTTCTTGCATGGAAACAAAGCAGTAATGAATCTTGGCACAGACCAAACGTGGTATTTATTTCAGTATTCCGAGTTTGGGCTGCATGATGGGATGCCTCAGCTCTTGTCATGTCCTTTCTGTCTCAGGGGCTTGGCAGTGGGCTGACCCTGGTATAAAAGATAGCACACACAACATGTTCCCCTGGGGTTATCTAAAGTGACTAGTATCTCACTTGACACACGTTGTCCTGTCAGATACAAAGAATGTATGTATTATTGACATCATTCCCACCCGGCTGCCCTGCTGACTAAGGATGCAAAGGTGCTCAGTAAAATATTGAACAGTTCGGTCCGCTATGCACGGGACAATGCATCCTCATGGACCGCAGGTTTTCGGATTTGTAACTGTGTGTGTGTGTTTGTCTGTGTGTGTGTGTGTGTGTGCGTGCGCACATGTGCACATGTACAGGCAGGTGAAAAGCCCTCCCCGCAATATCCAATCACTGTTGTGCCTCCACCCAGGCACCCCAGTCACATTGCAGCTCACACACAGAAGCTGAAAAAAGACGTTTGAAGAAGCACCAGCGTCATTCAAATCTCCGATGTGGGTTTATTTTGGGTTCACCGTTGAATACAGCGTTGAATACAGCCAGCTGGTCCACCGGCTCAGCTCCAACAGCACAGGGCACAAAGACCGTCCTCACACAATCCAGCCCCACCAAAACATAACTAAAGAAAAAGACAATTATTGGATACTATTGGATATCTTCAACCAAAACCCAAAGCAAACTCCAGTGCTATTTGGCCCTAAACAGACAATACTCCATGGCAGATTGTCTGAGCTGTGTAACTGACCCCAGACTGAGGAAAATGTTGACTATGTACAGACTCAGCAACCACAGCCTGGCCTTAGACTGTGCACCCACTGCACACAACACGAGGTGGAGACCGAGCTGCACTTCCTAACCACCTGCCATCTATACAAAGACGTCAGAGATATATATTTCCCATAAGTCACATCCAGACAGACTTTGAGACATTAGACCACATCCAAAAACTCTCATACCTGCTTGATGAAGTACAGCAATGTGCAAACATAGCTGCAAGATTCGTGAACTGCTGCGACCACAGAAGGAGGTCCAACGTACAGGAAGGACAGACATAAACCACCCCCTCCTGATGGACATCATTTACTTTGTACATATTGAACAATTTAATTATTATTATTTCATATTCCTGTATTTTATGTTAAGACATTTATCTGTGCTTCTTGTTGATGTCACGCTTTGGCAATGTTAACATATGTCCCCCATGCCAATAAGGCTGTATTGAATTGAATTGGCTCAGCTCCACTAGCTTGCACTTGGATTGAGGGAGCTAAGATGGTCCCAGTGTGTCAGGTGGGCCATCAGCTGCTCCGTCTATTGTGTGGGTTTCTGCTGTTTCTAACACTTGCTGCACAAACCGTCAACACTCTGCTGGTGTATGATCGCTGCTAGATCTAAGGATCAACAACTTACACCGCGTTACAAATTATTATGCAAATCATATTTTTCTCAGATTTTCCTAAATTATCTATATGAATGGCAGTCATCAACCATTAGAGTACAATTCAAATGTTTTTGAACGAACCTCCCAATGATAACAGTAAATAAAAAAAAATTAAAAACACAAAATGCACGTTCCAAATTATTACGCACAACAGAGTTTCCAAGCATTTTATTGTCAAAAAAAGGGTAATTTGCGAAATAATAAGCATTAGTAGGTCATGACTAACTGAAATGTAACTGAAATCAAACACTTTTTTAAATCAAAACATTATTACAGGTGAAGTCACATCGGAATATAGGATCCCTTGTTCAAAAAGGAGCTTCTCAATTCTCCCATCCATTGAATTTGTCAGTTTTGGACGGTATCTGCTTCAATTGTTTTGCATGAGGTCAGAATAGCCTCCCAGAGCTGTTGTTTAGATGTCAACTGCCTCCCTCCATCATAGACAGATCTCTTGATGATGCTCCAAAGGTTCTCAATAGGGTTGAGGTCAGGGGAGGATGGGGGCCACACCATAAGTTTGTCTTCCCTTATGCCCATAGCAGCCAGAGATGCAGATGTATTCTTTGCAGCATGAGACGGTGCATTGTCATGCATGAAAATTACCTTGTTTCGGAAAGCATGATTCTTTTTTTGAACCATGGCAGGAAGTGTTCTTTGAGAAACTCCACATACATTATGGATGTCATTTTCACACCGTCAGGGATCCTAAAAGGGCCGACAATCTCTCTCCCCATGATTCCAGCCCAAAACATCACTCCACCACCTCCTTGTTGGCGCCATCAAATCAAATCAAATCAAATTTTATTTGTATAGCCCAAAGTCACAAAACACATTTTGCCTCAGAGGGCTTTACAATCTGTACAGGGAGTGACACCCTCTGTCCTTAGACCCTCGGTTTGAGTGAGGAAAAACTTGCCCACAAAAAACCCTTTTAACAGGGAAAAAAAATGTGGAAGAAAGCTCAGGAAGAGCCACAGAGGAGGGATCCCTCTTCCAGGACGGACAGACGTGCAATGGATGTCACATGTACAGAACAATCAACACAAACATATTGTACAATTACAATGAATTACAATAAATGGTAAGGTGATTGCAGTAGCAGTGGAACACAGATGCACAGCAGCAATAAGTCATTAACCAACAAAGCTGTAGTGGGGATGGTAGCAATAATGACTATATATGGCATGTAATGCTAAATATGGTGGACGTCAGCAGCAGACCACAGCGGCAGCCACGATCCATGAGAACCTGCTGGACGAGAAAGCACAGAAATAGCCTTGTTTACATGGGGTGGCCATCAACCAACCATCCACCACTCCATCCATCTGGACCATCAAGGGTTGCACGGCGCTCATCAGTGAACAGAACAGTTTTGAAGTCAGTCTTCATGTATTGTCGGGCCCACTGGAGCCGTTTCTGCTTGTGTGTAATGGATAGGGGAGGTTGAAAGGATGGCTTACACACAGCTGCAAACCTCTGGAGGACCCTGCACCTTGATTGTTGTCATGCCTTGACCCAAACATTCAACTATTTGTTGCCTTTCAGCTGCAGAGAGGTCCTTTTTCTTTCCCATTTTGGTTGAAAATGGTTGGCTGCTTAATAATGTGGAACAACCTTCTTTAGTAGTTTTCCCTTTAATTGGACTCACCTGCCAAACTAATTAGCACAGGTGTCTCAAATTGGTTTCAGTGATATGCAGAGCCCTGACAGACATTACCTTCCATGAGTTTAACTGACAAACAAAAATAAATCTTACCTTACCACTCTTAAACTCTTTTTGCATAATAATTTGGAACACGGTGTATATACTTTGATCACTCTGGACAAAAAACCCTGCCCCCTTTTCTATCAGATGTCCCATCATACCTCTGCCGCACTCCGCCGGGGTAAGCGTAGTGGCTGTCTTGTGAGGTTGCGGGCTGGGTTGGTTCGTCCTCATCCAGGTGGATATGGTGCAGGGCCTCGCCTTTGTGTGTCTCGACATTTGCTGGACCCTGTTGGTACCGGTGGCGGGCTCGGATGGGATGTTCCTGCCCTTTGGATCCTCCTCTCCTTGTCCCCGCTGTCGTGGAGTGAATTCGGGGAACCTGCGGCCGCTGCATTGGGCCTCCCCGTCAGCTGTTTGCCCTGACGCGCCAGTTCCTGCCAGGTTTGGCCTGGTAAACGCCAGATCGCTTGGGAATAAATCATTTATACTTATGGATTTCTTTATATCACAGGAACTGCATTTCCTTTTTATCTCCAAGACCTGGCTGAGTGTTGGTGAGTCCAGCGTCTTCACAGAACCCGACGGATGCAGCTTTTTTAACTCTCCTTGGACGTCAGGCATTGTGACTGTTTTTAAGAGTGACTTTAAATGTCATCACTGTCATCCTCCTTCATCAGCTTTGAACTCAGTTTGTTTGAGCTGGGGCAGTCTCGCACCGTGCTGTGTGCTGTGGTCTATCGGCCTCCCAAATATAACAGTGACTTTTTATCAGATTTTTCCATGTTCTTGTCTGATATTATGCCAAAATATGACAGTGTCCTTATTGTTGGAGATTTTAACATTCATGTGTGCTGCCCTGAAAACCCTTTGGCGTGAGACTTTTTAAACATCATTGACTCTTTTCATCTTGTTCAGTCTGTATGTGGGCCTACACATGAACATGGTCACACACTTGATCTTGTTTTATTGAATTGAATTGAGAGAGACAGAAAGAATCTTTAACCAACTGACGGCTGATGTAGCTGTCCTGCTGGTTAAGTGACACCAAGCTAAGAAGAGGAATTCAGCTGAAAATGCAAGTGAGTGACATCATCAGAGAGACAACGTAACCTACTAAAGGATTTACAAAAATGTTAAATATTATAACTGCTGAGTGATTGAGAAACGAAACCTGCAGCAGCAGAATTGGCTTCATCCAAGTCTGTATCGAGGATATTTCATGAGATGTTACAAATGAGAGTACCAGGAAGACCTGAGCTATACAAGAGTGGAGATGTCAGCAATCTAATCTTATTCACAGACCAACCACTAACGCTGCCATAAATGCCCATTATTGTCATGTAAAGCGAGAGGGGATCTGTAATGGCTGAAAATTAAAAATCCAAGAGGCAGAAGACCCAGACAGTGTCATGATGACTGTCATATAAGAACGGGACTATCATGATGCAAGGAAAAACCGCAAGCAGTTTGAGACTTCATTCTTGTAAAGAAGAGGGCCCAACAGGAGAAGGAGAAGGAGTCTGCACCCACTGTCAACACCCGCACCCTGCCAGATACAGACACCACCCCTACTTCCAGCTACCCTACTAGGGAACAGCCCCCTCAGTAAAATGAGCCCACCAGCCCAGAACAGGCCGAGGACTCCCAGCTGATCCACACCATCAATGATATGAAGGTGAAATTCACAGAGTTGGAGAGAGAGCTTGTACAATTAAGTACTTACCTACTACCTTCTGCTAACAACAGCACAGAAGAATCAGAGAATCAACCCCCCACTACAGAGCCCAAATAGCTCATTAAAATGAGGGACAGATTTACACAACCAGAGATGAGACAAGTGGAGATGGAACACACAATCGTCACACTCCAATCTAAAGCAGACAATGGCCGAGGACAAGAACAACCCCCCATTCAGACCGAGTGATACAGAGGGGGAGAAAGGCCTATTTACTCTGTGGGTTGAGGTAAAACGGCTCAATGAAAATGAGGAGTCTTCAATCAAGGAGAGGAGGCGGCTCTGGGCTGAAATCAAAAGACAAAAGACAATGAGGAGGCAGGAGAGGAGGCAACTCAGTGAAGAGGTGCAGAAGCTCCGAGACGAGATGAGAAAATGAACCAGTGTACAACCCATGAGAGCACCACCTACCACCCTACAAGAAGCTGCAGAAGAAAAAGAGGACACAGGCGACAGTCCCAGCCAATCAGCAACACTATCAAGCCAAGACGCACAAACCCAAGAGACCCCTCCTCCAACAAGCAACACTACCACACCTACAGATAGCCACCCAACCCAAAACGCATCATACAGGAGCAACAGACAGATGAGTTCCCCACCCATGGCAATAATCAGAGGACCTATTCCCCCCAGAAGACACCCAGCTGCACCTAGAGGACCTGCCCCACCTGGAGGACACCCCACTTCATCTAGATGGCCTGTCCCACCTGGAGGACACCCTACTTCATCTAGACAACCTGGAGGACACCCTGCTGCATCCTGATGACCTACCCCACCTGGAGGACACCCTACTTCATCTAGATGAAGTGTTCCACCTGAAGGATACCCTACTGCATCCCGACAACCTACCCCACCTGGAAGTAACCCCACTGCATCCAGATGACCTACCCCACCTGGAAGACACCATGCTGCACCCATCCTCTTGCACCCCAGGCCAGGCCCGCTTTCCCTTCACCAACCCCATACCACACATATGTACAGGCTGTAAGCAGAGCAAGCCCCATCTCTTCACCACCACACCATGAAACATGGAACAGAAATCTATCACTTTTTCATCCTAGAATATACAAGGTTATGAAAAGCTTATGAAAGCCCAACACTTTTGCCTGAAAATCAGCCAAAAAGTCAATGGAGTTATACATTTATTCAAGAAAAAATTGGCACCTTTGACTTTGTCGAGCTGCCGTGTCAACATAGTTTCTCAAAAACTCACTATTTTGGAGGGCTTCTTCCCAAGATTTCAGCACCAGTATGGTCAATATTGTCCGAGCTAGACGTCATCTCGAAAAAGTGTTTTTTTTTTTCTATTGCCACTAGGAGATGCTGTGAAAATCACCAAATGTTGTCATGGGATGTGTTCTAGGCTAGACTGCCATATATATATATATATATATATATATATATATATATATATATATATATATATATATATATATATATATATATATATATATATATATATATTTGGGGAAGGTTAGAGTATTTTTCACAAAGTTATAGCACGTCAAAATTTCATGAAAACACAACAAATTTCATGGGCTTTTTAAGAAGCCCACTCTATGTCCAGAGGCTTTACCATTTTGAAGTTCAGTAACTGTTTACTTGTTTTATTATTCAGTACACCAGTGCTACGGGTGTGGAGAGAATTTTGGGAGAAAAAGAATATTCTTTTTATGCAAAAAACATGAACCGAAACCGTGGCCCAAAAAACAAGGTACGGACTGTACTGTGGGTTAGCTGTGACGTTGCACCCCTACTGCTGACATGTCTCAGGTGAATTTAGGGCAGGTGAGAGCTTTACACATCATATTACATGACCCCAATAATTATCCTGTCTCTCAGTCTGCTGGTTCTCACCCGGAGGCTCCTCATCCTTCTGGCAGGATGCGGTGCAGCCGCCGTACTACACAGTGATGCAGCTGGACTGGTGCTCAGGCTCTTTTCAGTCTGCACAGGAGGTAGAGGCGCTGCTGACCTTTTTTTGCCAGTGATGTGGTGTTGCTGCTCCAGGAGAGGTCCTCAGTGAGGTGCACACCCAGGAACCTGGGGCTGCTTACTCTCTCCACAGCAGCAGAATAGATGGTCAGTGGGGTTTGCTGGGTGGAGGCTCTCCGGAAGTCGACAACGATCACCTTTGTCTTCTCCACATTGAGAGAGAGATTGTTGTCTCTGCACCATGTGGTCAGATGGCTCACCTTGTCCCTGTAGTTTGACTCGTTGTTGTTGTTGATGAGCTTGTGGAGAAGTACAATAAAATCATTTAGTATATGCTATATTACTCACATAGTCACAAGTGTAACAATATAGCAGCTGTGTGTGATGTATAAACTGCAGACTGTCTTTAGGGCTAATCAGGATGAACTTTCTATCACCCTTGAGCAGTTCAAGAGTGGAAAGAGGGAGTCTCAGGTAAATCATGTTAACAAGATGTATCTGCTTGAACTTTATCTGAACTTTGAAAACAACCATGTTAATCATGATGTAAGTATGTAAGGATGTATGACGCTTACATGTAAGACGGCCCACTGGTATGTGTGTTAATAAAAACAAGCCTAATGTGTAAACGGGCAGAACTCAGCAGGGTGCGTGGTAAACAGACTGCGGAGTCTGTGTATGCTGGGTTCTCCCTTTGCAAAGGTGAACACAAAGACTGGGTCTTGTGTGCTTTATTTTCCTAACATAATTTGCTCTATCTCATAACAGCTTGATCAGAGGATCCGGGGTGGTGAGTTGGACCACAACAAGCTCCACCACAGTTGTGTCATCCACAAACTGGGCAAAGAGGTTGGTGTTGTGTGTTGGTGTGTAGTTGTGAGTCAGCAGGATGAAGAGTAGGGGGCTGAGCACACATCCTTGCTGGGCCCTGCGTTCAGCATGATGGTGCTGGATGCATTGCTGCCGACCTGGACTGCCTCTGGACTTCCGGTCTGGAAGTCCAACAACCAGTTGCATAGTGAGCTGTTCAGTTCTAAACAGTCCAGTGATCCAGTCCAGTCAGTGGGTGATGAACATTGAAAGCTGAACTAGAGTCTAAGAACAGCATCCTCACATAAGGGTCCTTAGTGTTCAGGTGAGTGAGAGCTGAGTGGAGGGCAATGGAGATCATCAGTGGACCGGTTGGCCAATACACAAATTGGTAGGGGTCCAGGGACGGAGGGAGGATCTATTTGATGTGCTGCAGGTCTAACCGCTCCAAGCACTTCAAGTGCTTCGAGTGGCCACAGGCTCCTTGGGTCTCTGCTGTCAGTGAAGTGGTGGGTTATCCTGCTGCTGTGCTGCCTCTTTGCTAGTCTGATGCCATGGGACAGGCTGGCTCTTGCTGATCTAAGACCAGCCTCATCACCTGCTCTGAAAGCAATGTTCCAGGCTCTTGGTAACCTGTGGACTTCCCCCGTCAGCCATGGTTTCTGGTTAGCCCGTACTGTGATGGTCTTGGTGTCTGTGACATCATCGAAGCATTTACTGATGTAGGCAGTAAGAGTGTCTGAGTATTCCTGAATGTTGATGTGATGGTTGTAAGTGGCTGCTTAAACATGTCCCAGTCTGTGGTGTTAAAGAAGTCCTGGAGTGCTGAGGAGACACTCTCTGGCCACTCCTGTACCTGCTTCTGAACTGGTCTGGTGACTTTGACCTTTGGCCTGTATGCTGGCATTAGCATAGCAGTGATATGGTCTGAAGTGCCAAGATGGGGGAGGGGGAGGCCTTGTATCTGGAGCTCCTCTCATTCAGTGCAGATGTAGCAACTCAAAAGTTCCCATGTTTCCATCCTTGGCTGGTCCTTGACCGGTCCTTCGCAGGTCTGTGACAGTAATGTAATCCCTGCAATGACGTAGTCAGTGAGGCCCGATTGGAAACGCGCCCTAAGCAGCCTGGGTGAAAACCAGCTGCAATGCCTCATTTGTCCACGGGGAGGGGCAGTGATTGTAATGTTCTGCTTTCACCGTAGACTGTATAGAGACACACCTGAACAGATACGCTGGGACGCTGGGCTGAGTGTGCGAACCGATCAGCTGAGACAGAGCACAATCATGGATGTGGCTAATGGTGCAACAAGTCATTGTTGATCCGCAATCCGTTCATAATGCTCCCCGCAGTCCAGCACAGAGTGATCTGCGGATTGGTTGATGAAAAAAATAATTTGTGATAACATAACACTGAGGCAGTGCTGCAGCCGCTCGTATCTACAGCTCCATGTGGCGCATAACAACAACAACACACCCACCTCCCCCTTTCAAATAAATTGCTAATTTAAAAAAAAAAAAACAAAAAACAAAACTCAGCTTGTATCTGCAGCCCTGACGCAGCAGCCCTGTAACGTTTGATGGACCGTGAGTTTCTTTGTAACTTTTTGTAAGGGCCATATCTGTTTGATGCTGAAACCTGTGCAACACACTCGACTTCTGAATATTTATTCCTCAGACCATCATAGCAGTCATATTGATGACTATATGAACAGCTGTTACAGACCAGTGTGTCTAGCTGTGCACTACATGCAGATCAGGAGTGAGCGAGGAGAGAGAGAGTGCGAGAGAAGAGACGCGTCAGTAATTCTGTAAGGACAGATCAGCCTAGATGTTGCAGATTCAGTAAACAGTGACATGTTAGATATAAACACCATAAATACTCAGCCTCCTTTATGACTATTGAATAATAACATAACCTGATAAATCTGTCAGCTTTTGTCCATCTCAGAGGTTAAATCCTGCATAAATAAACTGAACCATAAATGAAACTCCATGAAGCAAGAAGTTTTTAGTGAATTTCCATTTAAAGAGGAAGAATTACAGGTGATTAACAGCCTTTTGGAAGATTTTTGCAGTTGTGCAGGTATTCAGTGCATGCTTTAGGCCAGGTGAGCTCGTACAAACACCTTATTAGCATTCTCATTGTTCAACCTTTTGTTTGCACTTAATGGGCTTTTTGGACTCCCAGTGTTACACAAATCACAGAGCAGAAAATGGCTGGTTTGACTACCGTATGCTATACAGTAGCCTTGTGATTTGAGTGTGTTCATGAACAGGAGGATGACTCTTTTACTGTATTTTCATATTTGTCCATCCCATAGGTGTAAATGAAACTCCATGAAGCAAAAACCTTTTTTTGAGTTTTCATGTATACAGCTACATCATACTCAGCAAAGGCAGGCAAATCAAACAAAAAAATATAACAAATTATTATATGAAACTGTCTTTGAGTGACAGAAGTCTTTCGTTTATTTGGCTTCAGACATTTTTGGGATGTGGGGGTGCTGAGTGGTGAGAGTCTCAGTGGGGGTTGAGAGGGGGGTGGTGAACTGGTGAAGGGGGGAGGAGTGGGCTGGTGTGGATCAGGTGTTCAAGGTGGCAGGCTGAGTAGTGGAGGGGGAGGGAGGCTGGCCATGAATCATAAAAGAAACTCCATGCAGCAACAACTTCTTTTTAAAAAAAAATTATATGTAGAACAATACACACTCAGCAAAGGCAAGCAAATCAAACAATCAAAACAGTATAATAATAAATCTCTATATCCAATTAGTTTTTTGTTTGTTTGCTTTTCGTTGTCGTTTAGCAACAGTAGCCAAGTTCTTGCTGCATGGAGTTTCATTTATGGTTCAATTTATCTGTGCGGGATTTAACATCACAATTAAAGCTGCAAGCAGCATTGGATGGGCCCTCGCACCGCCGCGCCAGTCGGGGGGACTGGCACGTCGGAAGGCACCAGGCGGAAAACACGCGAGCCTTCGAAGTTTTCGAGTACATATAGGCCGTCGAAAACACGATTTACTTTTAGGAAGAAAAAGAGAAAGGAGAAAAATCTAAAAAAATAAATAAATAAAAAATAATAAACATTTGAAAAACAATAGGGCCTTGCACGCAGTGCATGCTCAGGCCTTAAATATGAAAATACAGTAAATGAGTCATCCTCCTGTTCATGAACACGCTCAAATCACAAGGCTACTGTATAGTACATGGTAGTCAAACCAGCCATTTTCTGCTCTGTGATTTGTGTGACACTGGGAGACCAAAAAGCCCATTAAGTGCAAACAAAAGGTTGAGCAAAGAGAATGCTAATTAAAGCTGCAAGCAGCGTTGGACGGGCCTTCGCACCTCCGCGCCTGTCGGGGGGTGGCGCGTCGGGCGGGAAACAGGCCTGACACCAGGCGGAAAACATGTGAGCCGTATCTTTGAAAATTTCTAGGGGGCGCTACAGAGCCGTTTTACATCGGGCAGTCGAGCTCCAACAGACTTTTTTGTAACCCCTGTGATCGTGCACGTGTACGCCAAATTTCAGACACGTAGGTGAAACGCTGTGGCGGGCCTGCTTCGTTAAATGTATCTAGGTGGCGCTATTGTTCATCACAAAAATTCAAATGCAGATGTGTTCAGGGCGGAAATCTCATGAATGCATTGAAATTTGGGGCAGGTCAGACCATGTACATGTAAGTTAGAGCAACATTTACAGTCATGGGGAGACGTCGATATTCGACGTGTCGTCACGGCCACGCCCTCTGATGAAAAGTTTAAATTATTTCTCAGATGTCAACACCAAGGCCTTGACAACATCTCCACCTAATTTGAGGTGGATATACTCACTTTGGAGGAGGCTATCGTCAAGTAAAATATGACACTTCCTGTCGCCAACAGGTGGCGCTGTATCCATAACTGAATATAGTTGTACACATTTGTTCAGGCCTGGACTACGATGTATGTATGAGTTACTCCCACTTCCTGCTCCATGGCGAAACATCCAAATTTGCCACGTTGCCACAGACATTTGACCAAAACTAAAAAGCTTCGCAATTTAACATCACTCGTGTCTTCAGACTCTACAGGTTCAATTTGAAGGCAATCTGACCAAATCTCTAGGAGTTCGTTCAAATATGACTCCTTCTGAACCAGCCCGAAACACCAAAAATGGTGATTTTCATTCTTAAATATCTCACTTCCTGTTAATTTTAGCCCATTGCTCCAAGAGATGTTTTTGTAGGTCTTGCCCTGTTCTACAATTCAGCTGAGTTTCATAAGTCTGTGTCCAAAACTGTGGCGGAGCTGCCTCAAAGAAAAATTCAAGGGGGTGCTATAGAGCGATTTTGCACCGCCCTCTCATTAATTATGCAGCCAAACTTTGCATGAGAGTGTTCTTAACAACTACAAGAAGTTTCAGACAGGTCTGAGAAAGTATCTGAAAGCACAAGAGCTTTGCCTGAAAATCAGCCAAAAAGTCAATGGAGTTTGTTTTTTTAGCGAAAAAATCTGCACGGTTGACTTTGACGTGCTGTCACGGCCACGCCCTCTGATGAAAGGTTGAAATTCTTTCTCAAATGTCAACCCCAAGGCCTTGACAACATCTCCACCTAGTTTGAGGTGGATATGGTCAATATTTTCCGAGCTGGACGTCATTTCGTAAAAGTGGTCTTTTCGGTCGCCACTAGGAGGTGCTATGAAAATGTGTGTTCTAGGCCAGACTACGATTATATATCAGAAGTTTGGTGAAGATTGGAGTATTTTTGGCAAAGTTATAGCACGTCGAAATTTCACGACGACATGCCAAATTTCGTGGCCCCGCCCCTCTCACACAGTAAATCGAAAACTTATGATTTTGATAACTTTTCATGGTCGAGGCCTTATGAACACACACGCCAAGTTTCAAACAGATAGGATGAAAGCCCTAGGAGGAGTTCGTTCAAATACGACGCCAACTTTGAAACAAAGTGCCCGGCATACGCTTCGATATAGCCCGGGTCTCCAAGAGACTTGTAAACTCGGTAGTTTACATACTCCCAGAAAATTTCGTGCTGGTGGATGAAACCACGTCCAGGGGCTCCTCCGAAAACGAAAACGTAGGTGGCGCCGTAGAGCCATTTCTGTACGCCCATGTGCGAGACCCCCAAAATACATAATTTTACGCCTGACTTTGGGGGGGGTAGGCAAATTTTCGAAAGTTTTCGAGTACATATAGGCCGTCGAAAACGTGATTTACTTTGGGGAAGAAAATGACCAAACGAAAAACAATAGGGCCCTGCACACAGTGCGTGCTAATGAGGTGTAAGCTGCATCATCTCAGGTAGAACAACTGTAAAAAGATTCTGAGAGAAGATTCTGAAACAAGAAATTCAAATTTTTTATTGTATCAGACTTAGTTCGGACTTTTTAAAGTGCTTACCTTAGTCCGATCTACTTCGGACCTTTTTCAGACCACATTGGACATCTCAAAATCGGATAAGAACACCTAGATAATTCGTTCATAGTTGGATATTTAACACCATGTATACTCTATGTATACTCAACAATCGTATCTGAAGCAGAGTTTGCATTGTGCGCATGTGCGACATTTTGCTCCGGGGCTTTCACCCGGAAGCCACAGGATCAGTTGTTCTATTTATATGCATTATTGGGACGAAAATAATGCACAAAAAATACGCAGCTGTAGCATCGTCCATCTCCTCGTATGTAATCTTTGTTTGAATGCCTTCAGATAGTTTGTTGTTGCTGGTAAGTAGAGGTCGACCAAAAGTTACTCTTTGTTGCGAGGGCTACAGCACCACCTAGCGTAACGGAGTCAGACATGCTCTGGCTGTTTATCCGATTTTCTGAACGGCATGTATACTCAGACAAGTGATCCGAGTGATCTGATCTTATGCATGTCATTATCTGATGCAATCAGAAATTTGAATTTCTTGCTGCACGTAAACGTACTGAGTGTTGTGTAGACCAGGTCCAGTGTGTTATTTCCCCGTGTTGGAAAGTCAGTGTGTTGGTACACATGAGGAAACAGATTGAGAATGATGGAAACAGATTGATTTGCATGGTTGAAATCTCCAGCCATGATGAGAAGTCCCTCTGGATGGGCTGTCTGTTGATCACTGATGGCACTGTACAGTTCACTCAGTGCTTTGTCTCTAACTCCACAAGGGGTGAACAGTGTCTGCAAACCACCACAGTGTCCTCCTGACACCAAGCATCCCTAAACACAGACCCTGCCACTGCTGGTCTTACCTCCTTCAATAAGGGCTTTGTCTTTACAGTAGCATGTTAGCCGGTTGAGCTGGATGGCAGAGTCCGGTATGTTGAGCCATGTGCCATAAACACAAAAATACAGCACTCTCTCACAGTGTAATGGGTCTGTCTCAGAAGGTGTATGTTCTTCAGTTTGTTGTCCAAGGAGCGTACACTGGAGAGTATGATGGACGGTATAGCCAGCTTGTATGGAATCTCTGCTAGCCTGGCCGGGATACCTCTGTGCTTTCCTTGCTTCTGCCTCCTCTCACACTGCCTGCGTCAGCTCCTTAGTGTGTGCCGGTTTTAACTTGCAGAAAAAAGTCCCACAGCTGTATGTGCGCCTTGGGACGGACAAATGTGACCAAAACATACAATGTTATCATCACAATCAAATTCTACTGATCATTCATCAATCCTAATATTGGTTTATCCCCCAGACATAAAGACAGAACAACCTCTAAAAACACCAGAACTGTGAGTAACAGATACAGATCAGTACAAGTGACAGATTGGGAGGAACTTTGTTTAATCTTTGAGCTATGTTCAGAGAGCATTCCTGGTTGAATCATAATAAAAATCATAAAAGTTGCAAACAGGGCAACAAAAGGAATCATCCGCTGTTTTTAAGCTGCCCACTCTCTTATGTTCTTTTGCTCGAAAACACTTGCTCAGTGACTCCTTTACCCCCCAGAGAGTCATCAGATTCATTCATAAAACAGCTTAACAAAAGTAGACGTGACTTCAGAGGTGCTTTGAACTACAGCAAATACACAACACTATATCGATACTGACTTCTGTCTAAATTCAGGATATAGTTTATCTTCTCTCTCTCTCTCTTTTATGACAGTGTGCATGAAGCAGTGTCCATTCTCCCTCTTTGTCTTTCAGTGTTCTTTACTGTTTTCACCCAGACAGCCTTTCAGTGGGTATGTGGTGTCGATGTAGTGTGAGTTCTTCTTCCTTCGTTGTTCTGACAAGGATGTTTATGCACAGAAATAGTTTATGTTTTATAACATTAACATGATGGCTTATTAATGTTTAGAAGTGTGATTTATTAAGCATAGTGCATTTATTCTGTTTAAAGCAGATGCAAAATAGTCTTCACGAGCCAAAAGTGAAGGGATGAAGTTCAGATTTCCATCTGTCATCTCATGTTGTTTTTCACCTTCAGTAATTTGCAACAAACTGTTAACAAACAGTTAACAGTTTCCTGTTAATGATCAGTCGTGCATCTGACTGTGGTTAAATGTCTACGGTCAGAATGAACTACAGCAACAACCTGCACCAATCCACAGTTAGCTGACACTGAACACACAAATGTTTGTTTGTTGCTTTAAAGCTACAGTGTGAATCAGCCTTTTCTGGCCTACTCTGTGTCATTCTGTGTGAGTGTCATTTAACCTTCTGAAATGTCAGATGTTTGTGCCTGGCACTTTTGTGCTTTAACCTGCTGTGAAGTTCCTTTTTTATTTCCTTTTAATCTCACTGTCAGACCAGGGTCAGGATCTCCTGCACCATTGTGATTCATAAAGCCTATCCAATCTCTGATCGCTGTATAAATCAAACTGAGATTAAAATGCTTGCTGAGAAATTAATGTATACTATATATTTATGGTGTTTGTAAAAAAGAAAATGAAAATTTAAGAGACAATATTTTTGTTTCTAACTATTAAATTTGTCTTGGTACAGTATCTACTTCTACAGCACTAAAAATGGTTTTGTAATATCACTTTAATTCTGTTGTTATTCAGTGTTACTTGGTTACTCTGTTTGTTGCTCTGTATGTTGTTGGGTATGTTGATTTGCCCTTTGCTCTGTATGTTATCCTGTGTTACATATACAAAGGAAGCAGCATTAGTGTTTGCTTACTACAGTGGCGAAGAGTAATTAAGTAGATTTACTCAAGTATCGTACAAGTTTGAGGTACTTTCATTTTTTTCATACTTAAGTACTTAATATTTTGTGCTTTTTACTCCACTACATTTATTAGATAACTTGATTAAAAATGATTATTTTTACTTTGAACACTTTTTAAGTATATTTTGATTCTAATACTTTTACAGTTAAGTAACATTTAAATGCATTCATTTTTACTTGTATATTATAGTAGGATTTATGTACTATTTATTTAGCCTAGCTTACTAGCTCCTGTGTCTCCTAGCAACAGCAGCTCTCAATCAGCTGTTGCTATGGTAAAGGCACACAGCTAGTTGAAACATAGATGGTGTTTGCACAAATAGTATCATGCAGGATCATTGAAGTTTAAATAAAGTGAGAACTTCAATTTTCATCTGACATTCTTCACCTGTGTTGTAATATTATGAGCATGACCTACATGTTCAGACACTATGCTTATGTGTCAGTGGTGCACAGAAAGAGTTAACATCCTGGCCCGAGCAAATGGATTTTTACATGTTTTGTCATGCTCAGGCAGCCAAACCAGTGTTTCCGTACTTTTCCTTCAAATTACAGTGTGCGAAAGCAGCAAGATTCACACGAAGGGAACTTCTCTCTTAGAGGCGGGAATAAACTGGGTTTTTAGCAACAGTAACTACAACAAGACAGGCTGAAACCAGTTCAGGGATGTCTGTTTAAC
This sequence comes from Nibea coibor, assembly GCA_023373845.1. Lineage (NCBI taxonomy): Eukaryota > Metazoa > Chordata > Actinopteri > Sciaenidae > Nibea > Nibea coibor. The sequence continues at coordinate 336,171 of CM041735.1, read as the reverse complement.
TTGGTGGTAACCTCAGAGAAGCTTTCACTTTGACAGAGAGGCAGAGCTGCGACAGGAAGGGAGGAAAGTTTATGGCCATATTTTGTGTAACTGAAATTCAGTATGGCGACGTATGGTTCACTTCGCCATCCTGAAATGTGGGTAAATGTCTATTCCTTCTTTTTAATGGAGACATAAAAGCATATGCTTTAATACTTTTTCATTGTTTGTTGGTTGTAATGGCAGGCACGTCGACTCATGGTTTAGACAGTGTGCAAAATTCATTTCTGATGATGGAAAATATGAGTTTTTCCATTTGTGTGAACTAATTGTGAGGTGTATCTCACAAATGGTGGTATTTCTCATAACCTTGGGCCCTCTGCTTGGTGGAGTTTCTTCATCACAAATCTGCCCCTCAGGGTAACTACACCAGGTGCTGTCCTCACCTGTTAGTGAGTTGGCTTATTTGAACTCTATAGCAACTTGTTTATGTAATTATCATTAGTTTTACACTTGGGTTGAAGTTGTGTCACAAATTGATTGTTAACGAAACTGCCAGTCAAACTTATACAATGTACTCACTACAGATTCATTACAATGAAAAAATCTAATTAATATAAATAAATCCACTTTTTATGTGACTGGCATTAAATGGCCTACAGTTGCTCAAGAGACTTCAAGGCATGAAATATGCAACAATTAGTAAATGAATCAGTTTGATTGTTTGGAAAGCTAAACAAAAAATCTTCAAATATTGGATATGGATAAATCATTGAAGTAAAATTTCAAACACCATTCTATGGTTTCATATTCTATATGTGTGTGTTTGGTCTAAAACCTACAGTTCACCATTGCACAAGACAAAGCAATTGAAATTGATTATTTCTTCTGTTGAAGTCACACTTTCAGCAGAAGAAATATGCAGACTCTCACTTTGAATGTCTATCAAACACTTGTGTCTGTTTGTCAGACATTGGTGGCTAATACCGCCCGCCTGCTTGTGCCGAAAAAGTCTTACATTTGTGTTTTCAACTGTGTGCCTGTGCTATGTTTGTGTGTTTCTTCATTTGTTAAGTTGAGCTGTCTCTGCCTCCACATTGCTCCGTGGAGTTTTGTTTGAGACAAAGAATAAAGAATCATTTATTAAGAGCCTGCTGAAGCCCTTTTTACCTGTTGCTGCTCAGGCATGCAGAGCTGAGACAGGCGTGTGTGTGTGTGTGTGTGTGTGTGTGTGTGTCACCGTAAAATCACCCACTCATTTCCGTACAACCCCCTGAAGACAGATGACTTGACTCTTTACAGCCTCATGTGTGTCCTCGGCTTCATCTTGTGTCTTCAAGAAGGACTCCTGCCTGATCAGTCAAATTATTGGGCTTAAACCTTTTTAAGCTTCAGCATTCATGAAGGGCTCAGGCAAGCCATGTTAAATTGGAGCTAACTAACAGTGACCCTACTTGTTGGTGCAAACACGTGCACCTTTTCCCTCTACATGTGAGCTTTGGTGACCTGCTGAGCTATTTCATGAAAACTTTGTTGAGCAGCATCAATGTTGCCAACTCAGAAAGGTGAGCGCCTGATGAAGGGTAAAAAAAAACAACACGGTGGGGGCCGGCAGGATTTGCCTCAGCTCTTGTCAGCACAGAGACCAAGAATAGTGGAAGAAATTCTCCCTGCTTGGTGACACAGGAGCGATGCCAGAGCTGGATGTCACATTATTGGAGATGTGCTCATGACACACTGAGGAGGTGGAGAGCTCCTATACGCTATGAGGATATGTCATCTGCAGAGAAATGCCCTGATAAAAACTGCCTCCGTTAGACAGTGGCTGCTGAGTCCCAGGGGGCCCTTTTTTATGATTGTGGGGAAAATGTGACGTGAGTTAAGCTGCTGGAGTTGGAGGTAAAAAACTAAAAAGCCTAAAAAGCCTTGGAAAAACTGCTCAAATTGTTTTAAAAAAAGAAGAAGCTAGTGTCTGCCAGCCGCCGGAAACCCTTAAAAGGGTTGTTGTGCGAGGCAGCTTTTTCTGTGTGTGTGTGTGTGTGTGTGTTTGCGTGCAGAGCTGGCATTGCTTAATGGTTTGCACATGCAAAGCCCAATGTAGGGGTTGCCAGGGAAACAGAGCAGCATGAGTCTCGGTCTGCAGGTGCTGTTCCTTGTATCCTACTGCTGGAACCTCCTACGAATGTTGAGGGAGGAGAATGAGGAGTAAAGAGATGAAGGAGGGCAGAAAAGCATTCTGGGGAATAAAAGCTCAGGGAAAAGAAGAGCTGACAGACACAGCACACAGAAATATCTAGAAAATTCTGCAATTAAACATGGACAAATAGAGACTAAAGGCATATTAAAGACAGATGAGGTTCATGAACCTCGCTACATGAACTTGATGGTAATGTAACATGTTGGTGGTCTCATGTCTGAAAAAATGTCCTGTGGTCACTCAAGTCGCTCATTACTAAATATGAACAGACACAAAATTACATGTGCATCATGTGCTGGTTGATCAACACAAATAAGCTGCAACTATTCTGAAAATTGGTTCATTAAAGATTCCACATTCTCCAGCTTCTGAGAATATTTGGCACAAAGAGAGTGCTACAAGATGATGTCATCTAAAGAAACAAAAACGTGATAGATGTATGACATTTATGTTTAGACACTCTCCTCATCACTCTACACAGATTACAGTTTTCATCTGCTGCTATTTTTTTTATCTCTACAGTGTCTGTTTAAGTCTCTTGTTATCTTTGCCATGATTTCTGCTCTTGCTCTATTTTGCTTTAATTGGAAGCAGGTGGATGGGGACCAACTTAGTGAAAGTCAAAAAGGAACATGAATGTAAAAGACATCTTAATGACAAAAGCCATCACTTCATCAGCTTGATGCAATCAGCAATGTTATTTCTAACAGGTGTAGCAGCTGAGGACATAAACCAAGGTCACATTCATGCTATCAGAGAAGTTTTAAGGGGAAAATATGGAATCCAAGAGTAGGAGAAGAAAACAGGCAGAGATTGAACCTCACTGAATGTATGGATGTCAGTTCAGATCTGGTGGGAAAAGCTACAGTTTCCTCCTTTTGAGTGACAAGCCTGGAGGTACATTAATACATTAATACATTAATACCCCTCTCTGCTTGTCATCCTTTTTCCAGCCTTGTCCAGTCAGATCATGCATTGATTCATGAGGCCGTTCATAAGAGTTGCTGACACTGATTTCCTTATATATGTTTATGGGACACTCTGCTGTTAATATTAATGGGAGCAGCCTGCTGCACGGGCACAATAGTTCAGAATTATTTCAATGTTGGCATCTTAATTCTGCTCACGGCATCTGGGACATTACCTTTGATGCATTTTTTTCTGTGATTACACGTATTATGCTGAGATAAGATCATAAATTAAATTAATATTATAGTTCATTAGTCTAGTAAGCTTCAGGAGACCTTGTCTTTGAGTTAAAGTGACAGTTTGTTTGCTGCTGAGCCCACCAGATGTTTAGCCGGAGAAGAAGGCAGGTGGGCAGAGGGGTGAGAAGACAGAGGGTAGCTGTGTGGCTTCCTTAAGGTCAGACTGTGGGCTCTGTTTATCAACACTGACACTTGCTGTGTCTCTGCTGCGTGGGATGTCTGCAGCACTCTGGCGAATCAGAACGCAGCTATGTGGCTCACAGAGTCACATGCATCAGGCAGAGGAATGACTAACTATCAGGCTTTGTGGGAACAGGCTGTTGCTTTACTTACAGGTGGTAAACTGAAGTCCATAACACATTTCAAACCCTGTCAGAAGAGGTGTCGATCATCAAACAACAATCCTCTGCTTCGTTAAAGATGATCCATCGATGCACATCACCTCAAAGCACAGACTTTCTTTTTATGTGGAGAGTGAAGAAGCTTAGAGGGGATATTTTAAGGAGGCTGCACATTTAGCAGCACGAGGAATGTTTATATGATTTGAGAAAAATAAGCAGTAAGTCTTCTGTGGTGTACAGTGAAGGATGTTAAAAATCTCGTGTGCTTTAATTTCGAAACCATGTGTGTAGGCTTTATTGTAAACTCTGAGAGCTCTGAACAGAGTGCATATAATGATATAGATCATCTGACACAACACTTCTCCGAGATTGGAGAAGCTGCTGCAGCTACACAGATTTTGTGAACTGAAAGAGAAGCTCTTCATATATTGTTTAGATACAATAAGAATCACCCACATTCATAGACCAATGCAGGCTGAATATTTAGTTTAGCATTAAACGTATTTGATGATCGGCGACAGCAGCTTCTCCTGTCCCGGAGAAGTGCCACGCCAGAGCGCTGTGCCAGTACGCACAGTCATTCATTGTTTTACCTTCATTAATAACCTGAAAACTATATCAAGCTAACCATACAGACCTCTACACACAGCAGAGTGTTCCGTTAATAGTTCTGCTTTTTTATGAAGGAGACGCCCTATTACCAAGTATATATATATATATATATACACATACATACATACACGTGTATGTATATAAAAAAGAGACAGCTGAAGTGTGACAGGAATGTGGAGAGAGTGATGGGGAATGACATGCAGGAAAGAGCCACAGGTTGGATTTGAACCAGGCTTCCAAAGCAAGTACTGAGGCTTCACACATGAGGCAGCTCCTCTACCTCATTTAGAATGAGGTCAGGAGGTTGTTGGTTGAACAGCAGTGACAGGTGGCAGATGGGTGTGAGAAGGTGATGAACTTTCTCTCATAAATTATGTTTATATACAATGCAAATGCATACAAATGTTCATCATGTGGCATAAAAAGTCTTAAATGTAACATGGTGAACCCTGATTATCTAATGAAGGCTTTGCGGGAGGAAACTGGACACAGCTCTGCTCCCCTCAGTGGGGTGAGGTGTCCATGCCAAGGCTTCCATTGAGCAATTGTGTCACACTGGCTATCAGGTCAGTTGACCATAGTAATACCTTTTTTTTTTTTTTTTATAAATGTAAAAAGCTGCTCAGCCATGCAGCAGCCCCACAGTGTTACTGCAGGAACAGGACAAAGACAAATGCCTGAGGAAAAAGACGAGAAGAGGGCGAGAAAGAAAATGAAAAGAGGGCAAATCAGCAGTTGAGAATGGGTAAGGTGAAGAAGTAAAGGGTGTGAAAGAAAAGGTGAAGGATGTCAGGTTAAGAGATCAGTGGGGACAAATGTAAAGAGGGTTAATAGGGAGGCTGTGAAAATATGGAGGAGCAGGAGGAGGAGGAAGAGGCCTATCTGCTGGCTTTATCCTCTTGCGTAACGTGGGCCATCTCTTCCTTTAGCCGTTGTTGCCATGGGGAGAGATGTTGGGAGGGGGAGCATCTGAGCTCCTATTGCTTCACGGGTTGGAGAGACTGGGGGGAATTCTGAGCTGCGACGGACTTCCCTCCTCTTAACAGCTGAAAAAAAAGAGGTGATTTAAAATCCTCTATTTTTAGATCTGGCATTTGAGATCAAGATTCAGTCAAAGGACTAAGTAAGGATGCTGGACACCCGCAGACAAAATTTTAAATAAAAACAAGGAAGCAGCTGCCATATGAAACTGTATGAGAGAGTCAGAAGTTGTGTGTGGGAATCTGTGGGGCATCATGTGTGACTCAGTCTTTGGTTCAGGTGTGCCTTGTAAAATGAAATCCAGGCATTGTTTAGAACTACAACTTCATTTTCCATGTTCACGGTATGACTAACAGTGAGGTAGTGTGTGCAGATGTTGCTACAGTCTAGGCTGTGTACCTGGTGTGTGTAGGGGTGTGTGTATGTGCGTACGTGTGTTATCATCAGCACAACCCTGTCCAACAAGTGAGTGATGAAGACAACATGTATCCTCACTTGGCAATTGACAATGGACGACAAGATCAAAATCACGCTTATCTTTAAATATAAAGCCACAGCCAGGACGTGATTAGTACAACATAAAGACAGGAAGACTGACTCCATGCAGAGTTTAAACTAGCACTTCTAAAACTCACTAATTCAAAGTGTGAGATTGATATGATCTTTTCAGCAGGTAAACATATTTACCAAAATCTAACATATCCTTCAATAATTTCATTTTTTTATTGATCATTCACTGTTCATGTTCCAGAATTTCACTCTTTGTTATTTAAATCAAATCAAATCAAATCAAATCAAATTTTATTTGTACCCCAAAGTCACAAAACACATTTAGCCTCAGAGGGCTTTACAATCTGTACAGGGAGTGACACCCTCTGTCCTTAGACCCTCGGTTTTAATGGTAAATGGGCTGCACTTTTACACTACATATCTCATTCACCCATTCACTGAGTGAATATTAGAGCTGAAATGAGTTGATTGATAAAAAGTTATTCTACTGACAGAAAATGGCCACAGCTGTTCTTTGAACAAAACAAGTCATCTAAGGACTATGTTTGCTATGTTTTGTAATGTTTTATAGATTTCAGATTAGTTTAGAAAATATTAAAAAATATTACATTTTTTAAAAATGTGCATTTATATTCAGCAGTCTCTGTGTTATGGAGGCAGTGTTGCATTCAGGTCCAGGTTAACCCTGTACTGTACGTCACACACCTTCATTAGTACTGCCGCGTGTCCTTGATGCTCACCCCTCACCGATAGGATCAATGCGCAGAACGGATAGATGAGTATTTATAGCCTGTGTGGGGGTGTGGGTGGTTGTACGCCACAAGTAGGTTAGCTGCTAATCTGATGTTGACAGTATTTATATGAGCAAGTTACAAAGGAATTAGGGACCGGTGCTGTTTTTAGAGCCTCCATCCTAACTTGTTTTACTTTTTTGTTAAAAGGGAAAACTCAGGGAAGTGAGCAGCTCCCCGCTTTCCTGGCTTCCCCTGATATGGAGTTAGGCTTAAAAAAAAAAAAAAAAAGGAAGAGGGAGGAGAAGGAAGGGAGAAGGAACACAAAGGCAGGCAGGCAGGGAGGGAGGAGAAAGAAGCGTGGTTACTACACTGACAGACCGTGGAGCAACCAGGCAGAAGTGAGAAGTGAAAGCTTGACTCTGCGTGAGGACAGACAGACAGCAGCCAGACACTCAGCTGGTCTGCTGTGGCATTTCAGTTTTCTTTTCTTTGGGACACAGAGAGGCACTGGAATCTGAGAGGTTATTGGTTGGGAAAGTATCTTTCTGGGTCGGGAATGTCAGGTGTTCCCTGTAAACACGTCTGACTCCAGGAAAGAAAACCAGCAGCTACGCTCAGAGAAAGTGTCGACTTTCTGTGCTTCACTTCTCCTTCCTAACAGGTATTGTGCAGTGTTGTAAGAGCTTGTCTTTGTGCTGATCAGTTTGTGTTTTATTACTCGCTGTAGACTTTTGTGTCACCGCCTCTATCACCTCATTTTCTCTTTCTCTTGTGTCATTAGCTCATTCCATTTCTCTTTAAATTTGCCAAGTTTGATTCTCTCAGTGTGATTAGTGTTACTTCATGTGAAAAAAAAATCATCTACCATTTTCAGTGAATTTTCATTAATCAGTGATTAATCTGCCAATTGTTTTCTTGATTACTGGTCTATAAAGTCAGAAAATAAACACTGTCATCATGTCATACTGCTCATTTTAACACAGATATTTAGCTCGCTTATTTATACACAGACACATATACATTTATTCAGTTTATTATAATGTAAGATAAGAAACATTTGAGAAGCTGGAATTGTGAAATGTTTTTCTCAGTTATCAAAATAGTTACATTTTCTGTGGATTGGCTGATTAATAATTCAATAATTGTATCAGCTCTACTTATTTCAGTTTGAATTCATTCAATTACAGAAAGAAGCTAATATCACATCATACAATATCATTTATAAGAAGCTTAATGTTGTGTAAGTTTTTGATCATTAAAATATGATTATCATATTCCATGCGAGCCAACATACTTCCCACTGCCCCTCTATCATCTTTCTTATGAGCGTCTCTTCTGATGAACAGCAATGACATCAGACATGACATTAACCCTCCAGCAACAACCACTAACACTCCAGTGCTCATCTGCAGCGGCATCTTGGTCGTCCTCATTCAGGCAACAGCAGATGACGTACAAAATGAGCGGGAGGACGGGATAAGTCTGAGCTGTTGATGTTATGCAACAGTTCGGTCCAGAGATAGAGCAGTGCTGAACTTCTGACACTCCTGACATCTTCTTCCACACACTATGAGATCATCAGCCTCTCTTAGCTTATCCTCCATCCATCCCTTCATGTAAGAATACGCTGCATGCACAATTATTAGGCAAGTTGTATTTTTTAGGATTAATTTTGTTATTGTACAACTACAGTGCCCTTGGTCAATCCAAAATGTTAAAAAAAAGCCCTCAAACCCAAACATTTAAGTAGTAAAAGCGAAGTTTTGGCTTATTAGGCAACTATTAGTGTGCAGAATTATCATGCAACAAAATGAAAAACAAAGATTTTCCTATCCCACTTGTTTATTTTCACCTGTTAAAGTGAGAATAAGAAACAAACTCAAAATTTACAAATAAACATTCCTGAATTTTCAAAAAAAAAACCTCAGTGACCAATATAGCCGCCCTTCTTATCGATAACAGTCACAAGGCACACAGCTGCAACCACAGCCTCCCAGACACTGTTCAAAGAGGTGTAATGTTTACCTTCTCTGTAAATTTCCTGCTTAAGAAGGGCCCAAAAGTTCTCAATAGGGTTTAAGTCAAGTGAAGAAGGGGCCCACGTCATTAGTTTTTCATCTTTAAGGTCTTTACTGGCCAGCCACACAGTGGAGTGCTTTGATGCATGTGATGGAGCGTTGTCTTGTCATAAAAATCTTCTATTAAAAGTCTAAAAGTCTTCTTGAAAGATGCAGACTTTTTCCTGTACCATTGCTTGACGAAAACATCTTTAATAACATCTTTAATAATACCTGACCATACCAGTACCCCACCTCCACCTTGCTGGCGTCTGAGTCGAAGTGGAGCCCTGTTTCTGTTACTGATCCAACCACAGGCCCATCCATCTGGTACGAGTCACTCTCATCTCATCAGTCTACAAAACTTGTGGAAAATCTGTCTTCAGATATTTCTTGGCCTGTTCTTGATGTTTCAGCTTATGTGTCTTGTTCAGAGGTGGTCGGGTTTCAGCCTTTCTTACCTTGGCCATGTCTCTGAGAACTGAACACCTCGTACTTCTTGACACTCCAGGTAGGTTGCAGTTGTGGAATATGCCATCACTGCAGGATAATGGGTTCCTGGTAGCTTCATGTTTGAGTCTTCTCAATTTTTTTGCGGTTAATTTGCATCTTTTCTTCTGCATATGTTTCTTGCGACTGTATTTTCAACATTTCAGCGGTTGGTGGTTCTGTGATCACACCCCCATCTTGGATATTTCAAGAGTGCTGCATCCCTCTGAAAGACTTTTCAGAGTCAGTCAAATCTCTTTTTGGCCCATTTTTCCTGATGAGTAGAATCTGTCTAATAATTATGCACACCTTGATGGTGTGGTTTAATGTTGATCTCCCTACACATTGCCTGATATGAATTAAATCCAATAAGCATTCAATAGCAATAAAAACATTAGTGCAATGAAAAGAGGCTTAACATTAAGTACATTTTCCATACATGAACATGGGACAAATGATCTGTCTGGGCCATAAGGACTGTAACCTTAAAATGAACACATGAAACAAACATTAATGACATATTTTCATTATATTTTCCATCATTTGCGGTTTGAATGGTGTTAATTTAATTACATCATCTTGGTTGTGCCCTCTTCTTCTGCAATGGTTTAATGGCACCTGACTGGAGAATTAGTGCTACCAGTTGTTTATCTCATAAGCTAATTCCCAATATTCACACAAGTGTCATGAGTGGAAACATTATTCTCATATCTCACATATCTCATCTCTTTTGCCATTTCTCTGGAAATCTGGATGAAAATGGTTGCTATGTTTGGATAGAAACTTTACTATTATCTCGGAGAAAAGGATATTGTTGGTATAGCTGCAACGAGCAAAGAGTTTTGGTCTGTTGGTCAAATAGACAACAACAACATTCGTTTGAAGATTATATCAGTAAATCATTATAAGATATTCATGATTTTCTGATGTTTTATTGGTCAAATGATTAATCAGTTATAAAAAATAATCATTAGATGCAGCTCTAGTTGGGACTGGCACTTGTTTTTGCTCTGATAGGCTGAACATGTGAGCAGTGCAGTTTGGTTTTAAAGACACGGACATGATGTTGGTTGCCAAGTTTTTGTACTTTGATGGAAATGGATGAGAAGGGAGTGGGCAGTAGAGGCGGGGAGGGAGATAATGGGAAAAGAGGGGAGTAAAGGAGGAGGATGATGATGATGATGAAAAGAGGCAAAAAGAGGGAGGAGATTGGCAAGGCAAAATAAGGAAATTGAGGGTTGAGAAAATAAGAGGAGGAGGAGGAAAAGGAGGAGGAACATAAAAGACAGTGAGGAAACGCTACGGCACTCATGCTTGTTCTGGTTATGTAACGTTACCTCGTGCCTACTGCTGATGGCAGAGGAAAGCACAGAGTAAATGCAGTGAATTGACTGGAGGTGGGTGGCAACAACATCACAGAGGAAGAAACCAAAGTATCCATCAGAACTATTTCAAAGGTCAAAAGCTGCTTTCACCTCCCCATAATTCTGACAATTCAGCCTGCTACTGATTACCGTTTGCCAGACTGTTGAAACCTTAATCAACTAATTCTTTTTTTTGAAGATTTATTTGTTGACAGAAAGCTCAAGAGTGTGGAGATGTGGAGATGGAATGTGGAGAGAGAGAGAGATGGGGAATGCAGGAAAGAGCCACAGGTCGGATTCAAACCCTGGGCTACTGTAGCAAGGACTGATCCTTGTCACATGGGGCTCTACTGAGCTAAACACCGCCCCTAATCAACTAATTCTTGAAGTCATTTTTAAAGCCCAAAATGTGTTGGTAAATATGAGAATTTACTGCATTTACTATCCTTTCTTCTACAGATTTTGCTGTTTGTGCTGTTTGTGTTGGACTTATGTTTTATATGTATATATATATATATATATATATATATATATATATATTAAACTCATGAAACAGGCCTGGGCAAAAATGATGGTAGAAAAGAAAATAACTGAAAATAATGTGACCAAAGGGACATGTTAATTCAAGGTGTGATCACTAATTAACATCAACATCTACAAGCAGTAATCAGTCAGTGCGCCTATATATAGGACTACAGCTAGTCACTGTGCTGTTTGGTGACATGGTGTGTACCACACTCAACATGGACCAGCGGAAGCAAAGGAAAGAGTTGTCTCAGGACATTAGAAAGAAAATTATCACAAGCATCTTAAAGGTAAAGGCTATAAGACCATCTCCAAGCAGCGTGATGTTCCTGTGACAACAGTTGCACATATTATTCAGAAATTTAAGATCCATGGGACTGTAGCCAACCTCCCTGGACGTGGCCGCAGAAGGAAAATTGATGACAAATCAAGGAGACGGATAATGCGAATGGTAACAAAAGAGCCCAGAAAAACTTCTAAAGAGATTAAAGGTGAACTTCAAGCTCAAGGATCGCACCATCCGTCGTTGTTTGAGCCAAAGTGGACTTGTTGAAAACAAGTCATAAAAAAGCCAGACTGGAATTTGCCAAACTACATGTTGACAGCTTCTGGGAGAATGTCCTATGGACAGATGAGACAAAAATTTAACTTTTTGGCAAGGCACATCAGCTCTATGTTCACAGACGAAAAAATGAAGCATATAAAGAAAACAACACTGTCCCTACTGTGAAACATGGAGAAGGCTCTATTATGTTCTGGGGCTGCTTTGCTGCATCTGGCACAGGGTGTCTTGAATCTGTGCAGGGTACAATGAAGTCTCAAGACTATTAAGGTATTCTGGAGAGAAATGTACTGGCCAATGTCAGAAAGCTTGGTCTCAGTCGCAGGTCATGGGTCAGGACAATGACCCAAAACACAGCTAAAAACACCCAAGAAGGCTAAGAGGAAAACACTGGACTATTCTAAAGTGGCCTTCTATGAGCCCTGACCTTAACTCTATTGAGCATCTTTGGAAGGAGCTGAAACATGCCATCTGGAAAAGGCACCCCTCAAACCTGAGACAACTGGAGCAGTTTGCGCAGGGGAAGTGGGCCAAAATACCTGAGAGGTGCAAAAGTCTCATTGACAATTACAGGAATCGTTTGATTGCAGATTGCCTCAAAAGGTTGTGCAACAAAATATTAAGTTTATGGGGTACCAACATTTTTGTCCAGGCCTGTTTCATGAGTTTATTTATATATATATATATATATATATATATATATATATATATATATATATATATATATATATATATATATATATATATATATATATATATATATATATAGTTGGACAAACCAAGATGCGCTGACACAAACAGGATTTAGAAAAATTCATAGGTATTTTTGTCTATTTCTAGAACAAACAGTTAATTGAATAATAGAGATAATATTATGCAGGGTAATGGATGTCAAGAATTGTTAGTTGCAGCACTAATATGCCATTTGGCAGACACTTTTCTGGGTTAAGTACTGGCTTGTGACTGTAAATGACACATTTCTGTAGATGTTACAAGTGAAAATATATAAATAGGTCACGTTTTGTATTTCAGTGCTTTGGTTGGTTTTTACGTTTAAATGGTTGACAGGCATATAGCTGTTGTGACCACAGTTGAGGCATGTCTGTGTTTACATGCAATACTGGCCATGTATATGTCTGAGCGTGTATGTGCTGAATGAATTATTAAAGCAGATGGTTGTCTGGTGGCATCCACAGAGAGAAACAAGAAAGAGCCTCAGAGCAGCTGCAGGAAAGCCCTGCAGGAGTCTATAGAGCCAGCCACTGGTCTCTTGGGTGAACTGACAACACACAGTAAGAGCGCACTAAATGGCAGAAACACACTATAACAACACATTGTAACAGCACAATGTAATAATACACTGTAACAATACACTGTAGCAGCACACTGTAACAACACACTGTATGACAGAAACACTTTAACAACACAATGTAATAATACACTGTAAAAATACACTGCAGCAGACTGTAACAATACACTGTAATAACACACTGTATGGCATAAACACTGTAACAATACATTGTAACAGCACAATGTAATAATACACTGTAACAATACACTGTAGCAGCACACTGTAACAACACACTGTATGGCAGAAACACTTTAACAACACATTGTAACAGCACAATGTAATAATACACTGTAACAATACACTGTAGCAGCACACTGTAACAATACACTGTATAGAAGAAACACTAACAACTCATTGTAACAGCACACTGTAACAACACATTGTAACACCACACGATATGGCAGAAACACTGTAACAACACATTGTAACAGCACAATGTAATAATACACTGTAGCAGCACACTGTAACAACACACTGTAACAACACACTGTATGGCAGAAACACTGTAACAACACATTGTAATTAAAGCTGCAAGCAGCATTGGACGGGCCCTCGCACTCCCGCGCAACTCGACGGGCTGGCACGTCGGAAGGCACCAGGCGGAAAACATGCAAGCCTTCAAAGCATTTCGCTCAATTGACCACACACATTAGCCAGAATTGGGACAAACGGTCAAATCTGACAGAGCACCACATCCTCATCGTTTCATCAAAATTCATGATTTTTTATAACTTTTACTCAGGAAGGTTATATGAACACATCTGCCAAGTTTGAAGGCAATTGGATAAAATCCCTATGAGGAGTTCATTCAAATATGACCCCTTTTCAACCAGCTCGAAACACCAAAAAATGGTGATTTTCTTAAATATCTCGCTTCCTGTTAATTTTAGCCCATTGCTCCAAGAGACTTTTTTGTAGATCTTCTCTTTGTCTACAATTCGGTTGAGGTTTCATAACTCTGTGTCTAAAACTGTGGCGGGGCTGCCTCAAAGAAAAATTCCAGGGGGCGCTATAGAGCGATTTCGCCCCGCCCCCTAATTAATTATGCAGCCGACTTTTGGAACTTTTTGTTCTTAATAACTTCAAGAAGTTTCAGACAGGTCTGACAAAATATATGAAAGCACAACAGCCTTTGCCTTAAAAAACAGCCAAAAAGTCAAAGGAGTTTGAATGTTGAATCAAAGGGTGAAATTTAATGGAGCGCCACGCCCACACAGTTTCCTCTAAATTCATAATTTTGATAACTTTTACTCAGGACGTCTATATGAACGTAACTATCAAGTTTGAAGTTAATTGGACAAAATCCCTAGGAGGAGTTTGTTCAAATATGACCCCTTCTCAACTGCCCAAAACAGCAAAAATGGTGATTTTCATGCTTAAATATCTCGCTTCCTGTTAATTTTAGCCCATTGCTCCAACAGACTTTTTCGTAGATCTTGTCTTCGTCTACAATTCGGCTGAGGTTTCATAACTCTGTGTCCAAAACTGTGGCGGGGCTGCCTCAGAGAAAAGTTCAAGGGGGCGCTATGGAGCAAGTTCGCCCCGCCCACTAATTAATTATGCAGCCAAAATATACACAATATTGGTTTGAACAACCAGAAGAAGTTTTAGACAGGTCTGTGAAAGTATTGAAGCACAACAACTTTGCCTTAAAAAACAGCCAAAAAAGTAAATGGAGTTTGAATGTTGTATCAAAGGGTCAAAATTTGATGGAGCGCCACGCCCACACAGTTTCCTCAAAATTCATGATTTTGATAACCTTTACTCAAGAAGTCTATATGAGCGGATCTACCAAGTTTGAAGTGAATTGGATAAAATCCCTATGAGGAGTTCGTTCAAATATGACCCCTTCTCAATCAGCTCGAAACACCAAAAATGGTGATTTTCATTATTAAATATCTCGCTTCCTGTTAATTTTAGCCCATTGCTCCAAGAGACTTTTTTTGTAGATCTTGTCTTCCTCTACAATTCGGCTGAGGTTTCAACACTCTGTGTCCAAAACTGTGGCGGGGCTGCCTGAAAGAAAAATTCAAGGGGGCGCTATAGAGCGATTTCGCACCGCCCTCTCATTAATTATGCAGCCAAACTTTGCATAATAGTGTTGTTAACAACCACAAGAAGTTTCAGACAGGTCTGAGAAAGTATCTGAAAGCACAGCAGCTTTGCCTGAAAATCAGCCAAAAAGTCAATGGAGTTTGTTTTTTTACCCAAAAAAATCTGCACGTTTGACTTTGACGCGCCGTCACGGCAGCACCCTCTGAAAGGTTGAAATTCTTTCTCAGATATCAACACCAAGGCCTTGACAACATCTCCACCTAGTTTAAGGTAGGAGGAGGCGCTGTGCAAATATTTTTATGGAAATGTATTCTAGGCCAGACTGCGATTATATATCAGAAGTTTGGTGAAGATTGGAGTATTTTTGGCAAAGTTATAGCACGTCAAAATTTCATGACGACACGCCAAATTTCGTGGCCCCGCCCCTCTCACACAGTAAATCAAAAACTTACGATTTTGATAACTTTTCATGATCAAGGTCTTATGAACACACACGCCAAGTTTCAAACAGATAGTGCCCTAGGAGGAGTTCGTTCAAATACGACCCCTGAAAATGACCCCAAAAACACGAAAATGCCAACTTTGAAACAAAGTGCACGGCGTACACTTCGATATAGCCCAGGTCTCCAAGAGACTTTTTTGTGTGTCTCCGTAGTTTACATACTCCCACAAAATTTCGTGATTGTGGATGACACTGTGTCCACGGGCTCCTCCAAAAACGAAAACGTAGGTGGCACCGTAGAGCCATTTTTGTACGTCCATGTGCGAGACCCCCAAAATACGTAATTTTACGCCCGACTTTGGGGGGGGGCAGGTAAATTTGAGTTTTCGATTACATATAGGCCGTCGAAAACACGATTTACTTTGGGGAAGAAAATGACCAAACGAAAAACAATAGGGCCCTGCACACTGTGCGTGCTCGGGCCCTAATAATACACTGTAACAATACACTGTAACAATACACTGTATGGAAGAAACACTGTAACAACACACTGTAAAAACACACTGTAACGATACACTGTAGCAGTACACTGTAACAACACACTGTATGGCAGAAACACTGTACCAGCACACTAACAATACACTGTATGGCAGAAACACACTAACAACACACTGTAACTATAAATTGTATGGCAGAAACACACTGTAACAACACACTGTCACAACACACTGTCACAACACACTGTATGGCAGAAACACTGTAACAACACATTGTAACAGCACAATGTAACAACACACTGTATGGCAGAAACACTGTAAAAACACACTGTAAAAACACACTGTAACGATACACTGTAGCAGTACACTGTAACAACACACTGTATGGCAGAAACACTGTAGCAGCACACTGTAACAATACACCGTATGGCAGAAACACACTAACAACACACTGTAACTATACATTGTATGGCAGAAACACACTGTAACAACACACTGTAACACCAGTGTAACAACACACTGTAACAACACACTGTATGGCAGAAACACTGTAATAACACACTGTAAAAACACACTGTAACGATACACTGTAGCAGTACACTGTAACAACACACTGTATGGCAGAAACACTGTAGCAGCACACTGTAACAATACACCGTATGGCAGAAACACACTAACAACACACTGTAACTATACATTGTATGGCAGAAACACACTGTAACAACACACTGTAACACCAGTGTAACAACACACTGTAACAACACACTGTATGGCAGAAACACTGTAAAAACACACTGTAAAAACACACTGTAACGATACACTGTAGCAGTACACTGTAACAACACACTGTATGGCAGAAACACTGTAGCAGCACACTGTAACAATACACCGTATGGCAGAAACACACTAACAACACACTGTAACTATACATTGTATGGCAGAAACACACTGTAACAACACACTGTAACACCAGTGTAACAACACACTGTAACAACACACTGTATGGCAGAAACACTGTAGCAGCACACTGTAACAATACACTGTATGGCAGAAACACATTAACAACACACTGTAACTATACATTGTATGGCAGAAACACACTGTAACAACACACTGTAACACCACACTGTATGGCAGAAACATGCTGTAACAGCACACTAACAACAAACGGCTGCGGCTGCTGTTTGGCTTGGTTAATTGGTTAATGATTTCAGCTCAACTGGGTACAGCCTGAAATAAGAAGTGTCCTCATTCTACAACCAAAACAAGAAAAATGAAGTTTGAATGAAGTCTAATGGATTTCATAATGCGAACATGTCTCACATGTTTGCATGTACAACACTTCACATATATGGCAATCACAACAGCTCCAACAACTCAGGTCCCGTCCCTTTCAAGTGGCTGAGAGATTAACTTTGTTTTACAATCTGCAGCAGAAAGGTGGAGGGAGAAGGTGGAAGAGAATAAGTGAAAGGTCACCAAAACACAAGAAGCTAAGCATGTACCCACTGTTATCGTATTTTAACATGACCAATGACCCTGCATACCTTTAGATCCTTATTTTTTGTATAACCTGCCTTTTGTTACACTCAGTGCCTCTCACTGTACTCAGCCTTATAAGCTCCAGATCTGATGAAGAGTCTCATTTCCTGGATGGATAAGTTGCTGTAACAGTCCGGAGATACAAGAGCAACATCTGTTAACTGGATGAACCTTATTGGCCAGAATTGTGTTCGATTCCTCAGATAGGACTCATCTTGGCATCCATACCTCTGAATTACAAATCAATCTCTGAAGGTAAGTGGCCATGTAAAGACTTGTTAAGATTTTCCAACAAAGATGGCCCTCAATGGTTGGACATTAACAGTGGTAGAAGATCCTTTACTGAAATATAAGTACCAATACTTTGATGTAAAATATTATCTAACAAGTAAAGCTCCTGCCGTCAAAATTAAAATAAAAGCAGTGTGTTATGCAGTAAAATATCCCCTGGGACTGATATATATGATATTTAGGGCCTGAGCACCGGACAGTGTTTGGGCAGTGAAGGCCCTATTGTATCCTTATGAATTTTTCTTTCTTTCTTTTTTTAAGGGTCAAGCAGTAAAGTATGCTGAAATTTGTAGAATCTGAAAATTTCATGGGTGCTCGGACCAAGATGGCTCCACAGTGCCACCTACAAAGTATTGTAAAATTATGAATTTTGATGAAACTCTGTGGGCATGGTGCTCTGTCAAATTTGACCCTTTGACCCAGGGAAGGAATTTCACGAGGCCTTGCAATTTGGCCTTGTGCCCTTGAAAAAAATCTCTGTCCTGAGGCCACAGTGGCCTTGATGCCCCGACCACACTGCCCCCGTTTGTTTTTGCGGTTTTCTAGTCTGCCTCTTTCATGTCAACACAGCTTTGACACCTGCGTCTTTTGAGAAGTTTTGATGACATTCATCATCATTGGTGGGTTTGATTCGAGCCTGGCATGAACTGCTCAGACAGGCTATAATGACACTTCATCAAACGCACCCCCACCCTCTTGTGTCAGTGTCCGTGAGGCCGTGACGTGGGTCCGAGACTGACGTGAAGAGAGGAAAAAATCACTGGGACTGAGGTCAGACAGTGTGTTAAATTAAAAATTAAAAAATTAGTTCAACATATAGTTAACGTTAAATTGTTTGTACAGTAACGTTATATCACTACAATGGTGACCCAGTTTTAACGTGCCGACCACAGCCTGTAACATTAACCTCAACAAACGCTTGCTAGCTTGCTGTCCAGTTCTTCCTTTGTGGAGCTGCTGGTTCCGGTCGTAACATTTTTATGGATTTATGATCTTGGTGTCACTGCTTGGGTAAGTTACAGCTGGTTGAAGTGTGCTGGCTGTTCATAGTCACTTTACATAATCTGTTTGCAATAGTGACGTTGAGTAGAAAAGGGCAGGAAAGTTGGAGAAAGGATGTAATGATGTAACACAGAGTCATTCTTCATTTCTTTCTCTGTGTTCCATATTTTGAAAGTATTGCAGAGCCAACAACACGTGATGCTGATGGGTTTGGAGGCCATAATGCAAAAGTGCAGAAAACGACCTAAATCTGAGTGACAGCAACAGCAGCTGGAGATGGAGCAGCTTCAACTTTGGAAAGACAAATGGTGTTAATGCCTTCCAATGTTTTTTAAATGGACTTACTCTTAACGTGACAGATTTTTTATTGTCTATTTAGTTTATTTGATCCCCTCCATAATTTTCCTTGATTGAGAAATAGGTCTGGGCTCTTATGGGTTAATCAGTAGTCTGTACTGATCAATCAAAAATCTGTGTAGTAGTTTTTTGAGGACAGTCTGAAGATGCTCCTGCACGTGTGTGTGGGTGGAGATTGTTGTTGAATTCTGGCTAATGTCTGTGGTCTATTTTAACAAACTCCTCCTAGGGATTTCAATCCCATCCAATTGAAACTTAGTGTGTGTGTTCTTAAGGCCTTGAATATGAAAAGTTATCAAAGTATGAATTTTGATGATGGCTATTGGATGTGGCTATTTTGTCAAATTTGACCCTATGCGAAAAAAGTGGTTGCTTCTTATGTTCTGTTTTAACAAACTCCTCCCAGGGACTTCATCTGATTGACTTAAAACTTTTCAACGCCGCTTGCGGCTTTAATTTATTGTTGCTATCCATTGTCTTCCAGTGGTTCTAAACTAAGGAGAAACAAGAAGCCTCAACTGGACACTGTTCAGTTTTTAATGTTAGATGATGTTTTTCTTTGTAAATCATAATTTGAGTCATAATTTGCAAGAGCTCTCAGAATATGTAAAAAAAAAAAAAAAAAGGCAGGGTCAGCATTGGTGTCTGGTGGTGTGCAGAGAGGATATAAGACCTAATGGACACACAGAGGGCAGCGTATGAGAGTATTACTAGCAGTGTTTGCACAGTGATTCCTCTTTGTGTCATTTTTAAGAGCAATAGAGATTCTGCACTAAGCTGACTATGTCAGTCAGTGTTTAATTTTGCTTTCAATCCACTAACACCAACTTCATGCTGTTGCTTTGGCCAGCCCTAATTACAGACCATGATGTTGATCTTGGAGTTTGTGCCTGTGAAGTATTTATCTTCTGTACCCTGGCAATGACACTGCAAAAAGTGTGTGGTCATACTGTTTGTTGTCTCTGGCCTGGTTAAATGTTCATCTGATTTTCTGAACCTCTTTTGCAGCTAAACTGTAAAACCCTCAGAATTCCCCATAATGATAAAATCCAAAAATAAAGCAGTGAAACTTCCTCTTTGTTCCAAACCAGAGTACAGTACAGTGAGGCGAGGGTGACTCACAGAGATGCTTATTAATTTTATCATTTGATGCCCAGTATGTTTCTATTCATGTTTATGTAGGCAGCAGCCTGAGTACTTGTCAGCTGCCCCGAGCAAGGTGAATTATCACTATATTAGTATTGGGATATTATTGGGAATATTGGGATTTAAATATCAACCCCAGTCAATCCCTCCCCCAAACTCCCTGACTGGAACCCTGCAGCTTTATCTCAGCCTGTCAATGTCAACATCCCTTTGTCAGTCAGTCACTGTTTACCAGGCCAACAACCTCTGCTTGTCTTTTTTAAATGGCTTCCACTGAGTGGCACAATTTAATGTTGTCTATACAATATCACAGTGTCCCAGCCACACACGGCTTTGAATGTATCTTTTTTTGCTGTTAAAAAGAAAAACAACACTGCTGCTGGAAGTCTCCATGGATTTCACGGGGAATTATAGTGGACATTTTCTGTACTTATATCAAATCAAATCAAGCTTTATTATCCAAGAAAGACATCCATTTGGTCACAGACAAGCAAATTCAAATTTGCATGTTTCAACGTTATATAAAATCATCAGACTTGAATTTTGGAGTACAATAAAGAAGAAAGTTTGAGGCTGGTAGTTTTTTTTTTTTTCTGACGAGTTGAGGAGGTGCAGAGGGCCATGGTTTAAGAGTCATGGTTTTTCATATGCACGGTTTAAACAAATTTCCCTGTACATTGAAACCCATACATACATGCTAAAACCTGAATAAGAAAACAAGACCTGGCCAGATTCAATGCCAAGCCAAGTATTTTTCAATATTCTGAAGGGACTCTTTAAAGAGACTTGAGCAAAATCAAATGAAACTGAAACTATACAACTCAGGTGCAACCTCATGATTTAAAAGGAACAGAAAAAGAAGCAGTAGGATGTGGATTTTTTTTAAAAAACACCTCTGAGTCTTCCTGACTTGGTGTGTGAGCTGTTGGGCAACCAGCATTGGCAGGGGACATTAAATTCCTTCCCCCTCTAACACAAACAGAAAGAGGGAGGGAGAGTGAGAGCAGGATCCCCTAGAGGGTGCCTAAACCAGTTGAAGTGACGTCACCCAGCCTGCTCTGTTTGGGCACGCCCTCCCTCCCTCCTCCCATCTCTCTGGGCCTTACAGGAATTCCCCTTCTCGTCACATTATTCTGAGGAAACCGCTGGCAACGCCCCGCACCGCTGCAGAGCCACAGCTGATAGGGCGGAAACACAGACTTGTGACGGCTTGTGTTGACACATGGAGTATATATGTACTTGTTCTTTCTCCAGTTGTCTTTTGTTCCCGAACAAAAGGAGCTTCTGAGTGTTTATTCCATGAAACATCAGCTGGTAAGAAGTGAACATTTTGTCTTATAGTTGTGAAACACACACAGAACAGTACACGCAGAGATATCCTGCATTATTTAGTGTCATAAAGTGACTGTACTGAACTCAATGGGATTTTTTTGTGTTCATGGTGAGCTTGAGGTCAGATTTGTGTGTAGCTGCAGTTTTATTTATGACTTGTACTGAAAGCCACCATCCACAGCAACATCTCCACTGTTGTCAAATTGAGTGTGACAGCTCTCAGAAAGGAAGTAGTCAGTGTGCTGTTGTTCAACCATGGCACAAAGTGGCCAGAGAGACGGTGGACATGGGTGTTTTTCTTTCTTCGGCTGTTGGTAAGTGCAGACCCCTCGACTGAAGGCAGCACTGCCTTCACTTTTGATCTGACAGGCCCCGTGGCACTCCAGGCTGCTCTGTACAAAACAGACTGATTTGTTTGTGATGAATTTGATTTTAATTACTGTTAATTATTACAGTGAAGATTGTGTGGCTGGCAGTTTAAAAGAAATGTCTTATCTATCAAGTGCTTAACTTTAGTTTATAGAAGCATAATAACCATTGGATGAAATTACAGATGTTCATTTGTTAATAGTTCTTAATCTTTTATCTATGTTAGTTTCATAGAATACATCTTAATAATCTTAATAATCAAGAAATAGACATACTGTATGAGGTCCAGTAGTATATGTATTATTTTCTACAGTGCAGATTATTATTGAAGACATTAAACTATGGAATAAGAAAAAAGTGTTAAACCAACCAGAATATGTTTTAGATTTTAGATTTTGCTTTGATGATATCATCTGCATACCCCTGCCATTCTCTCAGTCACATTGATAGCAAACAACCCTCAACTGGGTTTAGAGTCAGGTGATTGTGGAGGCCAGATTATGTGATGCAGCACTCTGTCACTCTCCTTCTTGTTCTGCACACTTCTTCTTGACGCAGAGAGCTCACTGTATGTTCACAAAATTTGTTTTCACCCTGACATGAATGAAATGCGTTTCCTGTTTCTTGAGGCCAGTTGAAGTGTCTTTTGTCGACATAGCAGCCATCAGTTGCTGAGCTCAGTTAGTTAGGCCTCACAATCCAGAGGGAAACCTGAGACTCTGACTGGATGGCTTGACATAAAACTTGTTTTAGTTCCACTTTTTTTTTAACCTCCTCAAAGAAAGAAGTGGGTGTTGGTGCACAGTCAAAGGGTTGCTGCTGAATTTCAATGATCGTTTCACATCTTATCTAACAGTTAGGCTCAAACACTGACAGAAATCACAAGTGAAAAGTTGCTCAGACTTCCGTTAAGACTTTTTTATACACCCGTATTATTACTATTAAAATAGTTACCAGTGACTATTTTGTATGTTCTGCACTGCTGTAGAAGCTTATCAGATTGAATGATTCTTAATATCAGGTGATTATGCAAAACACATCAATATTACATCCCATTACATGTCATATTCTATAAATACAGTTCACTGCACCTTTAACGCAATGCTGGCACTTTAAGTACATTTTCCTTTCATTAGATTGTTTTTACTTGCAAAGGAATGTTTGCTAGTGTAGTACCCATACTTCAACTTAAACAAAAGATCTGAATAATTGGATCTGCTATAATCTGTTAAGTTATGAACTGAATATCTTTATGTTCTGGACTGCTAGTTGATCAAAGCAAACATCTCACTTTGGATTCTGGGAAATTGTTTTTGGCATTGTCATAGACTAAGTCAAGGCCAGAAATACTTAAATAGAAGGAAGATGTCACATTCATGTTCAATCCTGTATTAAACCCCCTACACACACACACACACACACACACACACACACACTTTGCTACCCACCCAGTAGGTTTCTCGTGATATCAGTTTTTCACAAGGGTGCCCACACAGTCCCAATAATCAGTGGCCTCCAGTCTGCTGCTTTTTCCACCTACATTTTCCTGTGGGGGTAGCAGTAATACTGAGTACTGTACAGATAACGCACCAAACCACTGTTTTCGTCTGTGTGTGTGCAGGAGGGAGAGTGTGATTAATATTTCATTTGTTGCTGGTTGTTTGCAGCTTGATCACAAATTATTACAAGTAAGGTGAAATGACTCCTCATTGTTCTTGTTATCATTATCCAAAATGGGACATGTGACTCAAACAAGTAAATCCTCAGAACTGCAATATTTATCTAGTTTTTGTTGCTCTCTGTACAAGACCTGCATTGCTCCTCTTCCCCTTTATGGCAATATATAATTAAAAGGTACCTACCAAAGCTTTAATTAATGCTGTCATTATCATTCAACATTCAGGGTCATGCCGCTGCCCCCCTCCTTACCCCCCATTTCTCGTTCCACCCCTCCGCCTTGATGCTTAGCACTCAGAATGTTTATGAGGATGGAAGGACATTTAAAGATATTTCCTAGCTCTTAAGAAAATTATGAAAGGATTTTTTCATTTTTCATAAAACAAACAACATAAACATAAACATAACATAACATAAAACAAGGAAAAGAAGAAAACACTCACATTTGCAGCATTTAAACAAAATTACTAAATTACTTTTACTGGGTTCATCTGTAGCTAATCATTCACATGTGGAAGCAGTCACAAATAGTGTTTAGCCATTCTTTGTTGACACCTGTGTACTTCTTTTCACCAAATAGCCAATATGTAATCATATTACAAATGATCAAAAATGATTAAAAATATCTGTTTTGAACACATTTCAGTTGGCACCATATCCAGCCCTACTGCACCTCTACTCACTCTCCTCTGTCTCCATCTTTTTATCTTCCAGTTATTCTCTCTACCTGTGTTTTTTTTTTGTGTGTGCTGATTAGATTCAGTCCAGCTAATGTGAGGCAGCAGGGAAGTGAGGGAAGTGACTTTGCAATCTCCTCATAACCAGTTAATGATGATAGACTGCAGAGTAATGGGACACTCTTG
Organism: Nibea coibor; assembly: GCA_023373845.1. Taxonomy (NCBI): domain Eukaryota; kingdom Metazoa; phylum Chordata; class Actinopteri; family Sciaenidae; genus Nibea; species Nibea coibor. The sequence continues at coordinate 311,688 of CM041735.1, read as the reverse complement.
GTATGTCAGGGGATTGCTTCGTTCTGCATCATCATCTGTCCATAAGGGAAAGCACAGTGTACTATCATCCAAACATCAAACTCAATCCTCCTGAATCATGTCACTTCATTATATGTTGTGTGTTAGGCAGCTTAACCTTTAACACCTCCATTGCCATGTTGTCCTGATACACTAAACACTGTAAACTGATTTACCGAAACACATCTGCCCACACACTTTGGTCCACTGACATTGTTCATACATGTTGTTTGTGTTGTGCATTATGATGACACTTAAACGCTCACAGGTGTTACTGCAAAACAACCCCAACCCCAAACACATATCTTTGATGCTAGCAGGAAAAGCTGGAGCCAAGTGCTGTGGCCATCTGAAACGTGAACACTATGCATATGGACTCTGAAAAGCAACCACTATGCTGTTGATGTCTGCCATTTGGCATGTTGAGGCCCAGTAGGGCAGGCTGTTGAGAAAAATACGAATGTGTTACAAGCTGGCAATGAAAGGAGCAGGGTGTGTTGAGCCAGGCTGATGATTTGTTAGCCAATAGAAAGAGAGCGCTCTCAGGGGGAATCCAGTGCCAGTCAATAGTGCTGCTGCTCAGTGTGGTTTGAAGTTACTATTTTTCTGGAATGTAATACTGTTATTCATTAGACAGGCACGGGTCGAGTTTTACACAGAAGTTTGGTTTATTAGGCCCTTTTTCCAGAGGGTGAATTGGTGCTTTATCTCATTAGCACGTGTTTGCATGTGCAGCCTGTCTGGACTGATAATTGTCTGTCAGACGCCTAAATGGATGTGAGATGGTGTTTCCCTTTGCTTTGAGAAAGCCTCTGGCCAAAACTGATGGGTTGTAAATTTACATCAGGTGGGTGGTGGGCGGTGGGATTCAAAAGCACACACGTCTCTTGTGCAGTGACATAACACTCAACAGCGCAGAGAGAGGAGTAGCCTGGGAGACAGGAAAGGGAGGTTGCATTAAAGATTTGTGGTTGTCATGACAACAACTGGTGAGGAGCCTGACTCCACAATCTCCTACCTGATTAACATGCACACACCCACTCCTGCCCCACCCAGCCTGACCCTCTCATATCATTAGATATCACATTGTATAAATAAAAGATCATGGCCACCTTGACACATTTCACTGCAAACCTGTTTGGGTTGGTCCGCTTACATTTTCTATACATATGTATATATTGCAAGGCAAGGCTCGATTAACCATATGCGTAACTGGGCAATTGTAGCTGTGCAATTGCCCAGGGGCCCACGACCTCTAAGGGGCCCAGGGCAGTGAGGGCACAAGCAAAATATCTGGTTATCTCTCATTTATATGTTAACTCAAAAGTTCCCGTCTTTTGGGCTATACAAATTTTATTTGTATAGCCCAAAACAAATTTTATTTGTATAGCCCAAAACACATTTTGCCTCAGAGGTGAGATGTGGGGAGAAGGGAGATGTGACTACATCTTCAACCTGACTAGGCATAACCCAGAAAGAGACGGGGACGGGGGGTAGGGAGGGTCCCCTGGCAGTCTAGTCCTATGGCAGCATAACTAAGGGAAGGCCTGAGCCAGCCCTAACTAAAAAGAAAGTCTTAAGTCTACTCTTGAAGGTGGTGACCGTGTCTGCCTCCCGAACCCAGTTTGTTCCAGAGAAGAGGAGCTTGATAGGTGAAAGCTCTGGCTCCCAATCTACTTTTGGAAACTATAGGAACCACAAGGAACCCAGCATTCTGAGAGCGCAGTGGTCTAGAGGGGTAGTAAGGTACTATGAGTTCTTTTAGATATTATGGTGCCTGGCCATGAAGAGCTTTGTATGTAAGGAGACGAATTTTAAATTCTATTCTAGATTTAACAGGTAGCCAGTGCAAGGAAGCCAAAATGGGAGAGATATGATCTCTGATCTTGGTTCCTGTCAGAACACGTGCAGCAGCATTCTGAATTAGCTGCAAAGTCCTAAGAGATTTATTGGGGCAGCCTGATAATAAAGAGTTACAGTAGTCCAGCCTAGAAGTAAGAACTTCAGTTTTATCTGAGTTTAACATCAGAAGATTGTAGGTCATCCAACTTTTTATATCCCTAAGGCATGCTTGGAGTTAAGTTAACTGATTGGTTTCATCAGGCTTGATCGATAAATATAATTGGGTGTCGTCAGCATAACAATGAAAATTAATAGAGTGATTGCTAATAATGTTCCCTAGAGGAAGCATATATAGACTGAATAGAAGTGGTCCTAGTACAGAACCTTGTGGGACTCCGTGACAGACTTTGGTATGCATGGAGGTCCTTGGCTCTTGACCGGTCCTTCACAGGTCCTTCGCAGGTACGTGACAGTAATGTAATCGCCCGTGATGACCTAAGCCCCGACTTTCCCGACTGGAAATGCCCTTAAGCAGCCTCGGTGAAAACCAGCTGCAATGCCTCATTTGTCCACGGGGAGGAGCAGTGATTGTAATTTGCTGCTCTCACCGTAGCCTGTATAGATACACACCTGAACAGATGCGCTGGGCTGAGTGTGTGAGCCGATCAGCTGAGACAGAACACAATCATGGATGTGGCTAGCAGTGCAACGGATCATTGTTGATCCGCGATGCGTTCATGTCGCTCCCCATAGACCGGCACCATGTGATCCACGGATCTGTTGATGGAAAAAATAAGTTGTGATAAGATAACACTGAGGCAGCGCTGCAGCCCCTCGTATGTACAGCTCCAGGTGGCGCACAACAACAACAACAACATCAACAACAACATGCCCACCTCCCCCTTTCAAATAAACTGCTAATTTAAAAAAAAGAAAGAAAAAAAAAACTCTGCTCATATCTGCAGCTCTGACGCAGCAGCCCCATAACGTCTGATGGACCGTGAGTTTCTTTGTAACTTTAAGGGCCATATCTGTTAGATGCTTTCTGAAGTCTATGAAACACACTCGACTTCTGAGTATTTCTTCCTCTGACCATCATAGCAGTCATATTAATGGTTATATAAACAGCTGTTATAGACCAGTGTGTCCAGCTGTGCACTACATGCAGATCAGGAGCGAGCGAGGAGAGAGAGAGTGCGCGAGTGTGAGAGAAGAGACGCGTCAGTAATTCTGTAAGGACAGATCAGCCTAGATGTTGCAGATTCAGTAAACAGTGACATGATATAAACGCCATAAATACTCAGCCTCCTTTATGACTATTGAATAATAACATAACCTGATAAATCTGTCAGCTGATTTCCAGTCCGGTCCAATCACCGGTCTCTGCGGGTGTAGGCTACATTATGTGTTGTCAATTTTGGACATTTTTTCCCCCCATTTACTGTGTTTTCATTTTTGTCCATCCCATAGGTTAAATCCTGCATAAACAAACTGAACCATAAATAAAAATTCCATGAATTTCCATTAAAGAGGAAGAATTACTGGAAGATTTTTGCAGTAGTGCATGCTTTAGGCCAGGTGAGCTCGTACAAACACCTCATTAGCATTCTCATTGCTCAACCTTTTGTTTGCACTTAATGGGCTTTTTGGTCTCCCAGTGTCACGCAAATCACAGAGTAGAAAATGCAGCTGGTTTGATTACTGTATACTATACAGTAGCCTTGTGATTTCTGTGGTTTCATGAACAGGACAACGACTTGTTTACTGTATTTTCATATTTGTCCATCCCATAGGTGTAAATGACACTCCATGAAGCAAACACCTTTTTCAGTTTTCATGTATACAGGTACATCATACTCAGCAAAGGCAGGCAAATCAAACAAAGTATAACAAATTATTATATGAAACTGTCCTTGAGTGACAGAAGTCTTCCGTTTATTCAGCTTCAGACCTTTTTTTGGATGTGGAGGTGCTGAGTGGTGAGAGTCTTAGTTTGGGTTGAGAGGGGGGTGGTGAACTGGTGAAGGTGGCAGTCCGAGTAGTGGAGGGGGAGGGGGGCTGGCCATGAATCATAAAAGAAACTCCATGCAGCAACAACTTCTTTTTTTTTTTTTTTATTTATATATAGACCAATACACACTCAGCAAAGGCAAGCAAATCAAACAATTAAAATAGTATAATAATAAATCTATATATCCAATTAATTTTTTTGTTTGTTTTTTGTTGTCGTTTAGCAACAGTAGCCAAGTTCTTGCTGCATGGAGTTTCATTTATGGTTCAATTTCTTTGTGTGGAATTTAACATACAGGATGGACAAAAATGAAAATACAGTAAATGAGTCATCCTCCTGTTCATCAATACGCTTAAATCACAAGGCTATGGTCTAGTACACGGTAGTCAAACCAGCTGCATTTTCTGCTCTGTGATTTGTGTGATACTGGGAGACCAAAACGCCCATTAAGTGCAAATGAGAAGGTTGAGCAATGAGAATGCTAATGCGGTGTAAGCTACGTCATCTCCAGGTAGAACAACTGTAAAAAGATTCTGTGAGAGAAGCTCCATCTTCTGGTCATACCCTGTAATTAAACAAATAGGTGGAGTTACAGTAAAAAAATAGAGAATAGCCGCTGGTACTTGGTTGGCAGTTGGCTGGAAGACGGCTGCCATTCAGCTGGCTTTCGGCTTGGAGGGGAACTTTTGAGTTGCTACCACTGTATACAGTCTATGTACTGCACAGAATCTCTGCCCCTGGCTGCCTGTGACTCTGACCGTGAGCTGAGACCCTCTTCTCACTGGTCAGACCGTATGAGGTGGGTCAAAGGTGACATCAATCAACATGGACTGAGCAGGTCGCATGATGCCAAATGCCTCTATATAACTTAAACATTGCAAACATGGAGAAGTTAAGTGGGAGCGCTAAATGGAAATTAAAAAAGAAGGATATCAGAAATGCAGAAAATTTAAAGTATATACCAAAAATAGGTAATTTCTTCACGCTAGTAAACGAACCAACTGCTGCTAAGACAGCTTCCATCAATGAGGACAGCTCAGCTAGCCAGGATATTTCTTCACTGCCGGCGCTAGAGTGAAGAGCCCTCGGCAGCATCTTCAACCGACGGGCTACCAAGTACCCTACATCAGTGAGAGAGTCCGGACTTGGGAGTAGGACACGCTCCGTCATCAACGATCTGCTTCATTGCTGTCTCCTAAACAATCAAATTCTGCCAAGGGAATGGCTTCTTTACTCGCCATCCACTGGATCAGTTATCAGATAGATCAGCTATGCCTGCAAACACCTTTCATCCCAAAACATACATTTATCAGCAGATTCTGTGATTGGACATTTAGTTTTTGAAGTATTGAGTATATTTACTCTATATTACTGTAATGTGACATGTTGTTACTGCAATATGACAACTACATTAGTTACATTTAATACAAAATAAAAGTGCTTCACACAATAAAAATGTAACATATGTAACTAAAGTGCTATACAAATAAAGGTTGTTTGGTTGATTGATTGGTTGATTGGCAAGTGGTTCAATGTGCTTTGTAGATTCTTGGTCATTTTTGTGTCACAGTATTGACAGTATGTTCAGTGCAGTATTAAGTAGGAGTTGATCTGGACTTTTTTTCTGTTTTGTTTAAGACAGTTTGGTTTTATGTACAGCCTTTTTGTGTTGTCTCTCCCTGCCCTCAAATGTCGTAGTCATGTTCCACAATCTTCTCTGGTTTTTATCACCGTCAACACGCAATATTTGTGTACATTCCTTTTATTGTTTTCCTCTGATTACAGAACAATTTCCACTGAAATATGTAGCCATCACCCGGGCCACCTCAGCAACCCCAAGAGCTATAATGAGGGAAATATGAACAGCCCTATAATCATTCTCTGCTGTCTTAATAACTCGGGCACTGTAGATGGAATTTGTTCCATCCTTTTTGAGGCTAATGCTGCCTTGTCCCTTTCCACTCATTTGAGTTGGTGTTTCCTGTTCTGTTCTTCAGAGTTAATTACAAAGTTGGCAGCAGATAGAGCTTTTATTATCTTGACAGACAAACAAAGCCAGAGTCATCCATGGAAAGACTGATTTTCCTGTCTCTAAGCATCTCCTTTTATACTCTTCTGTGTTATATAACATTGTCATAAGTCCTGCCCACCTTTCAACTTTTATTCACCTATGACGTAATGGTGTAACTTTGACATGTCTGGTCATGCCAGGACATGCCTGGACATATCTACCAAACTGGAGATTTTCCACTCTAATACTGTCTTGTCTATTGCCCATCTGGCCATCTTGTACCTGCACAGCACAGCCTGACCTCTGTTTTCTTATCAATAAACTCATAGGCTTCTTGGCCTACTGCAATAGACTAAGATATTTTCTTTTTGCTCCACTTTCTCCAAGATTACACCATTAGAACCTAGCTTGTTATACTACTATTTTTTTTTTTTTAATTCTATTACTATTTCCTCAAACCATTATATCATAGATGTCTTTTACTGTATTTGTATCTGTAAAAACTTTATAAACTTTTTAATAGAACAGGAAGTTTGTGTTACAATCATCCACATACTTCTGCTATAATCATTACTTGCTTCTTGTTACAATCACACACTTCATATTCTGATCAGTTCTATGACCCGATAAATCAGTTCTCACTAAAACCATGGTGTTCATAATTCAGCAGCAGTATTGTGTGTCACAGAAAATCAACTTTATTTAGACCATAGTGCTCTTTACCTGATTAACAGCCTTGCAGCCGTGCTCACATAACATTGTATTATTTTTCACATACTTCTCTCTTTGATTACTCCAAAACATATACCTTACGAAAAAAATCAAACTTTGATGCACCTATCACTGAGGTCTCCGATTAACGATCAAAGCATGCATTAAATTTCATACTACAAGAGCTTGACTTGATGGGTGTCATTTAGTGTGAGGGGGTCTTGTTTGTGGCTTTTTATATAAGAAGTGCAATAACTTTTTTTGTTGGGCAATAATCACTTAAAAAACACATGTATCAAGCTGTGCAAACAATGAACCATAGGCTGACTTCCAGATCATCTAAACACTAAAATAAGCAATATTTTCTCAAACTGGTTTTCAATAACAGCCATTTACTCGAGGAAGTTGTGAGGTGGAGCTGTGGCAACTCTGAGGGAAGTTTCAGCATCCCCTCTCTTTGTAGAAACACCATGCTAGTGTCATTTCCAGGAAAGCAGAACTTACCTGATTGCTCTTGTCGAGGGTGTTCACATGGTCACATACCTCTCTCTTCTCTGCCTCCCTGTCACCCTGTCCTCTTCTCATGAGCCTTGGTTGCTGTGTTTCTGCTGGCAGTGTGCCTTTGTTTTGCTCCACGGCAGCACAGGGGTGGAGACACATTATATAATCTGTGGCGTGTGCTTGGGATGGAGAACACAGAGATGGAGAAGGGTGTGACTACAGTTACACACACACACACACACACACACATATATGATGGCATAATCTACTGACCTCTTCTGTCTTCTGTCTGTCTCACGGAATACCCCTCCTCTGAGTATTCCTGGCACTGCACTGCAGAACATCTTCTTCCTCTTCACTCCATTAATGTTTGTGCACTCTAGGACAAAATTGCTACCATTGGTCCTTGAGGACTTGTCTAATGTCATGTACAGGACACCGGTGCCACAGAGAGTTTATTTTTCCATCTAATTTCCATGATATTGGGAGGCAGAAACATGCAAGGCCTCTTCAGTAATCACACATTTCCCGATCCATGATTTACACAAATAAAGTGTCAATGAGATTTTCTGCCTTTGCACAGCCATAAGTTACTGTTACCTGCAACCCAAAAGAAACTGATTATTGTAAACAAAACAGGTGTGTGACACCTCTGAATATATTTCATATAATAGAAAGTATAATAGAAAAAAGAAGGGGGAAAAATAGGGAGAAAATTTTTAAAAAAGTTCAGTTCAAGCAATGAGGACATGATTAACACACTGGCGAATGCGTTTGCGGACTAAAATCCTCCCGATACCCCTGCTCAATACCGTTCTTCTGACGAAGAAGTCCGCTCCCTTTATAATCGTGGCAGACCTCCTACAACAGGCCAGGCAGAAGTTTATCAGGCCAACCTCAGCATGCCTTCAACCTCACAGGAGTGTCCCACAACAGCCCGTGTACAATATAAGAAGGACCCAAGACACAAGATGTAAGAATAGATAGGCTTTATTGTAAACTATAAGAGCCCTGAACAGAGTGCATATAATGATATAGATCATCTGACGCGACACCTCTCCGCGACTGGAGAAGCTGCTGCGGCTACACGGATTTCATGAACTGAAAGAGAAGCTCTTCATATATTGCTTAGATACAATAAGAATCGCCCACATTCATAGACCAATGCAGGCTGAATATTTAGTTTATTCAGTCTGGGGTATCGGGAGGATTTTAGCCCGTACATGCATTCTCCAGTGTGTTAATCATGCCCTTATTGTTTAATATTGCTGCTGTGAGTTTCCAAGCGGACTGAGGAACTTTTTACTGCAGCATCCACATGTTAAACAAGATGGCCGCAGGCACTGCAGTCAAGTCTGATGTCAGTCAAGTTTCACTCAATATATTCAGGGTTTCATTCAATATATTCAAGGTTCACTCCATATATTCATAGTTTCATTCCATATATTCAAAGTTTCATTCAATATATTCAAAGATTTCCTGAACAGCATGCCATAATATATATACATATATACATTGCACTTCTTATATAAAAGCCACAAACAAGACCCCTCACACTAAATGACACCCATGAAGTCAAGCTCTTGTAGTATGAAATTTAATGCATGCTTTGTGTGTGTGTGTGTGTGTGTGTGTATAACCTTACAGTTTATATTTAAAGTAAAGAAATACATCAATTTATTATTGAATTTAGTATTTATAATTATTAATTATATTTTTGAATTAAAAACTAAAACACACATTCCTGATATAAACACCTTCTGCCAAAGATGCTGATAGTGACCCTGCAGGAGCAGCAAAACAGAGGGTTTACCTCTTCTCTCTGCCTCCGTTCCACTGTGTAACCCGTTCAGGCTACAGCATGTATAATTAATGTTGATTACATTAACACACAGTGAATACTGTGCCACCTCCCACACACCCGTATGGTTCATACAGAAAAATAGCGATTCACTTGCTGGATTGTGGGTGCTGATTATGATTTGTAGAAGACCCGAGTGGAATGAACTGGTTTTCCCTGGGGGGTGCAGATGGTATTTGAATATGCAAATTGATCAGTGGGTCAGTGTTTTCTCTGTGATAATAAGAATGAACCCACCATACTGACTTATTAGCAAATTTAACCCGCTTATCACACTTGTGCTGACATTTCTTTAAGTGGGTGGGTTTGTATGCTTGTGTTATTGTATGCACACAGGCTTGCCCCCTTCATGGTTACAGTTGTTCCATAATGGAATAGTTTCTCAGCTATGGAAGAATATCTGTTTTTCATTTGAAATACCTTCATCCTGCTATAGCCGTGTGGGAAGCATCCCCAATATTGTTAGTTACATTCTGCACTGCCTTCGCTGTGAGTGAGTCTGTGCGTCTGTGCACCACTCTTTTCCATGCTCAAAATGGTTTCTGTTTTTGTCTTCCAGATAAAATCGAAGAAGCACAGAAAGAGCTCAAAGACCCCAAAGGTTTACAGAAAGGTAAGAGATAATTTGACAAGGCCCTGAATGAAAGTAAATACTTCTTTTCATCTGAATGGAAGGCTGGTTTCTTCTTTATCAACTGGATGTTTAAAAGGAACGAAGTTAAGGATTTTACCTGAATATGTTTTTCATGAAAAGAAAAAAAATCATTATTAAATAATAATACTTATTATATGATGTGTTTAATATTGTGCAGTTTTTAGCTGTTATTGAACTGAACCTGATTTATTTATTATACTACATTTACATGCAAATCGACTTAATCATAATACCTGCTGTTACCTATTGTTACAACAACAGGTACAGTTGTTGTGTAGCATGTAGAGTGTTACAGCAGCATTTCTGCTTTGGTAAAACTATTTGCAGTATATAGTATTTGCAAGTATTTGTTGACTTCTTTGTTCCTGAGTGAATATTTTAGGTCAGTGGTGGAATGTTTGTTTTTAATATATTTGACCCTGAATGTGTTTTAGCAGTGATTTGTCATAAGTCCAATTTTAAATTCACATTTCACATTCAGCAACTACATATACTTGAAGATGAAATTAATAACTTCACTGTAATCAAATATTTTCCTTAACAGAAAGCATTTGATATATAAACACAGTGTTTGCATAAAAAATGTGTGCATTATTATTCACTGAAGAAGTGAGTTGTTATTATGTAAGTACATTCAAATAGGAAAAATAGTTTGGTTGAGCCAAAACAGCTTCATGGTCTCTGTTTAAGCAGTGCTTACCTCATCACTGTAACACTGTCCTGCAAGCTTTGACTGAATCATCCACTGTAATTGAGATTGGACGGATATTCTAAATAGAAAGAGTACAAATCAGAATATCTTAATCCCCCTCTGACAGTACAGCAGGTACTGATGCCCATGCCTGCCAATAAAAAGTTAATCACTGTGATAACGGCCTTTTCAAAAAAGAAGTCCATTCTTTGAGTTGCTCTTTCACACTTTTTTCGGCTTTATTCTACATTTAAAATAACATGCTTCATATGGTAATCAAATAGTTACGGAATTTAAAGTTTTTAATCATTGATGCGGGAGGAAAATAATATCAAGCTTCACTACTGGATGACAGAACTTATTGATTGGGTGAATTTTATTTTTATCTTAAAGTTTTTATCTTAAAGTGTGACATGTCGTTTGTTTATGATGTACTTTTTTATGATGGAAAAGCTGTGGTGAAGTTATGTAATCTCTTTTGCAGACTCGTCTGAGTAGTGGGAAGGATAAACTAATCCTTGTCTTTCAGCAGAAGTTGATACAAATGTGTTTCAATGAAAGGAGTCTTTTGAAAATTTTTAAAAATCACAGGGTAGGTTTTGAGAGCATGTAACACTGGTTGTGTGCACTGCTTTAAATGCTTGTTGGTTGTGTAGAGAACGGATTAATTTAAGTAAAGGCAAGGCGTTCCTCAATCTAATTATGTTAGAGGCCTTGAAGGAACCCTGATCTCATCTTGGGAAATACCTACACAAGCCAGGAAACTGTGACAGGGCACTGCTCGTCTTATGCAACACTTGCTTGAGTTACTACTGCAGGGCCAAATAATGGGATTCCATGACATGGGTGCAGCCTTTAAAAACAGTGCTGTTTTATTATTGGAATGCAATTTCTCTTTTCTGTTTCTGATTGTTTGTTAGGTTTTTGGACCAGCCAAGCAAACATACGTTGACGTTCTGAAAAGCAAGAAAAGGAAAATTTGCATTTGCATTTGTAATAACATGTGCGTCAAAGTAAGGGTGATGTGTCTAAAATACAGAAATTGAACATGGACTGTGCTATTTATTTTACAACGCTTTAATAGTTGTTAATTAAAATATTCATTATAGGTTATGTAATTGCTTTGTACTATATATATGTGTGTTATGTATGTTCATCTATATTAAATGGCTGATTTTAAGAATGATTGTATGACTGTATAACACAGCAATTCAAACAAGAATATTACTTCTGATTCAGTCTGAAATAGAGCCCGACCGATTTATCGGTGGGCCGGTATTAGGCGTTTTCCAAACTATTGGTATCAGCATTTATAATGGCCAATAAATTAATATTTTTTTTAAAAAAAACAGACAAGACACCCTTTAACCATGTTATGAGTGTTGCTGTTGCATAGTTTGTCCTCCAGAGGGCACTCTACAAGAATGCCACAAACCCTACAATCAGCTGATCCAGCCAGTCAGGCAGAGTGAACAAGTTATCCATGACTGAGATCATCAGTGAAGGGTGTTCATGCTGTCTCAACTGTCACGAGACATACGTTGCTTGAATAACAATTAAAAGAACATCCCCATCAGTTCTTTAAACTCAAATAAACATGACAAAATTCATGACTACCATGTCCACTAGGGATGGGCAATATATATCGTCTGCGATATTATCGTGAATGTGGTTTTAACAATATTCAAATTTACATTATCGAGTATTCAAGTTAGCTCGCCAAAACAATGACACGCATGACGAAACGCTTCACATTATCTATAAACAGCACATCTACTGGTAGTACTAGTTACCGGGAGACCAGCTGAGACAGGGAGCTTGATGATGAACAAAGGGAGTGAGGGGGAGAGACGCTGTGTGTGCGCGCACAGTGCCTGTGTAGCTGTCTCCATGGACACGGAGGGGGAGAGAAACATTTCACTTCACGTGCCCCAGTATGAATTTCACTGGTTAAAAAAACACTTTGGAGTTTTAAGTCTACATAGCATAATCTACAGAATATGCACATATGGCAATTCTTCTCTACTCTATTCACTCCACATACACCATGTGCGCTGCGCAAGGCTGGTTTCACGTGTAGCGACTTTGGACTCATCAAATAGCAGCACTATATGCGATGCTAGTTATGCAAGGGAGTCGCGCTAGCATAAAATGCTAACGCATTGGCAACTATGTTTGCTAACTTTGTTGGGAGAAGCTGATTAGTGTTGTATAGAAATTTGTTTTTAAGTATGCAACTTGCCATGTTCATGTTACTCCTGAGAAAGGAAGCTGGCGAGGAAGAGCACACTCTGTGCCGTGTGTGTGTGTGTGTCCCTGTCCCTGTGGCTGTGTGAGCCACTTCACAACAAAGCAGATGTTCCAAATTCAGCCTGTTACACTGAAAATGATTTAAAACCTACAGAAGTAGGAGTGTTTTACACGTCACTTGTTTTTATTTATTTATTTTTGGAAAATATTGAGAAAATGTTATTGTTAAAATCCTGAAAAATATCAAGATATTTTTTGCCCATATCGCCCACCCCTAATGTCCAGTTTTGCTGCTGTTACATGTAAGCCGAGAATGAAACAAATTTAGCTAGTACATTAGTTGTTACAGTTTAGTTGACTGACTGTCGGTTTAACTCTTGACAGTGTGACTGAAGATGTATTTCTTTAATAGCGTGACAGTTACAGCAATGAGACGTATCATTTGTAGCAGCATATGACGTTATCCATTGCTAAATTATGGCTTCAGAGTCTTTAGCTAATCACAAAGCTAGCTAATGCCATGACAATCAGTGGAACATTAATGAGCTAGGAAACCACAACGAACTTATTCTGTCTAAATAAAGTAATGATTACTGTATTTGTAACTAGCATGTCTGTAGTTAGACATTTTAAAACGTAAGTTAGGCATGTGAGGAGTGAACATTTAGACACAGAGAAAAAGTCAAATCAATCAAACAGCTTGTGCATAAAAGTTAGCTTTTCTTTTACACGTGTGTGATATCCAGTGATGCAGGTGTGCGTTGCTGACTGACTCTCCATTAACAACAATAATAATAATAATAATAATAATAATATCTACATATAACTAATGTTAGGGAAATCTGTTATGTTATGTTATGTTTTGTTACGTGCTTCTTTTTTAAATATATATATATCAGCCAGCATATCAGAATATCAGATTTTTAAATCACCAAATATTTGTATCAGTATCAGCCTTAAAAATCCCATATCGGTCGGGCTCTAGTCTGAAAGCAGTGTTCAAGCATCACTGTAAAACCCTAATGGCCAGCTTATATGGCATATTATTAGGATTGAATGAATTAATCAATATTTAACATTAGTTAGGTGTAAAATAAAAGTAGTCCAATTAGAAAGTACTACATATATAATAATTCATATCATATAGAAACCATGAACAATAATTGACAAGTAGACTAATTAGACTTGATAAATGATCTCTCAATGCTTATGAATGTTAAATGTCTGAGATAAACCTACATATTTATATCAAAACTGTACCAATTGTTTTGTGTTTTTTTTTTGTCTGGGTGCTAAACTGTTGATGTAAATTAGGAATGGAAATTCAAATATGAACAAATAAATGAGTTGTATAACTGACTAGTTAATTACTACTTACGAAAATAAGTACTATTTTTAAACCAAATGACAGCATGTGTAAAAATTCTGTTCCATAAATCAAATACAGCACACTAGAATTATGTGATTAAATGTTGTAGTTTCATAAGCCCATACAGAGATTTCAGCGTTCAGCCAGAAATTTAATATTCTTTCAGAAGGGACTTTTTAGCTCACTTTGGTCATTCAGTATTGTTGTGAAAGGTTTGACAAAAATGATTTATTGTACCAACTCTGCTTTTCTGTGTGTCTCTTTCCATAGGGATACCTGAAAGCAGTCAAAGAAATGCAGATAGCATAAAAGGCCTGAAGAGGAAAAAGGTTGTTGCAGAGAATCGACTTGAGAAAATTCCAAAATCTCCAGTGAAAAAACCCCTACAAACGAAAACATCTGAAACAGCACTTCACAGAGTACGTTCCAAGGAAACTACACCTTCTTGCTGCTCCTCCTCCTCCAATAGTCCTTCCCAGAATCCTTCAATTTCACCCAGTGGGAAAAGAGAACCACAATATGTCCAGCCAGTTGAAGCATCCCCTCTCCAGGGGTCATCTTCCTCTGACACTGAAAGGCTGAAACCAGAAGAAACGTCTTCAAAGCCGCCATCACTCAAGGCCACTGATGGTGAGCAGGGCTCTTTGACTACTACTAAAATATCACAGCCCAAAGACCGCAAGAGCCAAGATCCCAGCTTTGAGCGAGATCCTTACCATAGCAGCGCTTCACTTGATGTTCTACTTAAGGCCATGGAATCTGACTTTAGTACACTGGCTGAGAGGAAAAACTCCTTGCAGAGCATTGGAAAACCAGCATCTGCCCTTAATGCTCAGTCTAGTGTTGAATTAACAACAGTGCCAGCTATCAATGTTGGTCTCCAGACCCAACCTTCCCATATGCAGACTTATTATATTGACAAACAAGGCAACTTTATTGGCATGGCGGCACCACTGCAGGGAAATGGGCAGGCATCTACACAGGTTCCTCTTCTGCAGTCCTCTCCGCTTACTGCACCCCATTTTTTGCCTGTTGCGTCAAATTCAGAAAAGCCTAGCTTGCACATGAGCTTTAATACTGGACCATCCACTATAACTCATGCACCTGTTCCCTCAGGCACTAATACTCTGCCACAAAGCCAACCACCAGTTGTGCACACATGCCAGTCCCTCTCAGCAAGTGTCCCCAGCTCCATTCAGGTCCCAGTTACACCGGGCAGCAATCAAGTACAGATGACCACCGTAATGAACTTTGGAGCTGAACAGGTTTACAAGGATCAAAAGCCTAAGAAGCCTGGCAAGTATGTTTGTGAATACTGTAGCCGAGCATGCGCAAAACCCAGTGTGCTGCTCAAGCACATCAGATCTCACACAGGAGAAAGACCATATCCCTGTGTTACTTGTGGCTTCTCATTCAAAACCAAGAGCAACTTGTACAAGCACAAGAAATCACATGCTCATGCTATAAAACTGGGTCTCATTGCACGGACTGAATCTGGAGGTGGATCGCTATCTCAAGAATCTGACAAAGTACTCGGTACACACTCAGAGGCAGAGGAGAGCGGGGACAGTGATGAGGAAGGTAGCACTGCAGACTTGGATCCTGACTCATCACAGAGCAGTGTTGCAGCTTTGTCTGAAAATAGTTTACAGTGTGCAGGTACAACCCAAGCAAGCCATGGGG
This sequence comes from Nibea coibor, assembly GCA_023373845.1. Classification (NCBI taxonomy): domain Eukaryota; kingdom Metazoa; phylum Chordata; class Actinopteri; family Sciaenidae; genus Nibea; species Nibea coibor. The sequence goes on along the minus strand of CM041735.1, from coordinate 296,085 downwards.
AAACTGACTCATCAACTGTGCTTGAATCAGTTAAACAAGCCCAAGGTCAGAGGGCTCATGAGCCCAAAGTGACAGCTACACTTCCAAAAGTTGTTGTATACCCAGTAAATGTCTCTCCTTTGAGGGCAGATAGCCCGAGAGTTACAGGTGCAGCACCTGAGCAAGCTGCTGCACAAAGGCAACGAGAGTTCCAGACTGCCAATCTGAGATCAAGCATCACAGTCCTGTCATCTCTTAAAGAGGTGGATGGTACAAATCTGTCACTAGATACTGTGAGTGAAGATGAAGACCAACAGTGCACGTCTCCACTGTTAGGTGGACATGCTCAGCTGCAGAGGCAACAAGCAACAGACTTTTCCCAACAGCAACAGGTTAAGTGTCTACTTAGCCCTCGCAGTTTGGGAAGTACAGATTCTGGCTACTTCTCACGTTCTGAAAGTGCTGATCAGGCCATGAGTCCACCCAGTCCATTTGTTAAGATAACTCCTCCAGTAGACATTGACAATGCCAAGCATATTCTTCCCAATGTCCCTCCTGTGGTTGCCACAGTAATGCATGTAACAGCTGAGCAGAAGCCACGGGCCATAGAAGGACAGATGCGTCCACCATTAGAAGCCAAAGCCCTATCTCTGGAAGAACGAATTTCAAAGTTGATATCTGATAATGAGGCAGTAGTTGACAACAAGCAGCTTGACAGTGTAAAGCCCAGGAGAACCTCTCTCTCAAGGAGAGGTAGCATAGACTCCCCTAAATCATATATATTTAAAGACTCTTTTCAGTTTGATCTTAAACCAATGGGAAGAAGGTCTAGTTCCAGCTCAGACATCCCTAAATCTCCATTCACTCCCACAGATAAATCCAAGCCAGTATTTCTTCTCTCTGTACCTTCTCAATATCCACCATTGATTGATTGTTTGCCAATAACAAGGAGTAACTCTATGCCTACTACACCAGGACACTCTGCTCTTCCCCTCAATGCCCCCCCCCTCCCACACCCTTTGCGAATTTGTCAGTCATTTGATGACAAAATTGGTTTGTTGAATGATGATGTATTTTCATCTGCCCCATCAACCCCAAATCCAGCAATACATTCTCGTACCTTGGTCAGACAAGCAGCAGTGGAGGACTTTTCCTCAAGTGAGGGGCATGGCCTTGTTACTGTTCGCTCCATGGATGAGGGCTATCATGGTCCAAGCAGTTCCATAGAACTGATGCAAAGAAGTAGATCTTTTGAGCATCATCAGGACAAGAACAGAAAGCTTCAGCAGAATAAAGGCACAATGTATGAATGTGAAACTTGTCGTAACCGGTACAGAAAGTTAGAGAATTTTGAAACTCACAAGAAATTCTATTGCTCTGAGCTTCATGGTCCAAAAAACAAGCCAGTCACTGTTAAAGAAACTGATCAAGATGTGTTCCATGTTAATATAATGCAGCCTGTAGTCCCTAGGTCAACTGGCTCAGGAATACTTGACCAACAGACATCAATTAGGAAGAGAAGGAAAATGAAAAGTGTTGGAGATGAGGATGATCAATCTCCTACTGACACCATTCCACCTTGTTCAGTTAGTTTTGATCTACCAACAGCTCTGGCAAGTCAGACTTTTTCTCAGCATAATGTAATAGTAGACATACAGCCCAAAAACAACCAGTCAAAGCTACCTCAGATTCAGTTCACAGCAAGAGGTATTAATACTTCAGATTCCAGACTATCACCAATACGAGAAACCCAGATGAGTTCTTCTACTAAAGGAGACCTGCAAAGGCAAGGCAGTGGTACTTCAGTCATTAGACACACCAACTCTCTCAGTAGACCTAATTCATTTGAGACAGAATCTGTTGACAGAGACTCTCCAGTTGATACTATGGAGAAGGATCCCATGAACAAGCTTAAAACAGATGCAACAGTAAATGTCTCAGCTGACAGTTACCATGAAAATATATCCAAACCCAAGACTGACTATGGAAAGCAAAGGCAAGAGCAATGCACTGATAGCACAGTTGCAGCAGTTGTTGAAAACTCTACTCCTGTCCATCAGTCTCGTTTGGTTCGTCAAAATAACATCCAAGTTCCTGAGATTCTGGTCACAGAAGAGCCAGACAGAGAGCATGAATCACAAATTACTGAGCCACCAGATAAGCTTGCAGATCAGTTCAGCTGGCCACAGAGAAGCGAGAGTTTGTCAAAGTTACCAGCAGAGAAACTTCCGCCAAAAAAGAAAAGAATTCGTCTTGCTCAAATGGACCACTCCTCTGGTGATTCCAGTTTTGAGTCCAGCCTCTCGCGAAGCCTCAGCAGAGACAGTAGTCTTTCTCATTGCTCCAGCATCTCAGCCTCTTTTGACAGAGATGAGCTATCTAGGTCAGAGAGTCCATCTAGAGGGGAATGCATCAACAAAATTCCAGAGACTCAAGGTTTGCCAACTTCCTTCAACACCCTTGGTGTGCCTGGAGTGATGAGGCGTGCCGCATCTGAACAGATTACTTGTACTCAATCCTCTGTTGAGATTTCATGTGACTACCGTAGCAAGTCCTTTGACTGTGGCAATGTATCTCCCAGCAGATCTCTGTCACCTACTGGACAGCCAAAAAGTGGACAAATCTCCCAAGTTGCCCAGGTACCACTTATTGAAAGGAGACGGGGGCCATTAGTCCGTCAAATGTCTTTAAAGATAGCCCCAGAGAGTCAGCAACCTGTCAGGAAAGTCATACCTCTTGACAAACCATCCAATACAAATGTTAACTTGTTAACTCAGAATAGATCCCAGCAGATTCACATTGCCAATAGACGCACCATGGCTCAGCCTTTTATCCTGCATACTGGAGAATCACCATTGCAAAAGAATGAGCAAATGGTGCAAAGTATTAATTTGGGTAGCCCGACTCAGCAGCCTCAAATCCATGGCCTTCCACACCCTTGGTATCAGACATCAAGGGTTCAAATATGCCAAAACATTCAACAACCAGTGAGCCAGATTTTAGTTTGTCATGAAAATGTCCAAAACAAACCAGCTGACTCTGAAAAAAAGAAATGTTTTGTACCCAAATACCAACTACAGTGTCCCACTCAGAGAGCAAGCCAGATGTTCCCATTTTCCAGCACACAGGGAACTCAGATAGCCTTGCCAGTTCTATCAATACCTATTGCCAATCCAATTTTGAGTATTTCAAAAACAGCAGATGTACTCCAAAATGTATATGTTGCTCAACCTCATCAAAAGGCCTCTGAGAAGACACAGACAGTCATCCTGTCAGGTGAACAGCAAAGGGATGCATTTGATCAGACCCAAGCAGGTGCTATACAATTGCCTCAGATACTCATAACTCATGAGCAGATGCACCCTGCTCCCTGTGTGTCCAATAAAAATAGTCTATCATCTACTCAGTGTGTATATAGTGATACTCATGCTTTAAAAACTGCAAAAAAGGATAGAACTCAAACAGTTAGCAATAACCATACTGGAGAACGAGCACCCTTTCTTGGGTCTTTACATTGTACGCAGAAACTGGCATCAGTAACTCTATGCCCACAGCAGGAACCCACTGCTTCAAGTAAACGAATGCTGTCACCTGCCAACAGCTTGGACATCTACATGGAAAAGCACCAAAAACGGGCTAAGGATGAGCATGGTGTGGCATGTCTTACTGATGGCAGGTCAGTCAATTATCTCAATTCCAAGATGTCAGAGGTTAGCCGACAGCGGAAGTTAACACTTGTTAGGCAGGTTTGCACAACTGAACCAGTAGACAGTCCCATTGAAACTGAGGCCCCAGTTCTACCACAAGTTAAAACCGATGGGGAGAAGGACTTAGAGGCTACTGATGATGTTAAGCCTATGTCACCTGACAGTGCTGGACTGGAAAAAGACACAAGTATTGTTATACATGAGGAGACAGACCCAGCACTGAATACTATACCTGGTAGCCAGGGCAACTCCATTTCACCAAATAACACCCTGAAACCCCAAGCTGAGGAACAGAGGTGGACTGTGAAATCTCCTATTAGGCCCTCCAGTTTCCATGGTGCTCAGATGAAACTAACCACATCTGTGTCTGTGGTTAACACAAAGGATAGTCAACGCCTGTCTTTCCCCAGCCTGAAGACTGCCACTACTTTCACGTGGTGTTTCTTGATGAAGAGGAAACCTCTTCACATTCAACAGACTGACCTAAAGACTTCAGCATATGCAGTCTGGACAGTCAACCCCAACAACCACAACCCACTTGGGTTGCCCACCAAGGTTGTAATGTCTCTATTTGACTCCAAGCAGAGATCCAAGAAAATACACTACACATCGGCTATAAGAACTGGCGGGAAATCAGATATCTTGTCTTACTCAGGCAAGCTGAAAGACATCATACCCAAGGCAAGAACACATTTTCTGCAGTTTGTTTTCTGTTAACACTACATTAAATTAATTTAAATGAATCTGTCTGTCTCATTGTGTTACCTTATTTTTTTAATCTTGCTAACAAATACATCAATCACTTATTTCTGCAGGTGCCAATTACCAAGAAGTCTACAACTATCGAAACCAGAAGTAAAATGCAACCAGAAACTCAGGCCAGCAATGAATCTGACAAGGAGATGGCATCTAAAACAGAACCAAGACGGGTCAAAATATTTGATGGCGGGTATGATTTCAAAACGATAAATTAATTTTTTATTGTATTACAATTAGAAATCTTATCTACCTGTTTTTTTATGTTTATTTTCTGTGTCTTTATATGTTCCTCTTGGTTCTACTGCAACCCCACAGATACAAATCTAATGAAGAGTATGTTTATGTACGTGGGCGTGGACGTGGTAAATACATCTGTGAGGAATGTGGGATCCGCTGCAAGAAGCCCAGCATGCTGCGCAAACACATCCGCACTCATTCTGATGTCCGGCCATACCACTGTGTTCACTGCAACTTCTCCTTCAAGACAAAAGGTTGGAACTCAGTAGCTGATCAGTGTCCACAAATATAAAACCACTACTCCTTTACTTGTGTGCATATGTCATTATATGATCAAGATTCTATATAATAGCAATATTATAATTATAATTACTGCCGAGTGCCTACGACACGAGGCAAAAAAACTCACGGCTAAATAGCATACTAATTGCTAACATTAGCGACTAATGCTAATTTTTAAAGGGATAGTTTGGGATTTTTGACATGAATCTGTATGGCATCCCCATCAGTAGTGTCACACATCCACACCGACTTACCCCCGACAGTGTCCTGTGGGCTGAGTTCTGTCCAGGTTTGGTCAGCAACGAAAGTAGTCCGGCAGGTTTGCTGGGACACTTGAATAAAAAGTTGACAGACGAGGGCTGGGCTGCGCGGAGAGAGCCTGGTGGGGCCGAAAGACAAGTTCGTCCGCAAACAAAACTAAACAGTAGTGGCCACTTGGAGCAGTGCAGAGATACAAAAAGAGAGAAAGTAGGGCCAAGTGATTACGAGGTGTGACTTTTTCGTGGACATCAGTTTTGTGATGCAAATAAATCACTCTTTTGAACACATGCTGTTTTGAGAAGAAAAACTTTTTTATTTAAGTGTCCCAGCAAACCTGCTGGACTACTTTCGTTGCTGACCAAACCTGGACAGAACTCGGCCCACAGGACACTGTCGGGGGTAAGTCGGTGTGGCTGTGCGACACTACTGACGGGGATGCCATACAGATTCATGTCAAAAATCCCGAACTATCCCTTTAATGGCTAGAAAATAGTGGTAGCATTAGCATGTTAGCATTAGCATCTATTTAATTTTTAGTGGCTAAAGCATGCTTGTTGCTAACAGTAGCAGCCAATGCTAAAATTACTGGCTAGTGCATCATGCTAATTGCTAACATGAGTGGCTAATGCTAAAATTAGTGGTTTCAGCATTTTCTCTCTCTCTGTCAGCATTTCCAACTGACATTCTAACGAGTTAGTAACTGCTCTGCTGATTAGGGCCAGCAGGCTGAAGCCAGCAGGCAGAAGTCCGTTGGTGGCCATTTTAGCAGTTATTGGCACTGAATTTGAACTTGTCTATCTAAAATGACAGACAGACAGCAGAGCAGCTAGTGCGTTAGCTCTAGCCATTAACTGACAGAGAGTAACAGGCAGGTTCAGACATTTTCAAGGCATTTTCTGTAGTGACTGACAATTTGCTTAGTTTCTGTTTAAATCTGCTGTTGCTATGCCTATGACGTGACATATATTAGTCATCTGATTTGACAGTGAATCCAGCAGGACTGTGTTAAATCATAACATAATTTCTAGCTACTAAAAATTAAAGACATGCTAATTGCTAACACTAGGCGGCCATTTTAACAGATAGTGGCACTGAATTTGAGCTTGTCTGTCTGAAATGACAGAGACAGCAGAGCAGCTAGCGCATTAGACATAGAGAGACAGACCAACACAGACAAGCACACGCGCAGAGACAGACAAGACAAACACCACACACACACACACACACCCCCCTAACAACTTCCACAAATTTTGTACTACAGAAATAAAAAATATATCACTAGATTCGGCTCATTTAGGACATTACTACTACACTGACCTTCTACAAACCGTCTACAATGAGCTAACGCGCTAGCTACTCATTGTATGGTTTACTGTCTGTTAGTTAATAGCCACTAACTGACAGACAGTAACACAGACACAGAGAGACTGGCCGACACAGACAAGCACAGAGACAGACAAGACAAGACAAAGACCACACACACACACACACACACATACCTAACAACTTCCACAAATTTTGTACTACAGAAATAAAAATTATATCACTAGTTTCAGCTCATTTAGGACATTACTACTACGCTGACCTTATACAAACCTTCTACACATGAGGAGCTAGCACGTTAGTATTAAAGACATTATATGTGCTAACATTAGCAGCTAATGTTAGCAGCTTAGCAGCTAATTTCAATCAACAGAGAAATTTAATGTTAAATTTTGCTTCCTTGAATGTAGTTTAGAGGTATGTGAATCGCAGTACTTTAACAAGAATCAGTTATACAAAAAAACAAAACAAAAAATCAAGAACATAAAAATAATTTGGAATTTATTCTCAGGTCAAATAATCAAGATGTTAACCAGCTATGGGATATCTCTTTACAAAAGAGTAGACACACGTGTACTGTACACTATGATGAACACATCCATCCATCCATTTATCTGTAATTGCTTATCCTCACTTGGTCCCGGGGGGGCTGGGGCCTATCCCTGCTGACATTGCACAGGAGGCGGGGTACACCCTCCACCAGTAGCCAGTTCATTGCAGGGCACATAGATGCAAACAACCTTTCAAACATACGGACAATTTAGAGTCACCAATTAACCTGTTAAGTGCATGTCTTTGGACTGTGGGGGGAAGCTGGAGTACCCGGAGAGAACCCACACAGACAGGGAGAACATGCAAACTCCACACAGAAAGGACCCATCTGAGGTTTGAAGCAGGAACCTCCTTGCTGTGCTAACCACTGCACCCTGCCGCCCATGATGAATATAATTTAAAATAAAATGTACATACAATATAGCCTTGAACTGCTACACTTCTTCCCTTTAGGAGTTATGAAATTAAATTAAAGATGTCATTTCACCATCTCTTAAACCAAAGCAGTATGATTCACTATTCTTTATCAAACTTGCCTTCCCACACCACAGAACAGTATTTGGTGTCAGAGCAACCCACGTTCATTTAAAAATGTCTTTATCAGTTACTCACCCTTTCTGTACAGCTTGCCCAAAGACTGCATTCTCTTACATAAACTCTAATGCTCTACCCACCCATAAGACCATACTGCATCTCTTCTCGCAGGAAATCTGACCAAGCACATGAAATCCAAGGCCCACAGTAAGAAATGCATGGAGATGGGGGTTCCTGAGAGTCTCGTTGACGATCAGGATGCTGAGGACTCAGGTAAAGTGCTTCACTGCACAGCCTTAGTCTAAAGGGAAATGATAGCTCATTGAGTGCTCCAATGCCATTTTTTTAAATACAATTTCTCTGTTAATTCATTGGTTTATTTACAGTATATTGTCTTTAATGTATATGAGTTAATGTTTTGTTTGACCTGATTTCCTAAGCCAGCCCTAACTATAAGAAAAGGAAACTATCAAAAAGGAAAGTCTTATGTCTACTCTTAAACGTGAACCCAACCCATGATAGTTTGTTCCACAGAAGAAGAGCTTGATAGCTGAAAGCTCTGGCTCCCAATCTACTTTTGGAAACTACAAGGAACCCAGCATTCTGAGAGCACAGAGTTCTAGAGTGGTAGTAAGGCATTATGAGCTCTTTTAGATATGATGGTGCCTGACCATGAAGAGCTTTGTATGTAATTAGCTGCAAAGTCTTTTGAGACTTATTGGTGCTGCCTGATAACAAAGAGTTATAATAGTCCAGCCTAGAAGTAACAAATGCGTGGACTAGTTTTTCTGCATCCGCTTGGGACACGTGCGTCTGATTTTGGCAATGTTACATAAGAGGAAGAATGCAGTCCTCGAAATTTGTTTTATGTGGACATTAAAGGACAAATCCTGATCAAAAACAACTCCAAGAGTCTTTACAATGGAGCTGAAGGCCAGTGTGATCCTGTCTAAAGTAACTAAGTCTCTAGAAAGAGAGTTTCTGAGGTGTTTGGGTCCAATTACAAGAACTTCCGTTTTGTCTGAATTTAACATCAGAAAATTGTAGGTCATCCAACTTTTTATATCTCTAAGGCATGCTTGGAGTTTAGTTAACTGATTGGTTTCATCAGGCTTGATCGATAAATATAATTGGGTGTCGTCAGCATAACAATGAAAATTAATGGAGTAATTCCTAATAATGTTTCCTAAAGGAAGCATATATGAACTGAATAGAAGTGGTTCTAGTACAGAACCTTCTGGAACTCTGTGACAAACTTTGGTATAAAGTATATTTTGTGCTCTGTTGCTACGTCAACCAATAGCTTTACATGGTCTAATTAGAAATTCTGAATGCAGTTTCTTCCTCTGTTAACTCAAAGCACATGTGAGTGGCATTCACAGCATTTAGAAAGAGGAAATTGCTGCATCTAAGTTTAGGGGGAAAAAAAGAGCGAGGAGGTGCCTGAAAGAATTCTATGGTCCCAGCCTCTGAGCGCATGCTGTATGTCTAGGGTTTAAAACTCAACACAGAATTGAACTGCATTCTTAGCAGCATTTTTTCACTGTATGAGAACATAAAATCTTAAATGAATGAAAGTGTCTCAATACTACCAAAAGACCTATCTATTTTCATACCAGCAATGATGACTCGTGTTCTGTGGAGTATCAAGAATAGACTCCCTTACATATTCTCTTATCTACAGGAGACCGCAGTCAGGTGAGCAGTGCTGACCGTCAAGATTCAGATGGTGATGACTCCGATGGCCCTGATGATGAGGAGAATGATGACAACGAAGAGGAAGAGGATGACAGCCAGGCAGAGTCTGGACTGTCTACCAACCCTTCTGTCTCTGCAAGCCCACAGCATATCCCTTCCAAAGAGACTGAAGTCCCTCCTAGTGCCCTCCTTGCCCAAATGTCAATCAGCTCAGTCTCCCTACCTCTCACCCAGCCTCCAGCACCTGAATCCCACACATCAGACTCAGAATCTGTCCCCATGATGAGCCCTGTGTCCCTGAGCAAGCAGATATCCATCGCCGGGTCCTGCTGCAGCCCAATGCCTCTCCCTTGCTCTCCTCCGCCTGTTGCCACCACATCAGACTCCTACACCTCAGACACAGAGTCAGTGCACATGATGAGCCCAATGTCACCATGCAGACAGATGTCCATCGACTACCCTGACTTTGATGTGCCCCCTAGTCCCCCAGTGCCAGGCAAAGGCTCCAAGCTAGGCCAGGTGAGACCCATGTATTCTCATTGTCTCTCTCTCCACCCCTCAATGTCTGACTCCTTTCATTCCTATCCATACCCCTACTTTGAATCTTGCATGCGAGGAATTTCCACAAAGCTCCTGTGAATGCTCTGAAGAAAAGGTGAATAGTGTTATAAATTCTGATTAGACTTGGTGGATTGATACAAGTATAATTTTTTATCTTAACCTCTTGAAATTTGCTAGGATTGTGCCATAAATAAGTCAAGTAAGCAGACTGAATATTAATTTGTTCTCTCTTTTAACAGGACACCTCCTCTGTCCCGCCTGCTATGGCAACCAGTGAATCGGGCATACCAGTGGACCGGAGCACTCAGACATCTTCTTATGCTTCTCAAGGTCCCTTGCACTTTCCCCAACAGGGTCTTTCACAAACAAGAGGAACAGAGACTCAGACCCACCTGTTCAGTCACCTGCCCTTGCACTCCCAGCAGCCTTCTCGTTCCTCTTACAGCATGGTCCCGGTTGGGGGGATCCAGCTGGTACCTGCTGGCTTGGCAGCTTACTCCACCTTTGTACCAATCCATGCTGGCCCTGTCCAGCTCACCATCCCAGCAGTGAGTGTCATTCACAGAAATACAAGCCCACTACCAGCTCCCAACACTCCACCACAACCAGAAGGCTTGCAAACCCAGCCACTTGTGGTCCAGGAATCAATCAATAGTGTTGTGCCCTGTTTCCCCTTAGGACAAATCACTGGCCTGCAGGCTCAAACAATACAGCCAGTAGGGCTGGAGACACTTAACCTCATGGGTGTGACCAACACAGGCCTGGCATCCACTCAGCTACTGAACCAGCAAGGGCTTACCCTCAATGCCACCCTTGGGCTGCAGGTTTTAGCTGCCAACCCCACCTCTCAAAGCAGCACTGGCCCCCAGACACATGTTTCAGGTCTGCAGATAGTTAACATCGCTCTGCCGGCCATCATCCCTTCTCTTAGCCCTCTCTCCACCCTTAATCCTCTGGCTCCTCCTGGCACATCAGAGAGGCAGAGCAGCCCTGAAGCTCCAGGAGCACAGTCATCTCAAAGTGAACAGGGGCTCAGTTCTTCACAGAGCTGCATGTCTGCTTCACCTCCCGCTCCTTTGAAGGTTGGCAGCTCTCCAGAGGTGACTTCAGGCACCAGGGCTAGTCCTGGAAGTAATGGAGCAGATCTCACACAGACTGTTGAGAGGGAAGAAAGCGATAAATCTCCACAGCAACATCAATCATCAGCTTCTGAGTGCTGTGCAGGCAGTACTGAGGAGTCACCAGTTGAGGGAGCCAGTGATCCTGCACATCCAAGACCACCACCACTGACCAGCTGGCCGAAGGTTATCGATGACTATAATGAGGTGTCCAGTGATGATGAAGACAGACTGGTCATTGCCACTTGAAAACTCAAAGTGAAAAGCTCTTCTTGTTCTCTTTTTGTAATTCTTGTCACTTTGTAAGACTGAAAACACTTTTCAGGGGTTTGTTTCTTTGCAAGTCACCTTTCAAAGCACAGATGCTGACATTCATATTGTATGTGCAATCATATGATTATAATGATGACCAATCATTTTATTTTATTGTCTGTTCCAGACAATTTCTTTTTTGTACATGTTGTATAGACAATTGTGCCTTTATGGAGTTTCTTGTTTAGGAACCTGTACACAATTCCTTATAAATCCAGTAGTTGCTTATGTTTATTTCAAAAAAATAGAAGTTAAGAGAGACATAACAATGGAAAATATAAATTTTATTTTGGAGGTTTTGTCATCCGTAAATTTATGGAATTATAAATGTTGTACTGGTATATGTACATTTCTATGGATTATGGGGCAATGTGTCTGTGTACAGATGTTGTGTTCAATTATTTATTATAATCCATCTAGTGCCCATTATGATTCATAAGTACATAGGTATGTGCGTTATGGTAGCTTTACATTGCTGTATCAATATTCTTAACTGTATCAGTAAAATTTGTTTACAAACATTAAAGTGGTGTCACTTTATTTTATTATTTCAGTTTTAAAAACACCATCACTACATATTTGCAAGTGGACTCATTTACACTCTAAGCAATCAACAAAAAAACTATTGTAATCTAAGTGAAAGTTAAATATGGAAACAAAATAACTGCTGGTTGCAAGGATATCACTCCAAAATGAGTTTTAATTAGCTATCAATGAATATCAATGATGGCTAATTAAACAAATGTATAGAAAGTATGAATGCTGTTCATGGCTAGAATGTCCAACCAACAACAGCTCAGTTAAACCAAATTACAGCAAGATACCATTTAGGCAAATAATGATAAACATTCTGTGGATCTTTATGCACATTCATATTTTATCATTTACAGGATCTGGTCTGAACAATCAACACTCCCTGACATGCTCTGCAGAGGCCAAAGAGCTGCTTACATGACAGTGAAATCCAAATCTTAAAATCAATAGCCAGTTGCGCAATCACTCAATTGGTAACTCACTTTTGTTCTTTACTTGCGGTTTGATGATATGAGGTGGTCTATTTCAGTAACCTGTGCTCACCACCCACAGTGAGAGGAACAGGGGTCAAGTGCTTTGCCAGTCGAGTGGCAGGCAAAAGTGGGGACCTGGGTGTGCTTTTTCCTGGCATCACAGACTAGTCCTAGGGAAAGGAAAGTCATGTCACTGGTGAGAAAGGAGCCAGAGATGGTGTGGGAGGTAGAGAGTCAATGGTGAGAGGTGCCAGGCAGGTGTGGGGAGCCCCCAGCTCCACTGCAGTGTTGGAGTTTTCCCCGGGGAACAATCGCCTCCATGTGACTACAAGTCACTTGGGGGAAAGTTTCTGGCTGTTTCTGCTTACTTACGGAACGACCTACCCGATCTAAACCCTAGCAGTGCTTTGTTATTGAACTTTTGTGCTAGTCATGGATTGTCCATAACAAACACCACGTTCGAGCATAAGGGTGTTCATAAGTGTCTTTGGTACCAGAACACCCTAAGACACAGGTCAATGATCAACTGGTTGTGTCATCAGATCTGTGCCCACATGTCTTGAACACTCAGGTGAAGAGAGGAGAAGAGCTGTCAACTGATTACCACCTGGTGGTAAATTGATCAGGTGGCAGCAGACTGGTACCGGGTGGCTAGAAGGGCTGCAGCTTCAGTAGTTGTGGGGGCAAAAACCTGGATATGGAAGGAGTTCGGGGAGGAACTTGTGGACTTGGAAAAGGCTTAGGGAGGCTGCAGCTCCCCCTGGTGGGGAGAGGCTGAACGTGAAATGCAAAAAAAACACAAAAAAAACGTTGAAATAAATAACGCCAACCACTAGGCTAGCACTAGCATTTTGAACAGAGCTAAAAAGTATGAGTCAGAAAAGAATTTCTGATTTTTTCAAAGATCCTGTGGGTCATGGTTCCACCAAACAGCGAAAGACTACGAATGTGGAATGTGTCAATGTGTCAGTATTCAAGGGTCTTTACCAGCACTACCATCAACTGATAACCCTCCAATCAGCCCAGAGGAGGAGAGCTTGGAGAAACTGGCGAAGCTAACTGCTGTGGTGCCATCGATGGATCCTAGAACCACAGCTCTATTGACCCATCTACTCCTCTAGGTCTAACTAGTAATGACTTCATGAGCTTCTTTAATGATAAAATTAGGACTATTAGAGACAAAATACATCATGCCTTACCTTTGACAGGCACTGATCTGCATTTTGATACAGCAAGTTTGGAATCAGCTGCAAAACCTGATGCATATTTAGACTGCTTTTCTCCCACTAACCTTCATCAAATAACTTAATAATTTCAATAATTTTTTCATCTAAGCCATCAACCTGTCTCCTCGACCCCATCCCAACCAGCCTGCTCAAGGATGTTTTACCTTTAGTTTTTATTGGATATGATATCAATTCATCCTTATTATCAGGATATGTACCACAGTCCTTTAAAGTAGCTGTAATTAAACCTCTTCTTAAAAAGCCCACTCTAGATCCAGAGGATTTAGCCAATTATAGACCAATATCAAACCTTCCCTTTCTTTCTTAGTTACTTGAGAAAGCTGTAGCTACTCAGCTGTGTGAATTTCTTCATAAGAACAGTTTATTCAAGGAGTTTCAGTCCGGATTTAGAGTGCATCATAGCACAGAGACCGCACTAGTCAAAGTCACAAACCTAATGGCATCAGACAAAGGACTCATCTCTGTACTCGTCCTGTTAGATCTTAGTGCTGCATTTGACACCATAGACCATCAAATTCTTTTACAGAGACTGGAACATCAGATTGGCATCAAAGGAACCGTCCTAAGCTGTTCAAGTCGTATTTCTTAGATCGATCTCAGTTTGTTCACGTCAATGATGAATCCTCCATGCATACAGAAGTTTGTCACGGAGTCCCACAAGGTTCTGTACTAGGATCACTTCTATTCAGTCTATATATGCTTCCTCTAGGGTACATTATTAGGAATCACTCCATTAATTTTCATTGTTATGCTGACGACACCCAATTATATTTATTGATCAAGCCTGATCAGTTAACTAAACTCCAAGCATGTCTTAGGGATATAAAAAGTTGGATGACCTACAATTTTCTGATGTTGAATTAAGATAAAACTGAAGTTTTTGTAATTGGACCCAAACACCTCAGAAACTCTCTCTCCAAAGACTTTATTACCTTAGACAGGATCGACCTGGCCTCCACCTCCACCATAAAAAATCTTATTTTTGATCAGAATTTGTCCTTTAATGTCAACATAAAACATTTCATTTTTACAACATTTCAAGGACTGCATTGTTCCACTTATGCAACATTAACAAAATCAGTCACATCGTGTCCCAAGTGGATGCAGAAAAACTAGTCCATGCATTCGTTACTTCTAGGCTGGACTACTGTAACTCTTTGCTATCAGGCTGCTCGAATAAATCTCTTAGGACTTTGCAGCTAATTCAGAATGCTGCTGCACGTGTTCTGACAGGAACCAAGATCAGAGATTATGTCTCTCCCATTTTGGCTTCCTTGCACTGGCTACCTGTTACTACCTATTCTGTTAAATCTAGAATAGAATTTAAAATTCTCCTCTTTACATACAAAGCTCTTCATGGCCAGGCACCATAATATCTAAAAGAACTCATAGTACCTTACTACCCCTCTAGACCTCTGCACTCTCAAAATGCTGGGTTTCTTGTGGTTCCTATAGTTTCCAAAAGTAGATTGGGAGCCAGAGCTTTCAGCTATCAAGCTCCTCTTCTCTGGAACAAACTACCTTTCTGGGTTCGGGAGGCAGACACAGTCAACACCTTCAAGACTAGACTTAAGACTTTCTTTTTAGTTAGGGCTGGCTCAGGCCTTCCCTTAGTTATGCTGCCATAGGACTAGACTGCCGGGGGACCCTCCCTCCCCCCCATCCCCGTCTCTTTCTGGGTTATGCCTAGGCATGGTACTGGTTTGAAGATGCAGTCACATCTCCCTTTACTGAAAACTTTAGGTTATTTACATAACCCCGGTTCTCTGAGTAATATGAGTGAGATGTCTCACTATGGGATGCATGCCTCGCTGCATCCCTCAGAAGCATTAATCTCATTATGCCAAGCCACCACGTCATTCAAGATAAGCACCTCTTCTCACTCGCCCAAGCAAGAAGGGTTGTATGGTGAGACATCTCACTCATATTACTCAGAGAACCGGGGTTATGTAAATAACTTCCACCTATTATCTTTCACAATATTTGGTCAGTGTCTCACTATGGGATATGGTTGCTCCCCTATTGCCAGACAAGCTCATCCAGCGTCCACCAACCCACAGGGAAAAGTACTCTGTTCTAATCAGGACAGCAAAACGGCGCGTGCCACACACGGAGCGGAGACGTCCAGCAAAAGTAAGAGGCAAGACAAAAGTAAGAGGCAAGGACCAACTCGCCGCAGCACAAATGTCCTGAACAGAAACTCCCCTGAATAAGGCCCAGGATGCGGCCAAGCCCCGAGTCGAGTGCGCTCGCAGGCCTGCAGGTGGCTGCAAACCCTGACTCATATGAGCCAAAGCAATCGCCTCCACCATCCAGTGGGATAGGCGCTGCTTTGTGACAGGCTTCCCCTTATGAGGGCTAGCCCAGGAGATGAACAGCTGATCACTCCTCCTGAAACCCCTTGTCCTATCCATATAACTGCGCACTGCACAGACCGGACATAACGCATGTGACCACTGCTCACCCGGTGAGGCAGCAAAAACCACAAGGTCAATAGGAGCCCACCACCTTAGGCACAAAAGCCGGGTTGGGCTTCAAAATCATCCTTACATCCCCAGGGAACAGCTGAGTGCATGAGGGATGCACCGAAAGCGCATGGATGCCACTAACCCATTTAGCCGAAGCCAGAGCCAGCAACAACACTATCTTAAGAGACATGTGTTTCAAGCTCGCCCCCTCCAGTGGTTCAAAAGGAGGGCCCTTAAGCCCCTCCAGAATCACTGCCAGATCCCACGGTGGCAAGCCTGTGCACTCCCTTCATAAAACGGCAAACCAGCGGGTGCTGGCTCGCTGTTCGCTCGCCAAACCCCATGTGACAGGCGGCGATAGCCGCCAAGTACACTTTAACCGTGGAGAAGGCTTTCCTTCTTCTTACAATATTACTCCTACTGGACACTGGACACTGAAAAGGAATGTGGCCATTTTTGTGACACCACCCCTCAAACACCCTCCACTTACAGTCATACAGAGACCTAGTGGAGGAGGCTCGAGCACTCTGTATAGTGGAAACCACCCGTCGTGACCCACAGCTGACAGATTTAGCCACTCAGAGGCCAAGCCCACAGAGCCAGGCTCTCTGGGTGCGGGTGGAAGACTGCCCCTCCCCCCTGCGACGGCAGGTCCCTCCGCAGCGGGAGCCACCAGGGCTGAGCGCACTGATAAATCTCTGCCAGCCAATGCATCGCAGGCCAATGCGGAGCTATCAGAATCAGTGCGTGGCCAGGGGAGGGAATGCGTAAAGACGGCTGTTATGGAATTTTCTATTCCTGTAGTGTTCTGAGTGACACATACATACTTTTAAATGGAATATAATAAAAGCACAAACACACAGACATTATACAAGGTTACATGAAGTCACATGTGGGCCTTGAGGTCCTCAGCAGTATTAGTTGTTTGTCTTTGGCTGGCAGTAGCAGGTGCCATCCTATCTCAACACTGTTGTGGCCAGGGTCGAAGGTCTCTGGTGCTGCATGCTTAGACATAATAGACAGCTTGCCACTGACATTCCAATCTGCGTAAACAGACATCTGTGTCTCCAGACTTAATCATGTTGACGAAGACACCATCCTTGGTAAAAGCATTCTCTTCTACCTAATTCTGGGCGTATAGTGTTTGTGATGTTATCTCGGGGTTTAAAGTCTATCCACCAGCATGAGTTGGGCAGAATGTGAGACCGACTCAGGCACTTCTGATGCTTTATGAGAATGTCTCTAATTCTCCTTGGCCAAGTGTCAATAAATAATACAGCATAAGACATCAGAGGCTCCTGAACACTTTCTTTCTTCCTGACCTCACCACTGACCTTTGGCTTCAGCGATTTCTCCACAACAACGGCCAGACGTGCGCTAGTGCTTCTATGCCGAAGGGGAGCATCCACGCTGTGCAGAGAGTAAAACAGCGTGCACTGCGCGTTGTCTCTTGCCACGAACGTGCCAGGACGTGCGTCGCTCTCAGGGAGAGCTCCACAGGATCAGTCTGCGTGCCAGCATGTGCAAACGACGAGAATGTAATCCCCCCTGACCGTTGATGTATGCCATGGTCGTCATTGTCCATCCTCAAAAGGACATGATGACCCATGAGGGATGGAAGGAAATGTTTCAATGAGAGGAACACCGCTGAAAGTTCCAGAAAACGTATGTGAGAGCGCTGGAGGGCCACACTCAAGCGGCCCCTCACAGACCGTCCCTCGTGAATTCCGCCCCAACCTGTCAGGCTGGCATCCGCAGTGACCACGTTCCTGGAGAGAACGGAACCCATGAGCACCCCGTGGGTCAGAAAAGACCAGTGGCGCAGCGCCCTGGCTCATCCCACTGTGTCACCGAATCCAGGGATAATCCCAGAAAGCCATGCCAACAACAGCCAATTGTCCAGATTTGTGGCCAAGCGGATCCCCTGGAAAGCAAATCTCGGATACTTTCTGTGGGGAGGATAGATTGGGATGTGGAAATACGCGTCTTTCAGATCAACAGAAGTGAACCAGTCGCTCTGTCGCACAAGGCGTAGCAGGGATGCGTGCGTTAGCATCCTGAACTTGTATTTCCTGAGATATTTGTTCAGAGCATGTAGATCCAGGATAGGGCGAATACCGCTCCCTCCCCGTTTGGGAATGAGAAAATACCTGGATTAAAAAAACGCTCTGACATTGTGCGGGAGGTACAACACAGATTGCTCCTTTGTTTAACAGTGAGTGGATTTCCTCCTGTAAAACGCGACCTGACTCTCCCTGAGCCTGGGAGTCTATTATACCGATATATCGCAGGGGAACGGCGGCGAACTGCAGCCTGTGGGAGCTGGGGGCTTTCGAGGGAGACAGACCCAGAGAGCTTCATCCCCCTTTTAACCTGGCAGGCTAGCCGACTCTTAACGGTGAACACTGCACAGTGTTGACACGAGCCGGGGACTTCGATAGCTAGCCGGGTGTGTTGCAGCCCCAGGGAGCTCGAGCAGACTTGGTGTGGACCCCCCCCCCCCCCCCTTCTTTCTCTCTGGAAGATGGAGGCAAGTTCAGTACATGAATCACCTATTCTGGAAGCACTGGACCAGAGTATCTGCCACACTCCAGAAAAGACAAAAAATGGAATCATCCATCATGGAATTTCATCCCAGGAAATGTAGTCTTGATCATGGAAAAATCAGTGCCTAGGGGATCCTGGCTGATGGGATCATCAAGACTATGGAGGAAGCAGTATGAGAAGGACTGTTAGCCGATTGAGACTGTTACTCAGAAAAAGGACATTCTTCCGATAGGTTGTAATTGTTTCTCCCCTAGAAAGCAATTAGGGGTGGGGAATGTAGGAGCCAAAGAATAGTTCATGATGATGAATACAGTTAACATGATTGAAATATGTTAAAAAGATACATAATTTGGCTATAAATAAGTATACAGTTGGTACATAATGGTTAAAGACGTTAAAGAGTACTAGAATTCAGGGTTTTAAGTGACTTGGTACAGGTTGATAAAAAGGCATACTTCCCCTTTAAGACGGCATGTGTGCATCTGAGATTCTGTGTTTTTGTGACCGAGTAGTCTGAGCTTTGAGTGGTGGAAGCTAACGGTTTTCTTACCTGCTCCTTTTTCCTTCTTTTAGTTTCAAGTGTGTTAGCCAGCAACATTGATTTATATCTCAGTGAGACCTCGAAACGAAGTAAAACAGAGAAGTTTATATTTTTCTTTATTACAAAAAATGTTTCTGAAGTGGATTTTTTCCTGATCACTACTAGGCTAGCTATAGACACTGCCTGTGGAACAAATGTAACTTTTTGCTAGAAAAGGACAACAGAGTAAGCCATCGAAAGCTCTAAAGCATTTCAGACCTCTACAAAGGTTTTTTTGTGGGCAGGTTTTTCCTCACTGGAACCGAGGGTCTAAGGACAGAGGGTGTCACTCCCTGTACAGATTGTAAAGCCCTCGGAGGCAAAATGTGTTTTGTGACTTTGGGCTATACAAATAAAATTTGATTTGATTTGATTTTAATTTGAATGTGGTACGAGCTGCGTGGCGGGGTGTCACATGGGGTTTGGTGAGCGAACAGCGAGCCGTTTTATGAAGGGAGTGCACAGGCTTGCCACCGTGGGATCTGGCAGTGGTTCTGGAGGGGCTTAAGGGCCCTCCTTTTGAACCACTGGAGGGGGCAAGCTTGAAACACATGTCTCTTAAGATAGTGTTGTTGCTGGCTCTGGCTTCGGCTAAATGGGTTAGTGGCGCTTACATCCCCCTGTGTGAGTTAGGCTTAAGACTTAAACCAGTTTAAGGCGGTTCCTTTGATGCCAATTTAATGTTCCAATCTCTGGCTGCGACCCATTTCCCCAGCACTGTTCTGCTTTATAACATTTCTATGACGCTGTTATCACTGTTTTGTTTTATATATATGATAACAAAATAATGTAAAAATGTCTTGAACTTCCTTCAACATCCCACTTCATATAAATGTTGACATACTGTAAAGCAATGATCATTCAGATTTCTTCCCCGGGAGATGACCTTGTTACCCTATTATAAATGATAAATAATTATTCTAAATTATTGTATGTATTTTATTTTGGACCAAAGAGAGTCATGTTAAAGTGCTCTTGGAGGATCAGGGCCATTGCAATCTGGCATCAATGAAGTAAACTTGTCTCTCATTTCAAGAGGCTTTACAGTAATAATCTCCTTGTTCCACCCCATTCAGAAGGTGACTCATCCCTCCACAGTACAGACCCAGACCACATCAATCTACCCCGATTCCCCCGTGGAAACCTGAAGGAAGTTATAGCAAAGCGACCTAGACCTAGAGGTCATTATCTGTTAAGAGTTTACTTAATTAACAGCTCCAGCATGGTCACAACAAATCTGTTTTTAGTCCTGTCTTTATTTTCATATTACATTTTTTACTCCCTCGGTTTGAATCAAGGATATTTGGTGTCTCAGTTCGGCGCTCTTGTTGATCTTACAATAAATGACTGTGTTCATTGTGTTGTTCTTGGTTTGTTGTTCGTTTTATAGTATTCTTACATATTTTGTGTAGGTTTGTCAAACAAAAATGTTTGACTAAAAAATGTAAGAAAACATCTGTATTTTCCACACCTGTGGTGTATAATTCACTTCAGTATGCAATTATCACTCATACATAGACTGCCGCCTACTGGCTCAGAAGTCTAACGGCAAACACATCCACGGAGTCCATCAGGAGTCTCCCCTATCCAGAAAGAAACAGAAATAAGACATCTGAAAGTCCTCCATTTGTCCTGAATGGCTGTTTATCAGTGAGAGAGTATCGACAAACGTCACTGCCTTGAAGTGTGTGTGTGTGTGTGTGGGGGGGGGGGTATAAAGTCTACGACTATGGACATGTGGGGATGCATTGACAGAGAGACTCCAGACTGACACCTCCTACGTTACTGCGTGAAGAGGAAACCTTTTACCGAGGAGTGACTCACTTTATTCATTACCCACTTGTACAGGATTAATACTTTTCTTGAGCGACATTTTGTTTCAGAAGAACCTGGAAAATGGAAATATACATGTTGATTTCCGTGTTATCAGCGATGCACTCCTGGATTTTGTGCACAGGTAACTTTCGTTTTTTCCCCCGACAACCAAATAACTAATTAGAGCTATCCAATCTAAACACACACACACAAAGTAACTCTGTATTTCTATATAAGTATTAATACTTTATAAGTACAAGTAATATTCAAATTATTTCAGTGATTTAACAGTTACAGTTTGAATCCAATCTCTGCAAAGTTGCTGAGATAAATCTTGCTGTAATTATTGTGATAATACGACGTTTGCTTTCTGCATCTTCCTAGCATAGAACCGCATGGTGATCGATTATACGCAGTGTTTTGATAATGGTGATTTCGTTACAGTCCTATCAGCGCCGACTGAAGAGACACCAACCGCTTCCACAGCCACCCCGGGGCGCCATGTGCGGACCAAACGCTGTTCCTGCGCCAATTTCCTGGACAAGGAATGCGTCTACTTTTGCCACCTAGACATCATCTGGGTCAACACACCTGAGTAAGTCACCATCAGCCTGATATCCTTCAACAGTAGTGACATACAACCTTTCTTCAGTAGTTCTAGGCCAGAATGACGTGTTGATTTTGAAAACAAGTTCAATAATCAGATTGCTGATTGGAATCAATCGATAGACTTTGAAACAGTAAAGAAGGGCGACTTAATATTTACGCGAGTGTCAGTGAAAATAATGTGGATTAACGTTGTATGATTAAACTGCGTTTCTTCCATCCAGGCGCGTGGTCTCCTACGGATTGGGCCGTCAGCCCAGGACGAGGCGCGCCGTCTCGGATTCCGTGGTAACCAGCAGCGGACCCCGGTGCCGGTGTTTCCGCCTAAACGACAACATATGCAGAAACTTCTGCCGTCTGGAACAACACCTGAGGTGGGTCATTTGTTTTTTTTTTTTGGATCAGAGTCTGAAAACATCTTGTGAACAGACAACTAACAGCAACAAAAGGCCAACATCCACCACTGACAGGACACATCGTATTTCTTAAATGTTCTCCAATGCATCTAAACTGCGGGTTGAATAATTGTTGATGTGATCCTGCTCTCATCGTGTGTTTTTCGCTCACAGGTATGAGACCGTGCCACACTCAGTGATCCGCTCTGCCGAGGGCGATATTTGTTTTAAGGAGCAGTGCAAACACAAACTGGCACCCGACACAGGCAGAATTAAGCGGTAAGACAAGTAGCTCACACTGAAGGAGGTGAACACACGCAATTCTCACCGATCTAGTGGTTTGAATGTGCATGAGTGACAGCTCGAATCCACCCGGCTGTAGGTTAACTTTTTGCATAAAATGAGAGATTGATAATTCAGATGTCTGATTGCTCTCTGTCTTTATTCACAGGACAAAGAATAGCAACAAGAAACAGGAGTTGCCTCTAGCAATCAGGGCCATCTTAAAAACCCGATTGCTGTTCAAGAAGTGGAGGGCGAGACAGAACCACAGGGCAAGCGCATGGGAGGGCGAGAGCACGGCTTCATAAAGAAGATAGATAAACTTCACACCTTGTCATACAGATGTGGAAAGGGTTTCAGAAGCATGGGCCCTTCTGCTAGTGTGGAGCCCTGTGGAAGACAATGTAGAGCCCCAATAAGGTGTCATGGCTTCATGGCTGTGTTGTTATTGTCTGCAGCAGAGCAGAGAGCATTCACAACTGGACTTCATCAGATGAACAAGGTCAGAGACAATACAGCAAGTTCCAAGTGAAAGCAGATAACCTGAACAGATGACTTTGCTCACTGCCTGCCAGACCAAGGACATTTATTGATCTACAAGATCAATAAATGTCCTTGGTCACAGTGAGACTCGATCACTAACTCTACTCCTTTGGACTTAAACACCAAGCAACATTTCATAAACTTGATAATACTGTCTATTTAATATAAATCATTGTTTTAGATAAACAAATATATATATAAATATATATATATATATATATATATATATATATATATATATATATATATATATATGTGTGTGTGTGTGTGTGTGTCATATAGGGATGAATGCAGCCTTCTTTGGATTTCAAACTGCCACCATTTTCCTCCAGCAGCATCAAAAAACAGACTATTATGTCTCCATAGAAGGGATTATGTGCCTTCAACTATTTATTGTATTTGGCAGTCATCTCCTGTATTTCAGGTCACTGTAGCTGTGCCACATGGTAGCTGCTGGGAGTTTTTCATGTGGAATCACAAATTTCCATTTAACATAATTTAATTTTCCACTAAACACTGTGTATATTTTGTTGCTACTATGTGTTACGTTCATTTATTCTTTTTACATATTGTAATTTGATGGCCATATTGGTCCGTCACATTGGTTTATCATTTCTGTGAAATGTTTTCCCCAAGGTGCCGCATTTTGGCCAAACTTAATCAATTTTTACACACTTATTTAACACAACTGATCTTTATTGTTTCATATAGTCTGTTGTTTAGTATGTGCAATGAATTACATGTTTGAAACTAAACTAGATGGCTGTATTTCACCAGCTTCAGTTGAAGACAGTTGATCACAGACATTGAGTCTTATGAATGAGAAATGTAAAAATTGTCTGGACTCCATGTTTGAGAAATGGAGTTGAAATTAAAAGACAGAAGGAAAGAGGCTCGGATGTGATAATGAGAAAGTGTTAATGGGAAAGAAAACAAGACAAAGAGCAATAAAACCTATCTTGCCATGTACTTTCATCTCTGTTCCAAACCACTGCATAAACTACAATTTCTAAATCAGTTCAAAGTGGATATCAGGTATCTTTCAGCAGCTTGGATTTCACAGACATAACCAGCACAATGTTTGTTTACAGTTCTGTAATGATCTCCTTTGTTTTAGCATCTACCACCTTCCTATCCAAGCTTTTACCCACCAATTTTACTGACAAGTGACTCAACTAAAATTCAGTGACACCTGAGTCACTCAAGTCATTCTCATACTTGCCTCGGCTTCTCTGCTCTTCTAATCATATCACTGATGTCAGATTTCCCAGACAGACCTTTTTATTTGCAAAATAATGTTCAGACTCATCTGCAGCAGGAGACAGTCAGGACTGCAGATGCTGTCTAAAGACAATAGAGAGAAAGTTTAGATGACACTGCTGTTTCTGCAGTCAAACAAACCTCCTATTTATGGAGGTCCATCTACTTATATTGGGACAGGCAGTGTGGTCAAGTCAAGAGGAAGCAGCATAATGTTCAAAACAGCAAATGATGTGAAAGTGAACAATAATACGAATGCTGTCCTATTTATTCTCTCTACATATATGGAATTATCAGATTTATAAATATGTTGCATGATGTAAAGGTGACACACAGCATATTTTAAATCAGAGACAGGGGAAGAATTTGATTTAACAATATAATATTACAAATAAAAGTACGGGATTTAAAATATACTAAGTAAGTAAAATGTATTTGAAGTATCAAAAGAAAAAAATCTCATTATGAAGCAGTAAGCCTGCCCATCTTCATCTATAATATTCTATACCATACTACTATATATATTTAATATTATATTGTTTTCTAAAATCACACAATATAAACATCACCACCATATTATCCAGCTATTGAAAGACAGCTATTCATTGTTGGCAATATAAAAAGCATTTGCTGAGTTTAGTCCCTGGATTGCCGGTTACACCAGCTACTAGATGCTCCTCATGTATCTGTTTACATTTCATCAAGAAGATACATTTTTGCTAAACTCATCATGAATTTGATTAAAAGTAAGTAAGGCTATTGTGGAGTTAATAGTGCCTTTTAAAGTAGTCTATCCAGAAATAAAGTAGGTTTTTGGATACTTTCCACTGCTGACATAATTATTCTGCCACACTTCAACTAAAAATCACTCTAAAGGCCAACACACTAAAAATCAACAGCTCTTTTAATACAGTGACATGACTCCATAGCTTGGAATAAAAATGAGTGCTGCATATTTCATCTCTTTCACTCTTATCAAAGTCATTACATGCTTCCTACAACAGGAGCCAGCCATACGTTTATTAAGTCAGTCCTGCAGTAGCAGTGCTAATAAGGACATGCCTCCAAGTACCTGCACACTGAAGAGGTTAACAGCATGTGGATAGGCCTGGGACCCAACACAATGGCGTTTACCCTTTAAACTATGCTGCTCTATGCAAGGAACTCCCCTGAGACATCAGCTTTTGGCATAACTCATTAGCCTATTGAATAGAGTGAGCGAACATAATACCCCATTACACAGCAAGGAATCTCCACGACTCGACAGGAATTCTCGAGCTCAGGAGCCAAACAATAGAACTATGTGCGAGGAATGTCTGGGCGGAGCAGACTGGCCTTGACTTCTGACGTCTAACCAATGCCCAACTCTACCTCCACACGCCCTGTTTTCCAACTAACACTCCCAGCTGTGCCAAAGCATCTCACGAAAGTCTGCTCCAGCCTGACCAGAGGGAATTAATTATGTGGCTGACTGAGTCAAACTCAGGATTTGGCTGAAAAGGTCACCAGGAGTCAGCTGGATGACGGTTATATTGGAGGGGGAAGATATTGCCCTTTAGTGTCTGCTTTAGAAAGACTGATTTTCCCGTGTCACTGAATTTGATTTGGCAACACATCTGGGTGAGAGGGAATGACATAGTGATCTGTGCTCTTATCTGTTTCTCTCAGCACTTTTGTCTCCCTGTACAGCTATAGCCTCCCTCTATTACAAGAAAAGCATTACAGGAATATCCTGTATATCCTGTATCTAATATGCTATGCTGACACACCTGAATGTGAAGATGAGTTGTTTCTGCAGTTATACTTTTGCTCCTCCTTGGCTTTATTCAACTTTGAAATCAAAATGAGAGGGACCCTGCCACCCACTGCTCATATTTATATCTGCCAGAGGATGATCTCAGTGATCACCTCTCTTACAACACCGCCATGAACTTGACATTTGTGAGAGAAATAATTTAACTTTTTTATGGGTTCTCAGATTTTGTTTCAGATATTCAGGGTTAACACAGGATGAATCCTAATGGCTTTGATAATATTGTTCCTCTACTGCTACAAGCAGGTTGATTTTTTAGTAGTTATTGAAATATTTCAACATCTGGTAAATGACATTTGGTGGCATCATCAGGTCAAAAAATTTAACTGGTATAAAACAAAACTGCAGGGTTATCTTTTTCCAGTAATAACTGTACCACAGAACATCTGTTTTTTTTACCCAATTTTTTCTCACTTCTATAATTGTGAACATTAAGTGCTAATATATCACACCTTGGAAAAGCATTATGCTATCTGAGAAAACAGTGCAGTAAGCCAACTCTACACACAGACTGTTATCTGATTTGGGTTTACAAGATAATTTCAAAGAAAAATACATAAAGAAATGGGCACAGTAGAATAGATGCAACCATGTTTGTTTTCTTCCCCTTGGTCACTGTATTTATAGGCACATGGAAATAAAGCTTTTCTTCTGTCAGTCTGCTTTTCTCTTGCTCCGTCTCTCTCAACACTTTATGAAAACACCTTCAGAAGGATGCAGATGTAAATGTTGACAGACAATAATGGTGTTTGTGAAGCGGTGAAACATTTTCCTTTGTGTGTAAATCACTCCAAAACAGACTTTTCATTAGAGCTCAATGCCATTATCTCAGTTTTCATTTGTTTTTTTGGTTGTTGTTTTTTGTTGTTATTTAACCATTTTAGAGAAAAACTTTCCTGACATGGAACTTCATGTAATAAATAACAGCATTATAAGTTACAATATTAAAAAAACCTTAAAAAAGTATGAGTAAAGTATCATCGTCGTCATCTTCTTCTTCCACTTTATAGGGCGGGCCGTGGGGGTAACCTCACCAGGGAGGCATCCAGGAGGCATCCTCACTAGATGCCCGAGCCACCTCAGCTGGCTCTAGCATCTAGTCTCTGGAGAGCCCAGCCACTCCGCAAAGGAAGCTCATTTCGGCCGCTTGTATTCGCGATCTCATTCTTTGGGATTCGTGGATTGACTGGTAATTCGAGAGCTTTGCCTTTTGGCTCAGCTCCTTCTTCACCACGACGGACTGGTGCAAAGTCTGCATCACTGCAGAAGCTGCACCAATCCGCCGGTCAATCTCCCACTCCATCCTTCCCTCACTCATGAAGAAGACGCCGAGATACTTTAACTCCTCCACTTGAGGCAGGATCTCGTCCCCGACCCAGAGGCTGCACTCCACCCTTTTCTGGCTGAGAACCATAGCCTCAGATTTGGAGGTGCTGATTCTCATCCCAGCCACTTCACACCCGGCTGTGAACCGCTCCAGAGAGAGCTGAAGGTCACGCTCCGATGAAGCCAACAGGACCTGATCATCTGCAAAAAGCAGTGACCCAATCCTGAGACCACCGAACCATAGCCCGTCAACACCCTGACTACGCCTAAAATTCTGTCCATAAAGGTTATGAACTGAATCAGTGACAAAGGGCAACCCTGGCGGAGTCCAACTCTCCCTGGAAACAGGTCTGACTTACTGCTGGCAATGCGGACCAAGCTCTGGCAACGGGAGTACAGGGACTGGACGGCCTGTATTAGAGGGTCCAGAAACCTATACTCCTGTAGCACCCCCCACAGGGCTCCCCGAGGGACACAGTCGAACACCGTCGAATGACAAGTCCACAAAGCACATGTAGACTCGTTGGGCGAACTCCCGTATACCCTCCAGGACGGCGCTAAGGGTATAGAGCTGGTCCACAGTTCCCGCTCTGCGCCTCTCACCGGGGGCAACTCCAGATTGGTAGAGCAGGTGACCCACGTCCCCCACGGGGGGCTAAAGTATGAAAAAAAAGTAGCATATTTATTTTATTTATTTTTTTTACTCTTCGAGTAAAGTACGAAGAGTAAAAATAAATATGATAAAATAATAATAAAGAGATAATAAAATAAAATAGATACATAAAAATAAAGTACAAGAAATAAAAATAAATAAACAATTATGAAGCATAATAATAATAATAATAATAATAATAATAATAATAATAATAATAATAATAATAATAATGTAGACATTCTGGACCCATTGACCTATTGTTGGCGGTTTTACATCCCTCCAGTTCACTGTAATCATTTTCTTTGTTACTAGTAAAAGAATCCACTGTATATAACATCTGATCTGATCTCCATAATTATTAGCTCTTTGGGTATGGCTATGGAGTGACGTCTACCTCTAAAATAATTTCCTTCTTAATATTGTCCCCAAATCCTTACTGCCATACTTACTATCGTTACTGAACAGCCCCAAAAATGTGTGTGGTATCTCCAATATTTCCACAGTTTCAGTTTATTTTAGATGCTTTTTTGTTGGGAAATGCTTCTCTCTAACACTGATAAAGTACTTTTTTTTGCTGACCATCACCCTTTCCTTAGGGCTTGTGATATGATAATGTCTTATCTGGAGGTATCTATACAAATCGTTTGATTGGAGGTCAAAAGTTGAGAGAATGATTTGAATTCTGTTCCTATAAAAAGACCCTTGTTTCACCTTCAAACCTCTATCCCTCTAACCCTCTAATTTGAGATTTTCTTTATCAGAGCTACTTCTCGATTGGTTCATCCAAACTGTTTCTGACAGGATTTCAGTTAGACAATTGGGGAAATAATCTGAATACACATACAGTTTTAAATACAGTAGCACCCATTTTGTTTTTTGTTTTTTAACAGACTATTAATTGGTGAGTTATCAAATCAAATCAAATCAAATCAAATTTTATTTGTATAGCCCAAAGTCACAAAACACGTTTTGCCTCAGAGGGCTTTACAATCTGTACAGGGAGTGACAGCCTCTGTCCTTAGACCCTCGGGTCGAGCGAGGAAAACCTTGTCCACAAAAAACCTTTAACAGGGAAAAAATGTGGAAGAAACCTCAGGAAGAGCCACAGAGGAAGGATCCCTCTTCCAGGACGGACAGACGTGCAATGATGTCACATGTACAGAACAATCAACACAAACATGTCGTACAATTACAATGAATTACAATAAATGGTAAGATGATTGCAGTAGCAGTGGAACCTGTGATAGAGATAGAGAGACACAGATGCACATCAGCAATAAGTCTGGGGTTATACATGTGTTGGTGAATTATGACATATTATATAACAACATTTTTTGTGGGGCGGGGGATTTTTAAAAATAAAATGGCTGGACCAAAGCAGTGTCACAGCCACAATGCGACAGAAACTAGCGTGGTGGGATTCAGGCTTGGTAGAGCCAGGTTAACTGCCTCCAGTCTTAATGGTTGACTAAGGTAAACAACATAAACACATCCTGACACTGGTTCCTGACATTGGTGATTGATATATTCTCTTTCTAGCTCATTAAGTGCATTTTATTTTGTTTTGTTTTCATCACAACACTTTGGACAGTTTCTCTGATTAATGCAGTATTTAATATTCAGACACTGAAATAATTGTATCTCTTAATATGCCAAACTTTTCCTTTGACAACATCCAGAGACATTGCCAATGTGACTCACATTAACTCTAGATCCAGACCCTTGACCTAGACTAACCCATTCTAAAGCGGTGAATAAGTGATTGTTCAGACCCTCTCTGCCATCCAGCTGCCTGCAGCAACCAACCTGGGCTGGGTCTCCAAAGCCAAGAGTCTGAATTGTTCTTTTGACAAGATGGCTGCCAAGTGATAAACTTGGAGTTCAACTCATTGTGTCAAGTCAAGCCTTTTTATATCCTCCATCATCATCCTCTTTAGTTCAGTATTTCATGTTTGTATAGAGTTGTGCCAAGATGATTGTTCATATTGGGGCCTGGAATTTTGCATTGCTCTCTATTGTCCAAAAAATTGATCAAACGACAGTCTGAGACAAAGCAAGAATATGCTGCCCACACAAACCAGTAATCCTAATATCTCTGGCGATATTTTTATGATCTGCAGTCTGAAAATCATTTTTCATCATCATCATTTTGTTTTATTTAAAGATGATTTTTTTTGGCCTTTTCAAGCTTTATTTTGATAGAAACAGCTGAAGAGTGACAGGACTGTGGGGAGAGAAATGGTGGCTGCTCTACCAACTGAGCTAAACACTGCCCCATCATTATCATCATTTTTAAGGAATATCTGATAATTGTGTGCCAATCAGATTACATAACATGCTGACATGTTTCCTTATAATAAATGTAGTTCAAAAGAGTCGTGTCACCTTGTTATACCATAACAATGTGATGTTTCAAGTAGAATTAGCAGAGCGACAGCCTTCAGCATGTACCCAGTGACTCTGATGTGTGGGATTGATGTAGTTCAGTGAAAGTTTAGAGATTTAATCCCACTCTGAGGAGGGAAATAAGAGAGTAACAACAATACATAAGGTTTTTCAAAATGTCTTCCTCAAATGTGTGAGCTCACAACAATGAGAACACTGTTGACATGTGTGGATTTGGCACAACTTGGATGCAGCCTGGAGTGTAAACATCACATTTTTGAAGGGCAGTACAGGTCCACAGGTCTGTGCAGAGTGCATTCACAGGAATGAGCTAAAGCATCTCTGATTCAACCTGTTTACATCTGGGTTGATTCCAAGGTTATCTGCTGCACTTTGTTGATTCTGGGCCATTTTTAGAGTATTCAGAAAATGTATATTATCATTAGGTCTACTACATCAGTGGCTCCCAACCAGTTTAGTTAGTGCCCCCTTGATACAAACAAATGTCCACCTGCCAGAATGTCCAACCTGGCAGAAGTTGCACATCTATGACCTCTAAGGAGCTCATGCAAAGACTGATTCTCCCTTAAATGATATAGTCATGTTGAGCCATACACACATAGATACATTTAATTAATTAATTTAGATAAATATAAAGCAGGTAGCAGGTATGCATGCAGCCATTTAACTTTACACTGCATTTACACCAGAAACAGGGGGAACCAGCTAACCTGGCTCTGTCCACATTGGGGTAACATCTGCTGGTATCTGCCTACCAGCATCTCTAAAGGTTAGCTACTAATGAACACCTTGTATTTTATTTGTTTAATCTGTTCAAGGAATGAAGTGAACAAGTCAAAAAAATAATTCTGAGTTACAAAATTCAGGCTAGAATTCATTATTCTACACCCACAATCAGTATTAACATTAATTATTAATATGTATGACTTCTTTTCCTGTAACTTTGACCTTTTAGAATACCCAATCAAATCAAATCAAATTTTATTTGTATTGCCCAAAGTCACAAAACACATTTTGCCTCAGAGGGCTTTACAATCTGTACAGGGAGTGACAGCCTCTGTCCTTAGACCCTCGGTTCGAGCGAGGAAAACCTTGTCCACAAAAAAACCCTTTAACAGGGAAAAAATGTGGAAGAAACCCCAGGAAGAGCCACAAAGGAGGGATCCCTTTCCAAGGATGGACAAACGTGCAATGGATGTCACATGTACAGAACAATCAACACAAACATATTGTACAATTACAATGAATGATAAAATGTCAATGAAGAGACCAGAAATGGAGAGACCCAGAAAGGTAGTTTGTTCCAGAGAAGAGGAGCTTGATAGCTGAAAGCTCTGGCTCCCAATCTACTTTTGGAAACTATAGGAACCACAAGGAACCCAGCATCCTGAGAGCGTAGTGGTCTAGAGGGGTAGCAAGGTACTATGAGTTCTTTTAGATATGATGGTGCCTGGCCATGAAGAGCTTCGTATGTAAGGAGAAGAATTTTAAATTCTATTCTAGATTTAACAGGTAGCCAGTGCAAGGAAGCCAAAATGGGAGAGATGTGATCTCTGATCTTGGTTCCTGTCACAACATGGGAAGCAGCATTTTGAATTAGCTGCAAAGTCCTAAGAGATTTATTGGAGCAGCCTGATAACAAAGAGTTACAGTAGTCCAGCCTAGAAGTAACAAATGCGTGGACTAGTTTTTCTGCATCCGCTTGGGACATGATGCGTCTGATTTTAGTAATGTTGCGTAAGTGGAAGAATGCATACATTAAAGGACAAATCCTGATCCTGATCAAAAATAACTCCAAGATTCTTTACGGTGGAGCTGGAGGCCAGGGTGGTCCCGTCTAAGGTGGCCAAGTCTCCGGAAAGAGAGTTTCTAAGGTGTTTGGGTCCAATTACAAGAACTTCAGTTTTGTCTGAATTCAACATCAGAATATTGTAGGTCATCCAACTTTTTATATCCCTAAGGCATGCTTGGAGTTTAGTTAACTGATTGGTTTCATCAGACTTGATTGCTAAATATAATTGGGTGTTGTCAGCATAACAATGAAAATTAATGGAGTGATTCCTAATAATGTACCCTAGAGGAAGCATATATAGACTGAATAGAAGTGGTCCTACTATAGAACCTTGTGGGACTCCGTGACAAACTTCCGTATGCATGGAGGATTCAACATTGACATGAACAAACTGAGATCGATCTAAGAAATATGACTTAAACCAGCTTAGGGTGGTTCCTTTGATGCCAATCTGATGTTCCAGTCTCTGTAAAAGAATTTGATGGTCTATGGTGTCAAATGCAGCACTAAGATCTAACAGGACGAGTACAGAGATGAGTCCTTTGTCTGATGCCACTAGGA
Source organism: Nibea coibor (assembly GCA_023373845.1). Taxonomy (NCBI): domain Eukaryota; kingdom Metazoa; phylum Chordata; class Actinopteri; family Sciaenidae; genus Nibea; species Nibea coibor. The sequence continues at coordinate 263,459 of CM041735.1, read as the reverse complement.
GATCGTTTGTGACTTTGACTAGTGCGGTCTCTGTGCTATGATGGACTCTAAATCCTGACTGAAAATCCTCGAATAAACTGTTCTTGTGAAGAAATTCACACAGCTGATTAGCTACAGCTTTCTCGAGTAACTTAGAAAGAAAGGGAAGGTTTGATATCGGTCTATAATTAGCTAAAACCTCTGGATCTAGAGTGGGCTTTTTAAGAAGAGGTTTAATTACAGCTACTTTAAAGGACTGTGGTACATATCCTGATAATAAAGACAGGTTAATCATATCCAGTAAAGAAGGGCTAACTAAAGGTAAAATGTCCTTGAGCAGCCTGGTTGGGATGGGGTCTAGGAGACAGGTTGACGACTTAGATGAAGAAATTATTGAAGTTATTTGATGAAGGTCAATGGGAGAAAAGCAGTCTAAATATGTATCAGGTTTTGCAGCTGTTTCCAAACTTGCTGTGTCAGAATGCAGATCCATGCCTGTCGGAGGAGAGGCATGATGTATTTTGTCTCTAATAGTCCTAATTTTATCATTAAAGAAGCTCATGAAGTCATTACTAGTTAGACCCAGAGGAGTAGATGGGTCAATAGAGCTGTGGTTCTCTGTTAGCCTGGCTACAGTGCTGAAGAGAAACCTGGGGTTGTTCTTGTTTTCCTCTATTAAAGAAGAGTAATAAGCTGTTCTGGCATTACGGAGAGCCTTCCTGTAGGTTTTAAGATTATCTTGCCAGACTAAGCGAGATTCTTCCAGTTTAGTGGCACGCCATTTGCGTTCAGAATTACATGCCACTTGCTTTATGATTTATGAGTCTGCTGACTATACCATGGTGCTAACCTCCTCTGTTTAATATTCTTCTTTTTCAGAGGTGCAACAGAGTCAAGTGCTGTCTGTAATGAGCCTGTAGTACTCTCAACAAGATGATCTATTTGTGAGGGGCTCATGGGAGCAGACAAGTCCTCTGCTACATTGAGACATGGCATTGAGTTCAATACTGAAGGAATCACTTCCTTGAATTTGGCAACAGCACTGTCAGATAAACATCTGCTGTAAGAGTTTCTACAAAAAGGCTTATAGTCCAGTAATATGAACTCGAAGGTTATTAAAAAATGGTCAGAAAGAAGAGGATTCTGTGGATAGACTATAAGATGATCAAGTTCAATGCCATATGAGAGAACGAGATCAAGGGTGTGGTTCAGATGATGAGTCGGTTTATTTACACTCTGACAGAAGCCAATTGAATCTAATAGAGAGATAAATGCAGTACTAAGGCTATCATTGTGGTTGTCCACATGAATATTAAAGTCACCTACAATGATTACTTTATCTGTTTTAAGGATCAGGCCTGATGCAAATTCTGCAAATTCAGATAAAAATTCAGAGTAAGGGCCAGGAGCGCGATATATTATAACAAATAGGATTGGCTGTAATGTTTTCCATGTTGGGTGAGTGAGGCTAAGAACTCCGCCACCTCGACCATTACTTCGAGGAATATGAGTATTACAATGACTGGGAGGAGTGTATTCATTTAAGCTAACATATTCACCCTCCTGCAGCCGGGTTTCGGTGAGACAAAATAAATCAATATCATAATCAGATATTAAGATATTAATTCCTTACACCAAGTTTTGTGGCGACACATCAAGGCCTCGAAGAGATATTGGCCCACTACCTCTTTGGTGGCTTGGCTGCCGACTTCAATTGGCTGTTATGGCAAAAGAGTTTGGAGTTGAGACATGAAACTTCAACCATCAGCCACCTATCGACCATATCTATCAAGTTTCATGTAAATCAGACAAAGTATGTGCCCTCTGCAATCATGAGCGTGTGTTAGACAAAATCCAAAATGGCCACCAAATCTTTACGCATGTATTACACAGTTCTTTACCAAATTTGCTGGGATATTTGAGAGTGTCAGTCAACACTGGAATCAAGGTTACAGTTCAATACAGTATGAAGATATGAGCAGAAATGCGTTTGGGCTAGTTATTAGGGGTGTGCAAAAGAATTGTCATGACGATGCATCGCGATACTAACTTTCACAATATACTGCATCGATTCTTGATGCCAAATATCGATTATTAATAAAAAATAAATAAAATAGTTTAAATGTTTGGGGAACGTCGGACAAAAACAAGCACAATACACCTTCCCGGCCTATAGATGTGGTTGGAGTTGTTAGCGACCGCTGCCTTCACGCCAGCGGCATTTCCGGCGGGCTATGCGACTGCTATGTGCTATGCTATGTGACAGTCACTAGATAGCTAGGGAGAGTGAGACGGGTGACAGCGTTTTTCAGACGCTGCACTGTTGCCTCCCACGTACTGCGTGAGAAGCAAACTTTGCTAAATCTCCCTCGCCACAAATTGATTAGAGACGTCGCCACTTGCTGGAACAGCACGCACGACATGCTGGAGTGGTTTTTAGAGCAACAACCTGCCATTCACGCTGCGCTCCTGTCTGCCGAAATATGGAAGTCTGAGAAGGACATCGGCACCCTTACTGACTGTGACATAACGGCTGCTGAGGAGGTCGTCGCTGCAATGAAACCTATGAAAGTAGCTACACTCGCAATATCAGAGGAGACTTTATTGGTTTGGTTTATTTTTTTTTTTGTTATTCAATAAATTCAGTTATGAATTGAGTTGCTCAGAGTTATGTATCAATTGAAGACGCTACCCAGATACACAGCCACTGATAAAGTTATCCTCTTTTTTTGGTACATGTTCACTGAAGTATTGCAATGCTTCGCAATAATTCAAGTATCGTGATGCATCGTGATAGTATCGCATCGCGGCATATGAATCGTGATTCGAATTGAATCGTGACTTCTTTGCCAATACCCACCCCTACCAGTTATACTGCCCCCCAAAGGTCAAAGGTCACCAAAATTCTTGGGCCTCTCAAAGACGTGGTCATGAGTCTGTGAAAGAAGGTTGAAGTCAAAACATCAAACGGTTGCAGAGAAAGCCGCCTCACTTTGTATTTGGCGGCTTTACTGCTTTGCTTGATCCAAGGATTCCAACTCTAATTTTGAAAGCCTTTTGTCTTGTGTGTGTGTGTCCGTGTGTGTGTGTGTGTGGCTTGAGGTTCCCAAGAAAACAGGGTGAACTGCAGGTCAAAGCAATTAGTCACAGCTGCAAGCTCTCCCTCTCAGTGAAATACACAGAAAGTCTCTGAATGAAGCCTCTCGAACAGGTGGCGTTAAATGCAAAATAGTGTGTCGTATCCAAAAGCCGAAATAAGCGTGATCGGGGGCTAAATGTTAAAAACTCTGGCATTTATCATGTAGTAAAGAGCAGGTGCTCTCTGCCCTTATGGAAATTTCTCCTCTCAAATTAATATGGGAGTCTAGGGGCTGTGGATGGGTGTTGGTGACGAATCTTTGTGTCTGATGCCAAAACTATAATACTGACAGCTTCAGCAGTGGTATGTATGAGACGTCAACAAATTTTCCTACATTTCTAGCTATAAATGATTTCTGTAGTTTGACATTTGCGGCCGTAGCTTACAAATTTATATTTCCATGAATTGTTCTCTCTCTCTACACTCTAGCTATGACATCACGCACTCTAGCGCTTGAAAATCGCAATAAACACCCATTCATTTTTTGGCATCGTTTTTGGCATAGGCTGGCAAAACCGTTCTGTGAAATGCTTTGAAAATAACATTCCGATTGTGTCCTTGCAGAGCCGGGGGTTTTGAATCTGTGTTTGTGTGTGTGCGACAAAAACTCTGGAAGCAGAAGCGAACCAACGAAAACACGGAACTCTGACTCTGGCCCCATCGCTGCCTGCTGGCGCATCCCTAATTAGCAGAGCAGTTACTGCACCTGTTAGAAATGCTGACAGTGAGAGAGAGAAAATGCTGAAACCACTAATTTTTGTATTAGCTACTCACGTTAGCAATTAGCATGATGCGCTAGCCACTAATTTTAGCATTGGCTGCTAATGTTAGCGATGAGTATGCTTTTTAGCCTCTAAAAATGAAGTAAATGCCAATACTAACATGCTAATTGCTAACATGCTAACTGCTAACATGCAAATGCTGTGCTGGCACTAATGCTACCACAAATTTCTAGCCACTTAAAATTAGAATTAGTCGCTAATCTTAGCAATTAGCATGATGCGCTAGCCACTAATTTTAGCATTGGCTGCTAACTGTAGTGATGAGTATGCTTTTTAGCCTCTAAAAATAAAGTAAATGCCAATGCTAACATGCTAATGCTAACATGCTAATTGCTAACATGCTACCTGCTAACATGCAAATGCTGTGCTGGCACTAATCCTACCGCTAATTTCTAGCCACTTAAAATTAGCATTAGTTGCTAATGTTAGCAATTAGCATGATGCGCTAGTCACTAATTTTAGCATTGGCTGCTAATGTTAGCAATGAGCATGCTTTTTAGCCACTAAAAATGAAATTGATGCCAATGCTAACATGCTAATGCTAACATGCTAATGCTACCACTAACACTTAGGATTTAACACAGTCCTGCTGGATTCACTGTCAAATCAGATGACTTGTGTCTGACACACATCAGCAACAGTGAAAATAGCCCCTCCCCCCTCTCCTCCCAAAGGCACGCTTGAGGTTGCCAAGCAACCAGGCCAACTGCTGGGCCCTAATCAGCAGAGCAGTTACAGCACCTGTTATGTCAGTTGGACATGCCCAGAGAGGGAGAGAGGAACCAAATGACGCCCCATGAACAAGCGACATTAAATGCCAAACGCTGTGTTGTATCCAAAAGCCGAAAAATTCGTGATTGGCGGCTTCTTCTCGACCAGTTTTGTGCCCAGTTTGAGAGCTAAATGTTAAAAACTCTGGCATTTATCATGTGGTAAAGAGCAGGTGGTCTCTGCCCTTCCGGAGATTTCTCCTCTCAAATTAATATGCGATTATATGTGGCTGTGGATCAGTGTTGGTGCCATATCTTTCCATCTGAGGCCAAAACTATAATACTGACAGCTTCAGCAGTGGTATCTATGCGACGCCAACATATTTTCCTACGTTTCTAGCTATAAATGATTTCTGTAGCTTGACATTTGTGTTAGAAGTGTGAAACCACTAATTTTTGTATTAGCTACTCACATTAGCAATTAGCATGATGCGCTAGCCACTAATTTTAGCATTGGCTGCTAATGTTAGCGATGAGTATGCTTTTTAGCCTCTAAAAATTAACTGAATGCCAATGCTAACATGCTAATGCTAACATGCTAATTGCTAACATGCTAACATGCAAATGCTGTGCTGGCACTAATGCTACCACTAATTTCTAGCCACTTAAAATTAGCATTAGTCGCTAATGTTAGCAATTAGCATGATGCGCTAGCCACTAATTTTAGCAATGGATGCTGATGTTAGCGATGAGTATGCTTTTTAGCCTCTAAAAATGAAGTAAATGCCAATGCTAACATGCACTGCTACCACTAATTTCTAGCCACTTAAAATTAGCATTAGTCGCTAATGTTAGCAATTAGCATGATGCGCTAGTCACTAATTTTAGCATTGGCTGCTAATGTTAGCAATGAGCATGCTTTTTAGCCACTAAAAATGAAATCGATGCCAATGCTAACATGCTAATGCTAACATGCTAATTGCTAATATGCTAACATGCTAATGCTACCACTAACACTTAGGATTTAACACAGTCCTGCTGGATTCACTGTCAAATCAGATGACTTGTGTCTGACACACATCAGCAACAGTGAAAATAGCCCCTCCCCCCTCTCCTCCCTCAGGCAGGCTTCAGGTTGCCAAGCAACCAGGTCCAACTGCTGGGCCCTAATCAGCAGAGCAGTTGCACCTGTTAAAATCGTCAGTTGGAACTGCCCAGAGAGGGAGAGAGGAACCAAATGACGTCCCACGAACAAGCGGCATTAAATGCCAAACGGTGTGTCGTATCCAAAAGCCGAAATATTCGTGATCGGCGGCTACTTCTCGACCAGTTTTGTGCCCAGTTTGAGAGCTAAATGTTAAAAACTCTGGCATTTATCATGTGGTAAAGAGCAGGTGGTCTCTGCCCTTCCGGAGATTTCTCCTCTCAAATTAATATGGGAGGAGATGGGACTGTGGATCGGTGCTGGGGCCGAATCTTTCTGTGTCAGGCCAAAACTATAATACTCACAGCTTCAGTAGTGGTATCTATGCGACGGCGACAAATTTTCCTACGTTTCTAGCTATAAATGATTTCTGTAGCTTGACATTTGCGGCCACAGTCGCAGTTTATAAATTTATTTTTCGATGAATTTTTCTCTCTCTTTGCACTCTAGGTATGACATCACGCCCTCTAGCTCTGGAAAGTTCTCGCAATACACACCCATTCATTTTTTGGCATTTTCTTTGGTGTACAGCTGCCAAACCGTTTGGTGAAACTTTTTGAAAACCACTTTGCCATCGTGTCCTTGCCGAGCCGGTCGTTTTGAGTCCTTGTTTGTGTATGTGCGCCAAAAACTCTGGGAGCAGAAGCGAACCGACGAAAATACGGAAGAAACGTAAGAATAACTAGAAAATTCCTGAAGAAATTTTGAGTGTGCCTGACTCTGGCCCCATCGCTGCCTGCTGGCGCATCCCTAATTAGCAGAGCAGTTACAGAGAGAGAGAGAAAATGCTGAAACCACTAATTTTTGTATTAGCTACTTACGTTAGCAATTAGCATGATGCGCTAGCCACTAATTTTAGCAATGGATGCTGATGTTAGCGATGAGTATGCTTTTTAGCCTCTAAAAATGAAATAAACACCAATGCTAACATGCTAATTGCTAACATGCTAACTGCTAACATGCAAATGCTGTGCTGGCACTAATGCTACCACTAATTTCTAGCCACTTAAAATTAGCATTAGTCGCTAATGTTAGCAATTAGCATGATGCGCTAGCCACAAATTTTAGCAATGGATGCTGATGTTAGCGATGAGTATGCTTTTTAGCCTCTAAAAATGAAGTAAATACCAATGCTAACATGCTAATTGCTAACATGCTAACTGCTAACATGCACTGCTACCACTAATTTCTAGCCACTTAAAATTAGCATTAGTCGCTAATGTTAGCAATTAGCATGATGCGCTAGTCACTAATTTTAGCATTGGCTGCTAATGTTAGCAATGAGCATGCTTTTTAGCCACTAAAAATGAAATTGATGCCAATGCTAACATGCTAATGCTAACATGCTAATTGCTAATATGCTAACATGCTAATGCTACCACTAACACCTAGGATTTAACACAGTCCTGCTGGATTCACTGTCAAATCAGATGACTTGTGTCCGACACACATCAGCAACAGTGAAAATAGCCCCTCCCCCCTCTCCTCCCTCAGGCACGCTTGAGGTTGCCAAGCAACCAGGACCAACTGCTGGGCCCTAATCAGCAGAGCAGTTGCACCTGTTAAAATCGTCAGTTGGAACTGCCCAGAGAGGGAGAGAGGAACCAAATGACGTCCCACGAACAAGCGGCATTAAATGCCAAACGGTGTGTCGTATCCAAAAGCCGAAATATTCGTGATCGGCGGCTACTTCTCGACCAGTTTTGTGCCCAGTTTGAGAGCTAAATGTTAAAAACTCTGGCATTTATCATGTGGTAAAGAGCAGGTGGTCTCTGCCCTTCCGGAGATTTCTCCTCTCAAATTAATATGGGAGGAGATGGGACTGTGGATCGGTGCTGGGGCTGAATCTTTCTGTGTCAGGCCAAAACTATAATACTCACAGCTTCAGCAGTGGTATCTATGCGACGGCGACAAATTTTCCTACGTTTCTAGCTATAAATGATTTCTGTAGCTTGACATTTGCGGCCGCAGTCGCAGTTTATAAATTTATTTTTCGATGAATTTTTCTGTCTCTTCGCACTCTAGATATGACATCACGCCCTCTAGCTCTGGAAAGTTCTCGCAATACACACCCATTCATTTTTTGGCATTTTCTTTGGTGTACAGCTGCCAAACCGTTTGGTGAAACTTTTTGAAAACCACTTTGCCATCGTGTCCTTGCCGAGCCGGTCGTTTTGAGTCCTTGTTTGTGTATGTGCGCCAAAAACTCTGGGAGCAGAAGCGAACCGACGAAAATACGGAAGAAACGTAAGAATAACTAGAAAACTGCATTTCCTGCGGAAATACGGTGTGGGGGCCCTCTGCCGCCCGTCGTCGCACGGCGTTTCCACATACCTGTCACTCTTTCGCCGTCTGTATACAATAAAGCGTGAAAAGGCCAAACAATGCATATCTAAAAAATGTGAAATGATCTGAAAACAGTAGAACAGTATGCAGTGGTACAATGTTGTGTAATACTGTAAAAATTTGTATGAAAAGGTAGAATTGTAGAAAATGTTAGAATAGTATAAGAAAGTGTGAAATTGGCTGAAGTAATTAGAATAGTAGAATAAAGTGTGAAATTAGCTGAAATATGTAGAATAGCATAATAAAGTGTGAAATTAGCTGAAAAAAGTAGAATAGCATAATAAAGTGTGAAATTAGCTGAAAAATGTAGAATAGCATAATAAAGTGTGAAATTAGCTGAAATATGTAGAATAGCATAAGAATGTGTGAAATTAGCTGAAAAAAGTAGAATAGCATAATAAAGTGTGAAATTAGCTGAAATATGTAGAATAGTAGAATAAAGTGTGAAATTAGCTGAAATATGTAGAATAGCAGAATTAAGTGTGAAATTAGCTGAAAAAAGTAGAATACCATAATAAAGTGTGAAATTAGCTGAAATATGTAGAACAACATAATAATGCGTGAAATCAGCTGAAAAAAGTAGAATAGTAGACTAAAGTGTGAAATTAGTTGAAAAAAAAGTAGAATAGTAGAATAAAGTGTGAAATTAGCTGAAATAAGAAGGATAGTAGAATAAAGTGTGAAATTAGCTGAAAAAAGTAGAATAGCATGATAATGTGTAAAATTAGCTGAAAAAAGTAGAATAGTATAATAAAGTGTGAAATTAGCTGAAATAAGAAGGATAGTAGAATAAAGTGTGAAATTAGCTGAAATAAGTAGAATAGCATAATATGTGAAATTAGCTGACAAAAGTAGAATAGTAGAATGAAGTGTGAAATTAGCTGAAATAAGTAGAATAGCATAATAATGTGTGAAATTAGCTGAAAAATGTAGAATAGCATGATAAAGTGTGAAATTAGCTGAAAACAGTAGAATAGTAGAAAAAAGTGTGAAATTAGCTGAAAAAAGTAGAATAGTAGAAAAAAGTGTGAAATTAGCTGAAAAAAGTAGAATAGTATAAGTGTGAAAGTAGGTGAAACAACTAGTAGTAAGTAGTTAGATGTGTGTGTGTGCATGTCTGTGTTACTGTCTGTGTTTGTGTCTGTGAGAGAGAAGCATAAAATGGCCGACATTAAACATATAGCATTTGATACATCAACAACAGTGAAAATAGCCCCTCCCCCCTCTCCTCCCTCAGGCAGGCTTAAGGTTGCCAAGCAACTCTCCCCACATTCCTGCCACTCTCTAGCCATCTCTACACAATAAACCTTGAAAAGGCCAAATAATACATATCTAAACAATGTGAAATGAGCTGAAAACAGTAGAATAGCATGAAGTGGTACAATGTTGTGTAATACTATAGAAATTTGTATGTAAAGGTAGAAGTTTAGGAAGTTGCCAGGTATGTGTGTCTATGAATAGAACAGTATGAAGTGGTACAATGCTGTGAATTTCTTTAGGAATTTGTATGAAAAGGTAGAATTGTATTAGAATAGTATAAGAAAGCCAATTAGCTTAAAAAGGCAGAATAGTATAATAAAAATATGAAAATTAGCTGAAAAAAGTAGAATAGTAGAATAAAGTGTGAAATTAGCTGAAAAAAGTAGAATAGCATAATAAAGTGTGAAATTATCTGAAAAAGTAGAATAGTATAATAAAGTGTGAAATTAGCTGAAATAAGTAGAATAGCATAATAATGTGTGAAATTAGCTGAAATAAGTAGAATAGTACCATAAAGTGTGAAATTAGCTGAAAAAAGTAGAATAGTAGAATAATGTGTGAAATTAGACGAAAAAGTAGAATAAAGTGTGAAATTAGATGAAAAAGTAGAATATTAGAATAAAGTGTGAAATTAGATGAAATAAGTAGAATAGTACCATAAAGTGTGAAATTAGCTGAAAAAAGTAGAATAAAGTGTGAAATTAGATGAAAAAGTAGAATAGTAGAATAAAGTGTGAAATTAGCAGAAGTATATACAATAGTATAATAAAGTGTGAAACATGTAGAATAGTATAATAAATTGTGAAATTAGCTGAAAAAAGTAGAATAGTAGAATAAAGTGTGAAATTAGCTGAAAAAAGTAGAATAGTATAAGTGTGAAAGTAGCTGAAACAACTAGTAGTAAGTAGTTAGATGTGTGTGTGTGTGTGTTACTGTCTGTGTTTGTGTCTGTGAGAGAGAAGCATAAAATGGCCGACATTAAACATATAGCATTTGATACATCAACAACAGTGAAAATAGCCCCTCCCCCCTCTCCTCCCTCAGGCAGGCTTAAGGTTGCCAAGCAACCAGGACCAACTGCTGGGCCCTAATCAGCAGAGCAGTTAATGCACCTGGTGTAATTTCAGTTGGAAATACCCAGAGAGAGGGAGAGAGAAAGCAAATGAAGGGCCTCGAACAGACAACATTAAATGCCAAACGGTGTGTCGTATCCAAAAGCCGAAATATTTGTGATCGGCGGCTACTTCTCGACCAGCTCTGTGCCCAGTTTGAGAGCGAAATGTTAAAAACTCTGGTCTGGGTCGTCAGGTAAAGAGCAGATGCTCCCTGCTGCTTCTGGTAATTTCTCTCAAATTAACATTGCCGCCTATGGAGGTGTGGAGGGGTGTGGGTGGGGAATCTCTGTGTGTCAGGCCAAAACTATAATACTCACAGCTTCAGCAGTGGTATCTATGCGACGCTCACAAATTTTCCTACGTTTTTATGTATAAATCGTGTCTGTAGTGTGAAATTTGTGGCCACAGGAGCAGTTTACGTTTTATTTTTTGACCGATTTTTTCTCTCCTCCACACTCTAGCTGATGATGTCATCCACTGTGGCCCAAAACATTCCGTCCAATACACACCCATTATAAACCCTGAATTTTGATCAAAACCCTTCTCACCTTTGAGCCTTCATAGTTTAAAAACGGTAAAAGATTTTTAAAAAAGTTAAATACGAGTTTAATAGTTTAATATTTTGTGTACAATTTGAAGTTTGAATGAAGTCTGTAGTAGTAGTAGAAGTAGTTTAAAATGTAGAATGTTTGTAGAAGTTTTGTAGAAAGATTTTAAGTTTGTACAATGTATTTCAAATGGGAAAAAATTTGTAGAAAAAGTTGAATAATTTGTAAAATATTAATAGTAGAAAAAAGTTGAATTTAAGCAGGAATGTCCTGAATGAGCTGAATTTAGTGATATAAGTTTTGTTTTTGTAGGACAAAATTTGTAGGATCCTTGGGGTACCGTAAAACGTACGGAAGAAGAAAAATAATAATAATAATAATAATAATAATAATAAAGATTTGAAGAACAATAGTGTGGGAGCCCTCTGGGCCCCCACACCAACTAGAAAATTCCTGAAGAAATTTTGAGTGTGCCTGACTCTGGCCCCATCGCTGCCTGCTGGCGCATCCCTGATTAGCAGAGCAGTTACTGCACTTGTTAGAAATGCTGACAGAAAGAGAGAGAAAATGCTGAAACCACTAATTTTTGTATTAGCTACTCACGTTAGCAATTAGCATGATGCGCTAGCCACTATTTTAGCATTGGCTGCTAATGTTAGCGATGAGTATGCTTTTTAGCCTCTAAAAATTAACTAAATGCCAATGCTAACATGCTAATGCTAACATGCTAATTGCTAACATGCAAATGCTGTGCTGGCACTAATGCTACCACTAATTTCTAGCCACTTAAAATTAGCATTAGTCGCTAATGTTAGCAATTAGCATGATGCGCTAGCAACTAATTTTAGCATTGGATGCTGATGTTAGCGATGAGAATGCTTTTTAATCTCTAAAAATGAAGTAAATGCCAATGCTAACATGCTAATGCTAACATGCTAATTGCTAACATGCTAACTGCTAACATGCACTGCTACCACTAATTTCTAGCCACTTAAAATTAGCATTAGTCGCTAATGTTAGCAATTAGCATGATGCGCTAGTCACTAATTTTAGCATTGGCTGCTAATGTTAGCAATGAGCATGCTTTTTAGCCACTAAAAATGAAATCGATGCCAATGCTAACATGCTAATTGCTAATATGCTAATTGCTAATGCTAACATGCTAATGCTACCACTAACACTTAGGATTTAACACAGTCCTGCTGGATTCACTGTCAAACCAGATGACTTGTGTCTGACGCACATCAGCAACAGTGAAAATGTTTGTGAAAATAATTATGAAAATAATATGTTTGTGTTGATTGTTCTGTACATGTGACATCCATTGCACGTCTGTCCGTCCTGGAAGAGGGATCCCTCCTCTGTGGCTCTTCCTGAGGTTTCTTCCACATTTTTTTTTCCCTGTTAAAAGGGTTTTTTGTGGGCAAGTTTTTCCTCACTCGAACCGAGGGTCTAAGGACAGAGGGTGTCACTCCCTGTGCAGATTGTAAAGCCCTCTGAGGCAAAATGTGTTTTGTGACTTTGGGCTATACAAATAAAATTTGATTTGATTTGATTTGATTTGAAAATAGCCCCTCCCCCCTCTCCTCCCTCAGGCAGGCTTCAGGTTGCCGAGCAACCAGGTCCAACTGCTGGGCCCTAATCAGCAGAGCAGTTGCACCTGTTAAAATCGTCAGTTGGACATGCCCAGAGAGGGAGAGAGGAACCAAATGACGTCCCTCGAACAAGCGGCATTAAATGCCAAACGCTGTGTCGTATCCAAAAGCCGAAATATTTGTGATCGGCGGCTACTTCTCGAACAGTTTTGTGCCCAGTTTGAGAGCTAAATGTTAAAAACTCTGGCATTTATCATGTGGTAAAGACCAGGTGGTCTCTGCCCTTCCGGAGATTTCTCCTCTCAAATTAATATGGGAGGAGATGGGACTGTGGATCGGTGCTGGGGCCGAATCTTTCTGTGTCAGGCCAAAACTATAATACTCACAGCTTCAGCAGTGGTATCTATGCGACGGCGACAAACTTCCCTACGTTTCTAGCTATAAATGATTTCTGTAGCTTGACATTTGCGGCCACAGTCGCAGTTTATAAATTTATTTTTCGATGAATTTTTCTCTCTCTTCGCACTCTAGGTATGACATCACGCCCTCTAGCTCTGGAAAGTTCTCGCAATACACACCCATTCATTTTTTGGCATTTTCTTTGGTGTACAGCTCCAAAACCGTTTGGTGAAACTTTTTGAAAACCACTTTGCCATCGTGTCCTTGCCGAGCCGGTCGTTTTGAGTCCTTGTTTGTGTATGTGCGCCAAAAACTCTGGGAGCAGAAGCGAACCGACGAAAATACGGAAGAAACGTAAGAATAACTAGAAAACTGCATTTCCTGCGGAAATACGGTGTGGGGGCCCTCTGCCGCCCGTCGTTGCACGGCGTTCCCACATACCTGTCACTCTTTGCTGTCTGTATACAATAAAGCTTGAAAAGGCCAAACAATGTATATCTAAAAAATGTGAAATGAGCTGAAAACAGTAGAACACGATGAAGTGGTACAATGTTGTGTAATACTGTACAAATTTGTATGAAAAGGTAGAATTGTAGAAAATGTTAGAATAGTATAAGAAAGCGTGAAATTAGCTGAAGTAATTAGAATAGTATAAGAAAGTGTGAAATATGTAGAATAGTATAATAAAGTGTAAATTTAGCTGAAATAAGTAGAATAGTAGAATAAAGTGTGATATTAGCTGAAGTAATTAGAATAGTTTAATAATGTGTAAAATTAGCTGAAATAAGTAGAATAGTAGAATAAAGTGTGAAATTAGCTGAAGTAATTAGAATAGTAGAATAAAGTGTGAAATTAGCTGAAAAAAGCAGAATACTATAATAATGTGTGAAATTAGCTGAAAAAAGTAGAATAGTATACGTGTGAAATTAGCTGAACAAAGTAGAATAGTAGAATAAAGTGTGAAATTAGCTGAAAAATGTAGAATAGCATAATAATGTGTGAAATTAGCTGAAAAAAGTAGAACAGAATAATAATGTGTGAAATTACCTGAAAAAAGTAGAATCGTAGAATAAAGTGTGAAATTAGCTGAAATATGCAGAATAGTAGAATTAAGTGTGAAATTAGCTGAAAAAAGTAGAATAGTAGAATAAAGTGTGAAATTAGCTGAAAGAAGTACAATATTATAATAATAATGTGTGAAATTAGCTGAAAATGTAGAATAGCATAATAATGTGTGAAATTAGCTGAAAAAAGTAGAATAGTAGAAGAAACTGTGAAATTAGCTGAAATATGTAGAATAGCATAATAATGTGTGAAATTAGCTGAACAATGTAGAATAGCATGATAAAGTGTGAAATTAACTGAAATATGTAGAATAGAATAATAATGTGTGAAATTAGCTGAAAAAAGTAGAATAGCATAATAAAGTGTGAAATTAGCTGAAAAAAGTAGAATAGTAGAATAAAGTGTGAAATTAGCTGAATAAAGTAGAATAGTAGAATAAAGTGTGAAATTAGCTGAAAAAAGTAGAATAGCATAATAAAGTGTGAAATTAGATGAATAAAGTAGAATAGTGGAATAAAGTGTGAAATGAGCTGAAAACAGTAGAATAGTAGAATAAAGTGTGAAATTAGCTGAAAAAAGTAGAATAGCATAATAAAGTGTGAAATTAGCTGAATAAAGTAGAATAGTGGAATAAAGTGTGAAATTAGCTGAAAACAGTAGAATAGTAGAATAAAGTGTGAAATTAGCTGAAAAAAGTAGAATAGTATAGGAAAGCGTGGAATTAGCTGAAAAAAGTAGAATAGTAGAATACAGTGTGAAATTAGCTGAATAAAGTAGAATAGTAGAATAAAGTGTGAAATTAGCTGAAAAAGTAGAATAGCATAATAATGTGTGAAATTACCTGAATAAAGTAGAATAGTGGAATAAAGTGTGAAATGAGCTGAAAACAGTAGAATAGTAGAATAAAGTGTGAAATTAGCTGAAAACAGTAGAATAGTAGAATAAAGTGTGAAATTAGCTGAAAAAAGTAGAATAGTATAGGAAAGCGTGAAATTAGCTGAAAAAAGTAGAATAGTATAAGTGTGAAAGTAGCTGAAACAACTAGTAGTAAGTAGTTAGATGTGTGTGTGTGTGTGTGTGTGTGTGTGTGTGTGTGTGTGTGTTACTGTCTGTGTTTGTGTCTGTCAGAGAGAAGCATAAAATGGCCGAAATTAAACAGATAGCATTTGATACATCAACAACAGTGAAAATAGCCCCTCCCCCCTCTCCTCCCTCAGGCAGGCTTAAGGTTGCCAAGCAACCAGGACCAACTGCTGGGCCCTAATCAGCAGAGCAGTTAATGCACCTGGTGTAATTTCAGTTGGAAATACCCAGAGAGAGGGAGAGAGAAAGCAAATGAAGGGCCTCGAACAGACAACATTAAATGCCAAACGGTGTGTCGTATCCAAAAGCCGAAATATTCGTGATCGGCGGCTACTTCTCGACCAGCTCTGTGCCCAGTTTGAGAGCGAAATGTTAAAAACTCTGGTCTGGATCGTCAGGTAAAGAGCAGATGCTCCCTGCTGCTTCTGGTAATTTCTCCTCTCAAATTAACATTGCCGCCTATGGAGGTGTGGAGGGGTGTGGGTGGGGAATCTGTGTGTGTCAGGCCAAAACTATAATACTCACAGCTTCAGCAGTGGTACCTATGCGACGCTGACAAATTTTCCTGCGTTTTTATGTATAAATCGTGTCTGTAGTGTGAAATTTGTGGCCACAGGAGCAGTTTACGTTTTATTTTTTGACCGATTTTTTCTCTCCTCCACACTCTAGCTGATGATGTCATCCACTGTGGCCCAAAACATTCCGTCCAATACACACCCATTATAAACGCTGAATTTTGTCAAAACCCTTCTCACCTTTGAGCCTTCATAGTTTAAAAAACGGTAAAAGATTTTTAAAAAAGTTAAATACGAGTTTAATAGTTTAATATTTTGGGTACAATTTGAAGTTTGAATGAAGTCTGTAGTAGTATTAGAAGTAGTTTAAAATGTAGAATGTTTGTAGAAGTTTTGTAGAAAGATTTGAAGTTTTGTACAATGTATTTCAAATGGGAAAAAATTTGTAGAAAAAGTTGAATAATTTGTAAAATATTAATATTAGAAAAAAGTTTTTTGATAAGCCAGCATGTGCTGAATGAGCTGAATCTAGTGATATAAGTTTTGTTTTTGTAGTACAAAATTTGTAGGATCCTTGGAGTGCCGAAAAACGTACGGAAGAAGAAAAATAATAACTAGAAAACTGCATTTCCTGCGGAAATACGGTGTGGGGGCCCTCTGCCGCCTGTCGTCGCACGGCGTTCCCCCACCTCTCTCTCCCCACATTCCTGCCCCTCTTTAGCCATCTTTACACAATAAACCTTGAAAAGGCCAAACAATGCATGTCTAAAAAATGTGAAATGAGCTAAAAACAGTAGAATAGTATGGAGTGGTACAATGTTGTGTAATACTGTAGAAATTTTGTAGGAAAAGGTAGAATTTTAGAAAGTAGCCAGGTATGTGTGTCTATGAGTAGAACAGTATGAAGTGGTAGAAGTGTGAAATTAGCTGAAATAAGTAGAATAGTAGAATACAGTGTGAAATTAGCTGAAATATGTAGAATTGTAGAATAAAGTGTGAAATTAGCTGAAATAAGCAGAATAGTACCATAAAGTGTGAAATCAGCTGAAATAAGTAGAATAGTAGAATAAAGTGTGAAATTAGCTGAAATATGTAGAATAGCATACTAAAGTGTGAAATTAGCTGAAAAAAGTAGAATAGTAGAATAAATTGTGAAATTAGCTGAAGTAATTAGAATAGTAGAATAATGTGAAATTAGTTAAAATATGTAGAATAGTAGAATAAAGTCTGAAATTAGCTGAAAAAGGTAGAATAGTAGAATAAAGTGTGAAATTAGCTGAAATATGTAGAATAGCATACTAAAGTGTGAAATTAGCTGAAAAAAGTAGAATAGTAGAATAAATTGTGAAATTAGCTGAAGTAATTAGAATAGTAGAATAATGTGAAATTAGTTAAAATATGTAGAATAGTAGAATAAAGTCTGAAATTAGCTGAAAAAGGTAGAATAGTAGAATTAAGTGTGAAATTAGCTGAAGTAATTAGAATAGTAGAATAAAGTGTGAAATTAGCTGAAAAAAGTAGAATAGTAGAATAAAGTGTGAAATTAGCTGAAAAAAGTAGAATAGTACAATAAAGTGTGAAATTGGCTGAAGTAATTACAATAGTATAATAAAGTGTGAAACATGTAGAATAGTATAATAAAGTGTGAAATTAGCTGAAAAAAGTAGAATAGTAGAATAAAGTGTGAAATTAGCTGAAATAAGCAGAATAGCATAATAATGTGTGAAATTAGCTGAAAAAAGTAGAATAGTAGAATAAAGTGTGAAATTGGCTGAAGTAATTACAATAATATAATAAAGTGGTGAAACATGTAGAATAGTATAATAAAGTGTGAAATTAGCTGAAAAAAGTAGAATAGTATAAGTGTGAAAGTAGCTGAAACAACTAGTAGTAAGTAGTTAGATGTGTGTGTGTGTGTGTGTGTGTGTGTGTGTGCGCATGTGTGTGTTACTGTCTGTGTTTGTGTCTGTGAGAGAGAAGCATAATATGGCCGACATTAAAGATGTCGCCTTGATAGTCATTGATTACATGAACAACAGTGAAATTAGCCCCTCCCCCATCTCCTCCCTCAGGCAGGCTTAAGGTTGCCAAGCAACCAGGACCAACTGCTGGGCCCTAATCAGCAGAGCAGTTAATGCACCTGGTATAATTTCAGTTGGAAATACCCAGAGAGAGGGAGAGAGAAAGCAAATGAAGGGCCTTGAACAGACAACATTAAATGCCAAACGGTGTGTCGTATCCAAAAGCCGAAATATTCGTGATCGGCGGCTACTTCTCGACCAGCTCTGTGCCCAGTTTGAGAGCGAAATGTTAAAAACTCTGGTCTGGGTCGTCAGGTAAAGAGCATATGCTCCCTGCTGCTCCTGGTAATTTCTCCTCTCAAATTATAATGCGAGCCTATGGAGGTGTGGAGGGGTGTGGGTGGGGAATCTCTGTGTGTCAGGCCAAAACTATAATACTCACAGCTTCAGCAGTGGTATCTATGCGACGCTGACAAATTTTCCTACGTTTTTATGTATAAATCGTGTCTGTAGTGTGAAATTTGTGGCCACAGGAGCAGTTTACGTTTTATTTTTTGACCGATTTTTTCTCTCCTCCACACTCTAGCTGATGATGTCATCCACTGTGGCCCAAAAGATTCCGTCCAATACACACCCATTATAAACGCTGAATTTTGATCAAAACCCTTCTCACCTTTGAGCCTTCATAGTTTAAAAACGGTAAAAGATTTTTAAAAAAGTTAAATACGAGTTTAATAGTTTAATATCTTGTGTACATTTTGAAGTTTGAATGAAGTTTGTAGTAGTAGTAGAAGTAGTTTAAAATGTAGAATGTTTGTAAAAGTTTGTAGAAGTTTGTACAATGTATTTCAAATGGGAAAATATTTGTAGAAATAGTTGAATAATTTGTAAAATATTAATATTAGAAAAAAGTTTTTTGATAAGCCAGCATG
The DNA here is from genome assembly GCA_023373845.1 of Nibea coibor. Lineage (NCBI taxonomy): Eukaryota > Metazoa > Chordata > Actinopteri > Sciaenidae > Nibea > Nibea coibor. Next base: position 244,766 of record CM041735.1, on the reverse strand, counting down.
TGCTGAATGAGCTGAATCTAGTGATATAAGTTTTGTTTTTGTAGTACAAAATTTGTAGGATCCTTGGAGTGCCGAAAAACGTACGGAAGAAGAAAAATAACTAGAAAACTGCATTTCCTGCGGAAATACGGTGTGGGGGCCCTCTGCCGCCCGTCGTCACACGGCGTTCCCACATACCTGTCACTCTTTAGCCATCTATACACAATAAAGCTTGAAAAGGCCAAATAATACATATCTAAAAAATGTGAAATGAGCTGAAAACAGTAGAATAGTATGAAGTGGTACAATGTTGTGTAATACTGTAGAAATTTGTATGAAAAGGTAGAATTGTAGAAAATGTTGGAATAGTATAAGAAAGTGTGAAATTAGCTGAAGTAATTAGAATAGCATAAGAAAGTGTGAAATATGTAGAACAGTATAATGAAGTGTAAATTTAGCTGAAATAAGTAGAATATAGAATAAAGTGTGATATTACTTGAAGTAATTAGAATAGTATAATAAAGTGTAAAATTAGCTGAAGTAAGTAGAATAGTAGAATAAAGCGTGAAATTAGATGAAAAAGTAGAATAATAGAATGAAGTGAGAAATTAGCTGAAATATGTAGAATAGCATAATAATGTGTGAAATTAGCTGAAAAAAGTAGAATAGCATAATAATGTGTGAAATTAGTTGAAAAAAGTAGAATAGTAGAAAAAAGTGTGAAATTAGCTGAAAAAAGTAGAATAGTAGAATAAAGTGTGAAATTAGCTGAAAAAAGTAGCGTAGCATAATATTGTGTAAAATTAGCTGAAAAAAGTAGAATAGTAGAATAAAGTGTGAAATTAGCTGAAATATGTAAAATAGCATAATAATGTGTGAAATTAGCTGAAAACAGTAGAATAGTAGAATAAAGTGTGAAATTAGCTGAAGTAATTAGAATACTATGAGTGTGAAAGTAGCTGAAACAACTAGTAGATAGTAGTAGTATCATAATTTGTGAAATATAAATAGTAGAAATTAGTAAGGAGAAGGAGAAGTAGTTTAAATTGTAGAAGGTTTGTAAAAGTTTAGTAGAAGGTTAGTGTAGTAGTAATGTCCTAAATGAGCTGAATTTAGCGATATGATTTTTATTTCTTTAGTACAGAATTTGTGGAAGTAGTTAGATGTGTGTGTGTGTGTATGTGTGTGCATGCGTGTGTGACTGTGTGTCTCTCTATCTGAAATTAGCTGAAAAAATAAAATAGTATCAGAAAGTGTGAAATTAGCTGAAGTAATTAGAATAGTATAATAAAGTGTGAAATTAGCTGAAAAAAGTAGAATAGTAGAATTAAGTGTGAAATTAGCTGAAAAAAGTAGAATAGTAGAATAAAGTGTGAAATTAGCTGAAATATGTAGAATAGCATACTAAAGTGTGAAATTAGCTGAAAAAAGTAGAATAGTAGAATAAATTGTGAAATTAGTTAAAATATGTAGAATAGTAGAAGAAACTGTGAAATTAGCTGAAATATGTAGAATAGCATAATAATGTGTGAAATTAGCTGAAAAATGTAGAATAGCATGATAAAGTGTGAAATTAGCTGAAAACAGTAGAATAGTAGAAAAAAGTGTGAAATTAGCTGAAAAAAGTAGAATAGTAGAAAAAAGTGTGAAATTAGCTGAAAAAAGTAGAATAGTATAAGTGTGAAAGTAGGTGAAACAACTAGTAGTAAGTAGTTAGATGTGTGTGTGTGCATGTGTGTGTTACTGTCTGTGTTTGTGTCTGTGAGAGAGAAGCATAAAATGGCCGACATTAAACATATAGCATTTGATACATCAACAACAGTGAAAATAGTCCCTCCCCCCTCTCCTCCCTCAGGCAGGCTTAAGGTTGCCAAGCAACCACGGCCAACTGCTGTGCCCTAATCAGCAGAGCAGTTAATGCACCTGGTATAATTTCAGTTGGAAATACCCAGAGAGAGGGAGAGAGAAAGCAAATGAAGGGCCTCGAACAGACAACATTAAATGCCAAACGGTGTGTCGTATCCAAAAGCCGAAATATTCGTGATCGGCGGCTACTTCTCGACCAGTTCTGTGCCCAGTTTGAGAGCGAAATGTTAAAAACTCTGGTCTGGGTCGTCAGGTAAAGAGCAGATGCTCCCTGCTGCTTCTGGTAATTTCTCCTCTCAAATTAATATTGCCGCTTATGGAGCTGTGGAGGGGTGTGGGTGGGGAATCTCTGTGTGTCAGGCCAAAACTATAATACTCACAGCTTCAGCAGTGGTACCTATGCGACGCTGACAAATTTTCCTACGTTTTTATGTATAAATCGTGTCTGTAGTGTGAAATTTGTGGCCACAGGAGCAGTTTACGTTTTATTTTTTGACCGATTTTTTTCTCTCCTCCACACTCTAGCTGATGATGTCATCCACTGTGGCCCAAAAGATTCCGTCCAATACACACCCATTATAAACCCTGAATTTTGATCAAAACCCTTCTCACCTTTGAGCCTTCATAGTTTAAAAATGGTAAAAGATTTTTTAAAAAGTTAAATACGAGTTTAATAGTTTAATATCTTGTGTACATTTTGAACTTTGAATGAAGTTTGTAGTAGTAGTAGAAGTAGTTTAAAATGTAGAATGTTTGTAAAAGTTTGTAGAAGTTTGTACAATGTATTTCAAATGGGAAAATATTTGTAGAAATAGTTGAATAATTTGTAAAATATTAATATTAGAAAAAAGTTTTTTGATAAGCCAGCATGTGCTGAATGAGCTGAATCTAGTGATATAAGTTTTGTTTTTGTAGTACAAAATTTGTAGGATCCTTGGGGTACCGAAAAACGTACGGAAGAAGAAAAATAACTAGAAAACTGCATTTCCTGCGGAAATACGGTGTGGGGGCCCTTTGCCGCCCGTCGTCGCACGGCGTTCCCACGTACCTGTCACTCTTTCGCTGTCTGTATACAATAAAGCTTGAAAAGGCCAAACAATGCATATCTAAAAAATGTGAAATGAGCTGAAAACAGTAGAATAGTATGAAGTGGTACAATGTTGTGTAATACTGTAGAAATTTGTATGAAAAGGTAGAATTGTAGAAAATGTTGGAATAGTATAAGAAAGTGTGAAATTAGCTGAAGTAATTAGAATAGCATAAGAAAGTGTGAAATATGTAGAACAGTATAATAAAGTGTAAATTTAGCTGAAATAAGTAGAATATAGAATAAAGTGTGATATTACTTGAAGTAATTAGAATAGTATAATAAAGTGTAAAATTAGCTGAAGTAAGTAGAATAGTAGAATAAAGTGTGAAATTAGATGAAAAAGTAGAATAATAGAATGAAGTGTGAAATTAGCTGAAATATGTAGAATAGCATAATAATGTGTGAAATTAGTTGAAAAAAGTAGAATAGTAGAATAAAGTGTGAAATTAGCTGAAAAAAGTAGCGTAGCATATTATTGTGTAAAATTAGCTGAAAAAAGTAGAATAGTAGAATAAAGTGTGAAATTAGCTGAAATATGTAAAATAGCATAATAATGTGTGAAATTAGCTGAAAACAGTAGAATAGTAGAATAAAGTGTGAAATTAGCTGAAGTAATTAGAATACTATGAGTGTGAAAGTAGCTGAAACAACTAGTAGATAGTAGTAGTATCATAATTTGTGAAATATAAATAGTAGAAATTAGTAAGGAGAAGGAGAAGTAGTTTAAATTGTAGAAGGTTTGTAAAAGTTTAGTAGAAGGTTAGTGTAGTAGTAATGTCCTAAATGAGCTGAATTTAGCGATATGATTTTTATTTCTTTAGTACAGAATTTGTGGAAGTAGTTAGATGTGTGTGTGTGTGTATGTGTGTGCATGCGTGTGTGACTGTGTGTCTCTCTATCTGAAATTAGCTGAAAAAATAAAATAGTATCAGAAAGTGTGAAATTAGCTGAAGTAATTAGAATAGTATAATAAAGTGTGAAATTAGCTGAAAAAAGTAGAATAGTAGAATTAAGTGTGAAATTAGCTGAAAAAAGTAGAATAGCATAATAATGTGTGAAATTAGCTGAAAAAAGTAGAATAGTAGAATAAAGTGTGAAATTAGCTGAAATATGTAGAATAGCATACTAAAGTGTGAAATTAGCTGAAAAAAGTAGAATAGTAGAATAAATTGTGAAATTAGTTAAAATATGTAGAATAGTAGAAGAAACTGTGAAATTAGCTGAAATATGTAGAATAGCATAATAATGTGTGAAATTAGCTGAAAAATGTAGAATAGCATGATAAAGTGTGAAATTAGCTGAAAACAGTAGAATAGTAGAAAAAAGTGTGAAATTAGCTGAAAAAAGTAGAATAGTAGAAAAAAGTGTGAAATTAGCTGAAAAAAGTAGAATAGTATAAGTGTGAAAGTAGGTGAAACAACTAGTAGTAAGTAGTTAGATGTGTGTGTGTGCATGTGTGTGTTACTGTCTGTGTTTGTGTCTGTGAGAGAGAAGCATAAAATGGCCGACATTAAACATATAGCATTTGATACATCAACAACAGTGAAAATAGTCCCTCCCCCCTCTCCTCCCTCAGGCAGGCTTAAGGTTGCCAAGCAACCACGGCCAACTGCTGTGCCCTAATCAGCAGAGCAGTTAATGCACCTGGTATAATTTCAGTTGGAAATACCCAGAGAGAGGGAGAGAGAAAGCAAATGAAGGGCCTCGAACAGACAACATTAAATGCCAAACGGTGTGTCGTATCCAAAAGCCGAAATATTCGTGATCGGCGGCTACTTCTCGACCAGTTCTGTGCCCAGTTTGAGAGCGAAATGTTAAAAACTCTGGTCTGGGTCGTCAGGTAAAGAGCAGATGCTCCCTGCTGCTTCTGGTAATTTCTCCTCTCAAATTAATATTGCCGCTTATGGAGCTGTGGAGGGGTGTGGGTGGGGAATCTCTGTGTGTCAGGCCAAAACTATAATACTCACAGCTTCAGCAGTGGTACCTATGCGACGCTGACAAATTTTCCTACGTTTTTATGTATAAATCGTGTCTGTAGTGTGAAATTTGTGGCCACAGGAGCAGTTTACGTTTTATTTTTTGACCGATTTTTTTCTCTCCTCCACACTCTAGCTGATGATGTCATCCACTGTGGCCCAAAAGATTCCGTCCAATACACACCCATTATAAACCCTGAATTTTGATCAAAACCCTTCTCACCTTTGAGCCTTCATAGTTTAAAAACGGTAAAAGATTTTTAAAAAAGTTAAATACGAGTTTAATAGTTTAATATCTTGTGTACATTTTGAAGTTTGAATGAAGTTTGTAGTAGTAGTAGAAGTAGTTTAAAATGTAGAATGTTTGTAAAAGTTTGTAGAAGTTTGTACAATGTATTTCAAATGGGAAAATATTTGTAGAAATAGTTGAATAATTTGTAAAATATTAATATTAGAAAAAAGTTTTTTGATAAGCCAGCATGTGCTGAATGAGCTGAATCTAGTGATATAAGTTTTGTTTTTGTAGTACAAAATTTGTAGGATCCTTGGGGTACCGAAAAACGTACGGAAGAAGAAAAATAATAATAACTAGAAAACTGCATTTCCTGCGGAAATACGGTGTGGGGGCCCTTTGCCGCCCGTCGTCGCACGGCGTTCCCACATACCTGTCACTCTTTCGCTGTCTGTATACAATAAAGCTTGAAAAGGCCAAACAATGCATATCTAAAAAAATGTGAAATGAGCTGAAAACAGTAGAATAGTATGAAGTGGTACAATGTTGTGTAATACTGCAGAAATTTGTATGAAAAGGTAGAATTGTAGAAAATGTTGGAATAGTATAAGAAAGTGTGAAATTAGCTGAAGTAATTAGAATAGCATAAGAAAGTGTGAAATATGTAGAATAGTATAATAAAGTGTCAATTTAGGTGAAATAAGTAGAATATAGAATAAAGTGTGATATTAGCTGAAGTAATTAGAATAGTATAATAAAGTGTAAAATTAGCTGAAGTAAGTAGAATAGTAGAATAAAGTGTGAAATTAGATGAAAAAGTAGAATAATAGAATGAAGTGTGAAATTAGCTGAAATATGTAGAATAGCATAATAATGTGTGAAATTAGCTGAAAAAAGTAGAATAGCATAATAATGTGTGAAATTACTTGAAAACAGTAGAATAGTAGAAAAAAGTGTGAAATTGTAGTAGTAGTATAGTAGTAGTATCATAATTTGTGAAATATAAATAGTAGAAATTAGTAAGGAGAAGGAGAAGTAGTTTAAATTGTAGAAGGTTTGTAAAAGGTTAGTAGAAGGTTAGTGTAGTAGTAATGTCCTAAATGAGCTGAATTTAGCGATATGATTTTTATTTCTTTAGTACAGAATTTGTGGAAGTAGTTAGATGTGTGTGTGTGTGTATGTGTGTGCATGCGTGTGTGACTGTGTGTCTCTCTATCTGAAATTAGCTGAAAAAATAAAATAGTATAATAAAGTGTGAAATTAGCTGAAGTAATTAGAATAGTATAATAAAGTGTGAAATTAGCTGAAAAAAGTAGAATAGCATAATAATGTGTGAAATTAGCTGAAATAAGTAGAATAGTACCATAAAGTGTGAAATTAGCTGAAAAAAGTAGAATAGTAGAATAATGTGTGAAATTAGATGAAAAAGTAGAATAAAGTGTGAAATTAGATGAAAAAGTAGAATAGTAGAATAAAGTGTGAAATTAGTTGAAATAAGTAGAATAGTACCATAAAGTGTGAAATTAGCTGAAAAAAGTAGAATAAAGTGTGAAATTAGATGAAAAAGTAGAATAGTATAATAAAGTGTGAAATTAGCTGAAAAAAGTAGAATAGTAGAATAAAGTCTGAAATTAGCTGAAAAAAGTAGAATAGTAGAATAAAGTGTGAAATTGGCTGAAGTAATTAGAATAGTAACAAAGTGTGAAATATGTAGAATAGTGTAATAAAGTGAAAAATTAGCTGAAATGAGTAGAATAGTAGAATAAAGTGTGAAATTAGATGAAAAAGTAGAATAGTAGAATAAAGTGTGAAATTAGATGAAAAAGTAGAATAGTATAATAAAGTGTGAAATTAGCTGAAAAAAGTAGAATAGTAGAATAAAGTCTGAAATTAGCTGAAAAAAGTAGAATAGTAGAATAAAGTGTGAAATTGGCTGAAGTAATTACAATAGTATAATAAAGTGTGAAACATGTAGAATAGTATAATAAAGTGTGAAATTAGCTGAAAAAAGTAGAATAGTATAAGTGTAAAAGTAGCTGAAACAACTAGTAGTAAGTAGTTAGGTGTGTGTGTGTCTGTGTGTGTGTGTGTGTGTGTGTGTTACTGTCTGTGTTTGTGTCTGTGAGAGAGAAGCATAAAATGTCCGACATTAAACATATAGCATTTGATACATCAACAACAGTGAAAATAGCCCCTCCCCCCTCTCCTCCCTCAGGCAGGCTTAAGGTTGCCAAGCAACCAGGCCCAACTGCTGGGCCCTAATCAGCAGAGCAGTTAATGCACCTGGTATAATTTCAGTTGGAAATACCCAGAGAGAGGGAGAGAGAAAGCAAATGAAGGGCCTCGAACAGACAACATTAAATGCCAAACGGTGTGTCGTATCCAAAAGCCGAAATATTCGTGATCGGCGGCTACTTCTCGACCAGTTCTGTGCCCAGTTTGAGAGCAAAATGTTAAAAACTCTGGTCTGGGTCGTCAGGTAAAGAGCAGATGCTCCCTGCTGCTTCTGGTAATTTCTCCTCTCAAATTAACATTGCCGTCTATGGAGGTGTGGAGGGGTGTGGGTGGGGAATCTCTGTGTGTCAGGCCAAAACTATAATACTCACAGCTTCAGCAGTGGTATCTATGCGACGCTGACAAATTTTCCTACGTTTTTATGTATAAATCGTGTCTGTAGTGTGAAATTTGTGGCCACAGGAGCAGTTTACGTTTTATTTTTTGACCGATTTTTTCTCTCCTCCACACTCTAGCTGATGATGTCATCCACTGTGGCCCAAAACATTCCGCGCCATACACACCCATTATAAACCCTGATTTTTGATCAAAACCCTTCTCACCTTTGAGGCCCGATAGTTTAAAAACGGTAAAAGATTTTTAAAAAAGTTAAATACGAGTTTAATAGTTTAATATTTTGTGTACAATTTGAAGTTTGAATGAAGTCTGTAGTAGTAGTAGAAGTAGTTCAAAATGTAGAATGTTTGTAGAAGTTTTGTAGAAAGATTTTAAGTTTGTACAATGTATTTCAAATGGGAAAAAATTTGTAGAAAAAGTTGAATAATTTGTAAAATATTAATATTAGAAAAAAGTTTTTTGATAAGCCAGCATGTGCTGAATGAGCTGAATCTAGTGATATAAGTTTTGTTTTTGTAGTACAAAATTTGTAGGATCCTTGGAGTGCCGAAAAACGTACGGAAGAAGAAAAATAATAATAAAGATTTGAATAACAATAGTGTGGGCGCCCTCTGGGCCCCCACACCAATAATAAAGATTTGAAGAACAATAGTGTGGGCGCCCTCTGGGCCCCCACACCAATAATAACTAGAAAACTGCATTTCCTGCGGAAATACGGTGTGGGGGCCCTCTGCTGCCCGTCGTTGCACGGCGTTCCCACGTACCTGTCACTCTTTCGCTGTCTGTATACAATAAAGCTTGAAAAGGCCAAACAATGCATATCTAAAAAATGTGAAATGAGCTGAAAACAGTAGAATAGTATGAAGTGGTACAATGTTGTGTAATACTGTAGAAATTTGTATGAAAAGGTAGAATTGTAGAAAATGTTGGAATAGTATAAGAAAGTGTGAAATTAGCTGAAGTAATTAGAATAGCATAAGAAAGTGTGAAATATGTAGAACAGTATAATAAAGTGTAAATTTAGCTGAAATAAGTAGAATATAGAATAAAGTGTGATATTACTTGAAGTAATTAGAATAGTATAATAAAGTGTAAAATTAGCTGAAGTAAGTAGAATAGTAGAATAAAGTGTGAAATTAGATGAAAAAGTAGAATAATAGAATGAAGTGAGAAATTAGCTGAAATATGTAGAATAGCATAATAATGTGTGAAATTAGCTGAAAAAAGTAGAATAGCATAATAATGTGTGAAATTAGTTGAAAAAAGTAGAATAGTAGAAAAAAGTGTGAAATTAGCTGAAAAAAGTAGAATAGTAGAATAAAGTGTGAAATTAGCTGAAAAAAGTAGCGTAGCATAATATTGTGTAAAATTAGCTGAAAAAAGTAGAATAGTAGAATAAAGTGTGAAATTAGCTGAAATATGTAAAATAGCATAATAATGTGTGAAATTAGCTGAAAACAGTAGAATAGTAGAATAAAGTGTGAAATTAGCTGAAGTAATTAGAATACTATGAGTGTGAAAGTAGCTGAAACAACTAGTAGATAGTAGTAGTATCATAATTTGTGAAATATAAATAGTAGAAATTAGTAAGGAGAAGGAGAAGTAGTTTAAATTGTAGAAGGTTTGTAAAAGGTTAGTAGAAGGTTAGTGTAGTAGTAATGTCCTAAATGAGCTGAATTTAGCGATATGATTTTTATTTCTTTAGTACAGAATTTGTGGAAGTAGTTAGATGTGTGTGTGTGTGTATGTGTGTGCATGCGTGTGTGACTGTGTGTCTCTCTATCTGAAATTAGCTGAAAAAATAAAATAGTATCAGAAAGTGTGAAATTAGCTGAAGTAATTAGAATAGTATAATAAAGTGTGAAATTAGCTGAAAAAAGTAGAATAGTAGAATTAAGTGTGAAATTAGCTGAAAAAAGTAGAATAGCATAATAATGTGTGAAATTAGCTGAAAAAAGTAGAATAGTAGAATAAAGTGTGAAATTAGCTGAAATATGTAGAATAGCATACTAAAGTGTGAAATTAGCTGAAAAAAGTAGAATAGTAGAATAAATTGTGAAATTAGTTAAAATATGTAGAATAGTAGAAGAAACTGTGAAATTAGCTGAAATATGTAGAATAGCATGATAAAGTGTGAAATTAGCTGAAAAATGTAGAATAGCATGATAAAGTGTAAAATTAGCTGAAAACAGTAGAATAGTAGAAAAAAGTGTGAAATTAGCTGAAAAAAGTAGAATAGTAGAAAAAAGTGTGAAATTAGCTGAAAAAAGTAGAATAGTATAAGTGTGAAAGTAGGTGAAACAACTAGTAGTAAGTAGTTAGATGTGTGTGTGTGCATGTCTCTGTTACTGTCTGTGTTTGTGTCTGTGAGAGAGAAGCATAAAATGGCCGACATTAAACATATAGCATTTGATACATCAACAACAGTGAAAATAGCCCCTCCCCCCTCTCCTCCCTCAGGCAGGCTTAAGGTTGCCAAGCAACTCTCCCCACATTCCTGCCACTCTCTAGCCATCTCTACACAATAAACCTTGAAAAGGCCAAATAATACATATCTAAACAATGTGAAATGAGCTGAAAACAGTAGAATAGCATGAAGTGGTACAATGTTGTGTAATACTATAGAAATTTGTATGTAAAGGTAGAAGTTTAGGAAGTTGCCAGGTATGTGTGTCTATGAATAGAACAGTATGAAGTGGTACAATGCTGTGAATTTCTTTAGGAATTTGTATGAAAAGGTAGAATTGTATTAGAATAGTATAAGAAAGCCAATTAGCTTAAAAAGGCAGAATAGTATAATAAAAATGTGAAATTAGCTGAAAAAAGTAGAATAGTATAATAATGTGTAAAATTAGCTGAAAAAAGTAGAATAGCATAATAAAGTGTGAAATTAGCTGAAGTAATTAGAATAGTATAATAAAGTGTGAAATTAGCTGAAAAAAGCAGAATAGTAGAATAAAGTGTGAAATTAGATGAAAAAGTAGAATAGTAGAATAAAGTGTGAAATTAGCTGAAATATGTAGAATAGCATAATAATGTGTGAAATTAGCTGAAAAAAGTAGAATCGTAGAATAAAGTGTGAAATTAGCTGAAGTAATTACAATAATATAATAAAGTGTGAAACATGTAGAATAGTATAATAAAGTGTGAAATTAGCTGAAAAAAGTAGAATAGTAGAATAAAGTGTGAAATTAGCTGAAACAACTAGTAGTAAATAGTTAGATGTGTGTGTGTGTGCATGTGTGTGTTACTGTCTGTGTTTGTGTCTGTGAGAGAGAAGCATAAAATGTCCGACATTAAACATATAGCATTTGATACATCAACAACAGTGAAAATAGTCCCTCCCCCCTCTCCTCCCTCAGGCAGGCTTAAGGTTGCCAAGCAACCACGGCCAACTGCTGGGCCCTAATCAGCAGAGCAGTTAATGCACCTGGTATAATTTCAGTTGGAAATACCCAGAGAGAGGGAGAGAGAAAGCAAATGAAGGGCCTCGAACAGACAACATTAAATGCCAAACGGTGTGTCGTATCCAAAAGCCGAAATATTTGTGATCGGCAGCTACTTCTCGACCAGTTCTGTGCCCAGTTTGAGAGCGAAATGTTAAAAACTCTGGTCTGGGTCGTCAGGTAAAGAGCAGATGCTCCCTGCTGCTTCTGGTAATTTCTCCTCTCAAATTAACATTGCCGCCTATGGAGGTGTGGAGGGGTGTGGGTGGGGAATCTCTGTGTGTCAGGCCAAAACTATAATACTCACAGCTTCAGCAGTGGTATCTATGCGACGCTGACAAATTTTCCTACGTTTTTATGTATAAATCATGTCTGTAGTGTGAAATTTGTGGCCACAGGAGCAGTTTACGTTTTATTTTTTGACCGATTTTTTCTCTCCTCCACACTCTAGCTGGTGATGTCATCCACTGTGGCCCAAAAGATTCCGTCCAATACACACCCATTATAAATCCTGAATTTTGATCAAAACCCTTCTCACCTTTGAGCCTTCATAGTTTAAAAACGGTAAAAGATTTTTAAAAAAGTTAAATACGAGTTTAATAGTTTAATATCTTGTGTACATTTTGAAGTTTGAATGAAGTCTGTAGTAGTAGTAGAAGTAGTTCAAAATGTAGAATGTTTGTAGAAGTTTTGTAGAAAGATTTGAAGTTTGTACAATGTATTTCAAATGGGAAAAAATTTGTAGAAAAAGTTGAATAATTTGTAAAATATTAATATTAGAAAAAAGTTTTTTGATAAGCCAGCATGTGCTGAATGAGCTGAATCTAGTGATATAAGTTTTGTTTTTGTAGTACAAAATTTGTAGGATCCTTGGAGTGCCGAAAAATGTACGGAAGAAGAAAAATAATAATAATAATAAAGATTTGAAGAACAATAGTGTGGGAGCCCTCTGGGCCCCCACACCAATAACTAGAAAACTGCATTTCCTGCGGAAATACGGTGTGGGGGCCCTCTGCCGCCCCGTCGTCACACGGCGTTCCCACATACCTCTCTCTCCCCACATTCCTGCCACTCTTTAGCCATCTATACACAATAAACCTTGAAAAGGCCAAATAATACATATCTAAACAATGTGAAATGAGCTGAAAACAGTAGAATAGCATGAAGTGGTACAATGTTGTGTAATACTGTAGAAATTTGTATGTAAAGGTAGAATTTTAGGAAGTTGCCAGGTATGTGTGTCTATGAATAGAACAGTATGAAGTGGTACAATGCTGTGAATTTCTTTAGGAATTTGTATGAAAAGCTAGAATTGTATTAGAATAGTATAAGAAAGCCAATTAGCTGAAAAAGGCAGAATAGTATAATAAAAATGTAAAATTAGCTGAAAAAAGTAGAATAGCATAATAATTTATGAAATTAGCTGAAAAAAGTAGAATAGCATAATAAAGTGTGAAATTAGCTGAAATGAGCAGAATAGTAGAATAAAGTGTGAAATTATCTGAAAAAGTAGAATAGTATAATAAAGTGTGAAATTAGCTGAAATAAGTAGAATAGCATAATAATGTGTGAAATTAGCTGAAATAAGTAGAATAGTACCATAAAGTGTGAAATTAGCTGAAAAAAAGTAGAATAGTAGAATAATGTGTGAAATTAGATGAAAAAGTAGAATAAAGTGTGAAATTAGATGAAAAAGTAGAATAGTAGAATAAAGTGTGAAATTAGATGAAATAAGTAGAATAGTACCATAAAGTGTGAAATTAGCTGAAAAAAGTAGAATAAAGTGTGAAATTAGATGAAAAAGTAGAATAGTAGAATAAAGTGTGAAATTAGCGGAAATAAGTAGAATAGTATAAGAAAGTGTGAAATTGGCTGAAGTAATTAGAATAGTAACAAAGTGTGAAACATGTAGAATAGTGTAATAAAGTGAAAAATTAGCTGAAATGAGTAGAATAGTAGAATAAAGTGTGAAATTAGATGAAAAAGTAGAATAGTAGAATAAAGTGTGAAATTAGCTGAAAAAAGTAGAATAGTAGAATAAAGTGTGAAATTAGCTGAAATAAGTAGAATAGCATAATATGTGAAATTAGCTGACAAAAGTAGAATAGTAGAATGAAGTGTGAAATTAGCTGAAATAAGTAGAATAGCATAATAATGTGTGAAATTAGCTGAAAAATGTAGAATAGCATGATAAAGTGTGAAATTAGCTGAAAACAGTAGAATAGTAGAAAAAAGTGTGAAATTAGCTGAAAAAAGTAGAATAGTAGAAAAAAGTGTGAAATTAGCTGAAAAAAGTAGAATAGTATAAGTGTGAAAGTAGGTGAAACAACTAGTAGTAAGTAGTTAGATGTGTGTGTGTGCATGTCTGTGTTACTGTCTGTGTTTGTGTCTGTGAGAGAGAAGCATAAAATGGCCGACATTAAACATATAGCATTTGATACATCAACAACAGTGAAAATAGCCCCTCCCCCCCTCTCCTCCCTCAGGCAGGCTTAAGGTTGCCAAGCAACTCTCCCCACATTCCTGCCACTCTCTAGCCATCTCTACACAATAAACCTTGAAAAGGCCAAATAATACATATCTAAACAATGTGAAATGAGCTGAAAACAGTAGAATAGCATGAAGTGGTACAATGTTGTGTAATACTATAGAAATTTGTATGTAAAGGTAGAAGTTTAGGAAGTTGCCAGGTATGTGTGTCTATGAATAGAACAGTATGAAGTGGTACAATGCTGTGAATTTCTTTAGGAATTTGTATGAAAAGGTAGAATTGTATTAGAATAGTATAAGAAAGCCAATTAGCTTAAAAAGGCAGAATAGTATAATAAAAATATGAAAATTAGCTGAAAAAAGTAGAATAGTAGAATAAAGTGTGAAATTAGCTGAAAAAAGTAGAATAGCATAATTTATGAAATTAGCTGAAAAAAGTAGAATAGCATAATAAAGTGTGAAATTATCTGAAAAAGTAGAATAGTATAATAAAGTGTGAAATTAGCTGAAATAAGTAGAATAGCATAATAATGTGTGAAATTAGCTGAAATAAGTAGAATAGTACCATAAAGTGTGAAATTAGCTGAAAAAAGTAGAATAGTAGAATAATGTGTGAAATTAGACGAAAAAGTAGAATAAAGTGTGAAATTAGATGAAAAAGTAGAATATTAGAATAAAGTGTGAAATTAGATGAAATAAGTAGAATAGTACCATAAAGTGTGAAATTAGCTGAAAAAAGTAGAATAAAGTGTGAAATTAGATGAAAAAGTAGAATAGTAGAATAAAGTGTGAAATTAGCAGAAGTATATACAATAGTATAATAAAGTGTGAAACATGTAGAATAGTATAATAAATTGTGAAATTAGCTGAAAAAAGTAGAATAGTAGAATAAAGTGTGAAATTAGCTGAAAAAAGTAGAATAGTATAAGTGTGAAAGTAGCTGAAACAACTAGTAGTAAGTAGTTAGATGTGTGTGTGTGTGTGTGTGTGTGTTACTGTCTGTGTTTGTGTCTGTGAGAGAGAAGCATAAAATGGCCGACATTAAACATATAGCATTTGATACATCAACAACAGTGAAAATAGCCCCTCCCCCCTCTCCTCCCTCAGGCAGGCTTAAGGTTGCCAAGCAACCAGGACCAACTGCTGGGCCCTAATCAGCAGAGCAGTTAATGCACCTGGTGTAATTTCAGTTGGAAATACCCAGAGAGAGGGAGAGAGAAAGCAAATGAAGGGCCTCGAACAGACAACATTAAATGCCAAACGGTGTGTCGTATCCAAAAGCCGAAATATTTGTGATCGGCGGCTACTTCTCGACCAGCTCTGTGCCCAGTTTGAGAGCGAAATGTTAAAAACTCTGGTCTGGGTCGTCAGGTAAAGAGCAGATGCTCCCTGCTGCTTCTGGTAATTTCTCCTCTCAAATTAACATTGCCGCCTATGGAGGTGTGGAGGGGTGTGGGTGGGGAATCTCTGTGTGTCAGGCCAAAACTATAATACTCACAGCTTCAGCAGTGGTATCTATGCGACGCTCACAAATTTTCCTACGTTTTTATGTATAAATCGTGTCTGTAGTGTGAAATTTGTGGCCACAGGAGCAGTTTACGTTTTATTTTTTGACCGATTTTTTCTCTCCTCCACACTCTAGCTGATGATGTCATCCACTGTGGCCCAAAACATTCCGTCCAATACACACCCATTATAAACCCTGAATTTTGATCAAAACCCTTCTCACCTTTGAGCCTTCATAGTTTAAAAACGGTAAAAGATTTTTAAAAAAGTTAAATACGAGTTTAATAGTTTAATATTTTGTGTACAATTTGAAGTTTGAATGAAGTCTGTAGTAGTAGTAGAAGTAGTTTAAAATGTAGAATGTTTGTAGAAGTTTTGTAGAAAGATTTTAAGTTTGTACAATGTATTTCAAATGGGAAAAAATTTGTAGAAAAAGTTGAATAATTTGTAAAATATTAATAGTAGAAAAAAGTTGAATTTAAGCAGGAATGTCCTGAATGAGCTGAATTTAGTGATATAAGTTTTGTTTTTGTAGGACAAAATTTGTAGGATCCTTGGGGTACCGTAAAACGTACGGAAGAAGAAAAATAATAATAATAATAATAATAATAATAATAATAATAAAGATTTGAAGAACAATAGTGTGGGAGCCCTCTGGGCCCCCACACCAATAATAACTAGAAAACTGCATTTCCTGCGGAAATACGGTGTGGGGGCCCTCTGCCGCCCGTCGTCACACGGCGTTCCCACATACCTGTCACTCTTTAGCCATCTATACACAATAAAGCTTGAAAAGGCCAAATAATACATATCTAAAAAATGTGAAATGAGCTGAAAACAGTAGAATAGTATGAAGTGGTACAATGTTGTGTAATTCTGTCGAAATGTGTATGAAAAGGTAGAACTGTAGAAATTATTAGAATAGTATAAGAAAGCGTAAGCATGAGAAAGCCAATTAGCTGAAAAAAGTAGAAGAGTATAATAAAGTGTGAAATTACCTGAAAAAAGTAGAATAGTAGAATTAAGTGTGAAATTAGCTGGAAAAAAGTAGAATAGCATAATAAAGTGTGAAATTAGCTGAAAAAAAGTAGAATAGCATGATAAAGTGTGAAATTAGCTGAAATGTGTAGAATAGCATAATAATGTCTGAAATTAGCTGAAAAAAGTAGAATAGTAGAATAAAGTGTGAAATTAGCTGAAAAATGTAGAATAGTAGAATTAAGTGTGAAATTAGCTGAAAAAAATAGAATAGTAGAATTAAGTGTGAAATTAGCTGAAAAAAGTAGAATAGCATAATAAAGTGTGAAATTAGCTGAAAAAAGTAGAATAGCATAATAAAGTGTGAAATTAGCTAAAATATGTAGAATAGTAGAATAAAGTGTGAAATTAGCTGAAATATGTAGAATAATAGAATTAAGTGTGAAATTAGCTGAAATATGTAGAATACATAATAAAGTGTGAAATTAGCTGAAAAAGGTAGAATAGTATAAGTGTGAAAGTAGCTGAAACAACTAGTAGATAGTAGTAGTGTAATAATTTGTGAAATATAAATAGTAGAAATTAGTAAGGAGAAGGAGAAGTAGTTTAAATTGTAGAAGGTTTGTAAAAGGTTAGTAGAACGTTAGTTTGTAGAAGGTTAGTGTAGTAGTAATGTCCTAAATGAGCTGAATTTAGCAATATGTGTGTGTGTGTGTGCGTGTGTGCGTGTGTGTGTGACTGTCTGTGTGCCTCTCTGTTTGTGTCTGTGAGAGAGAAGCATAACATGGCCGACATTAAAGATGTAGCCTTGATAGTCATTGATTACATCAACAACAGTGAAAATAGCCCCTCCCCTCTCTCCTCCCTCAGGCAGGCTTAAGGTTGCCAAGCAACCAGGACCAACTGCTGTGCCCTAATCAGCAGAGCAGTTAGGAGCACCTGTTATATTTTCAGTTGCAAATGCCCAGAGAGGGAGAGAGGAACCAAATCAAGCCCCACGAACAAGTGGCATTAAATGCCAAACGGTGTGTCGTATCCAAAAGCCGAAATATTCGTGATCGGCGGCTACTTCTCGACCAGTTCTGTGCCCAGTTTGAGAGCGAAATGTTAAAAACTCTGGTCTGGGTCGTCAGGTAAAGAGCAGATGCTCCCTGCTGCTTCTGGTAATTTCTCCTCTCAAATTAATATTGCCGCTTATGGAGGTGTGGAGGGGTGTGGGTGGGGAATCTCTGTGTGTCAGGCCAAAACTATAATACTCACAGCTTCAGCAGTGGTATCTATGCGACGCTGACAAATTTTCCTACGTTTTTATGTATAACTCGTGTCTGTAGTGTGAAATTTGTGGCCACAGGAGCAGTTTACGTTTTATTTTTTGACCGATTTTTTCTCTCCTCCACACTCTAGCTGATGATGTCATCCACTGTGGCCCAAAACATTCCGCGCAATACACACCCATTATAAACCGTGAATTTTGATCAAAAACCTTCTCACCTTTGAGGCTTGATAGTTTAAAAACGGTAAAAGATTTTTAAAAAAGTTAAATACAAGTTTAATACTTTAATATCTTGTGTACATTTTGAGGTTTGAATGAAGTCTGTAGTAGTAGTAGAAGTAGTTTAAAATGTAGAATGTTTGTAAAAGTTTGTAGAAGTTTGTACAATGTATTTCAAATGGGAAAAAAAATGTAGAAAAAGTTAAATAATTTGTAAAATATTAATAGTAGAAAAAAGTTTTTTGATAAGCCAGCATGTGCTGAATGAGCTGAATTTAGTGGTATAAGTTTTGTTTTTGTAGTACAAAATTTGTAGGATCCTTGGAGTGCTGAAAAACGTACGGAAGAAGAAAAATAATAATAATAATAAAGATTTGGATAACAATAGTGTGGGCGCCTTCCAGGCCCCCACACCAATAATAATAAGTGGAATAAGCCGGGTGGATAGTAAAGAGTGTGCTCTTTCAGGCACACTCAATAATAATAAGTGGAATAAGCCGGGTGGATAGTAAAGAGTGTGCTCTTTCAGGCACACTCAATAATAATAAGTGGAATAAGCCGGGTGGATAGTAAAGAGTGTGCTCTTTCAGGCACACTCAATAATAATAAGTGGAATAAGCCGGGTGGATAGTAAAGAGTGTGCTCTTTCAGGCACACTCAATAAGTGGAATAAGCCGGGTGGATAGTAAAGAGTGTGCTCTTTCAGGCACACTCAATAAGAATAAGCCGGGTGGATAGTAAAGAGTGTGCTCTTTCAGGCACACTCAATAATAAGTGGAATAAGCCGGGTGGATAGTAAAGAGTGTGCTCTTTCAGGCACACTCAATAATAATAAGTGGAATAAGCCGGGTGGATAGTAAAGAGTGTGCTCTTTCAGGCACACTCAATAATAAGTGGAATAAGCCGGGTGGATAGTAAAGAGTGTGCTCTTTCAGGCACACTCAATAAGAATAAGCCGGGTGGATAGTAAAGAGTGTGCTCTTTCAGGCACACTCAATAATAAGTGGAATAAGCCGGGTGGATAGTAAAGAGTGTGCTCTTTCAGGCACACTCAATAAGCCGGGTGGATAGTAAAGAGTGTGCTCTTTCAGGCACACTCAATAATAAGTGGAATAAGCCGGGTGGATAGTAAAGAGTGTGCTCTTTCAGGCACACTCAATAATAATAAGTGGAATAAGCCGGGTGGATAGTAAAGAGTGTGCTCTTTCAGGCACACTCAATAATAAGTGGAATAAGCCGGGTGGATAGTAAAGAGTGTGCTCTTTCAGGCACACTCAATAAGAATAAGCCGGGTGGATAGTAAAGAGTGTGCTCTTTCAGGCACACTCAATAATAAGTGGAATAAGCCGGGTGGATAGTAAAGAGTGTGCTCTTTCAGGCACACTCAATAAGCCCGCGGGATATTAATGAGTGTGCTCTTTCAGGCACACTCAATAAGTGGAATAAGCCGGGTGGATAGTAAAGAGTGTGCTCTTTCAGGCACACTCAATAAGCCCGCGGGATATTAATGAGTGTGCTCTTTCAGGCACACTCAATAATAAGAAGTAGAATAAAGAGTGTGCTCTTTCAGGCACACTCAATAAGCCGGGTGGATAGTAAAGAGTGTGCTCTTTCAGGCACACTCAACTAGAAAACTGCATTTCCTGCGGAAATACGGTGTGGGGGCCCTCTGCCACCCGTCGTCTGTGTTTTCATTCCGCGCAATACACACCCATTACCCTGAATTTTGATCAAAACCCTTCTCACCTTTGAGCCTTGATAGTTTAAAAACGGTAAAAGAAAAAGTTAAATACGAGTTTAATAGTTTAAGATCTTGTGTACAATTTGAAGTTTGAATGAAGTCTATAGTAGTAGTAGAAGTAGGTTAAAATGTAGAAGGTTTGTAGAAGGTTTGTAGAAAGATTTGAAGTTTGTACAATGTATTTCAAATGGGAGAAAAATTGTAGAAAAAGTAAATAATTTGTAAAATATTAATAGTAGAAAAAAGTTTAATTTAAGCAGGAATGTCCTAAACGAGCTGAATTTAGTGGTATAAGTTTTGTTTTTGTAGGACAAAATTTGTAGGATCCTTGGGGGTAAAACGTACGGAAGAAGAAAAATAACTAGAAAACTGCATTTCCTGCGGAAATACGGTGTGGGGGCCCTCTGCCGCCCGTCGTCGCACGGCGTTCCCCCACCTCTCTCTCCCCACATTCCTGCCACTCTTTAGCCATCTCTACACAATAAACCTTGAAAAGGCCAAATAATACATATCTAAAAAATGTGAAATGAGCTGAAAACAGTAGAACAGTATGAAGTGGTACAATGTTGTGTAATACTGTAGAAATTTGTATGAAAAGGTAGAATTTTAGAAAGTAGCCAGGTATGTGTTTCTATGAGTAGAACAGTATGAAGTGGTACAATGCTGTGCATTTCTTTAGAAATTTATATGAAAAGGTAGAATTGTAGAAAATATTAGAATAGTATAACAAAGCGTGAAATGAGCTGAAAAAAGCAGAATATTATAAAAGTGTGAAATTAGCTGAAAAAAGTAGAATAGTAGAATAAAGTGTGAAATTAGCTGAAATCAGTAGAATAGAAGAATTGAGTGTGAAATTAGCTGAAAAATAGTAGAATAGTAGAATAAAGTGTGAAATTAGCTGAAAAAAGTAGAATAGTAGAATTGAGTGTGAAATTAGCTGAAAAAAGTAGAATAGTAGAATAAAGTGTGAAATTGGCTGAAGTAATTAGAATAGTACAATAAAGTGTGAAACATGTAGAATAGTATAATAAAGTGTGAAATTAGCTGAAAAAGTAGAATAGTATAAGTGTGAAAGTAGCTGAAAAAAGTAGAATAGTATAAAAGTGTGAAATTAGCTGAAACTGTAGAATAGCATAATAATGTGTGAAATTAGCTGAAAAAAGTAGAATAGCATAATGTGTGAAATTAGCTGAAAAAAGTAGACTAGTAGAATGAAGTGTGAAATTAGTTGAAAAAAGTAGAATAGTATAAGTGTGAAAGTAGCTGAAACAACTAGTAGTAAGTAATTAGATGTGTGTGTGTGCACATGTGTGTGTTACTGTCTGTGTCTCTCTATCTGTCTGTTTGTGTCTGTGAGAGAGAAGCATAAAATGGCCGACATTAAAAATATAGCATTTGATACATCAACAACAGTGAAAATATGGATAGTAAAGAGTGTGCTCTTTCAGGCACACTCAATAAGAATAAGTCGGGTGGATAGTAAAGAGTGTGCTCTTTCAGGCACACTCAAAATTTCTGGTCTTGTGTCTGTTAATGAGAGAGTTTTACAAATTTTGGCTACTTATAGCGCCCCCTAATGGTCAAAGGTCACGAAAATGCGTGGGCATCTCAAAGAAGTCGTCATGACACAGTGTTAGAAGTTTGAAGTCAAAACATCAACGTCTTGCAGAGGTATGGCCTCACTTCCTGTTCAGCGACATCACGGATGAGTTTGATTGTGTGCTACTGGTAAACGCAAGCAAAATTTAAAAATCCACGTGATAACCATGCAGCTTTGACTGAAGATTCTATGTGTCATGTCTCGTTGAAATCGGACAATCTGCATGACCTGAAATGCTTTTTGAAGGTTTGTGATGAAATTCAAAATGGCAGAAAATCCAATCTGGCGCAAATTGACGTCATAGCGTGCGTTGATCTCATCTTGATCCAAGGATTCAAACTCTTATTTTGAAAGTCTTTTCTCTTGTGTGTGTGTGGTCTTCAGTCTGTTAATCAGAGTGTTTTATAAAGTCTTTTATTTTGAAGGGACACTTATTTTGAAAGACCTTTGTCATATCTGTGTGTGTGTGTGTGTGTGTGTGTGTGTGTGTGTGGTTGTTGTGTCTGTTAATCAGAGTTTTACAAAGTCTTTTATTTTGAAGGGACTCTTATTTTGAAAGACTTTTGTCTATGTCTTTATCTATGTCCGTGTGTCTGTATGTGTTGCCAAGCAACCAGGGTGAGCTGCGGTTCAGAGCAATTAGTCACAGCTGCAAACTCTCCCTCTCAGTGAAATACACAAAAAGTCTCTGAATGAAGGTCCTCAAACAGGCAGCATTAAATGCCAAACGCTGTGTCGTATCCAAAAGCCGAAATATTCGTGATCGGTTGCTTCTTCTCGACCAGTTTTGTGCCCAGTTTGAGAACTAAATGTTAAAAACTCTGGCATTTATCGTGTGGTAAAGAGCAGGTGGTCTCTGCCCTTCAGGAGATTTCTCCTCTCAAATTAATATGAGTATATGGGGCTGTGGATCGGTGTTGGTGCCATATCTTTGCGTCTGAGGCCAAAACTATAATACTGACAGCTTCAGCAGTGGTATCTATGCGGCGGCAACATATTTTCCTACGTTTCTAGCTATAAATGATTTCTGTAGCTTGACATTTGTGGCCGCAGTGGCAGTTTACAAATTGCTCTTTCAGGCACACTCAATAATAATAAGAATAAGCCGGGTGGATAGTAAAGAGTGTGCTCTTTCAGGCACACTCAATAATAAAACTGCCAAAAAACACGCAGAAGAACAATAGTTCGTAGGCACTCTGCACTAAGAAAGATTTGAAGAACAATAGTGTGCCTTCTGGGCCCCCACACTAATAAGAATAAGCGCGGTGGATATTATTGAGTGTGCTCTTTCAGGCACATTCAATAAGAATAAGCCCGGTGGATAGTAAAGAGTGTGCTCTTTCAGGCACACTCAATAAGCCGGGTGGATAGTAAAGAGTGTGCTCTTTCAGGTACACTCAATAAGCCGGGTGGATATTAATGAGTGTGCTCTTTCAGGCACACTCAACTAGAAAACTGCATTTCCTGCGGAAATACGATGTGGGGGCCCTCTGCCGCCCATTGTTGCACGGCGTTCCCCTACCTCTCTCCCCCCACATTCCTGTCACTCTTTATCCATCTCTATACAATACAGCTTGAAAAGGCCAAATAATACATACATAAAAAATGTAAAATGAGCTGAAAACAGTAGTTCAACAATAGTATGAAGTGGTACAATGTTGTGTAATTCTGTAGAAATTTGCAAGAAAAGGTAGAATTGTACAAAATATTAGAATAGTATGGAAGTGTGAAATTATCTGAAATAAGTAGTAGTATAATAAAGTGTATAATAAAGTGTGAAATATGTAAAATAGTATAATAAAGTGTAAAATTAGCTGAAATAAGTAGAATAGTATAATAAAGTGTGAAAGTAGCTCAAACAAGTAGTAGATGCAAATGTAATATAAAGTCTTTTTTATAAAGTTTTATAAAGTTTTTAGTAAATGTTAAAAACTCTGGTCTGGGTCGTCAGGTAATGAGCAGATGCTCCCTGCTGCTTCTGGACATTTCTCCTCTCAAATGAACTGGGAGTACATTGGGCATGAGATGGGTTTTGCTGCCGAATCTTTGTGTCTGACGCCAAAACTATAATACTGACAGCTTCATCAGTGTTATCTATGCAACGGCAACAAATTTTCCTACGTTTTGAGTAGTAAACCATGTCTGTAGCTTGACATTTGCGGCCTTAAACGCAGTTTACTAATGTATTTTTCAATGATTTTTTCTCCCTCCCTGCACTCTAGTGATGACATCACTCCCTCTAGCAGACGCAATACACACCTTATATATTATAATTGCAGAATTTGAGTTAAAAAAAAAAAATAATAATAATAAAGATTAGAAGAACAATAGTGTGGGCGCCTTCTGGGCCCCCACCATTGTGTTTGGAAAAGCTACAAACAGCTTTGCTGCTAGGCACCCAATAATAGGAAAAGCTACAAACACAATGGTTGCCTTCGCAGCTTTGCTGCTAGGCACACAATAATAATAATAATAATAATAATAATAGGAAAAGCTACAAACACAATGGTTGCCTTCGCAGCTTCGCTGCAAGGCACCCAATAATAATAATGATAATTAAAGCTGCAAGCAGGATTGGATGGGCCCTCGCACTCCCGTGCAACTCGACGGGCTGGCATGTCGGAAGGCAGCAGTCGAAAATACGCGAGCCATCCCTAGGAGGAGTTCGTTCAAATATGACCCCTTCTCAACCACCCAAAACAGCAAAAATGGTGATTTTCATTCTTAAATATCTTGCTTCCTGATAATTTTAGCCCATTGCTCCAAGAGACTTTTTTGTAGGTCTTTCCATGTTCTACAATTTGGCTGAGGTTTCATAATTCTGTGTCCAAAATTGTGGCAGGGCTGCCTCAAAGAAAAATTCAAGCCTGAAAATTAGCCAAAAAGTCAATGGGGTTCCATTTTTCGTCAAAAACGTCAGCACCTTTGACTTTGACGTGCTGTCACGGCCATACCCTCTGATAAAAATTGAAATTATTTCTCAGATGTCAAGACCAAGGCCTTGACAACATCCACACCTAGTTTGAGGTGGATATGGTCAATATTGTCCAAGCTGGATGTCATATTGTAAAAGTGGTCTTTTCTGTTGCCACTAGGAGGCGCTGTGAAAAATTAAATCAAATCAAATCAAATCAAATTTTATTTGTATAGCCCAAAGTCACAAAACACATTTTGCCTCAGTGGGCTTCACAATCTGTACAGGGAGTGACACCCTCTGTCCTTAGACCCTCGGTTCGAGTGAGGAAAAACTTGCCCACAAAAAAAACCTTTTAACAGGGAAAAAATGTGGAAGAAAGCTCAGGAAGAGCCACAGAGGAGGGATCCCTCTTCCAGGACGGACAGACGTGCAATGGATGTCACATGTACAGAACAATCAACACAAACATATTGTACAATTACAATGAATGATGAAATGACAATGAATTACAATGAATGATAGAATGATTACAGTAGCAGTGGAACCTGTGATAGAGATAGAGAGACACAGATGCACAGCAGCAGTAAGTCATTAACCAACTAAGCTGTAGTGGAGATGGTAGCAATAATGACTATATATGGCATATAATGCTGTATATGGTGGACGTCAGCAGCAGACCACGGCGGCAGCCACGATCCATGAGAACCTGCTGGACGAAAAAGCACAGAAACTCCGGGGAAGAGGTGTAGTTAGTAACTTCCAAAGAAATGGTGTAAGAGAGATATTGAATGACAGAACAATAAGACCTCAGGCCCCGTTTATGCAGACTTTAAGGGATATCGAACTGCCTTACATTGATAGGTATGATGAGAGAGAGAGAGAGAGAGAGAGAGAGAGAGATAATGATTGACAGAACAATAAAACCAAATATTTTTCTTGAAATGTGTCGAGGCCGTTATATATCAGAGGTTTGGGGGAGATTGCAAAATTCATAGCCCCGCCCCTTTCACACAGTAAATCCACAACTTACGATTTTGATAACTTTTCATCGTTGAGGCCTCAAGAACACACAAGCCAAGTTTCAAACAGTTCAAGTTCAAGTATGTTACATACTCCCTCCAACTTTCGTCCGCGTGGATGAAACCGTGTCCAGGGGATCCTCCGAAAAACGAAACCTAGGTGGTGCCGTAGAGCCATTTTTGTCCACCCATGTGTGAGACCCCCAAAATATGAAATTTTACACCTGACTTTGGAGGGGTTGGCAAATTTTCCTAAGTTTTCGAGTACATATAGGCCGTCGAAAATGCGATTCATTTGGCGGAAGAATACTAATAATAAAAAAAAAAACTAAAAAAAAACATTTGCAGTCCAATCGCACCGCGTGCTCGGGCCCTCGCACCGCGTGCTCGGGCCCTAATAAGAAAACGTAGAAAAATTAAAGCTGCAAGCAGCATTGGACGGGTCCTTGCACTCCCGCTCAACTCGACGGGCTGGCACGTCGGAAGGCAGCAGTCGAAAACATGCAAGCCTTCGACGCTTTCAAAGCTTTTCTTTCAATTGACCACACACATTAGCCAGAATTGGGACAAATGGTCAAATCTGACAGAGCACCACATCCTCATCGTTTCATCAAAAGTAATAATTTTGATAACTTTTACTCAGGACATCTATACGAACACACCTACCAAGTTTGAAGTCAATTGGATAAAATACCTAGGAGGAGTTCGTTCAAATAGGACCCCTTCTCAGCCAGCCTGAAACACCAAAAAACTGTGATTTTCATTGTCCATTTTAGCCCATTATTCCAAGAGACTTTTTTGTAGGTCTTTCCATGTTCTACAATTCGGCTGAGGTTTCAAAATTCTGTGTCCAAAATTGTGGCAGGGCTGCCTCAGAGAAAACATCAAGTGGGGCGCTATGGAGCAATTTTGCTCCGCCCCCTAATCAATGATGGAGCCACACGAAGTTTCAGACAGCTCTGACAAAGTATAAGAAAGCCCAACGGTTTTGCCTGAAAATCACCCAAAAAGTCGGAGGAGATTTTTTTATCAAAAAAATCTGCACATTTGACTTTGGCACGCCGTCACGGCCATGCCCTCTGATGAAAAGCCCCAAGGCCTTGACAACATCTATACCTAGTTTGAGGTGGATATGGTCAATATTTTCCGAGCTGGACGTCATTTCGTAAAACTGTCACCACTAGGAGGCGCGAGAGTTATAGCACATTGAAATTTCAAGCCAAGTTTTCGAGTACATATAGGCCGTCAAAAATGCGTTTTACTTTGGGAAAGAAAATGACCATTCGAAAAACAATAGGGCCCTGCGCGGCCCTGTGCGTCCTTGGACCCTAACAATGGGTTCCCACAGCTTCGCTGCTTGGATGCCAATGATTGCAATGCACAACAAAAGACATCTCATTTTGGTTACTCAAACTATCAGATGAAAGTCATTTTAAGAAAGAATGCTGCAGTCAGACATTCACTGCACAAGAATTTCTGCTGGCATCTGAACTATATCAAAACTGTCAAACCTGCAACAAGTCAGAATCCTTAAGCCACAGTCTTTTTATTGTTGGCATTTTTTCTGTAATGACCATTCAATATATTTACATTTTGTACCTCTATGTAGTAGTTTTTAGTGGTAATGCCAGGGTCTGCCATTTCTGGAGTCCTTCTCCTGGCAAGGAGTAATGTAACACAGAGCAGCTACAGTGAGCTGAGGTTCTATATGTCAAAATCAAATCAAATCAAATCAAATTTTATTTGTATAGCCCAAAGTCACAAAACACATTTTGCCTCAGAGGGCTTTACAATCTGTACAGGGAGTGACACCCTCTGTCAAACTCAGGCTTAACTCCTTAACAAAGTACCTGATTCATATTAACAGTTGTACTGCTCGTCGCATGATAGAAAAAGGCCAATTACTGACTTCTCTTTGGAAAAAAAAGAGCTTGTTGGCTCTAACAATGTAAACTTGTGTATCCAAGAGTGTTACCTAATCAAGCAGAACTGGAACGATTTTAACTGCATTGGAAGTCAAGCTCATCCAAAATGTGAGATCCCACACATAAGGATTGTATTTGGTTATTCACATCAAGTGATGGAAACCTCATTATTTTTTAAGAAGCCGTTTTCAGTTAACAATACATAATAGCTTTTCACTCTACATAGTAGCTAAATATTTCAAAGCTTCATATTACTGTATAATACTCATTATCACATTAATTCGTCATAACTTATAAATAACTGGAAGTTTTTGAGAGGCTTTTTGGAGATGTGGGGAAAACCACAGGACCAAACATAAACACTCGTACACATATTTATTCTGTGCTGTTGTGCAAAACCCTGAACCTTTTATAGTTCTCTTTCCTGGGGTACTGAGCTGTTCTGTGATGCAACCATAGCCTAAATATATGTAAACATCCCACTTCCAGTCAGCTAATTTGATTATATGACTGTCTGTCTGCATTGGTCCATATTTTTATTTAAAGTGTGTTCTGCTTTTAATTGTTCAACACATTTCCTGCTCTTCTGTGGTGCAATGCTTGTTCCTATTCATTTGTGTCTCAGTGTGAAAGAGCTAACACACAAAAAAAAAACTGTTTGCTGTCACAAACAGGAACAGCCACTGATTTCCAGACAACCTCATATAAACCAAGCAAAAGACATAAAAGGAAAGTGTTATACGTTTTGGTATCACTCCCTCTCAGCTACTGCAGTCTGTGTGCAGCTTCCATAATGTCGCTCTGCCCTGTTGTTGAACAATATACTGTGCCCCTACTTTGGTGCTATCTCACACAAACAAGATTGTGTGCACCTGCAGCATGTTGAGGCAGCCGTTCCCAAACAAAACTCTGAGTCAGCTGTCAACCAACACATCCTCAGACATCACTAACCCAAACAACAATGAAGATTATCACAATGCAGTGTTAATAAAAAAAATGTGCCATTTACAATAACAGCAGGGGGGAATATTGCATAACATTCTTTCTGATATAAATCCTTTGTCTACAAATGTCTTTTTGTCTCTTCATTTCTGTGATGTTGTCAGGCAACTAGTGGCCCAGTAAGGAACTAGACATGGGCAAGAACTCTTTTGACACATAACAGCCAAGAAAACTTTATATATATGTTTTTCTTTGACTTTTCCTATTACAGTACGAGCATGGAATCATTCCTCTCATCTTCACAACAAGAAGGTAGATGTTTCAAAATGTCAAACTGTTCCTTTAATTTGTGATTCAAGCTATTTGTAAATGAAATAGCATGAAATCAAATGTTATACAATATTAATAATAACTAGAAACATTTCTAAAGAAATTTTGAGTGTGCCTGACTCTGGCCCCATGTGTCCTATCCAAAAGCTGAAATATTTGTGATCGGGGGCTTCTTGTTGACCACTTCTGTGCCCAGTTTGAGAGCTAAATGTTAAAAACTCTGGTCTGGGTCATCAGGTAAAGAGCAGATGCTCCCTACTGCTTCTGGTAATTTCTCCTCTCAAATTAATATGGAAGTCTATGGGGCTGTGGATGTGTGTTGGTGCCGAATCTTTGTGTCTGAGGCCAAAACTATAATACTGACAGCTTCATCAGTGGTATCTATGCGACGCCAACAAATTTTCCTACGTTTCTAGCTATAAATGATTTCAGTAGCTTGACATTTGTGGCCGCAGTCGCAGGTTACAAATTTATTTTTCAACAAATTTTTCTCTCTCCCTACACTCTGGCTATGACATCACGCACTCTGGCTCTCGAAAGTTCTCGCAATACACACCCATTCATTTTTTGCCACGGTGTTTGGTGTATAGCGGCAAAACCATTCGGTGTGTATGTGCGACAAAAACTCTGGGAGCCTTAGCAAACCAACGAAAACATGGAAAAAACGTAAGAATAATAATACAAAGAATAAGCCGGATGGATAGTAAAGAGTGTGCTCTTTCAGGCACACTTAATAAGCGCAGTGGATAACATAGTGTGCTCTTTCAGGCACACTCAATAAGAATAAAAATAATAAGAAGAAGAAGAATAAGTGCGGTGGATAACATATAGTGTGCTCTTTCAGGCACACTCAATAATAAGAATATGCACGGTGGATCAAATCAAATCAAATCAAATTTTATTTGTATAGCCTAAAGTCACAAAACACATTTTGCCTCAGAGGGCTTTACAGTCTGTACAGGAAGTGACACCCTCTGTCCTTAGACCCTCGGTTCCAGTGAAGAGCCACAGAGGAGGGATCCCTCTTCCAGGGTGGACAGACGTGCAATGGATGTCACATGTACAGAACAATCAACACAAACATATTGTACAATTACAATGAATTACAATAAAGTGATTGCAGTAGCAGTTGAATCTGTGATAGAGATAGGGAGACACAGATGCACAGCAGCAATAAGTCATTAACCAACTAAGCTGTAGTGGAGATGGTAGCAATAATAACTATATATGGCATATAATGCTATATATGGTGGACGTCAGCAGCAGACCACAGCAGCTGCCACGATCCATGAGAACCTGCTGGACGAGAAAGCACAGAAACTCCGGGGAAGAGGTGTAGTTAGTAACATCCAAAGAAAAGGTGTAAGAGAGATAATGATTGACAGAACAATAAAACCTTAGGCCCCGTTTATGCGGACTCTAAGGGACATCGAACTGCCTTACATTGCCTGACAGATCAACATATAGTGTGATCTGTCAGGCACACTCAGTAATATATAATATGTGATTATTGTTCTTGAGTTTGTGTCCACAGGTATGGAGACACCAAATATGGAAAAAAGATCGAACTGTGATACGAAGAATCAGAATCAGGTAACAGTAGATACACAAAGATAAGTGTTAGAAGGATCTCAGAGTAGTGTCAAAAGATTGACAGCTGCAGAATATATACCAACTCAATAATACCAACTCATTTAAAGCTACGGTTAGTGACTCCAAGCCTCCATCAGACCTGAAAGAAGACAAAGACGAAGATGTGGCGCATTATTTGTAGAGTAGTTCTTCAGATGTTTGGATGTTTGTGCTAGTGCTTCACAGATCACTGATTTTCTGTAGAAAATCATTCCTGTTAGAATATAAATAAATAATAAATAAATAATTCCACACTGCACCCAGACTTATGAGCTATCAGCTATTGTCTGATGATAATTTTGCCTCTGTGGACATCATCTGATGTTTCCTCTCCATATCCATTAAGGATAATTTCAACAGGGGATATTCTCTGTAGGTGTAAATCTATTACTCATTGATGTCATTTATCAGACAAAAATACCAAGTTTGAGGATGTCACACTGGGAACAGATAAATGAATAATGAAAATTACTGTGAGCTGCAGGCCTCAACACAAGATACAGATGAACATGATGGTAAATCTTTTCTCTACTTGGTTCGACCTCAAGTTTCCTGCATGTTGGGGGGTCACATCTCTCCTGCCAACCTTTCATACACATACACTCCACCAATGTCCTACCGGATCCTCACAGGGGTCTTGCACCCACTATGCCTTTATGAGGGCTATTTAGGACACCATTCAGACTGTGATGACCTTCCCTGCTGAGACATGGCCTCAGGTCAGAGAGGGAGGCGCAGGGAAACAATGGAGTCAGCCGAATCCATTCCTGCTCTGAATGGCCTCCGTTTGACTGCCCTTCTCAAGCTGCTGAAATACATAATGGCCAACCACTGGGAAATGACACATGAAGGCAGCAATTGTACCTCCAGAGTTCTTTTCAAATAACTGAAGAAGGTTATAGGCCACATGTCAGGCATCTTGGTTATTAGACAAAGACAACTTTTCTTTCATTTCTAACAGGCTGAACTAGACTTTTCTAGTGTTACTGTATGTTGAATAAAAGCAGATGCTGCATAGCATCTGGCAGGTGGCACAGTATCTGACAGCTGCAACATGCAGAAACTATTAACAGGTGGTACAGTAAGCTTTAGCAGGTGTGACCCCAAACACCATTTTACTGCTCTACTGTTTGACATAAAGTTGATAATAAGACTAACAACTATCACTCTGGTGGTTTATGTTTTGGTCTGGAATGAAAGGAAGACGTATGTCAAACTTGTTTTTGTGCTGACATATTGAAAAAGTCAATCACACATTGTACCAAAACAGTTCTCTTTTGAAATAAAAGCCTTGTCTTGTCAGCTTGTAAACACTGAGCAACATGATCCATAATATTAACCCATAAGAACCCATGGTGATACCAGTGTCACAAGCACATTGAATGTCCCAGACTCTTCTGTATTAAGCTTTATGCCCCTTGCCCAAAGTGACATATACGTAACAACACAGATCTTTGGGTGTTATTCTGAAAAAAACTTTAAAAATGTCCACTAGGTCTGTGGTATAACCCACATAATTTTCCTTTAAGGATAAATGGGGTGTATGAGCGTAGTATACACAATACATGGAGACTGTCTACATCAAGACAATTATTATTTGCAAAAAGTACGCAATTGTAAAAATCTCTATAAGAAAAATGTACGGTCCAACAGCAGCCCCACAATGTATTCCGGGGCATTTTTTGCATAAATGAACAATGTGACTTTTGCTAATATCCCAGAAACTCTTGAACAATGCTTTAAAAGAAAGTCAAACTAGAGTTTTGCAACACATTGGCCAATGAAATTCTGCAAAAAAGCACAAAATATTTAAAAGAATTTAATATTAATATTTCATCTGCAAATTATTTTTATTTTTGCAGTTATAGATATAGCAAGATTGTCATTTTCAATAACATTGTCTATTAGAAACTTTCAGGCAATTTACCTGTTAGATTCTGTGATGGATAATTTGAAGGTAAATTAAACAGGAAAGCTAAAAGAAAAACAACAACAAAAACCCAGCTGCTCATTCACCAGAGTGGAGGCTTAGCTAAGACTGTAGCTTGGGTCTCCTCCTTGTGTTCTGTGAAAGATTTCCCATACTCACTCCTTCACTCAACAGTAGCCCATACTCAACTGACTTCAGAGCTCATCTGGCCTGATTATACTGTCATGTGATCCACAACAGTACAACAGAATTATAGCATCAGTGTACAGTAAATGGCACATAATAGAGTAGGAGAATAATAGTGAATAAAACTCCATAACTGTGATGATAGATTATGCTAACATACAATGCTGCAATTAAAATGCCCCTCTCACATTGTTTAGGCTATATTAGCCTAGCCTCTAAAGATTATTAACATATTGTGTTAAATAAAGTGTGGTAAATAAGATAATTATTTATGACATATAATGCTACAGTTAAAATTATGTTAATTATTACTTAACTATTCTGACATTGTATTTAGTCTATGAACTATATTCGCCTCAGCTACACAAAAATGAGTGTTTGTGTTTTAAATTAAGAATCCCAAAGAAAGCCCAAAGTCACCGGAGGGCTGTACAATCTGTACAGGGAGTGACACCCTCTATCCTTAGACCTTCGGTTCAAGTGAGAAAAAACTTGCCCACAAAAAAACCCTTGAAGATGAAGAGGTTATTGGTTATTGCTGTATTTGGCTTCTTACATTTAACTGGAGGAAGTCTTCAAATCATCAATCACTCATCCAAGACTAAATCTGCCTCATTTGGCCATGCGTGGAGGTAGATCCATTCGACTCAGTTGAAGCAGTGAATCTGGGTCTCCTGGATCAGCGATCTGCAGGTCTTTTGAGTCTCTTGAGTCCCAGATGTTTCCGGCTCTGTATTGATTTACTTTTGCAGGATGGATCTGTGGATCTGAATCTGAATCCAGATCTATGACACTTCTAGGTCTGCAGGAAGTTACACTGATCCACTGTGTTAGAGATGTATCCCGACTCCTGAAGCTACTGTTAACTGCTTATTGTCTACGATAATAGCAGGATTTCTGGCAGCTACTTAGGTGCATGGACTGGGGTATGATATAATGAGACTGTGCAACTTTAAAGGAGAGTAGTAAATGACGCAATTTATGGTTTTAATTTGTGCATGTGGCCTGGTGTTGAGCAGGTGTAGGATGGTAAGGATCCGGATTAATGGAGGCTACAGACTCACGAATACCGAGTCAAAGAGGATCTGGGTGAATGATTCAGATGAATTGCAATTCATACACCACTAGTTTATTGTGCCGACGTGAGTTCACTCCAAAGAGAAGCTTTGTTTTCAGTTTGTGTAGACTGTCCTATTATTAGGGAGCTTGTCCAGGATGAACCCAGGAACTGTCGCACTTCAAGTGGGAATCATGCCCCCGTTTATGTATGTTTACAGTGCTTAGTCTTGTATACATATAAGACAAAGTGAAAAATAGTTAGTCTAAGAGGAAAATCTTTTTGCCTCACCCAGCATTTGAAGGGAAATTAAGCACACCGCCAACATGTTACCAAACTAGTTTACCTGGTTTTAAATGATGTGCTACAAGTCATTTACCCTGCTAGGCTCTGAAAATCATTTCATTAGCTTTGACTCACATACAAACTAAAGCCACAGAGTTCGATGGACGACTAAAAGGGCTTTGTAAATCCTTTAGACTTTATGATCCCTTTTCAGACTACAAAGGTCATCACCAGCAATGAGGAAGTGAACATTGTCTTGTTATATTCTGAAGCTGCTATACTCAAGTCAGATTTAAAGATAGAAGGGGAGTGGGCTCACCCAGGTGTTCCTGTCGGGGTACTAAGGGAGTATGGGGAGCTGGGGCCGTTGGTACGAGCCATCAGGTTTTTGTACAACCAAAGTGAAAGTTTGAGCGTGTCCGTATTCTCAGCACAAAGTCAAATACATTCTCAGTCAGTATGTTTACATGCAAGAAATTAAATTATTTTCTGATCATATCAGACTTAGTTTGGACTTTTTAAAGTGCTTGTAAACACCTTAGTCCATGGGTCGGCAATTAAGTTTGGCCTCGGGCCAGAGAGCCATTACATGGCGGGTTACAACCAAAACAATGGCTAATATAATGAATTAATAGGGGAGGAGGGGTGATAATGAAAATGATAGGCGATCTTGAAAGCGGGCTGATGTAGGTTAAATTTGTGGACTGACCATTGGGGGTGCTATTAATTATATGCCTGTTTGTTAAAAAAAACCAAAAAAACATTTCCACTTGTTGCTGTTAGCTGTCCGAAAAATGGCACTATCAAAAAAATCTCAATAGAAAAGTTAACAGCGAGAACAGGATCTTTCATGATGAATGGACAGAGAACTATGGCTTCATCCTCCCCAGTTTTATCAATGCAAAGCCCACATGCCTGATCTGTAACGAGGGTGTCTCTGCATGCAAAGAGTACAATATTAGACGGCACCATGAAACGAAGCATGCTAATTTCAAGGTTGCGTTCCCTCAGAAGACAGAGGCACGAAAGGGCAAAATCGAAGCCCTGAAAGGTGCTCATGCACACAGCAACAGGATCCTGGTGCGAGGCCTCACATCCCAACAGAAGGTAACTAGTGCATCTCTGAAAGCGTCCTGGGTGCTCGCAAAGCACAACAAGCCATTCACTGACGCAGAGGTCTTCAAGGAGATGATGGTGATAGTTTTGGAGGAACTTGATACCAACAAGTCGATGGATGATGTGATCGGGTCAGTGAAACAGATGTCGCTCTCTGCGAGGTCCGCTGCCCGCCGCATAGAAGCGCTGTCTGATGCGGTGCAGGGTGCAACTGTCGACGGTGTCAGTCACGCAAACTACTTTTCCTTAGCCACTGATGAGAGCACTGACAACACAGATGTAGCCCAGTTGTGCGTTTATGTGAGATACTTTGATGAGAAGGATTTCAAGGAAGAGCTGCTGTCTCTAATTCCATTAGAAGGGCACACCCCTGGAGATGCTATATTTGCGAAACTGGAAGAGTCGTTTCAGTTGCATTCATTATCATTTAAGGGTTAACCTAATCGTGACAGACGGGGCTCCTGCTATGGTGGGAAAGCACAGAGGTCTGGTGAGCAGGCTGAAAGAACTCGCCCCCCAAATGCACGGGCTGCACTGCCTCATCCACCAAAGTGTCCTCTGTGCCAGACTGAATGGTGAGCTAAAGAGCAGCAGATGCCGCCCACGATGACTTCACAATGATGTGCGCTGGTTAAGCAAGGGGAAAGCACTGGATCGCTTCTGTCCGCTACTGAATGAGATCAAAGCGTTCCTTGGAATGAGCAAAAGCAAGGCAGCGGCTGACCATCTTATCCTGCTGGAAGATGAAAGTTCATGTCCAATGTAGCGTTTTTATCTGACATATTTGGCCACCTAAACCTGCTTAACCTTCAGCTACAGGGGAGAGACAAAACCATCGTGGACATGGTTGAAAAACTGGAGTCATTCACGAGGAAGCTTGAGATGCTTGAGGCAGACATATCTGCCAGCAGGCTCCTACATTTCAGCACACTGAAGAAGACAGCAGGAGAAGTGACGGAGCTGATGGTTGACTTCATCAAGAGGCTACGAGCCAACTTCTCGGTTTGATGACTACTCCATCCCAAAAGACATCACTGACTTTATACGTGACCCTGCAGTAAAACCAGCCGACAACTTCTCTTCCCTGGGGAAAGAAATGATCCCCTCTTTAGATCAGGCTGTGCTGGAAATGGAAATTATTGACTTCCAAACCACCCCAGTTGTGCGAGATGCGCTCAGAAGTGCGGAGTCCGTGAGTGCCTTTTGGATAGGCCTACTATGCTCCGAGGAATACAGCAACCTCAAGAAAGTCGCACTTTACATTCTGACAATGTTCCCTTCCACCTACGTATGTGAGTCGTCCTTCTCAGCTATGAATGCAATAAAAACGCACGAGAGGAATAGACTGACTCACCAAAATCTCGAGAACTGCCTGAGGATTAAAGTGACGTCGATTTCACCAGATATCCAGCAAATAGTGGCCAGTGGGAGATGCCACTTTTCACACTAGGTGAGTAATCTAAACCAGCTTTTGTGTCTAAAATCTGAACTGCAGCCTATTTTTAATGAATGTCTCGTTGTAGGCTAGGCATAATTCAGGCCTACAGTAAATGTAGCACGTCTGCTCTGTCGTTTCAGGGGCCGAGCACTCCAGCCCATGGTCGAGTGGATTCAGATTTTTTGCTTCGTTCTTTTTTGCTCTGATTTGCTCCGATTTGACAGTGCAATGCATTGCTATCAGTTTACATTTTTGGTGCCACCACAGTCATATAAAGGCCTAAATAATACGCATGCTATGTTTGAAACTCGTGTTTTACTTTTCACAGTTCTATGTACGTAAATGCCTATGTTTGATGTCTGGCTTGTTTGAAGGAAGTCGTGTTTTAATTTTCACAATAATATGAAGCCTGTCCGTTGTTTGAATGACAACTTGTGTTTTAGGGACTAGTTTGGAATTTCAGCACCAGGCACTGTCCACTGACTTCATTTGTTTTTGCACGTTGAGCGTTCTCGCTGCACCTCGCTGATGTGCTTATTCACTCTTGTATCCAGTTAAACAAATAAGCATTTAGATTGAGGAAATTTTTCTGTTCTGGAAAATGAAGTTTCCAAATAAAGAGCATTTTTGAGACTGGCAGTCCAATTTTTAAAAAGTATATTGGGTCTCACCCAATCTTGAATACCTAAAGTTGATGTAATCATACGAATAGACCAACAGAGGTAAGACACACAAAAACACAGAATTCTGTCTTTATCCAAGCATGCCAACATAAAACAGATTTAAAATACATGTATAACACATAACACATAACAACCATTCCACTCATGTCACACTTATCACAGTGATCTTGCACTTATAATAAGGCAACCCGAGCTGAAAACTAAAATACTATAAAATGCCTTGTAATCTAAAATACTGCACGTATTTGATCCACTTAGCTTGACTTCTTCCAGCTCATTTGCTTTGGTTAATAGAAAATGATGCAGTGTTTGCCTATTACAGTTCACCTGGTAAGAACAGTTCTGTTACTAACAACACTGATGCCAGGTTGTTTTAATTGAAAAGAAATCCATAAAGAAAAAAAGTTTAGTTCATGAAAATGCATGCAAAATCAAGTGCCAAAAACTGCAGTTCCTCGAACATCCACTTGAGGCTGGCTCGAGAAGTGAGTCAGTCTCGATAAGTGCCAATGTTAAAAACTTCACAGCAGAAATAAACGTGTTTACAGCCTGGTACAAAAAACAGTTTTGGTCTCTGAAGCTAATTTCCCCGCTCATGACAACTGTACTGTACTACTACTACTACTAATAATAATAATAATAATAACTAGAAAATTTTCGAAAGAAATTTTGAGTGTGCCTGACTCTGGCCCCGTCACCTACAAAATTACTAATTTTGGCTACTTATATCGCCCCCTAATGGTCAAACGTCACAAAAATGCTTGGGCATCTCAAAGAAGTGGTCATGACTCTGTGTTAGAAGTTTGAAGTAAAAACATCAAACTCTTGCAGAGATATGGCCTCACTTCCTGTTTGGCGGCTTTGTTGCTAAAATGGCTGCCAGATTTTGACGCAAACGCACACAGTTCTTTAGCAAATGTACTGGGATGTCTGTGAGTATCAGTCAGCACTGGAATCAAGGTTAAAGTCCAAAGGAATATGAAGATATGAGGAAAAAAATACATTTAGGCTTTTAGCAGTTTGATTGGGTGCTATTGGTAAACGGAAGTGAAATTTAAAAATCTACGTGATAACTTTATGCAGCTTTGTCTGAAGATTCTGTGTCAAGTCTCGTTGAAATTGGACAATCTGCATGACCTGAAATGCTTTTTGAAGGTTTTATGGCGGAAAATACAATATGGCGCAAATACGTCATAGGGTGCGTTGATCTCATCTTGATCCAAAGATTCCAACTCTTATTTTGAAAGCCTTTTGTCTTGTGTGTGTGTGTGTTTGTGTGTGTGTGTGTGTGTGTATGTGGTCTTGAGTCTGTTAATCAGAGAGTTTTACAAAGTCTTTTATTTTGAAGGGACTCTTATTTTGAAAGACTTGTCTTTGTGTGTGTGTGTGTGTGTGTGTGTGTGTGTGTTTGTGTGTGTGTGGCTTGAGGTTGCCAAGCAACCAGGGAGAGCTGCAGGTCAGTCACAGCTGCAGAATGATGTGTCGTATCCAAAAGCCAAAATAAGCGTGATCGGCAGCTTTTTCTCGACCAGTTTTGTGCCCAGTTTGAGAGCTAAATGTTAAAAACTCTGGCATTAATCATGTGGTAAAGAGCAGGTGGTCTCTGCCCTTCTGGAAATTTCTCCTCTCAAATTAACATGGGAGCATATTGGGCAGGAGATGGGTGTTGGTGGTGAATCTTTGTGTCTGAGGCCAAAACTATAATACTGACAGCTTCAGCAGTGGTATCTATGCAACACCAACAAATTTTCCTACGTTTCTAGCTATAAATGATTTCTGTAGCTTGCCATTTGTGGCCACAGTCGCAGTTTACACTGTTATTTTTCGACAAATTTCTCTGTCTTTCTACACTCTAGCTATGACATCACACACTCTAACTGCAAACATTCTCGCAATACACACCCATTCATTTTTTTGGCATCGTTTTTGGCGTAGGCTGGCAAAACCGTTTGGTGAAACTCTTTGAAAATAACATTGCTATCATGCCCTGGCCGAGCCGGTCGTTTTGACTCATTTGTGTATGTGCGACAAAAACTCTGGGAGCAGAAGTGAACCGAAGAAAACACGGAAGAAACGTAAGAATAAGAAGAAGAATAAGCCAGGTGGATAGTAAAGAGTGTGCTCTTTCAGGCACACTCAATAATAATAATCATCAGCATCATCATCATGAAATTCATCATTTAATATCAGTTTCATCATTTTGCAAAAAGATTTTTCCATATCTCTGTTGTCACACAGTCTTGACTCTGTGTTGTCCAATAATACATATGGAGGAGTACATATCAGCAAACCCCTGTTAACATCTGCTGAAAGAGCTAATAACTTATTTTCAATTTATATGCAGGCAGATTGTTGAAAACACTGTTAGCCACATTCTTCATCTTAGCCTGATGCTGGTGAAACCTACAGCCCTCCTCCTCCCTACTCCTCCTCGTCTCTCACCTTACTTAGGTAATGAGCTTTGGAGAAAGTCTGGCTGAGTATGAAATATTTTGGCAAAGTGCTGGTGATGCTGCCTATTTGTAGAAGGGAACCCATGTCTCTCCTAATTCCTAACATGTCTCTCAGAGATCCCAGGCAACAGCATGATGGACCAAGCTCCATGAGGATCCAGAGGTCACCAAGTTCTAGCCTATTGTGGCTTAATTAAAGTCATCAAAGACACTGCGGAAACACAATTACACAAACACATGCAATAAACTTTACAGTTTTTTGTTTTCTAGGTAAAAGACCGAAATAATATAGAATATTATCAAGTGTTGCTGAGGTGATCAGTGAGGCTAATGGTGTGCATATCTTCTGCTGACACTAAAGTCACCAAGTGAGCTCAAATATAAGGAAACTACCTCTTCTCCCTCTGTCATGCTAATCCCAGAGCCATGAGCCTGCAGCACTGATGCTGCCTGACAGATACAAACCTCAAAACACTCTTAACTGCTCCATTACCTCATTGCCACAGGCCATGGGTGATGACTGACAGACTCTCACTGTGAAGAATGCCCAAAGGGATGACTGACACTGCTAAGCTTCTGACATCCTTACCCTTGTACATGATTTTGTTTATAATCTTAATTTTTTAAAGCACATGAGATTATTAGTAATTAGAAATAAAAATTTGTGATTTAGTACTCCCAGTTTAGAAGTGCCATCCAACCGTGATAAATATGGACATTTGACTTAAAGCATTACATACTTTTTGCCAGGGATCAGACTAGCAGCAAAATTACAATGTGCAAGAACAGACATCTGGGTCACAGAGTGGGAATGACAGAGACATGATTACATGTCAGTGTAACATAAACATGATTGAAATGATCTGTTATTGTATTTATTTAAAGTTAATAGTTAAAAATCTGATTAAAAGTGATGAATTATCAGTCAGCATTCCTCTCAAATAAGAAAACAAAGCAATAATATTTCCACCCGTGCTCGGTGTGTAGGTAAGAGTTGTAGACTTCAGTCAGATTGAGGTCACAGAAATAGGACTTGAGACTTGACTTGAATTGTCAGAAAATGGAGTTCTATGGTGGTCCTGGATCACACTGTGATAATACATTCCAACGCCGAACTGGTTTACAGCATTGGTAGTCTGGAAAAAGTAGGATTAAAGTCTCATGTCACTAGCATGGATCACGCCATCAACAAGATGTTTAAATGATTTATTGACAAAATGAATGATTTTGAAAAAACATTAGAATGTTACCATACCAAAAGCTTGATATGATTTAATATAAATGACATAAAAAATAAATCTGACATATGAGATTATGTGTAATCTAAGGAATCCCAGTCAAAAGTTTACACATATTGATGAAAACAGGACTACAGTGTACCTTCACTTAATCTACCTTTCATTACAGTGCTAAAAGAAAAGCATCAATTACTCACTAACACACTCTGAACAAGATCCCCTCCTCAGCCTGCTGCCTCTCTCAGCATCATCTTAATACATGGGCTTTTATGACTGATAGACCTTCCAGCAGTTCTTTAAGTTTCCATGAACTTCTGCATTCAGAGAAATCAGCTGGAAAGCTTCACTTGCAGAAGAGTGAAGTATTGTGAACATTTTATGCTTTGGCTTTAGAGTTTCCAAAAGCTCCTTCAGAACATTTTCCACAAAGCTGGTGGATGTAGTGATCAAGCTGTTTTCCATATTTCAGGGATCTATTTCACAAGTGGCATATGAAGTATTGGACATAATAAACTGCGTAAAAGCAGTCCTGATCAGTGAGATTTAATATTCACAATGCAGTCACGCTGCAGGAACGCAGGTAAAGCAGGCAAAGAATTACTTGACTAAGAAGAAACGTGATATCAGTGGCGCCACAGTCCCCTTCGGGAAGATTACATGTACAATAAGCATGCTTGCAGGCACCTGCTAAAGATTTTGGAAAAAGAAATTCCTCACATTCAAGTTCTGTATGACCCCTCAGTTCACACACAAGCATTCCTGAGGTACTGGGGGGAGACATGATCATTTCTTTCCAACTTCACTAATGCAACACAGCGCCACAGCCTTTGATCTGCACATATTCCTCTGACACATGGAGCAGATTTGGGTAATGATGGCCTGACAGCTGATCTTTAACTGATGAAATTTGGAGCTACAGTGCAGGTTGATACACTGTCAAAATTTGCAAACAGAGAACACCAAAGTTTGAACCTGAGCCAGCTGATTGCAGCTGATTGCGGTTGTTACTGGAGTGGTTATGGTCCTGGATCAGGGCTGGTTAAACCCAAGTCAGCAATTGATCAGATCATCAGATCAATAGAATGTGGTCATGTACTAATTGGATTAGAAAAGTAAGATGTCTTAGTGTTACAAACTTGGAACAATCAAAGAGTGAAATCTTGGACGATCATCTTGCTCGCACAGGCAGTTTGTGATTTTTGCATGCTGGCATTTTCACATAAATCACGGAAAGTTTCTCAACAGTCAGATCACTGTTTGTTTAGGGTTTGAATATCTGTGTGTAGCTGCAGGAGGTCTCTCCTCAGATTCAGGGTGAGACCAGAAAGGCCCCACCTGCAAGTACTTCTGCAGGGTCAGAGGTCACA
This sequence comes from Nibea coibor, assembly GCA_023373845.1. Lineage (NCBI taxonomy): Eukaryota > Metazoa > Chordata > Actinopteri > Sciaenidae > Nibea > Nibea coibor. Next base: position 203,221 of record CM041735.1, on the reverse strand, counting down.
GCTATTGAACCGAGTGACAACATCTATACCTAAACAGAAAACATTGAGTGTAATGAGAGAGATGTTCACAGGAACAAAGGAACATGTAGTCTTTCTCTGACTGTTCCAAATAAAACAAAACAGGAAGCTCTTTTACCACTTTGATTCACTCTGTACTTATACTGGCTATTGGAAGTGCTTGTTTTTCATCACCCCATGTCTTAAAAGCTGCATCATTCATGTATTAATAACATGTATAATTTGCTCTAATTACAGGTGATTCTGGTTAGGTTTTATTCTTCACACTTCAGCATTAATATCCAGACAGCAATGCACACAACAACAAATCATATGAAGAAGACAAAGAAAGTAATAATTATAGCAGCACAGCATCAATCAGTTATGATATTCTTAGCCTGGAGCTGAAACTGTGTATTGACTAAACTGATTATTTGATCAACAAATATGCCTGTTTCAGCTTCTTAAATCTGAAATCTAACTTCTTTTTTTTACTAAAAATCAAACTCTCTCTCTTCATATGAAGACATCACTGTGAAATCATGAAAGACATTTATTGGTTTTCTTTGACAGACAGTATTTATATTTAGGCATTTATAGCTTAGATAAGTAATTCTTTAATCACAAAATGATTTTGCAGATTAATTTGAGATGAAGACTTACCTGTACCTGTGCAGTGGGAATGGAATCAATACAGCAGCCACTTTTACAAGCATGTTTATTACAGAGTTCATGGTAGTGGTGTACTGGAATGCATTCTATGAAAATGTGTTTTTAATATTATGGTCCTCTCTATATATTATAGAACAGTTAAACATCACTGCAATCTACAAATAATAATAAACATACAGTTAAATAAATACTTACCAACACTCTTAGTATCACCATAGTGAAGGCAGAAATGAAAACAGAGTTGTTGTATTGAATCACTTTAGACTGTACAAGTGGAAGTATTGAAGCAACTTGAGAGATCAGGAGATTGTTCTTGCTGGTGGCCATCAAACTGTTTCAGTGGACTGGCTGACTGTGTAATACATCTTTGAATACATAAGAGGAAAAATACTGACCGATGGTTTTTACTTGAATTGAAACAATCCATAAATCAATTATAGGTCAAACCTCTTTTTTGCCAACTGTGTCAAAATAATATATAATATAATATAATATCAAGTAGAAACAACAATAACAACAGCAGCTCCTGGATTCCTTTAAACGAAACAGCAGAGCTCATTCCTGCAGACCTAAGTCATAAAAACATTTAAGAGAACATGACAGATTTTTTATCTGTCATGTTCTCTTAAATGTCCAGGACCTGTCTAAAGTTTACAGTACATGAAAGAGGTCATGATGATTTTTAGACTCAAGCACCAACAGCACTTTAACCCACATAGAACATGAGTCCAGATTCAACCAAGGTCAATAAACCAACTCGGTGTGTATTTAGTCTATTAAATAATTATTCCTCATAACATCCACAGGGGGGTTTGCAGTCTTCATGTCTCAGCTTCTTGAGGCATGCCAAACATTCCCTTCACTGTGTGTGTGTGTGTGTGTGTGTGTGTGTGTGTGTGTGGATGTGTTTGTGTTCAGGTCAGAGCATGCACACACACACGAACATGTGAATTCACCTCCTCAAAATTCAAAACACTTATAGTGACCACGAGCCAAAACAAGGGGATGGTTTCCTGTTTTGTTCATGGCCCTTTTGAAAGGAGAGACTACCACCTTTCACCACCCACCTACAACCACTCAACCCCTCTCAAACACAAACTCTCCAATTTCATATGTAAAGAATGGAAAGTCTGGAGAGAAAAGCTGAAAAGCTTTCAAAGTCTCCATCAGTAAGTCGTAAGTCGTCCATTTTCAGAGGCTTTCTTTGTGGAGTGACTTCATTCAGCTTTAGTGTCTTATCTTGCTCACTAAAAGCTACATAACTGTCTGTACGCTACCTGTTCCATAAACATGCAGCTCAGCTTCCTGTTGTTCACTCCAGACTTTCCAGTTAAAGTGGTAGAAAGCACAATCACATGGCTGCTTTTTAAAAAGGTACAGTACATCATGAGTTTTCCTCAGCTCAGTGATGCTCTCATATTTATTTTATTTAGTTTATTAGGTACACTTAGCTAAAAATTTAGCAGTCCTGCAATAAATCCTACATTCATGAAGGTTGATATGTTCAGCTATGAACATCGTGACTGTCTTTTTATTTTAGAAGATGTAATTTGTGGGGGTTTTTAAACCATACAGAGGTTTACCTTTCGAAATGACCCACATTGATGGGTTGGACAAATATAACTGCTACACCTGTCAGTATGATGCAATACACATCGCAAAGGTAATGTTAGCTTGATAGAGTTTTGATTTGTCAGCTGTCATTATGGGTTGTAAATTGTTGGACGCCAGCAAGAAATTAGATGCCTGCTTTAGTTTACTTCTTTCTATGAAGGACTATGCTATGAAGGACTCAATGTTTAAGAAAAAAAATCAACAACAATACAATTATAATAAGTCAAGTCAGAGCATTTTTTCCCTCATTGAACCCATGTTTAGGAGAACACAATTACAATGTGGTTTTATAATGGCTTCATTCCAGTCTTACATAACACACTTTCTAATCATTATCAAATTAAGAGATCTACTGGTGGACAGCTATCAACATAATGGTAAATTCATAAAACTTGTGAAGTTAGAGGTGTTTCCCCTGTTCCAGTAAAAGTTAAGAATAAGAACCTGACTGTGACAGTTTTAGAGGAATCCTTGCAGTAAATAAACAGAGAAGGGAAGGGGGTTAGGAGGGAGGAGGTGTGCAGGGAGGTAGGCTCTTTTACTGCAACAGTTGATTGTTCTCAGAGTCAAAACAACGCATGCTCAAGCCACTGTAGACTGGCATTGTAATAACAAACAATACTCATTTTCTAATATTTTGGTTTATACAATCTGAATTGTCAGGCAGTGGAAAGGGCAAGAGCACTGCTGCAGCCAAAGTGGGTGCAAGGATCTGCCTCCACAACGCGGGATCACAATAACAGGAACTAGAGAGTAGCTCCTGCAGCACTGCAGATAAGAGCCATGCTGAATGAGGACCCAAGGCTGTTGAGCTGCCTCATGAAAGAGTTCCACAAATGAATAATGCAGATAATATTCAGCTGTTCAAGGCCATGAACTGCCAAGAATCATCAAGACAAAATGTTTAGTACATGACACATCAAAATGCCAACCTCTGCCTCCAGCCTCTGTGCATTATGCAACATGTTGTATTCTTTTACAGACTGATGATATTGATGAAACTCATTTGCCCACTGACTGACAGATTTTCTTCCCTAAGGCAACTCTGATGCAATGGAAAATGACAACAATCTCTGGAATGCTGTTCATTTTTAGTCCCTTTTTTGCCTTTGCACCCATAAACCCAATGGGAAATCTTTACAAATATAAAGGCGAATTAATTGAATGCACCACACCAATCTGACTGCTTCAGAATCCAAGACCATTTCTAATTAAGCAAGAAGGAACACAGGGAATCAGTCAGAACTGCCATCATGACAATAAAACTGATCGATAACCCTTACACACATTTTGGTCACATATTGAAAATGTGAACACTTCCTGTCTTGTGTGTAAAGTCAGTGTTGAACAACGGTCGAAATGCAAATCCTCCTATCTGCAAAAGGGGGGAAAAAAAACGTTCACGTAACGCACATCTGTATTTGTGACACTAATACCTATTTGGTATTTGTTAACATAATAATGTAGTAATACAGTCCAAAAACAGTGTGTGTGGTATTGGATACACTTGACAAATAGCATTCTGCAAAAAAATAGTTTTATAGTAGTTTTAATTGTTTTTTTGTTTTTTTTTTTAGTTTTCTCAAAAAAGTAGATTTTGCGTTTCAGCCATCAATTTTGACATTTTTGGAAATGTGCTTTTGCACTTTTCCCACAGGTAGACAGTTTCATAGTTCATGTAGATCCAGGAGGTGATGTGATTATCTTACGATAAAGGCTAACCCAACCCTAAGCCCAACCCTATCAAAACTTCCAAGAGGCACCTACCAGATCTTCTAAACTAATTGACATGTTGGCTCTCTTTTAGTTCATAAACAGTCACTGCACCCAGCTGCTATTCAACAAGAAAACATTACATAAAGCCACAATTTATCGGTTTTGTATATCCGTTTGTGTTTGGATTAAACAAACAAGAAACAACATGTACATGTATCAATGTGTTGATAAGTGTATTTCTAGCTGCTTTAACCTGCCTTCACTCTTTATGCTAATGTAGGAAAGGAAATGTAGGAAACACCCCAATGAATTCAGCTACATACTGTATCAATCAGAGAGAGTAGCATCAATCAGCTAATTCTTGGTGAGAATGAATACGAGTAATTCCCAAAATGTTGAATAATTCCTTTAACATTACCAGAAAAAAAGATGTTCTCAGTGAGTGTTCTGAAAACACTGATTGACACCCCCAGCAAGTCTGTTAAGTCAATCTACAGTTTAAATAGTCCAGCTAAATATGAATATTATGGTTTGGATACTTAAATTGTGCAGATAAAGAAATAAAAAGACATCAAGGTCTTTTAAATTCTGAACAAACCATAAAGCATTAAGTTGGTAAGAATTCAATCCCTCTGATCTATGATGTAATGAGGACTTTGGAATATGAGCCAGAGCCACATTCTTTGATTCATTTGCCAAATGTCATTTTCATTCAGAGAATGTAACAGGAACAAGGGCTTCAAATCGAGGGCCTTCGAAGAAAACAAGTAAAAAAATAAATAAATAAAAGGGAGAACGAGGGTCCCAAACACCTGGTGACTCAGAGAAACTCAAAGTTCTTTCTAACACTTCTAAACAATAAGCATTTCCACCAGTTTCCTGCTCTCACTCTGTTGGTGTTTTGCTGTTTGCTTGTTATTCGAGTTCAACTGGAACACATTCTTCCTCATCATGGACTCTGCAGTGAGGACACATACCATGTTGTTATGATCAGCAGACCGGTTCTGTTATTTGAGGACTGTGTCAATAACCAACTTTGATCTCACTGTTACTGCTACTGTATTTCACATTTGGAGTGTGAGAAAAAAAATGTTGCTATGGGCGAAAAGGTTTTCGTAACAAAACACACCCAAGAAATGTTGAAGCTGAGTCAGTTACTTCCAGTTAAAAGTAGAAAACAGTTCCAGTCCCTCATGTATTATCTAATGTAGAACTGTTGGGTGTCTTTAAATAATATTGTATAAAGTACGGTGTAGACCTACTCTATATAGAAAGTGTCATGAGATCATTCTGTTATCTTTTGCTGCTATGTAAAGAAAACTGAATATAATTTTAGTCCAACTCTAACATCTTTTGATATCTAACGCAGTCAGGTGAGTTCATCAGCTCAATTCAACCTCAAAGCAAGAATGCAGACTTGATGGTGCAGCCGACACAGATATCAGATTTATACTAAATGCTTTAGACCTAAGCTTTTTACCCAGGAATCTTATACTTGGATAAAAACACCAATTACTACATTATCACCCCTCTCAACAGTTTATATTTTGCATGGCACAGTGGGCTGCCTATCAACTGTGAATGATCAAATCAAATTTTATTTGTTTAGCCCAAAGTCAAAAACACATTTTGCCTCAGAGGGCTTTACAATCTGTACAGGGAGTGACACCCTCTGTCCTTAGACCCTCGGTTCCAGTGAGGAAAAACTTGCCCACAAAAAAACCTTTTAACAGTGAAAAAATGTGGAAGAAAGCTCAGGAAGAGCCACAGAGGAGGGATCCCTCTTCCAGGACGGACAGACGTGCAATGGATGTCACATGTACAGAACAATCAACACAAACATGTCGTACAATTACAATGAATTACAATAAATGGTAGAATGATTACAGTAGCAGTGGAACCTGTGATAGAGATAGAATGATGACTAAATTCTGGATTTTTAGATATGATAAAATGCCAACTCTAACTGTAACTGTCCAGAGTAATGTTGTTACATGTTACTTAGAAAGTTTTAGACAAAAGAAAGAAAACGACATTGACTTTGACCCCATGAACAGTTACATATAACTGTTATAATACATACACTTCCAGATATTCATAACTCTTTAAAATACAAATATTAGCTGTCCTCCTCCTGCTCATGTAGTTTGTGGACCTTTAGTCATTTAGTCTGAGAACATGACTCTTTGTCTCTCTCCCCCATCTTGTCCTTTATTCACCTTTTTGCATATTTTGATATGTCTTTGACCTTCGACATATGCAGCTAATGTAAAATCTATTCAGGGAAAGCTCACAACATGTGGTGGAGCCATCTTCATCAAGGTTATCACCTGATGAGCAGCTGTAATCACATGATACCCCACCTCCACATTACTAACCAGATGACCATGTACACATTTACAGTGATACCAGTTGTATCCAGTGTAAAATGACTCCCGAGTGCAATACAAGTGTAAGAATCAAAAAAACATGCAGAACTTTATTTAACCATAAATGTTTCTCACAGGAATGACAAATCTAAATCTATAGAATCTAAAGCATCTAAACACAACAAATGAATGATCACCTTTTTTATTCAAAGCTGCTCTAATGAATGTTTTTCTGATGACAATGGGTCAGATAACAATGACTGAATGACCCAGGGATGCGTGTGCTGACTCTCCAGCTTGTTTTTGTGGTTCACTTTTAGTGCTCTCATACAGCTTTTCACTCTGCCCCCAAGTGGCCAGAATAAGAATAAGAATAAGAACAAGAATAAAGAGTTTTATTCAAAGTTTACATCTACTGTGTTTTGGATCTAAAATTACCAGCTCCTCTGCAGGTGTTCACATGAGACCTTTAAGGACTTGTTGTCTTAAAGGTCAGTCGTTGGGAGATAATATTGCTGACTACTGTTTCCAAAGTCAAGAGTTTGAATATACTTTGAATCTCAATTTAATATTAGTTTAAATATCACACTGCTAATTTTTGTACACAAAACAATACAAAAAAATAATCAAATCAAATCAAATTTTATTTGTATAGCCCAAAGTCACAAAACACATTTTGCCTCAGAGGGCTTTACAATCTGCACAGGGAGTGACACCCTCTGTCCTTAGACCCTCGGTTCCAGTGAGGAAAAACTTGCCCACAAAAAAACCTTTAACAGGGAAAAAATGTGGAAGAAAGCTCAGGAAGAGCCACAGAGGAGGGATCCCTCTCCCAGGACGGACAGACGTGCAATGGATGTCACATGTACAGAACAATCAACACAAACATATTGTACAATTACAATGAATTACAATAAATGGTAAGGTGATTGCAGTAGCAATAATAAATAACAAACCATGAAACAAAAAGAGCACAAGGATTTAATTCAGAAAGTCAATAAAGCTGACTGAGTGCAACAAGTTAAGATTCCTTATCTGCGTTGATCTCATTTGCACCGCTAATTAAATACCTTTAGGAACTCTGTGATTAGACAACTGTGTTCGCTGTCTGCTCCTAAAGCTGAAGTCATGTACAGCACGCACACACGCACGAAGGCACACACGCACGAAGGCACACACACACACACACACACACACACACACACACACCCCTATTAATAACACTGCGTGCCGGCAGTTTTTCTATCCCCACTCTCACACCATGACATCACAGGGTTTAACATATATGCAGTGTTAAAGCAACATTCCATACATGCAGCCCTGTCAGGAAAAGCAGTTAGAAGATCATAACATATTTGAGTGAAGTTGAAGGAGCGTGCAGAGCTGAGTGGGAGAGCCTTAAAGATGATTTTGTTTATTGTGTTAGAGCCAATAAAAGATAAAACAGTTAAGTTCTGGGAGCACATTTAAAAAACTAACATTCACAAATGGCATCTGGTGTAATACTGGTCCTGACACACAATTCTTAGTAACAACAGGGCTTAGAAGCTTTGTATAGAAAGGATAAATGTAACCTTTAACAAAGTGACTCTGTAAAATAAGGACTGCAATTATGTCTGCCCAAAAGTCTAACATCAAACACTGAATAAGCCAACAGCATACTTGCAGCGGTGATGTCATGGCTGTAACCTCACATCACTGTAACCCTATGCACACCTTGTCAAGACTATTCATAATTCAATGTATTTGAAGTGTATATAGTACACTCAGAGCTGTCCCATAGGCTCTGCGAACTGTGCAACCGCACAGGGCCCCCTAGAGCCTCACGCCACTAGGGGGCCTTGGGCCTTCAAAGCTAAAACTAATTAAAAACTATTTGTGCACCTCCATGTCACAGGAGAGACTGAGCGGGCTCGCCCTGCTATCCATTGAAAAGGACATTGCATCCAAACTGGATTATAGAGATCTTATTCCTGAGTCTGCAGCCAAGAAGGCAAGGAAAGTGACTGGTAGTGACTGAAGTGATTAGTTTCTGCGCAATTTATGAATGGTGAGTCCATCTCATTTGTTTGGGTTAGTGTTGTAAATAAGTTAAATAATAAGTAAAACTAGAAAATTCCTGAAGAAATTTTGAGTGTGCCTGACTCTGGCCCCATCGCTACCTGCTGGCGCATCCCTGATTAGCAGAGCAGTTACTGCACTTGTTAGAAATGCTGACAGAAAGAGAGAGAAAATGCTGAAACCACTAATTTTTGTATTAGCTACTCACGTTAGCAATTAGCATGATGCGCTAGCCACTAATTTTAGCATTGGCTGCTAATGTTAGCGATGAGTATGCTTTTTAGCCTCTAAAAATTAACTAAATGCCAATGCTAATATGCTAATGCTAACATGCTAATTGCTAACATGCTAACTGCTAACATGCACTGCTACCACTAATTTATAGCCACTTAAAATTAGCATTAGTCGCTAATGTTAGCAATTAGCATGATGCGCTAGCCACTAATTTTAGCATTGGATGCTGATGTTAGCGATGAGAATGCTTTTTAGCCTCTAAAAATGAAGTAAATGCCAATGCTAACATGCTAATGCTAACATGCTAATTGCTAACATGCTAACTGCTAACATGCACTGCTACCACTAATTTCTAGCCACTTAAAATTAGCATTAGTCGCTAATGTTAGCAATTAGCATGATGCGCTAGCCACTAATTTTAGCATTGGATGCTAATGTTAGCGTATGAGAATGCTTTTTAGCCTCTAAAAATGAAGTAAATGCCAATGCTAACATGCTAATTGTTAACATGCTAACTGCTAACATGCATTGCTACCACTAATTTCTAGCCACTTAAAATTAGCATTAGTCGCTAATGTTAGCAATTAGCATGATGCGCTAGCCACTAATTTTAGCATTGGATGCTGATGTTAGCGATGAGAATGCTTTTTAGCCTCTAAAAATGAAATAAATGCCAATGCTAACATGCTAATGCTAACATGCTAATTGCTAACATGCTAACTGCTAACATGCACTGCTACCACTAACACTTAGGATTTAGCACAGTCCTGCTGGATTCACTGTCAAACCAGATGACTTGTGTCTGACGCACATCAGCAACAGTGAAAATAGCCCCTCCCCCCTCTCCTCCCTCAGGCACGCTTGAGGTTGCCAAGCAACCAGGACCAACTGCTGGGCCCTAATCAGCAGAGCAGTTGCACCTGTTAAAATCGTCAGTTGGAACTGCCCAGAGAGGGAGAGAGGAACCAAATGACGTCCCACGAACAAGCGGCATTAAATGCCAAACGGTGTGTCGTATCCAAAAGCCGAAATATTCGTGATCGGCGGCTACTTCTCGACCAGTTTTGTGCCCAGTTTGAGAGCTAAATGTTAAAAACTCTGGCATTTATCATGTGGTAAAGAGCAGGTGGTCTCTGCCCTTCCGGAGATTTCTCCTCTCAAATTAATATGGGAGGAGATGGGACTGTGGATCGGTGCTGGGGCCGAATCTTTCTGTGTCAGGCCAAAACTATAATACTCACAGCTTCAGCAGTGGTATCTATGCGACGGCTACAAATTTTCCTACGTTTCTAGCTATAAATGATTTCTGTAGCTTGACATTTGCGGCCACAGTCGCAGTTTATAAATTTATTTTTCGATGAATTTTTCTCTCTCTTCGCACTCTAGGTATGACATCACGCCCTCTAGCTCTGGAAAGTTCTCGCAATACACACCCATTCATTTTTTGGCATTTTCTTTGGTGTACAGCTGCCAAACCGTTTGGTGAAACTTTTTGAAAACCACTTTGCCATTGTGTCCTTGCCGAGCCGGTCGTTTTGAGTCCTTGTTTGTGTATGTGCGACAAAAACTCTGGGAGCAGAAGCGAACCGACGAAAATACGGAAGAAACGTAAGAATAACTAGAAAATTCCTGAAGAAATTTTGAGTGTGCCTGACTCTGGCCCCATCGCTGCCTGCTGGCGCATCCCTGATTAGCAGAGCAGTTACTGCACTTGTTAGAAATGCTGACAGAAAGAGAGAGAAAATGCTGAAACCACTAATTTTTGTATTAGCTACTCACGTTAGCAATTAGCATGATGCGCTAGCCACTAATTTTAGCATTGGCTGCTTATGTTAGCGATGAGTATGCTTTTTAGCCTCTAAAAATTAACTAAATGCCAATGCTAACATGCTAATGCTAACATGCTAATTGCTAACATGCTAACATGCAAATGCTGTGCTGGCACTAATGCTACCACTAATTTCTAGCCACTTAAAATTAGCATTAGTCGCTAATGTTAGCAATTAGCATGATGCGCTAGCCACTAATTTTAGCATTGGATGCTGATGTTAGCAATGAGAATGCTTTTTAGCCTCTAAAAATGAAGTAAATGCCAATGCTAACATGCTAATGCTAACATGCTAATTGCTAACTGCTAACATGCACTGCTACCACTAATTTCTAGCCACTTAAAATTAGCATTAGTCGCTAATGTTAGCAATTAGCATGATGCGCTAGCCACTAATTTTAGCATTGGACGCTGATGTTAGCGATGAGAATGCTTTTTAGCCTCTAAAAATGAAATAAATGCCAATGCTAACATGCTAATGCTAACATGCTAATTGCTAACATGCTAACTGCTAACATGCACTGCTACCACTAATTTCTAGCCACTTAAAATTAGCATTAGTCGCTACTGTTAGCAATTAGCATGATGCGCTAGTCACTAATTTTAGCATTGGCTGCTAATGTTAGCAATGAGCATGCTTTTTAGCCACTAAAAATGAAATCGATGCCAATGCTAACATGCTAAAAGTATTGATGAATAAGCTCTGATGCGACAATTTAAAGGTCGTGTGTGGCAAATTATTTGCATTTTTATTTAGTTTTTAATTTGAGTTATGGTGTGCTATGTGTGTGACTATGACCATATTTATCCATTTTTAGCACATTGAGCACTTATTGAGAGTGGTTCCCATTCAGAGACTTTCTGTGTATTTCACTGAAGGAGATGCATCTGCAGTTGTCACTAATTGCCCTGACCTGCGGCTCACCCTGGTTGCTTGGCAACACACACACAGACACACGGACACAGACAAAGACAAAAGTCTTTCAAAATAAGAGTCCCTTCAAAATAAAAGACTTTGTAAAACTCTGATTAACAGACCCCCCCCCAAACACACACACACACACACACACAGAGTTTTTGACACACATACACAAACAAGGAGTCAAAACGACTGGCTCGGCCAGGGCACGGTTGTAATGTGGTTTTCAAAAAGTTTCAAACGGTTCTGCCGCTATACACCGAAAAACATGCCAAAAAATGAATGGGTGTGTATTGCGGGAATTTTCAAGAGCTACAGTGCGTGATGTCATAGCTAGAGTGCAGGAGAGAGAAAAATTTGTCGAAAAATAAATTTGTAAGCTGCGACTGCGGCCGCAGCTACAGAAAGTCAAGCTACAGAAATCATTTATAGTTAGAAACGTAGGAAAAATTGTTGCCGTCGCATAGATACCACTGTTGAAGCTGTCAGTATTATAGTTTTGGCCTCAGACACAAAGATTCGCCACTGACACCCATCTCCGGCCCAATATACTCCCATATTAATTTGAGAGGAGAAATTACCAGAAGCAGCAGGGAGCATCTGCTCTTTACCTGACGACCCAGACCAGAGTTTTTAACATTTAGCTCTCAAACTGGGCACAGAAGTGGTCGACAAGAAACCCCCGATCACAAATATTTCCGTATATTACCGTTTGGCATATTTCGCCACCTCTCCACAAGGGCTTCATTTGGTTTCTCTCTCTCTCTCTCTCTCTCTCTCTCTCTCTGGGCATTTCCAACTGACAGCCTAACAGGTGCTCCTAACTGCTCTCCTGATTAGGGCCCAGCAGTTGGCCCTGGTTGCTTGGCAACCTCAAGCCTGAGGGAGGAGAGGGAGGGGCTATTTTCCCTGTTGCGTCAGACACATGTCATCTGATTTGACAGTGAATCCAGTAGGACATAACTTCTAGCCCTGATTGCTAACATGCTAATTGCTTACACTAGGTGGTCATTTTAGCAGTTATTTGCACTGAATTTGAACTTGTCTGTCCAAAATGACAGACAGCAGAGCAGGTAGCACGTTAGTGGTTAACGTTGACACGCTAGCAATTAGCATTAGCATGATAGCAATTAGCATCTATTTAATTTTTAGTGGCTAAAAAGACATGCTAATTGCTAACATTTGTAGCCTATGCTTAAATTAGTGGCTAGTGCATCATGCTAATTGCTAACATTAGCAGCTAATGCTAATTTTAAGTGGCTAGTTTTTAGAGGCTAGAAATTAGTGGTAGCATTATCATGTTAACAGTTATCAATTAGCATGTTAGTATTAGCATGTTAGCATTGGCATCTATTTCTTTTTTTTGGCTAAAAAACATGCTCATTGCTAACATTAGCAGTCTATGCTTAAATTAGCAGCTAGCGCATCATGCAAATTGCTAACATTAGCGGCTAATGCTAATTTGTAGTGGCTAGAAATTAGTGGTAGCATTAGCATGTTAGCAGTTAGCATTGGCCTCTATTTAATTTTTAGTGGCTAAAAATCATGCTCATCACTCACATTAGCAGCCAATGCTAAAATTAGTGGCTAGCGCATCATGCTAATTGCTAACATGAGTGGCTAATACAAAAATTAGTGGTTTCAGCATTTTCTCTCTCTCTGTCAGCTTTTCCAACTGACATTCTAACAGGTGCAGTAACTGCTCTGCTAATTAGGGCCAGCAGGCAGAAGCCAACAGGCAGGGATGGGGCCAGAGTCAGGCACACTCAAAATTTCTTTAGAAATTTTTCTAGTGAGTCTTGTTTTTTTCTTAGTACCGGTACTGACCTGTTTGTGTTCAATCCAAATGTTCCTCTAATGGGGTGATCATAGTCATGTGCTAACTCTTTTGGTTGTGTAGCAATCCTGCCAACCAGATTGGCCCTACCACCAGTTGTAGTCAGCAATGAAAAGTCAATCCAACTTCTTTAGGATGTTGGGGAGGCTCGCCATCTATGAATCACAGACAGGTCCTGAATCACTCCATCCAGGGTTCTGGATTCTCTCCAACAGACTGGATATTCCTATGGAGACTAGGGATCTCCAAAAGACCTGACCGATGCACTTTATTCCAGTGCTGAGCACCGTCGGGGACTCTCAGCTCTCACAAGATGAAAGAGGATTTGCCCGCGTAACGGTTTGAGCACAGTGCTAAACGCTTGCGTTCAGCGGATTGCTGCCTTTTACTGTCACGGCCGGAGTCAAAGGGAAGGGCAAAGATGCAGTGTCCAAACTTGCCTGCTACACAATAAGCGGTACGTGCACGCTAATTGGTTGCACGCTAACAGCTACCTTCTTCTTCTTCTTCTTTGGAGTTTAACGGCAGTTGGCATCCTTAATGTTGCATATACTGCCCTCTTCTGGACTTTACTGTTTTACGACTTCCCTTTTATAATTATTTAAATTCTTTTAATTAACCCAGTTACCCCGAGATACCTTATAATGGTTTTCCTCCCTTCCCTAGATTTCCCACACTCTATTATATCTTTGAAGCTACACTCCACTATTCCTGTCTTCCGCAATCCTGCAATCATCTCTTCCCTCTCCCTTTTATATTTATTACAATCAATCATCACATGCTCTACCGTTTCTCTCTCCCCACAGCTACACCGACCAGTTGGATGTTTCTCTAGTATGTTGAGTGTGTTATTCAGTTTACTGTGTCCTATTCTTAATCTACTCATGATCACCTGCTCTGCTCTGCTACCTTCACAACACCCTACCTCCCCTACTACCCCTTGTAATTTATATAAATGTCTCCCTTTTTTATGGTTCTTCCAGTGTTGTTTCAATTGATTAATTATTTCCTTCCATATTAAACTTTTCCCTTCTGCTTTTGCTAATTTTACTTTAATTTCCACCTCCTCTTTCTTTACTGCTTCTTTTGCAAGTTTATCTGCTTTTTCATTCCCTTGTATCCCTACATGAGCTGGCACCCACATGAACGTTATTTCCCTCCCCTGCTGTGTTAATCTGGATGTTTTTAACAATATTTCATATAATATCTCCTGGTGTGTATTTGCTTTCCTGTTTTTGATGAGTGCTGAAACTGAATCACTGCATATAATCACCTTTCTATCCACCCTGTCCTCTACCCAGTCTATTGCCATTAATATTGCACATAGCTCCACCGCATATATACTTAAATGATCTGATGTTCTTTTTGATATTGTCACTTGCCTGCTGGGAACCACCACTGCTGCACCTGTTGCTCCTGTTTCTGGTTCTTTTGATCCATCTGTGAATATGTATACGTATTCTCCATACCTCCCAGTTATGTAGTTATAAAATTCTTGTACTATATCCGTTGATTTATTTCTTCTCTTTATATCACATATTTCTAGATCTACTGTTGCTTCTTCTATCATCCATGCTGGAGTTTTTCCTCACTCGAACTGAGGGTCTAAGGACAGAGGGTGTCACTCCCTGTACAGATTGTGAAGCCCTCTGAGGAAAAAAAAATGTGTTTTGTGACTTTGGGCTATACAAATAAAATTTGATTTGATTTGATTTGATTTGACTTGTTGTCCACAGAACTGTTGGGCTGAATTCTAACTGCTATATTTTTTAGTTGTTCTGCTATACCCTCACTGACCCACCCAAAGCTTGATTTCTGTTCTTTCCCCTTTTCCCAGCACATCTCCAAAACTCTCTTTGTTGGATGATCTTCAGAGTGACCTTTTAGATTAACCCAGTAATTAGCTATTAATTGCTTTCTTCTTAGCCATAACGGCATTTCTCCTGCTTCCACCTGAAGGGAGCATACTGGAGCTGTTTTCATTGCTCCTAAGCAAGCTCTTAACGCTCTAGCTTGAATGATGTCTATTTGTGAGAGGACTGATTTAGCTGCTGACCCATACCCCACACTACCATATTCTATTCTAGACCTGACTAGTGCTACATATATATATTTTAATGATGTAAAATCCGCTCCCCAATCTAATCCAGCCAGACACCTCATAATATTCAGCACTCGCTTACTTTTTTCCACTATCCCCTTCACATGCTCTCTCCAAGTTAATCTAGGATCAATCCCAAGAACCTCATGCTATTTACTCTTTCTAAGTTCTTTCCATATAACTTTAACCTTTTATTTTCACTGATTTTCTTTTTTGAAAAGAACATTACTTTACTTTTTTCTACTGAAAATTTGAAACCCCAATCTGCTCCCCATTTTTCCACTTGATTTATCCCTTCCTGCACTTTCTTAACAATGTGATTTATATTGCCTCCCCTCTTCCATAATGCTCCATCATCAGCAAACAAAGATCTTCCCATTCCTGCTGGTATCCTGTCAAATATATCATTTATCATTATTGTAAACAGTGTAGGACTTATAACACTCCCCTGCGGTGTACCATTCTCTACAACATATTCATCTGACATCACTGATCCAATTTTAACCTGGATGACCCTTTCCCTTAGAAAATCCATAATCCAGTTAAATAAGTTTCCCTCAATTCCCATATGGTGCATCTTAATCAACAGACCTTCTCTCCACAGCATGTCATATGCTTTCTCAACATCAAAGAACACTGCAGCCACCGTTTCTTTATTTACTTGTGCTTTCCTGACATCATCTTCTAGCCACAATACTGGATCCATTGTACCTCGACCTCTTCTAAATCCACTTTGATATTGAGTCACTAGTCCCCTTCTTTCACTATAGTACATGAGCCTCTCATTTATCATTCTTTCCATTATTTTCCCTATATGTGATGTAAGTGCTATGGGTCTATAGTTGATTGGCTTACTTGGATCTTTCCCAGGTTTCCTGATTGGGATGATTATTGCTTCCTTCCAACTTCGTGGGATCTTACCTTCTTTCCAGACTTTATTGTATAATGTTAATATTTTCCTTAACCCCCCTTCACTTAGATGTTTAATCATACTATAACATATACTATCTTTACCGGGTGCACTCCTTGTTTTTGCTATTGCTCTTTTCATTTCTCCGATGGTAAACGGGATATCTAACTCACTTTCCCTACTATCCTTTCTTTTTAACACCTCCCTATTTTCATTTTTTGTTTTCTCCCTACCATGTCTTCCCTCCTCGGTTAGATAGTTTGAGCTGTGCACTGCTACAAAGGCCTTAACCATTAGCTCTGCCTTCTCTTTATTGGTTACTGCCACTTTATCTCCAGAACTCAGGACCGGATAATTCCAATTCCTCCTCTCGCCCCCCCATTTTCCTCAACATTCCCCAGATTTCTCCTATCTTGGTAGTGCTCCCAATCGACCCACAAAACCTCCTCCAATACGACCTCTTTGCTTGTCTTATTGTTTTCCTTACCACTGCTTGCGCTTGTTTATATTGGGTTAGATGTTGAAAATTATGATACTTTTTAACTAACTTAAATGCCTTGTTTCTGCTCTTCACCGCTTGTTTGCATTTCTCATCTCACCATGGTACTAACTTATTTTTCTTCCTGCCTGTACTTTTAGGTATAGTGCTGGTTGCTGCCGTTATAATCCCCTGCTTTATTTCCCTATCCATCCTTTCCACTTCCATATTATCACTAATCTGAGAAAAAAATTTGTTGCATTCCTTTGTGAAATCAATCCAGTTGGCTTTTTCTACAATCCATCTTCCTCCTATTTCCTCTGTGTCCTGTACTGTCTTTATATTTATTTTATTATATATAGGATAATGATCACTTCCTATAGTCCCTTTTTGATATACATTACATTCACATAATGGAGCTAATGTATTGGTCACTATTGTCAGATCTAAGACTGACTCCTTCCCAGTATTTACATCCACCCTTGTCCCTCTCCCATCATTCACACAAATCATATTCTGCCCATCTAACATTTCCTCCACTATCTCCCCATTGCGATCATTCTTCTCACTCCCCCATAGTGTATTATGAGCATTAAAATCCCCACACCACACTGTGTTCCCATTACTCTTAGCCACCATTCCATCCAATTTCACAATGTCCAACTGCCTGCATGGGTTATAGAAATTTATTATTGTTATTTTCCTCTTTCCTATCCATACTTCTGCTATAATACTCTCCATTTCAACTCCAATATCAATAACCCTGTACGGAATGCCCTCTTTAACAAACATGACACACCCTCCTCCTGTCCCTTCTTTCCTGTCTCTTCTGATTGCCACATATCCTTTAATAATTAACTCTAAGTTTGGTTTTAACCAGGATTCCTGGATGCACAATATGTCTGGTTTTTCCGGCTGACTATATATGAATTGTTTAAATTCCTGACCATTAGCAATTAGACTTCTAGCATTCCATTGAAGGATTATCATTACTATTAATATTACCCGATACATGATGTTTCTTGACTGGCCTGTACACTCAACTCATCTCTTACCTCTTCCCATCTTATCCCTCTCATATCCAGATGGTGAATTGCTGCTTTGACTATAATCTGTATTCTCTCTGTTTTTGATTTTACATCTGCAGTTGCATTTATGACTCCTGCTATGAATGTCACCAGCCTTTTTTTCTCCTCCAGCATTCTCTTTTCAATTTCTTGTACCATATTCGTCATCTCTTGTTTCTCTTTATTCTGTTGCTTGCCACTGAAACTCCCCTGTCCCACTCTCTTAACAGCTTCAGCATAAGACACTTTTTCATTCACTTTTATCTGTTGCACTATTATTTCCCTCTTCATCGGCTCACATCCCCAGTATGCTACACTATGTTCTCCTCCACAATTACAGCATTTTTGGTTTCACACCCATCCCACATTTCCCATATTCATGGTCCCCTCCACACCTAGCACATCTTCTTTTCCCTTTGCATAGGTTAGCAATATGTCCATACTCCTGACAGTTAAAGCACCTCATTGGTTTTGGAACAAATTCTCTTACCTTATATTTTACAAATCCAAAATAAAGTTCTCTTGGGATAATCTCTACATCAAACTCTACCAATACTGTTTCTGATTCTTTTTTCTCGGGTCCTCTTGTCATTCTTTTAACATCCTTAACTCTAGCATTCCTCATTTTTAAGTTTCCCACTAGATCATTCATGCTGATACCAAGGGGAACCCCTGTTATCACTCCCTTACACCCATTACTTCTCTTCTCTCCTATTTTCACTGTTGTAACCTTCATTTTCCCAACACTCACCATTTTCTGAGCTTTTTCTACTTGTGTTTCTGAATTACACCCAATTATCAGGTTCCCATCTCCTAATACTTTAGCATACCTAACTTCCCCCACTTGTGCCCTAATTATTTTTGTGATTTTTAATGGATCCATCTTCTTTACTCCCCCTTCTCCCTCAAATCTCACCACTACATTGAGAGAACCCTTCTTCCCACTCTTTACCTCACCTCTCTGCCCCTCACTCTCCATGCCTTCCAAACTATCTTTATCTTCCTTCTTTCTCTTTCTCCCACTTGCCCTTCCCCCCCTTCCCCCTCTCCCTACCTGCTCCCATTCACTTCCTCCTTTATCTATATCATAGTCCTCTTCACTCATTTCCATGCTGTTGTAGCTGTCTCCGTCCCTCTCTCTTCCCTCCATTTTGCCCCCACTTACAGAAAGTAGCACTAGGATACCGCTACCGGACCTATACAGGTCGTCGGCCGATACCCCCACAATCTACTCTCCGTAAGTTACCTACCTACTTTCTACCTCCCGATCACAATGTTAAACACTCTTTTCAAATTTATTCTCCGCTCTCCAACTCGCCGTCCTGACTCCCCACCCTAACAGCTACCTGCCTTTCGTTTGGTTAGATGAGGTGAACCTGAGTGCTGCCTTCAAGTGCAGTCGGACTGTGTTGCTTTCAAGTGCAACTCAGAAAACATTAAACATTTGAAACTAATAAAACAACAATTTCAGATCTCGCTTAGGGTTTAGTTACCCAAGTTTTACACCTGGGTTACATTAGTCCATCAGACCCTGGGAACTTGTTGTGGACTCATAACAAGTGATTTATTGATTTATGGCAATAAAGGCACAGGATTCTTTATCTGCATCACCTATTATTTTAACTGAAAAAAATTATCAGCTGCAGTTTGTCAAAATTTAGAACTATACAGGTCTTTATAAAAAGTAAAACAAAAGTCTGCTATTTTATAATGGTCTTCAGTAACAGCTCCATTAACTTGCTAATTGTATTGTTGGTGGAGTGTTGTTTTTTCGAGATTAAAGAAGTAACAAGTTTTGTTCCCCTTCTTCTAACCATTTAGAGTGAGACCTGATAAGGGCACTCTTAGCTTTTTGGCTATATAATTAATCAAGTCTGATCTGCAAGGAAGCTAGTTCTTCTTTTTCTTTCTCTATTAAGGAGTCAGGGTCTTTGCTGGATAAGTTAGTTATGCTTGAGACAATCTTCAATTCTTCTGCTTTCCTCGCTTTTACAGCATGAGCACTACTTTTTCTTTAAAAATTTCATATCATATGAAAGTTCCCATTTAGTCCCAAAAGAGTTTTCATTCTTTGCTGGACCAGTGAAATGAGATTGTATCCCTATTCCTTTTTTAAATTTCATTATTTTGTAGTATAGAGCAGTTAAGTTTCCAGTAACTATTACTCTAATGGTTCGACAGTAGAGTTGTTAATAGAGATGCATATAGCTTTATGATCAGTTAAAGATACGGATACCAATATTATTCTTGTCTAAACTGTCAGAAATAAGCCAATAGTCTAAACAAGACTGTCTAGAGACAGACTGTCTAGAGACTCCAGGTGTATAGTCTACTATTAGGATACTTCTCTCTGCATATATCAACTAGATTAAACCTTTCTATGAAGTCAATTAGACATGGGTCAGCTCTATTTTTGATAAGGTAGTATTTTTTCTAAAGAGTTATCCAAAATATTGTTGAAATCCCCACCTAAAATTAAAAATGCATTTGGGAATCTAGTCAGCCTGTCACGCGGTGAGGTCAAATGGGTTTTTGTCATGTCTTGTCATTTCCTGTTTTATTTTGAAAAGTAACTCTCCTCTCATTTCAGGTCACCTGCCCTTCCTCATGTGTCACTGGTCTGATTGTCTTCCCTGATTCCCAATTGTGTCCACCTGTTCCCCATTACCTCCATGTGTTCATATATAGGCTGCGTCTCCCCTTGTCTTGTTACCAGTGTGTTTCGTCTTGTGTGTCCACATCAGCCCTTGAATTCATCTTTAAGCCTGTTTTTCGCCTTTGTGTTTCCTCTTATAGAGTGAGTTTGCTTTGTAATTTTCATAGTTCAGTTTAGTGTTTTCTAGTTCAAGATTTTCAGTTCAGCCTTTTGTTTTTTCCTCCACTGGAGTGATTTTTCATTTCTCAGATTAGTGTGCCTCCAGTTTCAGGAGTAATTTTTAGTTTAGTGTTTTCTTTACTAAGTTAGGTTATTCTCTGTCTTTTGTTTGAGTCTGAGTTTTCTTATTCATAGATAGTTTGAGTGGTACTTCCACCTACTGGAGCAATTATATTCATTTCAGTTTATTTGCTCTCCTAAGAGCTGTGGTTTTCATAGCCCTGATCGTAGCATTAAGAGGTTTCATACCCTTTTTTGTTTATCACTTTGTTAGAAGTGAACCTTGCTGTCGCTTAATAAAGCATGCCGTTTTTCCACACCATCTCTGCGCCTGAGTCCTGTGTCCTAGTCTGGTCCCTGACACAGCCAACTTGAAAGAATGTGATCAATAGTCAGTTTCATTTTCTCTTCTTGTGTTGTAACCATAAACATTGGAGATAATGTGTGACTCATTATGTTTAAGCTTGGCTGATGAAGTGACCATTTGGATCACATTCTGTAATCATAACATTTCCTTTAAATCTGTCATTTAAAGTGGCCACCCCAGCTGAACACTCTGTTCCATGGGAGAGCCATATACTGTTACCCCATTGTGACGTCCAGAAGTTTATATTGTCCACAGCAGAGTGAGATTCTTGCAAGAGAAAATTGAACCGTTTTGCGAAAAATGTTATTAATGTTAATGTCTTAATGTTATTACGTAACCCCTGGCGTTTAAACACATAACATTAATAAACAAAAAGAACTGTGTATAATAGTAAGAATATAACCAAGACTTAAAGAATAGTGTTGATAGGTAAACTGCCGAGATTACCACCATATTAGCTTTATGACTAAGCATAGTGGTTTAGAGAAGGCAAATTGTTATTACTTTTACACATATTTGGGAATAAAGCATTCCCATCTTTATGTAAAATGATATCTATATATCTATATATCTATATATATATATATATATATATATATATATATATATATATATATATATACTGCATTTTTAAAACAAAACAGGTAGGTAAATAACATTACCGTTGACAACTAAACAACCCTGAGTAATTAAGAACTGGGGGGTCCGTTTCACAAAGCAGGTTTATGGAAAAGTCAGCGTCTGTTAATCCTGGAATCACAGAAACTCAGAGTTTTCCGTTTCACAAAGGAGGGTCAGTCAAACCAGAGAGAGAGGGGTAACTCTAACCTGTTTCACAAAGAGAGGTAACGTAACCTCGCAGTCAGTTGCCGTAGTAACAGACTCCGTGACGCTAACCTCCGTGACTCTTGGGACCAGGTTTTCCTGAGGAAACCTCGAGTTTCTCTCACACACTCCTTTTAATTTCCTCATTCCTGCGCTGTCAGAACTCGCCGGCTGACATATTTAAGTCATCGAGGCAACGTTTGGTGTTAACTTTTTTTTCCATGAATATGCCGTGCCCTTTTGACCCGTGGATGAAGGTGCAGCAATCCTGCGCAGGGAATTAAATATCTGTCGGCAGAGAGTTCTTAGACCTCGCATGGACATTTTAGCCCTCCCGGACAATTTTCTTTTTGAGCGGTACCGTTTTACTTTGCAGTCCATCATTTACATACACAACCTCATCCGTCCACATATTTCAAACATTACCCGTCGCAGTCATGCCCTCACATCACAGCAGATGTTATGTGTGGCGCTGTGTTTTTTTTTGCCAATGGCAGTTTTTGTACAATGTTGGAGATGCTGAGCACTTGAGCAAGGCAACTGTATGCAGGGCGATCAGAAGAGTCTGCCTCACCCTGAAAAGGCTATTACACACATTTGTCATCTTCCCTGGACACAAACCTGTCAAGGCCATCAAGGAAGAGTTCCACAGGATCGCTTAGGATCCTTTAATATCAGGCTGTATTATGACATTGTGCTGCCACCTCAGACTTGGATTAGTCATTTTTATTTGTTTTAGGATTTCCCAGTGTGATTGGCTGCATAGATGGCACACATATCCCCATCACGGCTCCCTCACATAATGAGGCTGATTATGTGAATAAGAAGTCCATTCACAGCATTAATGTGCAGGTACATGCAGACTAAGAAGTAGCACTTCCTCATAGTCTAACTAATATCTGTCATTCTCTGCACTGTCAAGATCATATGTGATGCTGCACACATCATCTCTAATGTGGAGGCCAAGTGGCCTGGGTCTGTTCATGACTCAAGGATATACCACGAGTCAAACCTGAGTGCCAGACTGCAGCGTGGTGAGAAACCTGAAGGTTTGCAGTATAATTCCCTTGTCTCCCTCCTTTACAACACCCCATGCATCCACTCTACATTACAGGAGAGTTTGACGGTCCTCTGCTGGGTGACAGGGGTTACCCGTGTCAACCAACACTGCTGACCCCTTACCCTGACCTTGAGCCAGGCCCCCAGCAAAACTTCAACCGCGCTCACAGCAGGACGAGAGCCCAGGTGGAGATGACCATAGGCCTGCTGAAAGCCCGTTTCCAGTGCCTACGTCACCTCAGGGTGACCCCCGAGAGGGCCTGCGATATTATTGTGGCATGTGTTGTTCTTAATAATTGCCACTATTAGAGGAGAGCAACACCCCGCCCTACAAATGGATGACCCTGATGAGGACCCCGTCCACCTGCCAGCTATGCAGGACGGCCGAGCAGTCAGAGACACTATTTTCATTAATCACTTTTGAGTTTAAAGCACCACGAATAAAAACATGAGGCACATTTCAGTTGGTCTTCTTTATTTCCTACAAATACAAAAGCTAGTTAAGCTAGTTAAAGCTGTCAAAAGTTAATATTGACATAATTGACATGTGAACATGCACCCACCTTTAACTTATGCTCCAGTATTTGGATTTCCAAATCTGCCTTTTGTATCTGGCGGTCCAGGTATACAATTTCTTTATCCGTCTTCTGGATTTTTTTCAATAGGTGGATTTTATAAATTTCTTTTACTGGTAACTGGGAATACATAAGGAGGACATGAAATTAACCAGTTGCACATGAATTCCAGACAATGAACCTCTGGTGTTTCCTGAACAGCTATCTCACTGTGTCAGTCTGTGCAGTTGAAATCAAGGGAGCCTCCTGCTGCTGCCCAGCCACACTCTGAGCAAAGGATGAGAATGTGTTAATACTTCAGTGTCACTCTGTACTCCACCACAATGGTCAGAAATGTCAATGGGAAGACAAATCTTGGTAACATATCAAGACTCTACCTCAGTAGGCCTTCCAGGCTCCTCCTCTGTGAAGGCAGCAGACATTGTTTCCTCCTCATTGTCTTGGTCCTAGATGAGTGATATATTTCACTATACTTAAACTACCATTCAGCAAAATCTTTGGAGGTTGCCTACTTACAGTTGCTGTGGCATGAGGGGGCTCCACCAGGCAGATGGCACCATCAGAATCTGTTGGGATAAAATGAAAGACATGACAGGGAAAGAAATATTTGTGCGAATAGGCCCCCAAAAGAGAAATATATAGGCAGAGAAATTCGATTTTACATTTTATATAGGCACTTGTCTCCACCATATTTAGCATTACATGCCATATATAGTCATTATTGCTGCCATCTCCACTACAGCTTTGTTGGTTAATGACTTATTGCTGCTGTGCATCTGTGTCTCTCTATCTCTATCACAGATTCCACTGCTACTGCAATCACCTTACCATTTATTGTAATTCATTGTAATTGTACGATATGTTTGTGTTGATTGTTCTGTACATGTGACATCCATTGCACGTCTGTCCGTCCTGGAAGAGGGATCCCTCCTCTGTGGCTCTTCCTGAGGTTTCTTCCACATTTTTTCCCTGTTAAAGGTTTTTTTTGTGGGCAAGTTTTTCCTCACTGGAACCGAGGGTCTAAGGACAGAGGGTGTCACTCCCTGTACAGATTGTGAAGCCCTCTGAGGCAAACTGTGTTTTGTGACTTTGGGCTATACAAATAAAATTTGATTTGATTTGATTTGACTTGTGTCTTGAGGGGGGACCTCAGAGGATGAGCTCCCACCAGGGATCCCTTCTGCCACTGGCTTCCCCACATTCTGGCTCAGGGCCAGCTCCTCTGCCTCCGTTAGAGGTGGGGCTGCTGGGCCGCCACTGGTTTTTCGGGCCTCTGCCCTCTTTCTGTTGGCTGAGTAAAAATCTGGGTTAGTTTATTAGGCTTCATTGTTTAACACAATACAAATTAGAAGACTTTTTTGAGTGTTAAAAGAGCATTATGTTAGGGATCAAAGAAGTTCAGTGTCAAGCAGCCACATAATTTACTTT
This sequence comes from Nibea coibor, assembly GCA_023373845.1. Taxonomy (NCBI): domain Eukaryota; kingdom Metazoa; phylum Chordata; class Actinopteri; family Sciaenidae; genus Nibea; species Nibea coibor. The sequence goes on along the minus strand of CM041735.1, from coordinate 178,289 downwards.
ACAATGTAAAATGTGATCAGAATGAGGCCCCCCCATGAGGTGATGCAGATGTCTCACCTGTTTGAACAATGTTTTTATATTTCATTTTCAGTTGCTGCCAAGTGTGCTTCTCCCCCGCTGGATTGCACCTAAATGAAATAAATTAATAGGCTCCATTCATGCAATTTGCCCTTCAATAGTCATTGTGATTGCAAAATATTACATTTAAACGTACGCATTGACCCGAGCAGCAATGCTCTCCCACACCCTCTCCCTCTCTTTAGCAGCTGTCGCAGTGTTGCACTTCTTTCTTAAGCCATGCTCAAAATCTGCATATGCAGTCATCAATATGTCAATAACTCCATTGGGGTGAAAAATGCTGCCCTCTTCCTGTCAGTTCCCCTGTTTAATCATTGAATCTGGGCTCCATTGATGTTGGCTTTAAATGTCTGTGGTGCACATGTTTAACTCCAGGTGAAACTACTCTGAGTTGATCAAACTACCTCAAATCAGCTGTTGTGAAACCGAAAACTCAGAGTTTCCTATCTCAGAGTAGATCAACTCAGAGTTAAGGATTGGACTCAGAGTTTGTTGAACCTTCTTTGTGAAACGGACCCCTGGTTCTGTCACGAATCCCCACCCAGGATGACTGGTCTATGTTTGTGTGTGCATGTTTGTGTGTGTGTCTGGTGTCTTTCTCCTGGCAGTGAGGAGGGGGTGTGTCTGTACCTGACCACTCACACCTGGCTGAGGTCTTCACCTCACCTGCTCCTCATCAACTGTCTGCAGTATTTAAGGAGCCAGTCACACACACAGCCAGTCTCCGCTAGATTGTTGTGAAGTATAGTGTATGCTACAGCCGTTTAGCCAGAAATTCTGCTTTGCCGTCTGGGTTTTGTCCGCTGCTAACCGTGTCTCTCTGCCTCAGGAATCAGTCCAGTCCATTCAGCTTACACCTCGTGTTGCCAGCATGTGGATCTAAATCAAATCAAATTTTATTTGTATAGCCCAAAGTCACAAAACACATTTAGTCTCAGAGGGCTTTACAATCTACACAGGGAGTGACCCCCTCTGTCCTTAGACCCTCGGTTCGAGTGAGGAAAAACTTGCCCACAAAAAAAACCTTTTTAACAGGGAAAAAATGTGGAAGAAAGCTCAGGAAGAGCCACAGAGGAGGGATCCCTCTTCCAGGACGGACAGACGTGCAATGGATGTCACATGCACAGAACAATCAACACAAACATATCGTACAATTACAATGAATGGTAGAATGATTACAGTAGCAGTGGAATCTGTGATAGAGATAGAGAGACACAGATGCACAGCAGCAATAAGTCATTAACCAACTAAGCTGTAGTGGAGATGGTAGCAATAATGACTATATATGGCATATAATGCTGTATATGGTGGACGTCAGCAGCAGACCATGGCGGCAGCCACGATCCATGAGAACCTGCTGGACGAGAAAGCACAGAAACTCCGGGGAAGAAGAAGCATCTCCACCCTCCAAGCCTGCCAGTCGACCCCTCCCTGGATAATCCCCTCCTCTGGACCATCACTCACACCTGCCTGCTCCCTTTTTGTGTCACGTATTCACTCTTTGCTAAATAAACTATTACACTCAAACTCTTGTTTTGATCTGCTTCTGGGTTGCCCTCAGAACCGGGACAGGTTCATAGTTTTCAAAGCAGAGTTTTCTGGGAAAAGACTTTCTGGTGGAATAGTCAGCAGAAAATTAGCTCTCAAGTCCTTTCCTAACCACTTTTTCAGAAAGACGTGAAGGAGAGACGATTATGTTTCCTGCATTAAACTACATGCTTCTGGATTTGTAGTTTTACCACAGGTTACGTCAATAACAGTTGCTGTTGCATAATAGCAGATAACAGTTACTCCCCGTGTGCTCTTAGCATCTAGTTCATGTCGTGCGTGTTTTGTAGTCCATCTTTTGGACTTTGTAGTTTGCCCACAGGTACGTCAATAACATTCGCCGTCGCATAATGACGTAGTCTAGTGTAAGAGCAGTCGCCGCGTCGTCTTCTCCTAACTCCTTATGAACTCCCCTTCACATCTTTCCTTGACCTCGTGACGTTTTCCATCTAGGTCAAAGAAAAGTGGTTAGGAAAGGACCTGGGGTCCGTTTCACGAAGCAGGTTTATGGAAAACTCAGAGTCTGTTAACCCTGGAATCACAGAAACTCAGAGTTTTCTGTTTCACAAAGGAGGGTCAGTCAAACTAGAGAGAGGGGGTAACTCTAACCTGTTTCACAAAGAGATGTAACGTAACCTCGCGGTCAGTTGCCGTAGTAACAGACTCCGTGACTCCAACCTGGTCGGGAGCAGGTTTTCCTGAGGAAACCTTGAGTTTGTCTCTGTCTCCGCCCACTTTCAGAGCCACACACTCCTTTTGATTTCCTCATTCCTGCGCTGTCAGAACTCGCCAGCTGACAGATTTAAGTCGTCCTCTAATTCCAGTAGGCAACGTTTGGTGTCAACTTTTTTCCATGAACATGGCGTGTCCTTTTGACCGCGATCCCGTGGATGAATGTGCAGCAATCCCCGCGCAGGGAATTAAATATCTGTCGGGAGAGAGCCCTCCTGGACAATTTTCTTTTTGAGCGGTACCGTTTTACTTCGCAGGCCATCATTTACGTACACAACCTCATCCGTCCGCACATTTCAAACATCACCAATCAAGGGCCAGCCCGTGGCGTAGCAGGTTAAGCGACCGCCCCATGTATCATGGAGGCCACAGCCCCCGCTGCCCCGGTTCGACTCCCGCATCGGACGCCCGTTTACTGCGTGTCACTCCCCCTCTCTCTGCCCCTGTTTCCTGTCCATCTTCAGCTGCACTATCATTAAAAGGCATAAAACGGCCAAAAAAATAATCTTTAAAAAAAAAAAAAGGATGAGGCGCCCCATGAGGTGATGCAGATGTCTCACCTGTTTGAACAATGTTTTTATATTTCATCTTAAGTTGCTGCCAAGTGCGCTTCTCCCCTGCTGGATTGCACCTACATGAAATAAATTAATAGGCTCCATTCATGCAATTTGTCCTTCAATAGTCATTGTGATTGCAAGATATTACATTTAAACTTACGCATTGACCCGAGCAGCAATGCTCTCCCACACCCTCTCCCTCTCTTTAACTTCTTTCTTAAGCCATGCTCAAAATCTCCATATGCAGTCATCAATATGTCAATAACTCCATTGGGGTGAAAAATGCTGCCCTCTTCCTGTCAGTTCCCCTGTTTAATCATTGAATCTGGGCTCCATTGATGTTGGCTTTAAATGTCTGTGGTGCACATGTTTAACTCCAGGTGAAACTACTCTGAGTTGATCAAACTACCTCAAATCAGCTGTTGTGAAACCGAAAACTCAGAGTTTCCTATCTCAGAGTAGATCAACTCAGAGTTAAGGATTTGACTCAGAGTTTGTTGAACCTTCTTTGTGAAACGGACCCCTGATTAATAGACCGTACCCATAGTTTGCGACTAAAGGCAAAGCTACTGACGCAATGACGCACTGACGTACTGTTGAGTGACGTAAAGCCGTAATGTTGGTGTACTTCCCTCCGTAACTGCTTTGCTAGTTAGCATGTTCATCTTGGAAGGTTGAGCTGAATTTACAACTTCTTTGAGTTCACGTTGGAATATTCACCTCCACTACGACACCATGAGCACGCTATGGATGGGAAACGTGAGTTTTTAATTTTGAACTTTTTTTTACTGCGATAAATCATTTAGTTTGAGAAGCCTGTTAGCCTCCTCGACACGAGCTCGGAGCTTGTATAAATGCGATACAGCTAAAAAAAGTTCCGAAAAACAGAACTTTAATCTGAGCCTGTCTCTTACGTAACACTTTTTATCGAGTAGCTGAAACACTACTGACACATTTTTGCTAATTTGGTACACAATGAATGCAACACATAGAAGTCCATTCAAACATAGTTGGTAAACACTGTAGTGGATTAAATGAAGTCATCTACCTGAGAATGGAACCGATCCAAAGAGAAATATTTCATTTATGACAACAGACACACTAGATTAACATTAAGCCCACTTTACCTGTATTTATCAGAGCTGGACCATATTACCAGTTTCCTTTCAAACTGGTGAAACATACCAGCACATGCTAAATCTAAATCTAACTAACACTTATCACACTGTACCTCGATTGCTCCCTTCTCTGAAAGTAGCTTTGGATAAAACAGTCAGCTAAAATACTTGTGAAAACAGGTAAAAGGCTGATTTCCATATTTCTGTTGCTCCAGGGCAGATTCAAATCAGAATTGTCATGAAAATACTAAAGACTCCTTAAGATTTCTAAAAACCTTTATTATGTTTATTCCATTTTTTATGTGATTGTCCTCATGTTTTTTTTTTGTTTTTTTTTTGTTTTTGTTTTTTTACACACAGAACAAAGGTTCCACTTATCATATATCAGTGTTGAGGCTGTCCTGTCTAACACCTGTTTCAGAAGTTTCAGATGGTCTTATTATAGAGAAACCTCTCTTTTAACTGAACTCACTTAAGCAAATCACAGTGTGAATAGAGAGCCAACTTGCAAACAGCTGATGATTAAATGAATAACTTCTGAGCTCTTATGTTTCTGTTGCTCTGTAGCTGGAGACCTACATGGATGAGAAGTTTATCACCAGAGCCTTTTCTACCATGGGCGAGCAAGTGATTAATGTGCGGATCATACGCAACAAAATGACAGGGTAAGGGCTAAATTCAAAAGCATTTTTTTCTCCTCTTTTTTTTTTTTTTGCAGTTTTTTTTCTTTTGTTATACAGTGTATTTCCTTCAGGGGAGCCCTGGGCTACTGTTTTGTGGAGATGACAGATGAGGCCACAGCTGAGAGATGTCTTCGCAAAATCAACGGAAAAGCCTTACCAGGTGCCAATCCGGTATGAAGAGCATTTATTATTCATTTTTTAAAGTTTATTATTTTCTTTTACTATCTCAGTTGATAGAGACTATGGTATGATTTAGGGCTGCAGTAATTAGTCTATGTAATTGATTACGTCAGCAATAAAATTTTCGACGCAAAATTTCAATGTTGATGCATTGTATTATTAAATCCCATCACATCGTGTTAAATAAAATATTTTTCAAGGATTTCAGTCGGTGCAAATGTCATTAGCACCACTACAAGCAAACACACTACAGGAAATGTAATATGAGAAGACTGGCACGGTACCATAGAAAAAGAAGGTCAAGCTGAGCTGTCATATCATCGCCACTACATGCATGCGCACGTCAAACACAAACTTTTATTTTCAACTAAAATAAAATAAGTTATTTGCCTTAGTTATCAGTGAGTACATAAAGCCACTTTTGTACTGATTAGTAATGCATCGTCACGCTCGGGCAGTCATCTCCCACACAGTTTTATCAGTCAAATCTCTTTTTATAAATAATAAATGTGTCTTTGTATTGGCATCAGACACACATTCGTCCATTAATGTGCAACCAAAATGGGATTTATTAAAATACAAAATGCACAGCACTGTGGTTGTTATGAGGTCATGCTCTCTTGTATCATCAGACAAGAGGTGCAGTGGAGATATACAGTCAGGTGACGCTTTGAATACTTTCATTTGAAGGGTGGCTTGAAGGGTTGCCAGTACAATCATTTATGAAAAATGAGAGGTTTCTGCCCAACAACAACAATATCAATAATAATTCATGTGTAGAATATTAAATCAGTACAAATCAGTGATGTCATGAATTGGATATTACACTGAATAGTTAACCTCCACTTCATGTCAGTGATAATCTGTGATTTGAAGCATATTCATAATATATTTGTTTATTTAATCAATTTTGAAGAATCAGTAATAAGTGGTATTATTGTGGTATTATTATATTAGACTATGATAAAACATGATGGGCTGTTTTGTTCTATTTCAGCAGTAATACTACTAATTACGACTAATTGACTAATCAAGTTGACAACCAAAATAATCCTTAGTTGCAGCCCTAGTACAATTTTACATGTGTGTTTCCCACAGCCCACAAGATTCAAGTTAAACCGAGCCACCTTTGGGAAGCAAGACGGTGGGTGAGTCTAAATGGAGAAGCAATATATCAAAGGTGACATTAAGATGTCCACCTAATGACATCATTGGTATTAGTTCTTCCTTTCATTGACACATCATTTGTGTTCATGGTTGCACTGGCGGCCTCTGTTTCCTCCTGTTGTAGTCAGATGTATTCTCTGTTTGTGGGAGATCTGACTCCAGAGGTGGATGATGGAATGCTCTATGAGTTCTTTTACAACCGTTACCCTTCCTGTCGTGGTGGAAAAGTGGTGCTGGACAGCATGGGCAACTCCAAGTGAGTATTAACATGTCGCCATACAATATGGAGAAGATGTGTGACAAATATTAGTATATGTTGTTGGCCTACATTGGTGTAGATATGTTGTTCTCTCTCTCACACACACACACACACACACACACACTCACACTCACTATGTTTTATACTATGTTTCAATGGTAGCCCAAAACAGACTGGTTAGGTTACCAGATAGGGCCTTTTGGATTTTTCTTGACCTTTGTGGCTGCCATAGTTTCTCCTTTGCTTTGATGGAAGAGGATGGGCCAGTCAGTATCTTCACTGCTTCATGCTTCATGACCCCTAGATACTGGTCTAAGTTGAGCTCAAAGAAATGTTCATCCTTCCACAGATGTACATGACAAACAGGCTTTTAGTGTCAAATTCTGCACAACTCTGTGCATGTGAAATTATTATTTTATTATAATTTGTCAAACAATTAAAAAAGTTATTAATAAGTAAATACGTAAAATAAGTTCAGTCAGTTAATCATGCTTCAAAAGTAGTGATTCCATTGTCAGCTCACTGTTAGCTCAAGTGTGACATAATGCCAGTATGTCACAGTGTGAAAATCCAGCTCATTTCTATACCATGGTCAACATGTTGAGAATCACTGCATGAACCTACCTACTGTGCACATATATATATATATATATATATATATATATATATATATATATATATATATATATATATATATATATATATATATATATATATATATATATATATATAATGTTAAAATATAATATTCACTAACATATAACAAATTAAATATAATTTGTTATATGTTAATGGGTTCAGGCTGGCTGTACTACCATAATACTCTTTTTAGGTGAGCTCACGAGATCCCCCATCCCCGTAATTTGACTATTGCCTGCATTTCCTTGTAGGGGCTGTGGCTTTGTTCAGTTCCCAGATGAGCGACTACAGAAGCGAGCGTTAGAGGAGTGTCAGGGTGCTGTTGGACTGGGTGGTAAACCTCTGAGACTCAGTCTGGCTGCTAATAAGTGAGTTCTTAAAAATTTTGCTCCCGTTCTCTGCAAGCTGATGTATTTGTGTCTGAAGCAAACCTAAATATTTGGTGCAGTTGAGCAGTTCTGTGCATCTCTTCCTCCCTCTTGAGTTTAAGGAACAGGCAGCAACAGCAGCAGCAGCCGTCGTCTGAGCACAGATCATGGCAGTCCAGCTCAGGATATAGAAACAACTATGACCAGTACAACCACTACCAGCAGCAGGCCTATCCTGGATATTACCCGTCCTGGGGCTACGACCAGACAGGAGGAGGTTATGGCTACAACTATCAGCAGTATGATTACACGCAGTATCCCCCACCACTGGTACGCTCTCTCTGTGGACAGCCAGATTTCACATGTTGACACCCACCAGTTAGTTTTTGTTTAAAGATGTAAATCATTCTAACATGTTTTTCTTTGTAGGAAAGTGAAAGTGAAACTATTCAGGATAGTGAACTTGAAGGTCAGTATTTGGATTGGGGACTGTATATGCAAATGTTTTCATTATTGATTTTTATTTTTAGTCCATCATTAGTTTGAAATCTGGAGTTCCAAGGTGATTTCTACATTTAGGCTGTTTATGGTGCAATTATCAAATACATGTGTTTGTCACTTAGCTTGGTTTGTATTATAAGTTGACAACACTATGGATAGGGTCCTACAGAGATCAACCTTTTTGTGAAATTGTGAGATCCTTTATTATTTTATTATTAAGCCACCAAACTCTAAAATACAAAGGTCATTTTTGCCACAGAACACATGATCATTCATCTTTCCATTATCCGTATAGTGGTGACTGTGGTGTTTTAAAGGGTTCTGAAATAAGATTGCAAATATCTGTGTTTTTTTTGTTTTTTTTTTGTTTTTTTTTATTGTTTATTGTTGTTGGAAACGTTCCATGGGAATTAAATAAAATAAACCGTGCATTCACAAAATTTAAGGTTGGCCCTTAACAGGGAACTTTAATATAGTTAGGGAAAATATATTTTAGCATAATGTTGACTAAAACAACCTGATTTCATGCAGATTGAATATCTGCTATTCCTTAGTCACATGCACACAACACACTGCTTACTGCAGGGCTATTGAGGCCACACACCCTACCTGCACAGGTGATTTTTGTACCTGAACCACACTTGAGAGCCCCACACAGAGACCATTGAAGACACACATTTGAGCTAGCAAACTTGATAAAGTTCTACTTACAAATAAATCTGTTGAAATGTTTTTTTTATTATTTTATTTTGCTTGTCTGCTTATGACAAAACAAAGATTTGGATATGATACCCGTTGTTTAAATTACCAATCAATTTACAGTTGATCCACATTCTCATTTTCCATAACTCCCATGTAGTTTTCAATTTGGAACATTTCCAAAATTCCCCATCTCAACTTCCCATGAAAGGTTTCTGCAAATTTACCAGGAATTTTCCACCCCTTTGCAACCCTATTCTGTACTAATGTCTCTAACAATGGTATAAACTAATGTGTTAATGTATTTTATGTGCTTGTGTGAGACCCTGTTATAACTTGTCTTATTATGTCTACTGTAATTTATGACCAACTGTCCTCTTCAGCAGATCCCAGTCTGGAGCTGGATGTGGTGGAGGCCAATAGGAAGTTCATGGAGCTCAGTGAGGAACTATATGATGCTCTGATTGAGTGCCACTGGCAGCCAGCAGAGCTCTCTACAGAACAGGACTGTATGACATCCAGCCTGCCAGAGCCCATTTACTGCTGAAAGGGATCACATTTTCTTCTCTTGACTTTATTTCCCTGGGGTATTTCATTTGCAGTTGTTTGATGACGTTTTGACAGTCTGGATTATTTTTGTAAGAACATAAAAATGAAATGAGTCATGGTCATGAATCCTATTCAAGTGTATAAGGTGTCTTCTTCACAATGTACTATACATGCAATTCTGAGTTACAACATCCAGTATTTTGATTTGTATATGAATCTACACGATGCACTGAATGAAAGAACATGTTAAATGAAGAAGTCTGCATATAACATATATCATCTAAAATGACAACAACCAAATCTGAAAAAGTAAACCAATCTCAGCTAAACCAAACATGTTAAGCAGATAAACAGACATCCCTGACTAAAGATAAAATATACATTCTATATATATGTTATTAAATGTATGTACAAATTGTATGATGTTTATAGCGGTAGATCCCTGATCAGATTGATGTCCCTTTTGAGTGAGCAAAGGCAGAGTTTTTGAACAAGGTTTCATGATATTAATTCAATTCCATTTTATTTATACACTCACTGTCCACTTAGGCACACCGTTCCAACTGCTCGTTAACGCAAATTTCTAATCAGCTAATCACATGGCTGCAACTCAATCCATTTAGGCATGTAGACATGGTCAAGACGATCTGCTGCAGTTCAAACAGAGCATAAGCAAAAGGTGGTCCAACATTTTACTAGCAAGGTGTACCTAATAAAGTGGCTGGTGAGTATATAGTGCTAAATCATAACAAAAGTTATCTCTTGACACTTTCCATACAGAGCAGGTCTAGACTGTACTCTTTATAATATACAGAGACCCAACAATTCCATATATCCAATATTATTATATGAAATATAATAATATTGTAATATTGTATTGTATAGTGGCAATCCTAATAGAAAATCAGTGGGGCCAAGTTTTTTTGTTTCCAGGCTCCCTTACAGAATAGTTAACCTGTTTGATTACTGTTGATTTAAGCAAACCTGCCTTTTAGCTTAAAGTATATCTAGAGCTATTGTGCAACAAATCTTAAAGCAGCAATTCACATGCTGGCCACATAGTCAACTCTCATAACAGTGATGTCAAGTGGTTGCAACATCACTGCAGATCATTTGTGTTTATTTGCACATGAGGAGCTGAATGCATGAAAAAACTACATGGATTTGAAACTTGGACTGATTCAGGTTTGATTCAAATCAGATTGATACTGTGTGAGAATACTGGCTATCCACTAGGTGGAGACATTTGTGAAATAATAAGCATTAGCAGGTGACTAACTGAAATGTAACTGAAATCAAACACTTTTTAAATCAAAACATTATTACAGGTGAAGTCACATCGGAATATAGGAGCCCTTGTTCAAAATGAGCTTTTTTGTTTTGCATGAGGTCAGAATAGCCTCCCAGAGCTGTTGTTTAGATGTCAACTGCCTCTCGTCATCATAGACAGATCTCTTGATGATGCTCCAAAGGTTCTCAATAGGGTTGGGATGGGGGCCACACCATAAGTTTGTCTTCCCTTATGCCCATAGCAGCCAGAGATGCAGATGTATTCTTTGCAGCATGAGACGGTGCATTGTCATGCATGAAAATTACCTTGTTTTGGAAAGCACGATTCTTCTTTTTGAACCATGGCAGGAAGTGTTCTTTGAGAAACTCCACATACATTATGGATGTCATTTTCACACCGTCAGGGATCCTAAAAGGGCCGACAATCTCAGAAACATAAAAACCTTTATCCATATTACAAGCTCATTCCCAGTGTAAGTTAGCAATCTAAAAGTTATAATTAACAATTAAAAGATGGCAAACAAAAGTAACATTTTTACTACAATAGCTGTGGATTTAGGTATGAATACACATTTAGGAAGACTAAATTTTACTACCAAATATGATTTCTGTTACAGAAAAAAACAAGCATATTTTGACCTATGATTGATTTTGAACAGATGATTCAATTCAGTTTTATTTATAGCATCAAATTATAACAGAAGAAGTTATCTTATGACACTTTTCATATAGAGCAGGTTTCTTTGATGGACTCAACAAAGCACTTGGCAACAGTCATAAGGAAAAGAAAGATGGATGCAACAAGAAACCAACACTTGAACACCTTTTTGTTTTTGAAATTCAGATCCATTATCACAGCTATATCACAACATAAAAAAATGAAGTGCTGCAATTGAAATTAAATGTTTTTGAACAAAATGTACTTAAACTTATTATGAAGTGGACTAACAGTTTTGTTTGATGATGGTCACCAAAAATTACTTCAATTCTTTAGAAAAGTTCTAAAGTGTATTATGGTGCCACACTACTACTGAATATTGAATCTACATTCAGAGGAAAAACTCTAGTCTAATAGTGTAGATAAATAATCTAATGCCTTTTAGAGACCAGTTAAATAAAAATGAAACACATTTGTGTTCAATGCTGTTATTTTGTGCAAATTATTGAATCTATGGAGACTTCTACATGTGAATGCCTCCAAAACCCAACCTGAATTATTTGCCTTCTTTTTTAGGCTTATGTGAGAGGAAAAATAGGCCATGTCTGTAAAACTAATGATTGATGATTTGTTAAGATTATGCACCCTGATAATTTGAGAATGGCATCTGGTGCACCTCTCAACTAACAGCTAATGTATTGAACTATGAATGATAGAAGTTCATGAACCAGATCAGAAAATACTTGTCAAATACATGTTGCTCCAATAAGTGTCTTGGGACTTTGCAGCTAATTCAGTATGCTGCTGCTGCTGTTTAGCATCTAACCCGAAGTGCAATAAAGTGCAGAGTAATATATGTATGGGGATATATTATTAACATTAACATTCGTAATTAACAGTACAAATATGTATGAATACAATCAGATAAGTGAGAACTGTGTAGTTCTTTCTGGTCTAACACAGAACAGTTGGCATACCATACTGTGATGCAGCAGATAAGAATGCTTTCCATGACAGTAGAAGAATGGACCTTAGACTGATGGACCTGCTTGAGTCTCCTCAAAAAGAACAGATGCAGGTGAGCCTCCTTCAGGAATGGAAATAGTTCTTTATTGTCATGTTGTTGGGGCCTCGGGAATACTTTTATTTTGAAAAACACAGGGTGTACTCTGAAGTTGAGGTATTAGTTGCTGCTCACTTGACTCTGTTGTTACGCCTGGAGAGGCCGCATAGTGACTCCGGAGTGGGTGGCCTGGACTGTGCTGGATTGAATTGTTCTCAAGATTTGTGTCAGCCGGCGAGTTGGTGAAGACATTGCGTCCTTTTTCGGTCCTTTGCAGGCTGTGAATGTGTTGAGATAGTTTACAGCAGGATTGCCTCGAAGATTATTGATTCTAAACCACCAGGATGTTCTGGGTCCTGTAACCATGAGTGAGTTGCAACAGGATCCAAGAAATGGAGGCAAGTTCCTAAAAGTGTGTAATTGATTGCTGGGTGGTTGAATTTGAATCGCAAAACAGTCAGACAGCAGGGCTGTGTCCAGCAGACACCTCTGGATTAATAATCAACATGTGAAGGCTCGGTGCAGCAATTGGATCAGCCGAATGAAATGAACTCGGTTCTTTCTTACTGTGTGTGTGTGTGTCGCGCTGCTGTGTGTTGTCGTAGGGGAATGCAGCAGCACGGTCAGTCAGGCACATTCCTGTCTGTCTGTAGCCTCCACACAGCAGACACAAATTTAAGGGACCTAGTCCGACCGGCACGATACGGCACGACAGACAACGCTGTCCATCGTTAAGGTAAAAATCAGCACGCTTTATTCCCGTCGATGGAGATATTTCCTGATTTTTCATAGGCTAAGTGAATCCAGTTATTAAGATGGTACCAGCGTGTTCAGCCTGCCTCTCTTGAGCAGAATCGCGGGTTGTTTATGTTGCATTTGCATCACAGACTATTAGATCATCCTGTTGGTGTGGTTCCACCCTTCCACATCGTGCTTTAGCCTCTGTAAGACTTTGTTTATTCCCATCATGAAACACAACTTGTGGCTTCCCAGGAGTGGATTGGATTCAGTTCAGCTTCCTCTGCTGGTTGGAAAACAGAAGCTAACCAATATGATAATTGCTCTATGACACACCGAATGCATGTTTTCTCTGTCATGCAAGCTTCCTGCACAGACTGAGCATTTTTGTGTAGTGGGATCTCAGTGAGCTGCAGGTCTGTTTTGATGTGTATTTCTACTCACCTCTGTGAATCAGATACTCATATCATTTGTCCTCTGTACCTGTTCATTACTGCATTCTTCATTCTTAAATGGGGATGGATCATATAGATGACATACTGACATGATTATATAGTATTTCTCATAATTTTTTGCACAACTGTTACTGGTGATGTAAAGTGAGGAGAGTAAAATAACAAAGGAAGCAGTTATAGATCATGGAAGGATGGATAATATGGCACAGTATTAGTTTAAGAGGTCACGTTAAAAAATTATGATTATTATTTAAATTTTCATTTAATTGTCAAAAATGATTTGGTATGTAAAATATCAGAAGCCTGAGGTGAACAATGGTGTGACCTTGGGGTAAGACTGTTGGTTGGACTGCCTGAAAAGCTCTCAAGTTCAAGTTAATTAAATTTTATTACATTTGATTTAATTGGGTGGAGTCCAAACTATATCATGTAAGATATGCATTGTAATGCAGAGGGTTAGTAGATCCTGTGTTCATTTAACAAATATAGTGAATATAACGTGTATGACTTGGGTGGAGGGTAAGTTAGTGGGGGGCTCTGGGCTTTGTGGATAAAGCCAGTGGCAGAGAGGAAGAAACAGTTTTTTGGTGTGAGAATTTGGTCCTGCCCCAGGGGAGGAGAGGAGAGTCTGCCGCAATTTTTCCTGCAAGCTTCCGGATCCTGGAGGAGTACAGGTCCTGAAGAGAGAAAGTTGCAGCTAATCACCTTCTCAGCAAAGCGAATAGCATGCTGCAGTCTGGCCTTGTCCTTGGCAGCAGCAGTGTACCAGATGGTGATGGAGGAAGTGAAGATGGACTCAAAGATGGTAGTGTGGAAGTGCAAGATCATTGTCTTTGGCAGGCTGAACTTCTGCAGCTCCTGCAGGAAGTACAGGTTAAAGGTAGTCACACTAGCGCTATTTAGATTTATTATAGGATAACCACTCTCTATCTTTGACGCTAGGATGAGCTTTTTTCTGTGGATAACGCAAGTTAACTATTTATAATGTGATAACTGTGTTTTTATAAAAGGAGCGGATAGCAGCAGAGATGAATGAGTGATTGAGTAGAGTGTATGAAGACAACCTGTAGTCATAATGAGGATGTTAACCAGTTTCAGAAGGGTCAAATTATTGGCCTGCATCAAACAAAGAAAGCAACTAAGGAGATTGGTAAAAACTACTCATATCAAGTTAAGAACTGTCCAATGTTTTATTAAAACCTGGAAGGATAGTGGTGAACTTTGAGGATGAAATGTGGTCAGAAAAACTATTGAATGATGTTTAATGATGGTCAGAGATTACTTAAAGCCCGTGGAAAGGCAATTCTGAGGTTTCTTCCAAAATACATTAAATATGTTGGAAAATAGTAATAGCTAAAAATGCAAAAAGAGTTTTAACAATATATTAGTTTTAACAATATATTAGTGAAATGGGGGTCACTTTATGACACGCTGAGGCCACCCTGAGCATACCCCTTCACACTGAGCAGAGAGACAGAGATGAATTCATCTCACTCAGAGTGTTTCGGAGTTAGTTATGTGATTTTCTGCTAGGGAGCATAAAAATTGGACTCATAGCATAGTGGAAGGGGCTCAAAGTGTTTAGTCTAGGCAGGATCGTAGACCTGTCTGCAGCACTGTCACTGTAGCGTTTGCAGAGTAGGATCACAGATGAGCAGGCAGTTCAGAGTTGCTAATTATTTTGTGAAATACATTGCTTGAATAATATGCTGTCTGTCCCTGACAACCTTCACCTCTGTTTGTTTTGTTACTAAGGTAGTTAGCCAGGTCGTGCCGTCAGTAATGTAGCAGAAGTAGTACAGTGGATATGAAAAGTCTCCATACCCCTGTTAAAATGCCAGATTTTTGTGATGTAAAAATTGACAAAGATAAATAATCTCAGAACTTTTTCCATCTTTAATGAACATAACATGAACAATTCAATTTTGAATTGTTCATGTTGTAGGTCACATTAAAAATGGCAAAAGAAACTGAAATCTTTTAGGGGGGAAAATAATAAATAAAAAATGTACAATAACAGGATTGCATAAATGTGCACACTCTTAAATTAATACATCGTTGAAGCACCTTTTGATTTTATTATCAATTATCTTATATATCTTATCTTATATATCTTATGATCTTATTCAATGTGAAGGGAACTATGAACAGTTCCAAACAGGGCAGGAATTTCACAAGGGGCTCTTTCCTGTCAACACAACTTTGACATGTGCGTCTTTTGAGAAAAAAAGCGTCTTTTGATGACATTCGTCATCAGTGGTGGGTTTGATAAGAGCCTGGCATGAACCGCTCAGACGGGCTCTAATGACCCCCCACCCTCTTGCGTCTGCGTCCGTGAGGCTGTGACGTTGGGTCCGAGACTGAGGTGAAGAGAAGAAAAAATCACCAGGACTGAGGTCAGTCAATGTGTTAAAAGAGTGAACGAATAAGAGGAATTTCAACATATAAGTTAGCTAATGTTAAATTGCGTGTAGAGTAACGTTATATCACTACAACGTTGACCCAGTTTTAACGTGCCGACCATGTAACATTAACCTCAACAAATGCTTGCTAGCTTGCTGTCAAGTTTTTCCTTTGTGGAGCTGCTGGTTCTTGTTGTAACGTGTCATTTTTTAAAATGTATTTATGATCCTTGGTGTTGCTAGTCGCTTTACATAATCTGTTTGCAATAGTGACGCTCAGTAGAAAAGGGCAGGAATCAAATCAAATCAAATTTTATTTGTATAGCCCAAAGTCACAGCATCAGCAGCAGCATAACTAACTGCCTCCCGAACCCAGAAAGGTAGTTTGTTCCACAGAAGAGGAGCTTGATAGTTGAAAGCTCTGGCTCCCAATCTACTTTTAGAAACTATAAGAACCACAAGAAACCCAGCATTCTGAGAGCGCAGTGGTCTAGAGGGGTGGTAAGGTACTATGAGTATAAATTCTATTTATAAATTCTATTCTAGATTTAACAGGTAGCCAGTGCAAGGAAGCCAAAATGGGAGAGATGTGATCTCTGATCTTGGTTCCTGTCAGAACAGCAGCATTTTGAATTAGCTGCAAAGTCCTAAGAGATTTATTCGAGCAGCCTGATAACAAAGAGTTACAGTAGTCCAGCCTAGAAGTAACAAATGCATG
Source organism: Nibea coibor (assembly GCA_023373845.1). NCBI lineage: Eukaryota > Metazoa > Chordata > Actinopteri > Sciaenidae > Nibea > Nibea coibor. The sequence goes on along the minus strand of CM041735.1, from coordinate 161,887 downwards.
GACTAGTTTTTCTGCATCCGCTTGGGACAGGATGTGCCTGATTTTAATAGTGTTGCGTAAGTGGAAGAATGCAGTCCTCGGAATTTGTTTTATGTGGACATTATAGGACAAATCCTGATCAAAAATAACTAAAAACAGAAATAAAAAATAAAAATAAGATTCTTTACAGTGGAGCTGGAGGCCAGTGTGACCCAGTCTAAGGTAGCCAAGTCTCCGGAAAGAGAGTTTCTGAGGTGTTTGGGTCCAATTACAAGAACTTCAGTTTTTTCTGAGTTCAACATCAGAAAATCGTAGGTCAGGAGTTAACTGATTGGTTTCATCAGGCTTGATCGATAAATATAATAGGATGTCTTCAGCAAAACAATGAAAATTAATGGAGTGATTCCTAATAATGTTCCCTAGAGAAAGCATATATAGAATAGAAGCGGTCCTAGTACAGAACCTTGTGGGACTCTGTGACAGACTTTGGTATGGCTCTTCCTGAGGTTTCTTCCACATTTTTTCCCTGTTAAAGGGTTTTTTTGTGGGCAAGTCTTTCCTCACTCGAACTGAGGGTCTAAGGACAGAGGGTGTCACCCCCCTGTACAGATTGTAAAGCCCTCTGAGGCAAAATGTGTTTTGTGACTTTGGGCTATACAAATAAAATGTGATTTTATTTGATTTGATGGAGGGTTCATCAATGACGTGGACAAACTGATATCGACATATAAAAAATACGACTTGAACCAGCTTAAGCGGTTCCTTTGATGCCAATCTGATGTTCCAGTCTCTGTAAAAGAATTTGATGGTCTATGGTGTTAAATGCAGCACTAAGATCTAACAGGACGAGTACAGAGATGAGTTCTTTGTCTGATACCATTAGGAGATCGTTTGTGACTTTGACTAGTGCGGTCTCAGTGCTATGATGCACTCTAAATCCGGACTGAAAATCCTCGATTAGCTACAGCTTTCTCAAGTAACTTAGAAAGAAAGGGAAGGTCTGATATCGGTCTATAATTGGCTAAAACCTCTGGAACTAGAATGGGCTTTTTAAGAAGAGGTTTAATTACAGCTACTTTAAAGGACTGTGGTACATATCCTGATAATAAGGAAAGATTGATCATATCCAATAAAGAAGGGCTAACTAGAGGTAAAACATCCTTGAGCAGCCTGGTCAGGATGGGGTCTAGGAGACAGGTTGATGGCTTAGATGAAGAAATTATTGAAGTTATTTGATGAATGTCAATGGGAGAAAAACAGTCTAAATATATATTAGGTTTTGCAGTTGTTTCCAAACTTGCTGTATCAGAATGGGTCAATAGAGCTGTGGTTCTCTGTTAGCCTGGCTACAGTGCTGAAGAGAAACCTGGGGTTGTTCTTGTTTTCCTCTATTAATGAAGAGTAATTGGCTAATCTGGCATTACGGAGAGCCGTCCTGTAAGTTTTAAGATTATCTTGCCAGACTAAACAAGATTCTCGTGCCGCCATTTGCGTTCAGAATTACGTGCCACTTGCTTTAATTTGCGAGTCTGCTGGCTATACCATGGTGCTAACCTCCTCTGTTTAATTATCTTCTTTTTCAGAGTGCAATAGAGTCGAGAGCTCTCTGTAATGTGCCTGTAGTACTGTCAACAAGATGATCTATTTGTGAGGGGCTAAAGGAAGCAGACAAGTCCTCTACTACATTGAGACATGGCATTGAATTCAATACTGAAGGAATCACTTCCTTGAATTTGGCAACAGCACTGTCAGATAAACATCTGCTGTAGGAGTTTCTGCAAAAAGGCTTATAGTCGAATAATATGAACTCGAAGGTTATTTAAAAAATGGTCAGAAAGAAGAGAATTCTGTGGGAAGACTATTAGATGATCAAGTTCAATGCCATATGAGAGAATGAGATCAAGAGTGTGGTTCAGACAATGAGTCGGTTTATTTACACTCTGACAGAAGCCAATTAAATCTAATAAAGAGATAAATGCAGTACTAAGGCTATCATTGTGGTTGTCCACATGAATATTAAAATCACCTACAATGACTACTTTATCTGTTTTAAGGATCAAGCCTGATGCAAATCCTGCAAATTCAGATAAAAATTCAGAGTAAGGGCCAGGAGCGCGATATACTATAACAAATAGAATTGGCTGTAATGTTTTCCAGGTTGGGTGAGTGAGGCTAAGAACAAGACTTTCAAATGAATTATAATTTAGTTTGGGTTTAGGATTTATTAATAGACTTGAGTCAAATATGGCTCCAACTCCACCACCTCGACCATTACTTTGAGGGATATGAGCATTACAATGACTGGGAGGAGTGGATTCATTTAAGCTAACATATTCACCCTCCTGCAGCCAGGTTTCAGTGAGACAAAATAAATCAATATCATAATCAGATATTAATTCATTGACTAAAAGAGCTTTAGAGGACAAGGACCTGATATTCAAGAGTCCACATTTAATGCTCTTGTTTTGTACTGGTGGAGATGTTGATTTAATTTTTATTAAGTTTTTATTATGAACTCCTCCTCTGTTTCTTTTATCTTTAAACAATGTAGGTGGACGGGGGACAGACACTGTCTCTATACTAAAGTACTGGGTGGGCAACTGCTCTAATGGAGGCGCAGAGAAGCGTGTAAGACTGCAGCTCTGCTTCCTGGTCTCAACTCTGGGTTGTCACGGTTTCGGTCGTTTAATAAATTGGTCCATATTTCTAGATATGAGAGCTGCTCCATCCAAAGTGGGATGTATGCCGTCTCTCCTAATCAGACCAGGTTTTCCCCAGAAAGGTGTCCAATTGTCAATGAAGCCCACATCGTTTGCTGGACACCACCTCAACAACCAGCGGTGAAATGACGACATGCGGCTATACATGTCATCACTGGTCACATTGGGTAGGGGTCCAGAGAAAACTACGGAGTCCGACATCGTCTTGGCATATTCACACACCGATGAAACATTCATTTTAGTGACCTCCGATTGGCGTAACCGGGAGTCATTACCGCCGACGTGGATAACAATCTTACTGTATCTACATTTAGCCTTAGCCAGCAGTTTCAAATTTGATTCGATGTCGCCCGCTCTGGCCCCTGGGATGCATTTGACTATGGCCCCCGGTGTCGCTAACTTCACGTTCCGTAAAATGGAGCTGCCAATAACCGGAGTTGGTTTCTCAGCGGGTGTGTCGCTGAGTGGGGAAAATCTGTTTGAGACGTGAAGCGGTTGGTGGTGTACAGTGGGCTTCAGCTTGGGGCTATGCCTCTTTCGGACAGTCACCCAGCCTCCCGGCTGCTCGGGAACTACCGGGGGACTGCTAGCTGAAGCTACCTTCGGTGGTACCGCACCGGCTACGGGGGACTGGCTGACTATAGCAGCTACTGACTGTTCTGTGGTGCGTTACCGTGCCTCTAGCTTACTGAGCCTCGCCTCCAAATCTACAAATAAACTACATTTATTACAAGTACCATTATCGCTAAAGGAGGACGAGGAGTAGCTGAACATGTGGCACACAGGGCAGGAGAGAGGAGGAGAGGAGAGAGCAGGAGAGGAGAGAGCAGGAGAGCAGGGAGAGGCCATTGCTAAAGCTAGGCTAGAGAGTGCGGCTAGCAGAGAGACAGGTAAAACTATCGGACTGCGGTTACTAGAGTTTAAGAAACCTGTTCGTGTAGACAGAACAAGTTTAAAGGTAGTGTGGAGTTACGTAGACAGTCACTGATGTGAGAAATGTACGAGAAATTGTTTAAGTGAGCAGAGCAGAGAGCACCGTGGCACTAACACCGGTAACCGGAAGTGACAGAATACGCTTACCGTAAAGCAGGAAGATTACATGCCCATTGATGCTCTTTGATGGCTTGTCTACCCCGCAGAATCCAATATGTCCGCCGGATCTCAGTGAACACTCTGTCAGGACCTGGATGGTGAAGACGTTCATCATAATCCTGTATCAAGAGCAGTGTTAATGGGTGTTTAGGATCAAGAACAATGGGGTGCAAGGTATCAAGTTCAAGGTCTTCACTTCGTCTCAGTCTGCCGCCCACTCTTATGACCTCAAGTGTCTTGTCAAACTCAGGGGATAGGGACAACAGGCGACTAATTGAGGGGATCTTCTTTCCATGTTTCAAAGTCTGAAAGTCCTGTGGAAAGCTCTCAGCTTGTGCATTAGAGAGGAGGGTAATTTTGGCTTTGCCTCTTAATGAGGCTGGTAATGCGGAATCAAAGGTTGCAGTTTGCATCATTAGAGATGTGGCATCCACTAGATCTGTCCAGGTGTTGTAGTGTTTGGGGTCAGGTAGGTTAAATGACTTAGTGGTTTGTGTGAGACTGCAAAATAGAGGTTTCCTTAGCTCTGAAGTTATATCTTCAGCAGGGGTAGGACAAGCTGGCCGCTCACTTGGGGGAAGGTGAAGGAATACAGGGCCAGTATGCCATCGGTGTGTATTATTCAAGGTTTTGAGTGGCTTAGCTTCAACTGGGGTGTACAATGCAGGTGCACTTTTCTTCTTCAACAGGGGGGTAGCATAACTGTCAATGCCATTTACATTTACTCGTGTGGTCTTTGCATTCAGAAGCTCAATGGCCTCCTGATCTAGTGATCAGATTTTCACTCCGAAAGGGAAGAGTATCAACTTGCCACAGTTTTTCCACATTTTGTCTAAGCTCAGCATACTGGTTGGCTTGTGACGTAAATAAGCATTGAGTGGAAGCAGATGACTCACCAAACCATACAGGTCCCTGGAGAGCCCATCCAAGCCTTGTCCTCGCCGCTGCAGGGGATCCCTTTGGGCCATAGTGGACTCTTTCCACTGGTGTGATGAGGAAAGGGTTATCTGATCCAATGAGGATGTGTGGCTGAACGTTAAGGAATGATTTCAGTGGGAGACCATGCAAATGGGAATAGTGCTGCTTCAGTTTGTCTATGGGATAGCTCTGCTCAACAAACATTATTGGGTCTGTGGTGAAAGCCCGCTCTATGGAGTATTTCTTCTCAGGGCATGAAGCAGCAGATAACTTAAGGTTAACAGCTCTGCCTTCAAGTTTCACAGTTTGTTGCCTCACTGTGCAAAGCTCAAGTAGCTCAGGCTCTCCCTCCAATCCGAGGTATTTAGCTGCACTAGGTAACAACATTGTTCGTTCGGATCCATCATCCAAGATGGCAGAAGTGTCAAATGTCTTGTCTTTGTTCGAGAGTCTTACTTTCACCACTTTAAGGAGAAACTTAGGTGACATACCTTGTGGGTTTATATACAATACTCTGGAAGACCTCTGAGTTTTATTTACTTCATGTAATGCACCAAGATGCTGGCCATTACACTTGGGGCAAGGTTTCCGCAGGGTGCAGTCTGCAGTCTGCAGCTTTGTGGGTCCTCCCACATCTCCAGCACCTATTTTGCTCCTTCAACCACTTTGTCACTCTGTCTGGGCTTAAGGCGTTCAAAGTTGTTGATGTACAATATGCACAGGGGAATCACCTCTGGGATTGAGGCTGATGCTCGGATGCTATTTGTCGATGTGGTGACTTCCTTTCAGCTCCATGAAGAATAGTAGCAGCGGGGGACTTCATTCTCTGGTTTGGCTCTTTCCTTTGGTGAGGGACACTGATCCGAAGGTTGTTAGCTTGGGCTACAATGGCTTGACATTCTGCCTCTCCCTCAAGCCATACAGAAAAATCGACTAGGTTATAGCGAGCAATAGGTGAGGCTGAGCGAGCATATCGGGCAAAATTAGAAGCTTGCTCTACAGGAAGTTTACTTAACAATCGCTGAACATGTGAGGCACAGGCTAACTGCATCACCCTCTCTGGATCTCAAAGATTGTAACAGGCCCACTAATGACCTTACTCTGACTGCAAAACTTTGAAAACCTGCAGCATCTCCGCTGGCTAGGTCAGGGTGATTTAACATGGTCTGCATCTCTCTAAGGGCCAGATGATGTGGTTGACCATACTGTCTCTGCAAGGCTACTAAAGCGATTGTAAACGGCTGAGGGCTGTGAGCATAAGAAAGAGCAATATGGCGTACAGAGGGATGCTGTAAATGATCAAGCAGGATATGGAATTTATACAGCTCAGGTTCATGAGCTGGTAACAGGTTTGTTAAAGCCATTTTTAACATTATAAATTCATGAGGGTCATTGTGGATGAAATGAGGGAATGAGGGTCCCTCCACTTGGGTGGAATACCTGGAACTCTGTTTGCTGCACAGGAGCTACAGGTAGAGAGAAGCTCAGATTGGGAGGAGGGAAAGACCCAGTGAAGTGTGAGGCATATGAAACTGGAGCGGGTTGAGACACAAAACCTTGGGCTTGAGGCTGCTGTGTGAGCTGAGGAGGCATGTAAGGGAACTGGTAGGGAGCAACATTGCCCGGGTGAGGAAAGGGTTGTGAGCTACTTGCTACTGCTTGTGGGGCAGTGACTGATGGAGGTTGCACTGCATGCGATGGCAGGCGAGTATGATCATGATAACTCATGGGCACTGAGCTACTGCTCTGGGATATTGCTGTGGAATATACATAATGAGAAGAAACATTGGGCAAGGTGGCTGGTGCCGTGCGAGCTGGCACTAGTGCTTGAGGAAAAGGGTGAGAACTTACTTGATACCAGTGCGGCTGAGTCACAGGTGCATGGCTAGAAGTGGCATGACATAACACTGAATTTAGTGGCTCCGAAACTGGTACAGTGGAGCTCAGAGGTGGTATATAAATAGCTGCAGCTGCAGGTAATGGGCTAGGGGTTTTATGCATATGTGGGTCAGATCTCACAAGTGGAGCTGAAACAGGTCTGGTATGCTCAGGTTGTGAGGGAGCAGACATCTGATGGACACAATGGAAAAGTGTCTGAGCTGACTGGGAAACTTTTTCACCAGGATGTAAAACAGGTGCGGATTCAGACAGGTTAGGTTCAGACAGTGCTTTCTCACATTGAGGGCCTTTATCAATAGGTAGTGGGTCATTAGCTCCACATGGTGCTTGTTGGGCCTCCTCATCCTGTTCCTCTTCAGAGTTTTCCTCTGAGTAGCTCTGCTCATACTGCTGAACCCTGTCCATCAAGTCATGAACCATACCTTTTAGTTGGGCAACTTCTTGCCTTAGCAGGGCAGTTTCAGGGGTCTCTGATACAGGCTCGGCCCTTTCCTGTGGTTGATGAGGCGGCCTACCGTACAGTTCAACCTGATAGTCTTGCAGGTATCTGAGAGGCATTACTCTACGCCGAGGCCTTGCTCCTAGCTCTCTCCCATCATGAGGCAGGACAGCTTGTGGATCCATTTTCCAGCATGGATGTTGCTCCGGCTCAAAGGACTGGAAAAAACTATCTATAAATGCTCTGCTGTTGGTTCAGGAACATCCAATGTGGTGTGCACATTCAAACACCCAGGATCCAGTGAGCCGTTCAATGTAATTTATTTTCAATAAACGAAAGAAGATGAACATAAGGAGGTGGATAGTTTCAAATAACTTAATGCATCCACAATAGGAGAGACGAAAGGTGCAGCCGGTGTGTCCCTTTGTTCTGTAGTGGAGGGAAAAAGGAGAGGGAGCATGAGGTTTGGGGGCAGACTTATAAAACCTTAGGTAGTGGAGACAGAAGGTGTGGTCTTTTTGGCAGGGTGGAGTCTTGTGATTTTCAACAAGGGGTCTGTTTCACAAAGAAGGTTCAACAAACTCTGAGTCAAATCCTTAACTCTGAGTTGATCTACTCTGAGATAGGAAACTCTGAGTTTTCGGTTTCACAACAGCTGATTTGAGGTACTTTGATCAACTCAGAGTAGTTTCACCTGGAGTTAAACATGTGCACCACAGACATATAAAGCCAACATCAATGGAGCCCAGATTCGATGATTGAACATGGCAACTGACAGGAAGAGGGCAGCATTTTTCACCCCATTGGAGTTACACATATATATTACACATACAGATATTGATGACTGCATATGGAGATTTTGAGCATGGCTTAAGAAAGAAGTTAAAGAGAGGGAGAGGGGTTGGGAGAGCATTGCTGCTCGGGTCAATGCGTACATTTAAATGTAATATTTTGCAATCACAATGACTATTGAAGGGCAAATTGCATGAATGGAGCCTATTAATTTATTTTATGTAGGTGCAATCCAGCAGGGGAGAAGCGCACTTGGCAGCAACTTAAGGTGAAATATAAAAACATTGTTCAAACAGGTGAGACATCTGCATCACCTCATGGGGGGGCCTCGTTTTGATCACATTTTACATTGTAAAGTAAATTATGTGGCTGCTTGACTCTGAACTTCTTTGATCCCTAACATAATGCTCTTTTAACACTCAAAAATGTCTTCTAATTTATATTGTGTTAAACAATGAAGCCTAATAAACTAACTGAAATGTGCCTCATGTTTTTACTCGTGGTGGTGGTTTAAACTCAAAAGCGATTCATGCAAATAGTGTCTCTGACTGCTCGGCCGTCCTGCATAGCTGGCAGGTGAACGTGGTCTTCATCAGGGTCATCCATTTGTAGGGCGGGGTGTTGCTCTCCTCTAATAGTGGCGATATTATGAAGAACAACACATGCCACAATAATATCGCAGGCCCTCTCAGGGGTCACCCTGAGGTGACGTAGGCACTGGAAACAGGCTTTCAGCAGGCCTATGGTCATCTCCACCTGGGCTCTCGTCCTGCTGTGAGCGCGGTTGAAGTTTTGTTGGGGGCCTGGCTCAAGGTCAGGGTAAGGGGTCAGTAGCCTTGGCTGGCATGGGTAACCCCTGTCACCCAGCAGAAGCATGGGGTGTTGTAAAGGAGCGAGGCAAGGGAATTATACTGCAAACTTCAGGTTTCTCACCACGCTGCAGTCTGGCACTCAGGTTTGACTCGTGGTATATCCTTGAGTCATGAACAGACCCAGGCCACTTGGCCTCCACATTAGAGATGATGTGTGCAACATCACATATGAGCTTGACAATTCAGAGAATGACAGATATTAGTTAAACTATGAGGAAGTGCTTAACACTGTGAAACTTCTTAGTCTACATTATCTCTATCACAGGTTCCACTGCTACTGTAATCATTCTACCATTTATTGTAATTCATTGTAATTGTGCAATATGTTTGTGTTGATTGTTCTGTACATGTGACATCCATTGCATGTCTGTCCATCCTGGGAGAGGGATCCCTCCTCTGTGGCTCTTTCTGAGCTTTCTTCCACATTTTTTCCCTGTTAAAGGGTTTTTTGTCTGCAAGTTTTTCCTCACTGGAACCGAGGGTCTAAGGACAGAGGGTGTCACTCCCTGTACAGATTGTAAAGCCCTCTGAGGCTAAATGTGTTTTGTGACTTTGGGCTATACAAATAAAATTTGATTTGATTTGACATGTACCTGCACATTAATGGTGTGAATGGACTTCCTATTCACATCATCAGCCTCATTATGTGAGAGAGCCGTGATGGGGATGTGCATGCCATCTATGCAGCCAATCACATTGGAAAATCCTAAAACAAATAAAAATTACTAATCCAAGTCTGAGGTGGCAGCACAATGTCATAATACAGCCTGATATTAAAGGATCCTAAGTGATCCTGTGGAACTCTTCCTTGATGGCCCTGACAGGTTTATGTCCAGGGAAGATGACAAGATGAGGCAGACTCTTCTGATCGCCCTGCATACAGTTGCCTTGCTCAAGTGCTCAGCATCTCCAACATTGTACAAAAACTGCCATTGCCAAAAAAAACCGCAGCGCCACACATAACATCTGCTGTGATGTGAGAGCATGACTGTGACTGGTGATGTTTGAAATGTGTGGACGGATGAGGTTGTGTATGTAAATGATGGACTGCGAAGTAAAATGCCCACGCCATGTTCACGGTAAAAAGTTGACACCAAACGTTGCCTACTGGAATTAGAGGATGACTTAAATCTGTCAGCTGGTGAGTTCTGACAGCGCAGGAATGAGGAATTCAAAGGGAGTGTGTCGCTCTGAAAATGGGCGGAGACAGAGAGAAACTCGAGGTTTCTTCAGGAAAACCTGGTCCCGACCAGGTTAGATTCACGGAGTCTGTTACTATAGCAACTGACCGCGAGGTTAAGTTACCTCTCTTTGTGAAACAGGTTAGAGTTACCCCTCTCTCTCTGGTTTGACTGACCCTCCTTTGTGAAATGGAAAACTCTGTGTTTCTGTGATTCCAGGGTTAACAGACTCTGAGTTTTCAATAAACCTGCTTTGTGAAACGGACCCCAGACATCTCTGGGGTTATCTGAAGAGGCTGTGCACAGGAGATGCCCTCACAATCTGAGATGTTTGGAAAGAAGAGTGGGCAAATATTGCCACATCTAGATGTGCCATGCAGATACCTATCCAAAAACTCTGAGTGCTGAGTGTATTAATTTAACGGTGTGCACACGTATGCGTTTTTTAATTTATTTTTCCCAATTTAACATGGGTGTGCAGACTTTATGTCCGCTGTAAGTCTTGTTTACTGTTTATTCAAATTCAACACTTCCTGTATCAATTTAAATGTTTTAGTGGACAGAAAGAGCACACTCTTTACCATCTACCCGGCTTATTAGTGTGGGGGCCCAAAGGCACCGTTTTCTTTTACCGTTTTTAAATTATCAAGGCTTAAAGTTGAGCAGGTTTTTACTCAAATTCTGCGATTATAATGGGTGTGTATTGCGCCTGACAGAGTGAGTGATGTCATCGCTAGAGTGGAGGGGGAGAGAAAAATTCATCGAAAAATAAATTTGTAAACTGCATTTAAGGCCACAAATGTCAAGCTACAGACATGGTTTACCACTCGAAACGTAGGAAAATTTGCCCGTCTTTTTAACATGGCAGTCTATAAGCTGTGGGCTGTGGAAACGTAAGAATAGATAACACTGATAAAGCTGCCAGTATTATAGTTTTGGCCTCAGACACAAAGATTCGCCACTGACACCCATCTCCGGCCCAATATACTCCTAATACTAATTTGAGAGGAGAAATTTCCAGGAGTAGCAGGGAGCATCTGCTCTTTACCTGATGACCCAGACCAGAGTTTTTAACATTTAGCTATCAAACTGGGCACAGAAGTGGTCGACAAGAAGCCCCCGATCACGGATATTTCAGCTTTTGGATACGACACACCGCTTGGCATGTTTTGCCACCTCTTCAAAGGGCTTCATTTGGTTTCTCTTTCTCTCTCTCTCTGTGCATTACCAACTGACATTCTAACAGGTGCTCCTAACTGCTCTGCTGATTAGGGCCCAGTAGTTGGCCCTGGTTGCTTGGCAACCTCAAGCCTGCCTGAGGGAGGAGAGGGGGGAGGGGCTATTTTCACTGTTGCTGATGTGCGTCAGACACAAGTCATCTTATCTGACAGTGAAACCAGCAGGACTGTGTTAAATCATAACATAATTTTTAGCCCTGATTGCTAACATGCTAATTGCTTACACTAGGTGGTCATTTTAGCAGTTATTTGCACTGAATTTGAACTGAATTTGAACACGTTAGTTCAAATTTCAAATCAAATCAAATTTTATTTGTATAGCCCAAGGTCACAAAACACATTTTGCCTCAGAGGGCTTTACAATCTGTACAGGGAGTGACACCCTCTGTCCTTAGACCCTCGGTTCGAGTGAGGAAAAACTTGCCCACAAAAAACCCTTTTAACAGGGAAAAAAATGTGGAAGAAACCTCAGGAAGAGCCACAGAGGAGGGATCCCTCTTCCAGGACGGACAGACGTGCAATGGATGTCACATGTACAGAACAATCAACACAAACATATTGTACAATTACAATGAATGACAATAAATGGTGAGGTGATTGCAGTAGCAGTGGAACACAGATGCACAGCAGCAATAAGTCATTAACCAACAAAGCTGTAGTGGGGATGGTAGCAATAATGACTATATATGGCATGTAATGCTAAATATGGTGGACGTCAGCAGCAGACCACGGCGGCAGCCACGATCCATGAGAACCTGCTGGACGAGAAAGCACAGAAACTCCGGGGAAGAGGTGTAGTTAGTAATATCCAAAGAAAAGGTGTAAGAGAGATAACGATTGACAGAACAATAAAACCTCAGGCCCCGTTTATGCGGACTCTAAGGGTTATCGAACTGCTTTACATTGAGAGAGAGAGAGAGAGAGAGAGAGAGAGAGAGAGAGGCTTTACAGTAAGGCGTGGACATCAGCAGCAGACCACAGCAGCACTCACGATCCATGAGAACCTGCTGGACGAGAAAGCACAGAAACTCCGGGGAAGAAGTTTAGTTAGTAAGGGGGGGGGGGGCGGGGGGGTCCCCCGGTAGTCTAGTCCTATGGCAGCATAACTAAGGGAAGGCCTGAGCCAGCCCTAACTATAAGCGCTATCAAAAAGGAAAGTCTTAAGTCTAGTCTTGAATGTGGTGACCGTGTCTGCCTCCCGAACCCAGAAAGGTAGTTTGTTCCACAGAAGAGGAGCTTGATAGCTGAAAGCTCTGGCTCCCAGTCTACTTTTGGAAACTATGGGAACCACAAGGAACCCTGCATTCTGAGAACGCAGTGGTCTAGAGGGGTAGTAGGGAACTATGAGCTCTTTTAAATATGATGGTGCCTGGCCATGAAGAGCTTTGTATGTTAGGAGAAGAATTTTAAATTCTATTCTAGATTTAACAGGTAGCCAGTGTAAGGAAGCCAAAATGGGTGAGATGTGATCTCTGATCTTGGTTCCTGTCAGAACATGTGCAGCAGCATTCTGAATTAGCTGCAAGGTCCTAAGAGACTTATTGGGGCAGCCTGATAATAGAGAGTTACAGTAGTCCAGCCTAGAAGTAACAAATGCATGGACTAGTTTTTCTGCATCCGCTTGGGACAGGATGCGTCTGATTTTGGTAATGTTACGTAAGTGGAAGAATGCAGTCTTTGAAATTTGTTTTATGTGGGCATTAAAGGACAAATCCTGATCAAAAATAACTCCAAGGTTCTTTACGGAGGAGCTGGAGGCCAGGGTGGTCCCGTCTAAGGTGGCCAAGTCTCCGGAAAGAGAGTTTCTGTGGTGTTTGGGTCCAATTACAAGAACTTCAGTTTTATCTGAGTTCAACATCAGAAAATTGTAGGTCATCCAACTTTTTATATCCCTAAGGCACGCTTGCAGTTTGGCTAAATGATTAGTTTCATCAGGCTTGATTGATAAATATAATTGGGTGTCGTCAGCATAACAGTGAAAATTAATGGAGTGATTCCTAATAATGTTCCCTAGAGGAAGCATATATAGACTGAATAGAAGTGGCCCTAGTACAGAACCTTGTGGGACTCCATGACAGACTTTGGTATGTACGGAGGATTCATCATTGACGTGAACAAACTGAGATCGATCCAAGAAATACGACCTAAACCAGCTTAGGGCGGTTCCTTTGATGCCAATCTGATGTTCCAGTCTCTGTAAAAGAATTTGATGGTCTATGGTGTCAAATGCAGCACTAAGATCTAACAGGACGAGTACAGAGATGAGTCCTTTGTCTGATGCCATTAGGAGATCGTTTGTGACTTTGACTAGTGCGGTCTCTGTGCTATGATGGACTCTAAATCCTGACTGAAAATCCTCAAATAAACTGTTCTTGTGAAGAAATTCACACAGCTGATTAGCTACAGCCTTCTCGAGTAACTTAGAAAGAAAGGGAAGGTTTGATATCGGTCTATAGTTAGCCAAAACCTCTGGATCTAGAGTGTGCTTTTTAAGAAGAGGTTTAATTACAGCTACTTTAAAGGACTGTGGTACATATCCTGATAATAAAGACAGGTTAATCATATCCAGTAAAGAAGGGCTAACTAAAGGTAAAACATCCTTGAGCAGCCTGGTTGGGATGGGGTCTAGGAGACAGGTTGACGACTTAGATGAAGAAATTATTGAAGTTATTTGATGAAGGTCAATGGGAGAGAAGCTGTCTAAATATGTATCAGGTTTTGCAGCTGTTTCCAAACTTGCTGTATCAGAATGCAGATCAGTGCCTGTCGAAGGCAAGGCATGATGTATTTTGTCTCTAATGGTCCTAATTTTATCATTAAAGAAGCTCATGAAGTCATTACTAGTTAGACCCAGAGGAGTAGATGGGTCAATAGAGCTGTGGTTCTCTGTTAGCCTGGCTACAGTGCTGAAGAGAAACCTGGGGTTGTTCTTGTTTTCCTCTATTAAAGAAGAGTAATAAGCTGTTCTGGCATTACGGAGAGCCTTCCTGTAGGTTTTAAGATTATCTTGCCAGACTAAGCGAGATTCTTCCAGTTTAGTGGCACGCCATTTGCGTTCAGAATTACGTGCCACTTGCTTTAATTTGCGAGTCTGCTGGCTATACCATGGAGCTAACCTCCTCTGTTTAATATTCTTCTTAGTTGCTAGCGTTGACACGCTTATTAGTGGTAGCATTAGCATATTAGCACTTAGCATGTTAATTTAATCATATTTAAGCATATTTAATTTTCAGGGGCTAAAAGCATGCTCATCACTCACATTAGCAGCCAATGCTAAAATTAGTGGCTAGCGCATCATGCTAATTGCTAACATGAGTGGCTAATACAAAAATGAGTGGTTTCAGCATTTTCTCTCTGTCAGCATTTCAAACTGACATTCTAACAGGTGCAGTAACTGCTCTGCTAATTAGGGATGTGCCAGCAGGTAGCGATGGGGCCAGAGTCAGGCACACTCAAAATTTCCGCGGGAATTTTCTAGTTATTATTCTTACGTTTCCACAGCCCACAGCCTTATAGACTGCCATTTTAAAAAAGATGGGGAAATTTCACACACAAACTGCATACCTAGACGTTTAGGAAGGGCTGAAGATGCCCAAATTTAAGTCGGTTCAATGATTGGAAATACGGTTTGGCCAGAGATCCTTCATGTTCAAGGCATGGTCTCTGCATTCTCGCTCTCTCTCTCTGTCTTCCAACTGACATTTTAACAGGTGCAGTAACTGCTCTGCTGATTCAGGCCGGCAGGCAGATGCCCAGTGGTGGCCGTTTTAGCAGTTATTGGCAGTTAATTTGAACTTGCCTGCCTAAAATGACAGAGACAGCAGAGCAGCTAGCACGTTAGTGGGTAGTGCTGACACACTAGCAATTAGCATTAGCATGTTCGCAATGAGCATCTATTTAATTTTTGTGGCTAAAAAGACATGCTAATTGCTAACATTTTCAGCCTATGCTTGAACTAGTGACTAGCGCATCATGCTAATTGCTAACATTAGCGGCTAATGCTAAATGTTAGTGGCTAGAAATTAGTGGTAGCATTATGGTAGCATTAGCATGCTAGCAGTTAGTATGTTAGCAATTAGCATATTAGCATTAGCATGTTAGCATTGCCATCTATTTAATTTTTAGTGGCTAAAAAGCTCATTGCTAACATTAGCAGCCAACGCTAAAATTTGTGGCTAGCGCATCATGCTAATTGCTAATTAGTGGCTAATGCTAATCTTTAGTGGCTAAAAATTAGTGGTAGCATTAGCATGTTAGCATTGGCATCTATTTAATTTTTTGTGGCTAAAAAGCATGCTGATTGCTAATAACAGCCAATGCTAAAAGCATTCGTGCCGTTTATTATGTTCCACTGGGGCTGAGTCACATTGTAAAATTTGGTATTACCAGTCAGTTAATGAAATCTTAAGTTAATGTAATATGTAGGGTCTAGGGGGATTAGAGAGGCCCCAGAGTGATGAGGCCAGCTGTTGGGGAAACTGTTCTTGTGATGTGGGTATTTGGACCAGAGGATAGTGGCTCAAGAAGATACACACACACACACACACACACCAGATGTAGAAGCGAGCACATGAAATAAACAAGGCCAGAACACATCAGGTAGAGTATCATAGTACCATAGTACTGTACCATATTGAGTTGTGTTTCAAAAGTCTTCAGAAGTTGAATCTTGCTGCGATCTTTTGGCACCACCTGTGGCCTGCATTAATGAATGAGAAAAAAAATCTTTTTGCAGGACATGAATAAGACCTAATTATCTGAGGTCTTTCCAGTTATCAACTTTCATAGTCATTTGATAAATGTTTTATATACAAAAATTGATTAGTGCCGTATTAAAATTATATAATAGTAGGCAATATGTTTTAAATACTGATTTTTAAGCAGTTTAGCATATTCATTAAAGAAAACATGATTAAAAAACATTAATATTCCCCAAACCAAGGACCTGAAACAAACAGGGAAATGTTGCTGTTACATAGCATCAAACCTACACAGTGCTTAACACTGGCTGTGTAAGTCTGAATTCAGTTCCATAATCTAAGTTTTAATTTATAACTAGAAAATTCCCGCGGAAATTTTGAAAGTGCCGAGTGGGCTGTTGCCGGGGTTCTGGAGTGAAAAAGCACATCTCAAATAGTAATATTTAACATGTGTGTTTACACACATGACCAGCTAGCGCTAACGCGCTAGCCAGTAATTCTAGCGTCAGCTGCAAAGGTTAGCAAATGTCATTTCTTTTATACAATGAGCAGCTAGCGTGTTAGTGCGCCAGTAGCATATGCTGCTAAAGCTAAATGAGCTGAATCTAGTGATATAATTTTTATTTCTGTAATACAAAATTTGTGGAAGTTGTTAGGTGTAGGTGTGTGTGTGTGTGTGTGTGTGGTGTGTTTGTCTTGTCTGTCTCTGTGCTTGTCTGTGTCGGCCAGTCTCTGTGTCTGTATTACTGTCTGTCAGTTAGTGGCTAATAACTGACAGACAGTAACACATACAATGAGCAGCTAGCGCGTTAGCTCATTGTAGACAGTTTGTAAAAGGTTTGTATGAGGTCAGTGTAGTAGTAATGTCCTAAATGAGCCGAATCTGGTGACGTAATTTTTATTTCTGTAGTACAAAATTAGTGGAAGTTGTTAGGTGTGTGTGTGTGTGTGTATGTGTGGTGTGTTTATCTTGTCTGTCTCTGTGTAGGTCTGTCTTTGTGTCCGTGTTACTGTCTGTCAGTAGCACTAACGCGCTAGCTGCTCTGCTGTCTGTGTCATTTTACACAGACAAATTCAAATTAACTGAAAATAACAGCTAAGATGGCCGCCGCCGGGCAGTTAGTGCAGCAGTTTGAATTTCAGTTGGAAGACAGAAAGAGAGAAAATGCTGAGACCATGCCTCGAACAGGAAGGATATCTGGCCAAACCGTATTTCCAATCATTGAACCGACTTAAGTTTGGGCATCTAGAGACTTTCCTGATCGTCTAGATATGCAGTTTGTGTGTAAAATGAAGAAATATGACCTATTAAATTATGTTATGATTTCACACAGGCCTGTTGGTGGCTAATTGCTAGCGTGTCAGCGCTAGCCATTAACGCGCTAGCTGCTCTGCTGTCTCTCTCTGTCATTTTACACAGACAAATTCAAATTAACTGACAATAACTGCTGATATATGTTGCATCATAGGCACAGCAACAGCAGATTTAAACACAAACAACACAGATTGACGGTCACCACAGAAAATGTCTTGCTTGAGTTGCCTATGTTAATGTCTGTCAGTTAGTGGCTAGTGCTAATGCGCTAGCTGCTCTGCTGTCTGTGTCATTTTACACAGACAAATTCAAATTAACTGAAAATAACAGCTAGGATGGCCGCCACCGGGCAGTTAGTGCAGCAGTTTGAATTTCAGTTGGAAGGACAGAGAGAGGGGAGAAAATGCTGAGACCATGCCTCGAACAGGAAGGATATCTGGCCAAACCGTATTTCCAATCATTGAACCGACTTACGTTTGGGCATCTAGAGACTTTCCTGATCGTCTAGATATGCAGTTTGTGTGTCAAATGATTGTTCTGTACATGTGACATCCATTGCACGTCTGTCCGTCCTGGAAGAGGGATCCCTCCTCTGTGGCTCTTCCTGAGGTTTCTTCCACATTTTTTTCCCTGTCAAAAGGGTTTTTTGTGGGCAAGTTTTTCCTCACTCGAACCGAGGGTCTAAGGACAGAGGGTGTCACTCCCTGTACAGATTGTAAAGCCCTCTGAGGCAAAATGTGTTTTGTGACTTTGGGCTATACAAATAAAATTTGATTTGATTTGATTTGAAATGAAGAAATATGACCTATTAAAATCGATTCAAAGAAAGGTTACTTCTGCTTTCCTCCAGAAAATTTCCCGCCTTTTTAATATGGGAGGCTATGGAGCTGTGGATGGGTGTGGGTGGGGAATCTCTGTGTGTCAGGCCAAAACTATAATACTCACAGCTTCAGCAGTGGTATCTATGCGACGCCGACAAATTTTCCTACATTTTTATGTATAAATCATGTCTGTAGTGTGAAATTTGTGGCCACAGGAGCAGTTTACGTTTTATTTTTTGACCGATTTTTTTCTCTCCTCCACACTCTGGGTGATGATGTCATCCACTCTGGCAAAAACATTCCTCACAATACACACCCATTATAAACGCCGAAATTTGACCAAAAACCTTCTCACCTTTGAGCCTTGATAGTTTAAAAACGGTAAAAGGTGTCGATAAATGAAGTGAATACATGAAGAGAAGGCAAGAGTACCTCCATTTTAAAGTTTAAATGAAGTCTCTCGGTGAAAGTATGCCAGAGCAGTTCATTTTTGAAAATGTCTGTTTAATTTTTATTTTTTTCGAGGTTTTCCATTCATTTCTATGGGAAATTTTCCTCGGAATTTTCTTTATTTTTGAGAAGCACACGATTCGGGATGAAAACACACGTTTTGTTAATTTACTTGTTGGGGGTCCCGTGGCCGGTTCGGGCTGTATTAATTGCTGAAAAAGGGCGGAAAATGAATAATAAAAATAATAAAACTGCCATGAAACACGCAGAAGAACAATAGTTGCCTCGTGTCGAAGGCACTCGGCACTAACTAGAAAACTGCATTTCCTGCGGAAATACGGTGTGGGGACCCTCTGCCGCCCATCGTCGCACGGCGTTCCCGCATACCTGTCACTCTTTTGCCATCTGTATACAATAAAGCTTGAAAAGGCCAAACAATGCATATCTAAAAAATGTGAAATGAGCTGAAAACAGTAGAACAGTATGAAGTGGTACAATGTTGTGTAATACTGTAGAAATTTGTATGAAAAGGTAGAATTGTAGAAAATGTTAGAATAGTATAAGAAAGCGTGAAATTAGCTGAAGTAATTAGAATAGTATAACAAAGTGTGAAATATGTAGAATAGTATAATAAAGTGTAAATTTAGCTGAAATAAGTAGAATAGTAGAATAAAGTGTGATATTAGCTGAAGTAAGAAGAATAGTAGAATAAAGTGTGAAATTAGATGAAAAAGTAGAATAGTAGAATGAAGTGTGAAATTAGCTGAAATATGTAAAATAGCATAATAAAGTGTGAAATTAGCTGAAAAAAGTAGAATAGTAGAATAAAGGGTGAAATTAGCTGAAGTAATTAGAATAGTATAATAAAGTGTAAAATTAGCTGAAATAAGTAGAATAGTAGAATAAAGTGTGAAATTAGATGAAAAAGTAGAATAGTAGAATAAAGTGTGAAATTAGTTAAAATATGTAGACTAGTAGAAGAAACTGTGAAATTAGCCGAAATATGTAGAATAGCATAATAATGTGTGAAATTAGCCGAAAAATGTAGAATAGCATAATAAAGTGTGAAATTAGCTGAAAAAAGTAGAACAGTAGAAAAAAGTGTGAAATTAGCTGAAATATGTAGAATAGCATAATAATGTGTGAAATTAGCTGAAAAAAGTAGAATAGCATAATAATGTGTGAAATTAGCTGAAAAAAAGTAGAATACTATAAGTGTGAAAGTAGCTGAAACAACTAGTAGATAGTAGTAGTATCATAATTTGTGAAATATAAATAGTAGAAATTAGTAAGGAGAAGGAGAAGTAGTTTAAATTGTAGAAGGTTTGTAAAAGGTTAGTAGAAGGTTAGTGTAGTAGTAATGTCCTAAATGAGCTGAATTTAGCGATATGATTTTTATTTCTGTAGTACAGAATTTGTGGAAGTAGTTAGATGTGTGTGTGTGTGTGTGTATGTATGTGTGTGCATGCGTGTGTGACTGTCTGTGTGTCTCTCTATCTGAAATTAGCTGAAAAAATAAAATAGTATCAGAAAGTGTGAAATTAGCTGAAGTAATTAGAATAGTATAATAAAGTGTGAAATTAGCTGAAATATATAGAATAGCATAATAAAGTGTGAAATTAGCTGAAAAATGTAGAATAGAATAAAGTGTGAAATTAGCTGAAAAAAGCAGAATAGTATAATAATGTGTGAATTTAGCTGAAAAAAGCAGAATAGTATAATAAAGTGTGAAATTAGCTGAAAAAAGTAGAATAGTGGAATTAAGTGTGAAATTAGCTGAAAAAAGTAGAATAGTAGAATAAAGTGTGAAATTAGCTGAAAAAAGTAGAATAGTAGAATAAAGTGTGAAATTGGCTGAAGTAATTACAATAGTATAATAAAGTGTGAAACATGTAGAATAGTATAATAAAGTGTGAAATTAGCTGAAAAAAGTAGAATAGTATAAGTGTGAAAGTAGCTGAAACAACTAGTAGTAAGTAGTTAGGTGTGTGTGTGTGTGTGTGTGTGTGTGTGTGTGTGTGTGTGTGTGTGTGTGTTCCTGTCTGTGTCTCTCTATCTGTCTGTTTGTGTCTGTGAGAGAGAAGCATAAAATGTCCGACATTAAACATATAGCATTTGATACATCAACAACAGTGAAAATAGCCCCTCCCCTCTCTCCTCCCTCAGGCAGGCTTAAGGTTGCCAAGCAACCAGGACCAACTGCTGGGCCCTAATCAGCAGAGCAGTTAATGCACCTGGTATAATTTCAGTTGGAAATACCCAGAGAGAGGGAGAGAGAAAGCAAATGAAGGGCTGCGAAGACGTGGCGAAATATGCCAAACGGTGTGTCGTATCCAAAAGCCGAAATATTCGTGATCGGCGGCTACTTCTCGACCAGTTCTGTGCCCAGTTTGAGAGCGAAATGTTAAAAACTCTGGTCTGGGTCGTCAGGTAAAGAGCAGATGCTCCCTGCTGCTCCTGGTAATTTCTCCTCTCAAATTATAATGCGAGCCTATGGAGCTGTGGAGGGGTGTGGGTGGGGAATCTCTGTGTGTCAGGCCAAAACTATAATACTCACAGCTTCAGCAGTGGTATCTATGCGACGCTGACAAATTTTCCTACGTTTTTATGTATAAATCATGTCTGTAGTGTGAAATTTGTGGCCACAGGAGCAGTTTACGTTTTATTTTTTGACCGATTTTTTCTCTCCTCCACACTCTGGCTGATGATGTCATCCACTGTGGCCCAAAACATTCCGTCCAATACACACCCATTATAAACCCTGAATTTTGATCAAAAACCTTCTCACCTTTGAGCCTTCATAGTTTAAAAATGGGTCTGGGCCCGCACACCAATAATAATAATAATAAAGATTTGGATAACAATAGTGGGCCTCTGGGCCCCCACACCAATAACAATAGTGTGGGCCCTCTGGGCCCCCACACCAATAATAAAAACTGCCATGAAACACGCAGAAGAACAATAGCCTTCGGCACGAGGCAACTACTCCCATAGCTTGCTAGCTATGGGAGTAGTTGCCTCGTATCGAAGGCACTCGACACTAATTAGGTTATTTAATTTCAGGTTGAATAAGAATGTTTCTGTTTTCTTTATATAGTGAAACTGCTGAAAAATGATACATTTACTGTGTTACATGTTTTATGATTATGTTGCAAAAAATGTTAAATTTCACAATATAATTCACACTTATACTGTAGTCAGAAATTCAAATTAGATTTTCTATATACCCCATTCATATGGATGGATGTTAAAAAGGTGGTGTAGATGTAGATTGTTAATCAGTCCTTCGTGGTCTATTTGCTGCAAAGAAACCACAACTGAGTGAGAACAAGAAGAAGAAGAAGAGAGTTGCTTGTGCCAAGAAACGCAATGAATGGACATTAGACCCCTGGACTTTGATCTGATGAATCAAGTTTAAAATTTTTGGTTCAAACCACCCTGTTTTTTTGGATGCAGAGAAGCTGAACAGATGGTATCTGCATGTTTAGGTTCTGCTGTGAAGCACTGAGGACGAGCTACGTCCAGCATGGCTATCACAGCATTCGGCAGCAACATGTCATCCCACCTGGTTTGCTCTTAGTGGGGCTATCATTTGTTTTTCAACAGGACAATGACCCAAAACACACCTCCAAGGGGCTATTTGACCAAGAAGGAGAGACTGGATGCTGCATCAGAAGACCTGACCTCCACAATTGTCTGACCTAAACCCAACTGAGATGGTTTAAGAATGAACTGGACCACAGAGTGAAAGAAAAGCAGCCAACAAGTGCTCAGCATATATAGGAAGTCCTTCAAGACTGTTGGAAGACCATTCCAGGTGACTACCTCAAGTGTGCAAAGCTGTCACCAGCAAAGCAAAATTACATTGTATTGTTAATATTGTTAATTTACAATATAGAAAGTAACGAATGAACAATAATGTGTCCAAACTTATCACTGGTACAGTATACATTTATTTATTCTATTTTCGTTTTTTTGTATTTTGTTCTGCAAGGTAATGGTATATAGTTATGTAAGAAGCTATTTGCATATATAGGAATCCCTGTCTGTAGTACCTCATGTACAACAATTTTCATGTGACAAACTCAATAAAGTTTATATAAAATCAGTTTTTGCTAAGGGCCATAGCTCATTTGTTTATTTCGAACTGCAATCTAACCCAAAGAACAAAAAACATAAGTGTTGGACAGTCAGTATGGTGAGAACATGTTCAGACTCAGTATAGTAACTGCAGTCAGAGTTTGAAGCATTTTTTCCATTCCACTTTGGTTTATTTATGTGGGAACGCAAGAACAACAGCACATACGTGTGTGTTTCACTACTTTTATTTGTACCTCACTGAATTTACAAGCTTCCCACAGAAAATGAAGGATTGGAACACTTTGAAAAGTTTATTTTCATTGGTGATTTACAGTGAACAAGGACTGTATGTGGTAAACAGTATTGACTAATGGGTGACAAGTCATCTATGCCTGATGCTTAAAGGGAACATATTATGCAAAAATAACTTTTACAGCTCCTTCAACACTAATATTTTTGAATTTGGGGTCAACAACGTCCATTTTGTGTGAGCTGCTCGATCCGCACCCCCCTCTTGCTGCTTGTCTCTGGTAAGCCAGTCAGATTCCGCTCTGGTCGCAACATAACAAGCTTTTAGGCCAGACCCACTGCCTGAACTCTCCAGCAGAGGCCAACACCCAGTCTCCACCCACCATTCCCTACAGATAATAAAAGCACAGAGCTCAGGTGAAGCATTTCTGCTTCACGTGGAAGACCTGCTCATTGCTATGTTGTTGACTGACACAAGTCGCTATATTGGCCCCATCCTGGGAGGACTTAAGAACAGAGTTTACTTTTATCAGAGACGCCCCCACACTGTCGACAAGACCTGAACGTATGTACGCGTATGAGTTGTGTGCTGGACAAATAAAATGCAGCACAGAACAATACAGTACGGCAACGAGACCTCACATCAAAGAGGAGTAATTCCAATTGTCCATGGAAAACTATACATGATGGAAATGTAAGTGTGCTTTGTGTTTCTTTTGTCCAATTGCCACGAGTTAACACTAACTGTTAGCTAGCGTTATGTTCAGCACACGCAGTGCTCAGCAGCATGCTGCCAGCTAGCACCGCTGCCCCATCATACATATCTTATTTAAATCTTTATAAACTGAGCAGGAACAAAAAGTGTTTATCTTACTGGCAGACATTCAGCTTACAAACTACAGACATTGGCGTGGATCAAGTAGCAAGCAAGTAATGTCTGTACCAAATGGCTAGTTAGCGTTAACTCATGCTAATCAGCACTAATTGCTGTTTAGTGTCTTGTACTTGGTTGTGATATACACACTAACATAACGCCAGTAGTTTTTTAGTTGGATGTCTGTCTGTAAGACAAACACTTTTTGTTCCTGCTCAGTTTACAGAGATAAATAGAGATGTGTATAACTCACCCTCTACTCTCACCACATGCAGCTGTGTGTTGAATGTAGCCATCATTAGGGTTTTTTTGTTGTTGTTGTTGTTTTTTTCTGGACTGTTCATGTGCCCCTTGGTTTGAGAGAAAGAGAGACCCCTTGCTATTTTACAGCATAGTCTGAAGGTAGGGAGGTGGGTACATAAAGTGAACAAAGCTACAATACAAGGACAGCATCAGTTCAGTCCATGAGCTCCACCTGGATATTGTCTGACTTTAGTGACATGTCAGGATGCCTGTTCATGCATGCTTCTGTGGTCCATTTCACAAAGCAGGTTTATTGAAAACTCAGAGTCTGTTAACCCTGGAATCACAGAAACTCAGAGTTTCCTATCTCAGAGTTAAGGATTTGACTCAGAGTTTGTTGAACCTTCTTTGTGAAACGGACCCCTGGACTGAAAGAATTAGCAAGTAGTAACTTTCAGAATCACTTTATTGGTCAGGTGTGTGTACATACAAGGAATATGACTCTGTTTACATGTTGCTCTCAATGTATGTATACGTACACCTGACAAATAAAGGTGATTCTCGAATGAGTACAAGTTATATTTATGCTTATGCTCTCAATCATATTTCTCATATTTCTATGTTATTGTTTTTCATCCCTAGACTCTACCTGGCAGCCCGCCACTTCAGTAAAAGTGTTGGGTGTCCCTAAGCTATAACATCAGCTGGTGAGCCACTACTCAGATTGAACCTCCCAACAACAGCTAAGACAGTGAAAGCAGAACCAACCGTCAGAAGCTTTTACAACCTTTTTACAACCTTTTATTAATAATGGCAATAAGTCAAAGAATGAGCAAACATCTATTATACAAGTGAAAAATAAATAACATAAAACAGGGCTCTTAACAAATGTAAGTTGGATAATTTCACAAAGTATACCAATTTTCTCCCTCCTATGTTGTCTTATAGGTTATGTTGGACCTCATCTTTGAGAAGGTTTTCCTAGACTCTGGCCCATATGTGGATGAGGTGCTGAAGATCCCCAACCCTGAGGATCTTGCAGCCCAGTTTGCAAGACCAGGGAAGCAAGATGTGTCGAGGAGGTGTCAAGGTTCAATCAAGGACCAATCTGACCCCGCGTAGCTTCCTTGACTGCCCGGGTACTCCATATCTGTTGCAACAGCTGATCAGTACCACCCTGATTCTCTGGCCAAGAAATCCGCAACACCAGCTAACAGAGCTCCTTTAGGCCTAGTGTCTGTAAGAGCTAAAACAAAGTGTACATAATAGTTAATCTAAACTACACAGTGACATGCTTTTACAACACAAGTCCATCTTTTCTTCTGAAATTCTGTGAAACCTATTTGAAATGCTGACCAAAACTTTTTCAGACTGCTGTTCCAGGTAGTATATTGAATAACTTTGTTTTCAAAAGTTGTGTGATGTTTGAAGGAATCATGAATCATCAGTAACAGTATTTTATTTTATTTTAATCCTTACTCATTTATATTACAATAGTAATAACAATTACAATAATGCACAATAATAATAGTAACTCTATTACCCTCAGCTGTAGAGGCCCATAGTCTGCTCTGTATATAGGTTACACACAGGTTCAAGGCAGGCAAAGGTGGACAACCATGCATGTTGGTGGGATGGAACCTTCTGTAGTCTTTTTGTAACCTAGTACACTGGAAACAGTAAATTATTAAAATGAATACACAGATTACAGAATGCAAGAATTTATTCAAATTGTTCACATTATCTATGCTTCAATATCTGGTAAACATACAAGTTATGAAGTTTCAGAGACTGACACTGCCTGCTCTGGCAAAGCTAGCTCCAGTCAACTCATTTGAATCCAACAGACTACTAATATGCATAAAATAACTTACTACTCTATTCTCCTTAGACATAAAGGCCCATAGTCTGCTCTGCCAAATGCATGTAATGTCTGTAACATGGCTAATAGAGTTCAGACAAAATAATGACTTACTAATCAGTGGCTGGTGGTCTAAAAAAATAATTTCCTTTCCCTAATCACCTTTATGGTTGTGGAGAAAACATGCTGGCTGAATTTGTATGTTACTGACGTAAGGGGAATAGCTGAGTAATGTTGCGTACATTACCTGCAATTAATTACATTTATCTACTTAGCTTTCCAATAGCCAGTACATAAAAATATTACAGGGTAGTAACATTAGCCTAGTGCTATATGTTTGCAGAGTTCAAACATATAAATGTTTGTGTTGCCTCTTCATGCTCAAAGTCTGACTCTAGTTCAAATAGTAGCGGCTGGCCAGTAGAGAGTGATAGGGCGCCACCCGCCCTTAGCCATGAAAATAAAATGAAAACATTTTCATTTCATAAAAACAAAAAAATAATATTAAATCCTTCATATTTTCTTTTTGTGATTAACAGTTTTTATTTTCATTTTCCTTATTCAACAATAACAAAAACACCCCCCCCCCCATGCTTCTTCATGTACAACTTTTACAGTAACCCTAACTACATTGATGAAGACATGAAGTAACATGTCAACAAAAATAGACACAGAAAATGATTCATGGGAAAGTCAATACAAGAAATAAATAAAACATGCACTGCATTAATGCAATATTGTGTTACCAAATAAAAAGATTAAAGTAACAATAACAAAATAAAATACATCCAAAACTAAGAAGAGGCACATTTATATATTTATACACAATTAACTGAAAACTTGTCATTTCACAAAGCAGATTTATGGGAAACTCAGTGTATGTTAACCCTGGAATCACAGAAACTTAGAGTTTTCCGTTTCAGTATGGACCTCGCGGTCCATACTAACAGACTCTGTGAATCTAACCTGGTCGGGAACAGGTTTTCCTGAAGAAACCTCGAGTTTCTCTCTGTCTCCGCCCACTTTCAGAGCTACACACTCCTTTTGAATTCCTCATTCCTGCGCTGTCAAATCAAATCAAGTTTTATTTGTATAGCCCAAAGTCACAAAACACATTTTGCCTCAGAGGGCTTTACAATCTGTACAGGGAGTGACACCCTCTGTCCTTAGACCCTCGGTTCGAGTGAGGAAAAACTTGCCCACAAAAAAACCTTTTAACAGGGAAAAAATGTGGAAGAAACCTCAGGAAGAGCCACAGAGGAGGGATCCCTCTTCCAGGATGGACAGACATGCAATGGATGTCACATGTACAGAACAATCAACACAAACATATTGTACAATTACAATGAATTACAATAAATGGTAAAGTAATTGCAGTAGCAGTGGAATCTGTGATAGAGATAGGGAGACACAGATGCACAGCAGCAATAAGTCATTAACCAACTAAGCTGTAGTGGAGATGGTAGCAATAATGACTATGTATGGCTTGTAATGCTATATATGGTGGACGTCAGCAGCAGAGCACAGCAGCGGCCACGATCCATGAGAACCTGCTGGACGAGAAAGCACAGAAACTCCGGGGAAGAAGTTTAGTTAGTAACATGCATTGATGGTAATGGTGACTGGGGAGATAGAGAGAGAATGAGAGAGAGGGAGGGTTTCCAGTAAAGGGAGATGCGACTACATCTTCAACCAGTACCGTGCCTGGCTAGGCATAACCCAGAAAGAGACGGGGGTAGGGGGTCCCGCGGCAGTCTAATCCTATGGGAAGGCCTGAGCCAGCCCTAACTATAAGCGCTATCAAAAAGGAAAGTCTTAAGTTTAGTCTTGAAGGTGGTGACCGTGTCTGCCTCCTGAACCCAGAAAGGTAGTTTGTTCCACAGAAGAGGAGCTTGATAGCTGAAAGCTCTGGCTCCCAGTCTACTTTTGGAAACTATAGGAACCACAAGGAACCCAGCATTCTGAGAGCGCAGTGGTCTAGAGGGGTAGTAAGGTACTATGAGTTCTTTAAGATATGATGGTGCCTGGCCATGAAGAGCTTTGTATGTAAGGAGAAGAATTTTTAATTTTCTATTCTAGATTTAACAGGTAGCGAGTGCAAGGAAGCCAAAATGGGAGAGATGTGATTTCTGATCTTGGTTCCTGTCAGAACATGTGCAGCAGCATTCTGAACTAGAAAATTCCTGAAGAAATTTTGAGTGTGCCTGACTCTGGCCCCATCGCTGCCTGCTGGCGCATCCCTAATTAGCAGAGCAGTTACTGCACCTGTTGGAAATGCTGACAGAGAGAGAGAGAAAATGCTGAAACCACAAATTTTTGTATTAGCTACTCACGTTAGCAATTAGCATGATGCGCTAGCCACTAATTTTAGCATTGGCTGCTAATGTTAGCGATGAGTATGCTTTTTAGCCTCTAAAAATGAAGTAAATACCAATGCTAACATGCTAATGCTAACATGCTAATTGCTAACATGCTAACTGCTAACATGCAAATGCTGTGCTGGCACTAATGCTACCACTAATTTCTAGCCACTTAAAATTAGCATTAGTCGCTAATGTTATCAATTAGGATGATGCGCTAGCCACTAATTTTAGCATTGGATGCTGATGTTAGCGATGAGAATGCTTTTTAGCCTCTAAAAATTAAGTAAATGCCAATGCTAACATGCTAATGCTAACATGCTAATTGCTAACATGCTAACTGCTAACATGCACTGCTACCACTAATTTCTAGCCACTTAAAATTAGCATTAGTCGCTAATGTTAGCAATTAGCATGATGCGCTAGTCACTAATTTTAGCATTGGCTGCTAATGTTAGCAATGAGCATGCTTTTTAGCCACTAAAAATGAAATCGATGCCAATGCTAACATGCTAATGCTAACATGCTAATTGCTAATATGCTAACATGCTAATGCTACCACTAACACTTAGGATTTAACACAGTCCTGCTGGATTCACTGTCAAACCAGATGACTTGTGTCTGACGCACATCAGCAACAGTGAAAATAGCCCCTCCCCCCTCTCCTCCCTCAGGCAGGCTTCAGGTTGCCGAGCAACCAGGTCCAACTGCTGGGCCCTAATCAGCAGAGCAGTTGCACCTGTTAAAATCGTCAGTTGGACATGCCCAGAGAGGGAGAGAGGAACCAAATGACGTCCCACGAACAAGCGGCATTAAATGCCAAACGGTGTGTCGTATCCAAAAGCCGAAATATTCGTGATCGGCGGCTACTTCTCGACCAGTTTTGTGCCCAGTTTGAGAGCTAAATGTTAAAAACTCTGGCATTTATCATGTGGTAAAGAGCAGGTGGTCTCTGCCCTTCCGGACATTTCTCCTCTCAAATTAATATTGGAGGAGATGGGACTGTGGATCGGTGCTGGGGCCGAATCTTTCTGTGTCAGGCCAAAACTATAATACTCACAGCTTCAGCAGTGGTATCTATGCGACGGCGACAAATTTTCCTACGTTTCTAGCTATAAATGATTTCTGTAGCTTGACATTTGCGGCCACAGTCGCAGTTTATAAATTTATTTTTCGATGAATTTTTCTCTCTCTTCGCACTCTAGGTATGACATCACGCCCTCTAGCTCTGGAAAGTTCTCGCAATACACACCCATTCATTTTTTGGCATTTTCTTTGGTGTACAGCTGCCAAACCGTTTGGTGAAACTTTTTGAGAACCACTTTGCCATCGTGTCCTTGCCGAGCCGGTCGTTTTGAGTCCTTGTTTGTGTATGTGCGCCAAAAACTCTGGGAGAAGAAGCGAACCGACGAAAATACGGAAGAAACGTAAGAATAACTAGAAAATTCCTGAAGAAATTTTGAGTGTGCCTGACTCTGGCCCCATCGCTGCCTGCTGGCGCATCCCTGATAGCAGAGCAGTTACTGCACTTGTTAGAAATGCTGACAGAAAGAGAGAGAAAATGCTGAAACCACTAATTTTTGTATTAGCTACTCACGTTAGCAATTAGCATGATGCGCTAGCCACTATTTTAGCATTGGCTGCTAATGTTAGCGATGAGTATGCTTTTTAGCCTCTAAAAATTAACTAAATGCCAATGCTAACATGCTAATGCTAACATGCTAATTGCTAACATGCAAATGCTGTGCTGGCACTAATGCTACCACTAATTTCTAGCCACTTAAAATTAGCATTAGTCGCTAATGTTAGCAATTAGCATGATGCGCTAGCCACTAATTTTAGCATTGGATGCTGATGTTAGCGATGAGAATGCTTTTTAGCCTCTAAAAATGAAGTAAATGCCAATGCTAACATGCTAATTGCTAACATGCTAACTGCTAACATGCACTGCTACCACTAATTTCTAGTCACTTAAAATTAGCATTAGTCGCTAATGTTAGCAATTAGCCTGATGCGCTAGCCACTAATTTTAGCATTGGATGCTGATGTTAGTGATGAGAATGCTTTTTAGCCTCTAAAAATGAAGTAAATGCCAATGCTAACATGCTAATGCTAACATGCTAATTGCTAACATGCTAACTGCTAACATGCACTGCTACCACTAATTTCTAGCCACTTAAAATTAGCATTAGTCGCTAATGTTAGCAATTAGCATGATGCGCTAGTCACTAATTTTAGCATTGGCTGCTAATGTTAGCAATGAGCATGCTTTTTAGCCACTAAAAATGAAATCGATGCCAATGCTAACATGCTAATGCTAACATGCTAATTGCTAACATGCTAATGCTACCACTAACACTTAGGATTTAACACAGTCCTGCTGGATTCACTGTCAAACCAGATGACTTGTGTCTGACGCACATCAGTAACATTGAAAATAGCCCCTCCCCCCTCTCCTCCCTCAGGCACGCTTGAGGTTGCCAAGCAACCAGGACCAACTGCTGGGCCCTAATCAGCAGAGCAGTTAGTGCACCTGTTAAAATCGTCAGTTGGACATGCCCAGAGAGGGAGAGAGGAACCAAATGACGTCCCTCGAACAAGCGGCATTAAATGTCAAACGGTGTGTCGTATCCAAAAGCCGAAATATTCGTGATCGGCGGCTACTTCTCGACCAGTTTTGTGCCCAGTTTGAGAGCTAAATCTTAAAAACTCTGGCATTTATCATGTGGTAAAGAGCAGGTGGTCTCTGCCCTTCCGGAGATTTCTCCTCTCAAATTAATATGGGAGGAGATGGGACTGTGGATCGGTGTTGGTGCCATATCTGTGCGTCTCAGGCAAAAACTATAATACTCACAGCTTCAGCAGTGGTATCTATGCGACGCCAACATGTTTTCCTGCGTTTCTAGCTATAAATGATTTCTGTAGCTGGACATTTGCGGCCACAGTCGCAGTTTATAAATTTATTTTTCGATGAATTTTTCTCTCTCTTCGCACTCTAGGTATGACATCACGCCCTCTAGCTCTGGAAAGTTCTCGCAATACACACCCATTCATTTTTTGGCATTTTCTTTGGTGTACAGCTGCCAAACCGTTTGGTGAAACTTTTTGAAAACCACTTTGCCATCGTGTCCTTGCCGAGCCGGTCGTTTTGAGTCCTTGTTTGTGTATGTGCGCCAAAAACTCTGGGAGCAGAAGCGAACCGACGAAAATACGGAAGAAACGTAAGAATAACTAGAAAACTGCATTTCCTGCGGAAATACGGTGTGGGGGCCCTTTGCCGCCCGTCGTCGCACGGCGTTCCCACGTACCTGTCACTCTTTCGCTGTCTGTATACAATAAAGCTTGAAAAGGCCAAACAATGCATATCTAAAAAATGTGAAATGAGCTGAAAACAGTAGAATAGTATGAAGTGGTACAATGTTGTGTAATACTGTACAAATTTGTATGAAAAGGTAGAATTGTAGAAAATGTTGGAATAGTATAAGAAAGTGTGAAATTAGCTGAAGTAATTAGAATAGCATAAGAAAGTGTGAAATATGTAGAACAGTATAATAAAGTGTAAATTTAGCTGAAATAAGTAGAATATAGAATAAAGTGTGATATTACTTGAAGTAATTAGAATAGTATAATAAAGTGTAAAATTAGCTGAAGTAAGTAGAATAGTAGAATAAAGTGTGAAATTAGATGAAAAAGTAGAATAATAGAATGAAGTGTGAAATTAGCTGAAATATGTAGAATAGCATAATAATGTGTGAAATTAGTTGAAAAAAGTAGAATAGTAGAATAAAGTGTGAAATTAGCTGAAAAAAGTAGCGTAGCATATTATTGTGTAAAATTAGCTGAAAAAGGTAGAATAGTAGAATAAAGTGTGAAATTAGCTGAAATATGTAAAATAGCATAATAATGTGTGAAATTAGCTGAAAACAGTAGAATAGTAGAATAAAGTGTGAAATTAGCTGAAGTAATTAGAATACTATGAGTGTGAAAGTAGCTGAAACAACTAGTAGATAGTAGTAGTATCATAATTTGTGAAATATAAATAGTAGAAATTAGTAAGGAGAAGGAGAAGTAGTTTAAATTGTAGAAGGTTTGTAAAAGTTTAGTAGAAGGTTAGTGTAGTAGTAATGTCCTAAATGAGCTGAATTTAGCGATATGATTTTTATTTCTTTAGTACAGAATTTGTGGAAGTAGTTAGATGTGTGTGTGTGTGTATGTGTGTGCATGTGTGTGTGACTGTGTGTCTCTCTATCTGAAATTAGCTGAAAAAATAAAATAGTATCAGAAAGTGTGAAATTAGCTGAAGTAATTAGAATAGTATAATAAAGTGTGAAATTAGCTGAAAAAAGTAGAATA
Source organism: Nibea coibor (assembly GCA_023373845.1). Classification (NCBI taxonomy): domain Eukaryota; kingdom Metazoa; phylum Chordata; class Actinopteri; family Sciaenidae; genus Nibea; species Nibea coibor. The sequence goes on along the minus strand of CM041735.1, from coordinate 129,451 downwards.
GTAGAATTAAGTGTGAAATTAGCTGAAAAAAGTAGAATAGCATAATAATGTGTGAAATTAGCTGAAAAAAGTAGAATAGTAGAATAAAGTGTGAAATTAGCTGAAATATGTAGAATAGCATACTAAAGTGTGAAATTAGCTGAAAAAAGTAGAATAGTAGAATAAATTTTGAAATTAGTTAAAATATGTAGAATAGTAGAAGAAACTGTGAAATTAGCTGAAATATGTAGAATAGCATAATAATGTGTGAAATTAGCTGAAAAATGTAGAATAGCATGATAAAGTGTGAAATTAGCTGAAAACAGTAGAATAGTAGAAAAAAGTGTGAAATTAGCTGAAAAAAGTAGAATAGTAGAAAAAAGTGTGAAATTAGCTGAAAAAAGTAGAATAGTAGAAAAAAGTGTGAAAGTAGGTGAAACAACTAGTAGTAAGTAGTTAGATGTGTGTGTGTGCATGTGTGTGTTACTGTCTGTGTTTGTGTCTGTGAGAGAGAAGCATAAAATGGCCGACATTAAACATATAGCATTTGATACATCAACAACAGTGAAAATAGTCCCTCCCCCCTCTCCTCCCTCAGGCAGGCTTAAGGTTGCCAAGCAACCACGGCCAACTGCTGTGCCCTAATCAGCAGAGCAGTTAATGCACCTGGTATAATTTCAGTTGGAAATACCCAGAGAGAGGGAGAGAGAAAGCAAATGAAGGGCCTCGAACAGACAACATTAAATGCCAAACGGTGTGTCGTATCCAAAAGCCGAAATATTCGTGATCGGCGGCTACTTCTCGACCAGTTCTGTGCCCAGTTTGAGAGCGAAATGTTAAAAACTCTGGTCTGGGTCGTCAGGTAAAGAGCAGATGCTCCCTGCTGCTTCTGGTAATTTCTCCTCTCAAATTAATATTGCCGCTTATGGAGCTGTGGAGGGGTGTGGGTGGGGAATCTCTGTGTGTCAGGCCAAAACTATAATACTCACAGCTTCAGCAGTGGTACCTATGCGACGCTGACAAATTTTCCTACGTTTTTATGTATAAATCGTGTCTGTAGTGTGAAATTTGTGGCCACAGGAGCAGTTTACGTTTTATTTTTTGACCGATTTTTTTCTCTCCTCCACACTCTAGCTGATGATGTCATCCACTGTGGCCCAAAAGATTCCGTCCAATACACACCCATTATAAACCCTGAATTTTGATCAAAACCCTTCTCACCTTTGAGCCTTCATAGTTTAAAAACGGTAAAAGATTTTTAAAAAAGTTAAATACGAGTTTAATAGTTTAATATCTTGTGTACATTTTGAACTTTGAATGAAGTTTGTAGTAGTAGTAGAAGTAGTTTAAAATGTAGAATGTTTGTAAAAGTTTGTAGAAGTGTGTACAATGTATTTCAAATGGGAAAATATTTGTAGAAATAGTTGAATAATTTGTAAAATATTAATATTAGAAAAAAGTTTTTTGATAAGCCAGGCATGTGCTGAATGAGCTGAATCTAGTGATATAAGTTTTTGTTTTTGTAGTACAAAATTTGTAGGATCCTTGGGGTACCGAAAAACGTACGGAAGAAGAAAAATAATAATAATAATAAAGATTTGAAGAACAATAGTGTGGGCGCCCTCTGGGCCCCCCACACCAATAATAAAGATTTGAAGAACAATAGTGTGGGCGCCCTCTGGGCCCCCACACCAATAATAAAGATTAGGATAACAATAGTGTGGGAGCCCTCTGGGCCCCCACACCAATAATAACTAGAAAACTGCATTTCCTGCGGGAAATACGGTGTGGGGGCCCTCTGCCGCCCGTCGTCCGCACGGCGTTCCCACATACCTGTCACTCTTTCGCTGTCTGTATACAATAAAGCTTGAAAAGGCCAACAATGTATATAGAGAACAGAACAGTATGAAGTGGTACAATGTTGTGTAATACTGTACAAATTTGTATGAAAAAGGTAGAATTGTGGAAAATGTTAGAATAGTATAAGAAAGCGTGAAATTAGCTGAAGTAATTAGAATAGCATAAGAAAGTGTGAAATATGTAGAGTAGTATAATAAAGTGTAAATTTAGCTGAAATAAGTAGAATATAGAATAAAGTGTGATATTAGCTGAAGTAATTAGAATAGTATAAATAAAGTGTAAAATTAGCTGAAGTAAGTAGAATAGTAGAATAAAGTGTGAAACTAGATGAAAAAGTAGAATAATAGAATGAAGTGTGAAATTAGCTGAAATATGTAGAATAGCATAATGTGTGAAATTAGCTGAAAAAAGTAGAATAGCATAATGTGTGAAATTAGTTGAAAAAAAGTAGAATAGTAGAAAAAAAGTGTGAAATTAGCTGAAAAAAGTAGAATAGTAGAATAAAGTGTGAAATTAGCTGAAAAAAGTAGAGTAGCATAATATTGTGTGAAATTAGCTGAAAAAAGTAGAATAGTAGAATAATGAGTGAAATTAGCTGAAAAAAGTAGAATAGTAGAATAAAGTGTGAAATTAGCTGAAGTAATTAGAATACTATGAGTGTGAAAGTAGCTGAAACAACTAGTAGATAGTAGTAGTATCATAATTTGTGAAATATAAATAGTAGAAATTAGTAAGGAGAAGGAGAAGTAGTTTAAATTGTAGAAGGTTTGTAAAAGGTTAGAAGGTTAGTGTAGTAGTAATGTCCCTAAATGAGCTGAATTTTAGCGATATGATTTTTATTTCTGTAGTACAGAATTTGTGGAAGTAGTTAGATGTGTGTGTGTGTGTGTGTGTGTGTATGTGTGTGCATGCGTGTGTGACTGTCTGTGTGTCTCTCTATCTGAAATTAGCTGAAAAAATAAAATAGTATCAGAAAGTGTGAAATTAGTTGAAGTAATTAGAATAGTATAATAAAGTGTGAAATTAGCTGAAAAAAGTAGAATAGTAGAATTAAGTGTGAAATTAGCTGAAATGAGCAGAATAGTAGAATAAAGTGTGAAATTATCTGAAAAAGTAGAATAGCATAATAATGTGTGAAGTTAGCTGAAATAAGTAGAATAGTACCATAAAGTGTGAAATTAGCTGAAAAAAAGTAGAATAGTAGAATAATGTGTGAAATTAGATGAAAAAGTAGAATAAAGTGTGAAATTAGATGAAAAAGTAGAATAGTAGAATAAAAGTGTGAAATTAGATGAAATAAGTAGAATAGTACCATAAAGTGTGAAATTAGCTGAAAAAAGTAGAATAGTAGAATAAAGTGTGAAATTAGATGAAAAAAGTAGAATAGTAGAATAAAGTGTGAAATTAGCGGAAATAAGTAGAATAGTATAAGAAAGTGTGAAATTGGCTGAAGTAATTAGAATAGTAACAAAGTGTGAAATATATAGAATAGTGTAATAAAGTGAAAAATTAGCTGAAATGAGTAGAATAGTATAATAAAGTGTAAAAATTAGCTGAAATAATTTTACATAACATGTGAAATTAGATGAAAAAGTAGAATAGTAGAATAAAGTGTGAAATTAGCTGAAATGTGTAGAATAGCATAATAATGTGTGAAATTAGCTGAAAAAAGTAGAATAGTAGAATTAAGTGTGAAATTAGCTGAAAAATGTAGAATAGCATAAGTGTGAAAGTAGCTGAAACAACTAGTAGGTAGTAGTAGTGTAATAATTTGTGAAATATAAATAGTAGAAATTAGTAAGGAGAAGGAGAAGTAGTTTAAATTGTAGAAAGTTTGTCAAAGGTTACTAGAAGGTTAGTTTGTAGAAGGTTAGTGTAGTAGTAATGTCCGAAAATGAGCTGAATTTAGCAATATGATGCGTATGTGTGTGTGTGTGTGTGTGTGTGCATGTGTGTGTTACTGTCTGTGTGTCTCTCTATTGTTTGTGTCTGTGAGAGAGAAGCATAAACATGGCCGACATTAAAGATGTAGCCTTGATAGTCATTGATTACATCAACAACAGTGAAAATAGCCCCTCCCCCCCTCTCCTCCCTCAGGCAGGCTTAAGGTTGCCAAGCAACCAGGACCAACTGCTGGGGCCCCTAATCAGCAGAGCAGTTAATGCACCTGGTATAATTTCAGTTGGAAATACCCAGAGAGAGGGAGAGAGAAAGCAAATGAAGGGCCTTGAACAGACAACATTAAATGCCAAACGGTGTGTCGTATCCAAAAGCCGAAATATTCGTGATCGGCGGCTACTTCTCGACCAGTTCTGTGCCCAGTTTGAGAGCGAAAATGTTAAAAAACTCTGGTCTGGGTCGTCAGGTAAAGAGCAGATGCTCCCTGCTGCTTCTGGTAATTTCTCCTCTCAAATTAACATTGCCGCCTATGGAGGTGTGGAGGGGTGTGGGTGGGGAATCTCTGTGTGTCAGGCCAAAACTATAATACTCACAGCTTCAGCAGTGGCATCTATGCGACGCTGACAAATTTTTCCTACGTTTTTATGTATAAATCGTGTCTGTAGTGTGAAATGTGTGGCCACAGGAGCAGTTTACGTTTTATTTTTTGACTGATTTTTTCTCTCCTCCACACTCTAGCTGATGATGTCATCCACTGTGGCTGTCATCCACTGTGGCCCAAAAGATTCCGTCCAATACACACCCATTATAAGTCCTGAATTTTGATCAAAACCCTTCTCACCTTTGAGCCTTCATAGTTTAAAAAATGGTAAAAGATTTTTTAAAAAGTTAAATACGAGTTTAATAGTTTAATATTTTGTGTACAATTTGAAGTTTGAATGAAGTCTGTAGTAGTAGTAGAAGTAGTTCAAAATGTAGAATGTTTGTAGAAGTTTTGTAGAAAGATTTGAAGTTTGTACAATGTATTTCAAATGGGAAAAAAATTGTAGAAAAAGTTGAATAATTTGTAAAATATTAATAGTAGAAAAAAGTTGAATTTAAGCAGGAATGTCCTCAATGAGCTGAATTTAGTGATATAAGTTTTGGGCCCCCACACCAATAACTAGAAAACTGCATTTCCTGCGGAAATACGGTGTGGGGGCCCTCTGCCGCCCGTCGTCGCACGGCGTTCCCCCACCTCTCTCTCCCCACATTCCTGCCCCTCTTTAGCCATCTCTACACAATAAACCTTGAAAAGGCCAAACAATGCATGTCTAAAAAATGTGAAATGAGCTAAAAACAGTAGAATAGTATGGAGTGGTACAATGTTGTGTAATACTGTAGAAATTTGTAGGAAAAGGTAGAATTTTAGAAAGTAGCCAGGTATGTGTGTCTATGAGTAGAACAGTATGAAGTGGTAGAAGTGTGAAATTAGCTGAAATAAGTAAAATAGTAGAATACAGTGTGAAATTAGCTGAAATAAGTAGAATTGTAGAATAAACAGTGAAATTAGCTGAAATAAGTAGAATAGTATCATAAAGTGTGAAATCAGCTGAAATAAGTAGAATAGTAGAATAAAGTGTGAAATTAGCTGAAATAAGTAGAATAGTAGAATAAAGTGTGAAATTAGCTGAAATAAGTAGAATAGTGTGAAATTAGCTGAAACAAGTAGAATAGCATAATAATGTGTGAAATTAGCTGAAAAAAGTAGAATAGTACAAGTGTGAAAATAGCTGAAACAACTAGCAGATAGTAGTAGTATAATAATTTGCGAAATATAAATAGTAGAAATTAGTAAGGAGAAGGAGAAGTAGTTTAAATTGTAGAAGGTTTGTAAAAGTTTAGTAGGTTAGTGTAGTAGTAATGTCTTAAATGAGCTCAATTTAGCACTATGATTTTTATTTCTGTAGTACAGAATTTGTGGAAGTAGGTGTGTGTGTATGTGTGTGTGCATGTGTCTGTGACTGTCTGTGTGTCTCTCTATTTGTCTGTTATCAGAAAGTGTGAAATTAGCTGAAAAAAGTAGAATAGTAGAATAAAGTGTGAAATTAGCTGAAATATGTAGAATAGCATAATAATGTGTGAAATTAGCTGAATTAATTAGAATAGTATAATAAAGTGTAAAATTAACTGAAATAAGTAGAATAGTAGAATAAAGTATGAAATTAGCTAAAATATGTAGAATAGTAGAAGAAACTGTGAAATTAGCCGAAATATGTAGAATAGCATAATAATGTGTGAAATTAGCTGAAAAAAGTAGAATAGTAGAATAAAGTATGAAATTAGCTGAAAAAAGTAGAATAGTGGAATAAAGTGTGAAATTGGCTGAAGTAATTAGAATAGTATAACAAAGTGTGAAATATGTAGAATAGTGTAATAAAGTGAAAAATTAGCTGAAATGAGTAGAATAGTATAATAAAGTGTGAAAATAGCTGAATTAATTAGAATAGTATAATAAAGTGTAAAATTAGCTTTAAAAAGTACAATAGCAGAATAAAGTGTGAAATTAGATGAAAAAGTAGAATAGTAGAATAAAGTGTGAAATTAGCTGAAAAAAGTAGAATAGTATAATAAAGTGTGAAATTAGCTGAAAAAAGTAGAATAGTATAAGTGTGAAAGTAGCTGAAACAACTAATAGTAAGTAGTTAGGTGTGTGTGTGTGTGTGTGTGTGTGTGTGTGTGTGTGTGCGCGCATGTGTGTGTTACTGTCTGTGTTTGTGTCTGTGAGAGAGAAGCATAAAATGTCCGACATTAAACATATAGCATTTGATACATCAACAACAGTGAAAATAGCCCCTCCCCTCTCTCCTCCCTCAGGCAGGCTTAAGGTTGCCAAGCAACCAGGACCAACTGCTGTGCCCTAATCAGCAGAGCAGTTAATGCACCTGGTGTAATTTCAGTTGGAAATACCCAGAGAGAGGGAGAGAGAAAGCAAATGAAGGGCTGCGAAGACGTGGCGAAATATGCCAAACAGTGTGTCGTATCCAAAAGCCGAAATATTCGTGATCGGCGGCTACTTCTCGACCAGTTCTGTGCCCAGTTTGAGGGCGAAATGTTAAAAACTCTGGTCTGGGTCGTCAGGTAAAGAGCAGATGCTCCCTGCTGCTCCTGGTAATTTCTCCTCTCAAATTAACATTGCCGCCTATGGAGGTGTGGAGGGGTGTGGGTGGGGAATCTCTGTGTGTCAGGCCAAAACTATAATACTCACAGCTTCAGCAGTGGTATCTATGCGACGCTGACAAATTTTCCTACGTTTTTATGTATAAATCGTGTCTGTAGTGTGAAATTTGTGGCCACAGGAGCAGTTTACGTTTTATTTTTTGACCGATTTTTTCTCTCCTCCACACTCTAGCTGATGATGTCATCCACTGTGGCCCAAAAGATTCCGTCCAATACACACCCATTATAAACCCTGAATTTTGATCAAAACCTTTCTCACCTTTGAGCCTTCATAGTTTAAAAACGGTAAAAGATTTTTTAAAAAGTTAAATACGAGTTTAATAGTTGAAGATCTAGTGTACAATTTGAAGTTTGAATGAAGTCTGTAGTAGTAGTAGTAGGAATTTAAAATGTAGAATGTTTGTAGAAGGTTTGTAGAAAGATTTTAAGTTTGTACAATGTATTTCAAATGGGAAAAAATTTGTAGAAAAAGTTGAATAATTTGTAAAATATTAATAGTAGAAAAAAGTTGAATTTAAGCAGGAATGTCCTCAATGAGCTGAATTTAGTGATATAAGTTTTGTTTTTGTAGGACAAAATTTGTAGGATCCTTGGGGTACCGTAAAACGTACGGAAGAAGAAAAATAACTAGAAAACTGCATTTCCTGCGGAAATACGGTGTGGGGGCCCTCTGCCGCCCGTCGTCACACGGCGTTCCCACATACCTCTCTCTCCCCACATTCCTGCCACTCTTTAGCCATCTATACACAATAAACCTTGAAAAGGCCAAATAATACATATCTAAAAAATGTGAAATGAGCTGAAAACAGTAGAATAGTATGAAGTGGTACAATGTTGTGTAATTCTGTCGAAATGTGTATGAAAAGGTAGAACTGTAGAAATTATTAGAATAGTATAAGAAAGCGTAAGCATGAGAAAGCCAATTAGCTGAAAAAAGTAGAAGAGTATAATAAAAATGTGAAATTAGCTGAAAAAAGTAGAATAGTAGAAATAAGTGTGAAATTAGCTGAAAAAAGTAGAATAGTAGAACAAAGTGTGAAATTAGCTGAAAAAAGTAGAATAGTATAATAAAGTGTGAAATTAGCTGAAAAAAGTAGAATAGCATGATAATGTGTAAAATAAAGTGTGAAAATTAGCTGGAATATGTAGAATAACATAATAATGTGTGAAATTAGCTGAAAAAAGTAGAATACCATAATAAAGTGTGAAATTAGCTGAAATATGTAGAACAACATAATAATGCGTGAAATCAGCTGAAAAAAGTAGAATAGTAGATTAAAGTGTGAAATTAGTTGAAAAAAAAGTAGAATAGTAGAATAAAGTGTGAAATTAGCTGAAAAAAGTAGAGTAGCATAATATTGTGTGAAATTAGCTGAAATAAGAAGGATAGTAGAATAAAGTGTGAAATTAGCTGAAAAAAGTAGAATAGCATGATAATGTGTAAAATTAGCTGAAAAAAGTAGAATAGTATAATAAAGTGTGAAATTAGCTGAAATAAGAAGGATAGTAGAATAAAGTGTGAAAATAGCTGAAAAAAGTAGAATAGAATGATAATGTGTGAAATTAGCTGAAGTAATTAGAATAGTATAATAAAGTATAAAATTAGCTAAAATAAGTAGAATAGTTGAATAAAGTGTGAAATTAGCTGAATAAAGTATAATAGTAGAATAAAGTGTGAAATTAGCTGAAATATGTAGAATAACATAATAATGCGTGAAATCAGCTGAAAAAAGTAGAATAGTAGATTAAAGTGTGAAATTAGTTGAAAAAAAGTAGAATAGTAGAATAAAGTGTGAAACTAGCTGAAAAATGTAGAATAGCATAATAAAGTGTGAAATTAGCTGAAATAAGAAGAATAGCATAATAAAGTGTGAAATTAGCTGAAATATGTAGAATAGTAGAATTAAGTGCGAAATTAGCTGAAAAAGCAGAATAGTAGAATAAAGTGTGAAATTAGCTGAAATATGTAGAATAGTAGAATCAAGTGTGAAATTAGCTGAAATATGTAGAATAGTAGAATCAAGTGTGAAATTAGCTGAAATATGTAGAATAGCATAATAAAGTGTGAAATTAGCTGAAATATGTAGAATAGCATAATAAAGTGTGAAATTAGCTGAAATATGTAGAATAGTAGAATTAAGTGCGAAATTAGCTGAAAAAAGTAGAATAGTAGAATAAAGTGTGAAATTAGCTGAAATATGTAGAATAGCATAATAAAGTGTGAAATTAGCTGAAATATGTAGAATAGCATAATAAAGTGTGAAATTAGCTGAAAAAAGTAGAATAGTAGCCTTGATAGTCATTGATTACATCAACAACAGTGAAAATAGCCCCTCCCCTCTCTCCTCCCTCAGGCAGGCTTAAGGTTGCCAAGCAACCAGGACCAACTGCTGTGCCCTAATCAGCAGAGCAGTAAGGAGCACCTGTTAAAATCGGCAGTTGGAAATACCCAGAGAGGGAGAGAGGAACCAAATTAAGACCCGCGAACAAACGGCATTAAATGCCAAACGGTGTGTCGTATCCAAAAGCCGAAATATTCGTGATCGGCGGCTACTTCTCGACCAGCTCTGTGCCCAGTTTGAGAGCAAAATGTTAAAAACTTTGGTCTGGGTCGTCATCTAAAGAGCAGATGCTCCCTGCTGCTTCTGGTAATTTCTCCTCTCAAGTTAACATTGCCGTCTATGGAGGTGTGGAGGGGTGTGGGTGGGGAATCTGTGTGTGTCAGGCCAAAACTATAATACTCACAGCTTCAGCAGTGGTATCTATGCGACGCTGACAAATTTTCCTACGTTTTTATGTATAAATCATGTCTGTAGTGTGAAATTTGTGGCCACAGGAGCAGTTTACGTTTTATTTTTTGACCGATTTTTTTTCTCCTCCACACTCTGGCTGATGATGTCATCCACTCTGGCTAAAAACATTCCGCCCAATACACACCCATTATAAATGCTGATTTTTGATCAAAACCCTTCTCACCTTTGAGGCTCGATAGTTTAAAAACGGTAAAAGATTTTTAAAAAAGTTAAATACGAGTTTAATAGTTTAATATTTTGTGTACAATTTGAAGTTTGAATGAAGTCTGTAGTAGTAGTAGAAGTAGTTTAAAATGTAGAATGTTTGTAGAAGTTTTGTAGAAAGATTTTAAGCCCTCTGGGCCCCCACACCAATAAAGATTTGAAGAACAATAGTGTGGGAGCCCTCTGGGCCCCCACACCAATAAGCCGGGTGGATAGTAAAGAGTGTGCTCTTTCAGGCACACTCAATAAGAATAAGCCGGGTGGATAGTAAAGAGTGTGCTCTTTCAGGCACACTCAATAAGCCGGGTGGATAGTAAAGAGTGTGCTCTTTCAGGCGCACTCAATAAGAATAAGCCGGGTGGATAGTAAAGAGTGTGCTCTTTCAGGCACACTCAATAAGAAGAAGTAGAATAAGCCGGGTGGATAGTAAAGAGTGTGCTCTTTCAGGCACACTCAATAAGCCGGGTGGATAGTAAAGAGTGTGCTCTTTCAGGCACACTCAATAAGAAGAAGTAGAATAAGCCGGGTGGATAGTAAAGAGTGTGCTCTTTCAGGCACACTCAATAAGCCCGCGGGATATTAATGAGTGTGCTCTTTCAGGCACACTCAATAATAATAAGAATAAGCCGGGTGGATAGTAAAGAGTGTGCTCTTTCAGGCACACTCAATAAGTGGAATAAGCCGGGTGGATAGTAAAGAGTGTGCTCTTTCAGGCACACTCAATAAGAAGAAGTAGAATAAGCCGGGTGGATAGTAAAGAGTGTGCTCTTTCAGGCACACTCAATAAGTGGAATAAGCCGGGTGGATAGTAAAGAGTGTGCTCTTTCAGGCACACTCAATAAGAATAAGCCGGGTGGATAGTAAAGAGTGTGCTCTTTCAGGCACACTCAATAAGTGGAATAAGCCGGGTGGATAGTAAAGAGTGTGCTCTTTCAGGCACACTCAATAAGAATAAGCCGGGTGGATAGTAAAGAGTGTGCTCTTTCAGGCACACTCAATAATAAGTGGAATAAGCCGGGTGGATAGTAAAGAGTGTGCTCTTTCAGGCACACTCAATAATAATAAGTGGAATAAGCCGGGTGGATAGTAAAGAGTGTGCTCTTTCAGGCACACTCAATAAGCCCGCGGGATATTAATGAATGTGCTCTTTCAGGCACGCTCAATAAGAATAAGCCGGGTGGATAGTAAAGACTGTGCTCTTTCAGGCACACTCAATAAGAAGTAGAATAAGCCGGGTGTATAGTAAAGAGTGTGCTCTTTCAGGCGCACTCAATAAGTGGAATAAGCCAGGTGGATAGTAAAGAGTGTGCTCTTTCATGCACACTCAATAATAAGAATAAGCCTGCGGGATAGTAAAGAGTGTGCTCTTTTAGGCATAGTGGATAGTAAAGAGTGTACTCTTTCAGGCACACTCAATAAGAAGAAGAATAAGCTGGGTGGATAGTAAAGAGTGTGCTCTTTCAGGCACACTCAATAATAATAATAAGAATAAGTGCGGTGGATATTAATGAATGTGCTCTTTCAGGCACACTCAACCAGAAAAATTTCTAAAGAAATTTTGAGTGTGCGTGACTCTGGCCCCGTCGCCCCCATGCACTACTATTGACACTGCTGACACACATCAGCAACAGTGAAAATAGCCCCTCCCTCCTCTCCTCCCTCAGGCAGGCTTGAGGTTGCCAAGCAATCAGGGCCATCTGCTGGGCCCTAATCAGCAGAGCAATTAGGAGCACCTGTTAGACTTTCAGTTGGAAATGAGAGAGAGAGAGAAACCAAATGAAGCCTTGCAAAGACGTGGCGAAATATGCGCGGTGTGTCGTATCCAAGAGCTGAAATATTTGTGATCAGGGGCTTCTTTCAACCAGTTCTGTGACCAGTTTGAGAGCTAAATGTTAAAAGGCCGGAGATGGGTGTTGGTGCCGAATCTTTGTGTCTGAGGCCAAAACTATAATACTGACAGCTTCAGTAGTGGTATCTATGCGACAGCAACAAATTTTCCTATGTTTCTAGCTATAAATGATTTCTGTAGCTTGACATTTGCAGCCGCAGTCGCCCTCTGGGCCCCCACACCAATAAGCCGGGTGGATAGTAAAGAGTGTGCTCTTTCAGGCACACTCAATAAGAATAAGCCGGGTGGATAGTAAAGAGTGTGCTCTTTCAGGCACACTCAATAAGCCGGGTGGATAGTAAAGAGTGTGCTCTTTCAGGCGCACTCAATAAGAATAAGCCGGGTGGATAGTAAAGAGTGTGCTCTTTCAGGCACACTCAATAAGAAGAAGTAGAATAAGCCGGGTGGATAGTAAAGAGTGTGCTCTTTCAGGCACACTCAATAAGAAGAAGTAGAATAAGCCGGGTGGATAGTAAAGAGTGTGCTCTTTCAGGCACACTCAATAATAATAAGAATAAGCCGGGTGGATAGTAAAGAGTGTGCTCTTTCAGGCACACTCAATAAGTGGAATAAGCCGGGTGGATAGTAAAGAGTGTGCTCTTTCAGGCACACTCAATAAGAAGAAGTAGAATAAGCCGGGTGGATAGTAAAGAGTGTGCTCTTTCAGGCACACTCAATAAGTGGAATAAGCCGGGTGGATAGTAAAGAGTGTGCTCTTTCAGGCACACTCAATAAGAATAAGCCGGGTGGATAGTAAAGAGTGTGCTCTTTCAGGCACACTCAATAATAAGTGGAATAAGCCGGGTGGATAGTAAAGAGTGTGCTCTTTCAGGCACACTCAATAATAATAAGTGGAATAAGCCGGGTGGATAGTAAAGAGTGTGCTCTTTCAGGCACACTCAATAAGCCCGCGGGATATTAATGAATGTGCTCTTTCAGGCACGCTCAATAAGAATAAGCCGGGTGGATAGTAAAGACTGTGCTCTTTCAGGCACACTCAATAAGAAGTAGAATAAGCCGGGTGTATAGTAAAGAGTGTGCTCTTTCAGGCGCACTCAATAAGTGGAATAAGCCAGGTGGATAGTAAAGAGTGTGCTCTTTCATGCACACTCAATAATAAGAATAAGCCTGCGGGATAGTAAAGAGTGTGCTCTTTTAGGCATAGTGGATAGTAAAGAGTGTACTCTTTCAGGCACACTCAATAAGAAGAAGAATAAGCTGGGTGGATAGTAAAGAGTGTGCTCTTTCAGGCACACTCAATAATAATAATAAGAATAAGTGCGGTGGATATTAATGAATGTGCTCTTTCAGGCACACTCAACCAGAAAAATTTCTAAAGAAATTTTGAGTGTGCGTGACTCTGGCCCCGTCGCCCCCATGCACTACTATTGACACTGCTGACACACATCAGCAACAGTGAAAATAGCCCCTCCCTCCTCTCCTCCCTCAGGCAGGCTTGAGGTTGCCAAGCAATCAGGGCCATCTGCTGGGCCCTAATCAGCAGAGCAATTAGGAGCACCTGTTAGACTTTCAGTTGGAAATGAGAGAGAGAGAGAAACCAAATGAAGCCTTGCAAAGACGTGGCGAAATATGGGCGGTGTGTCGTATCCAAGAGCTGAAATATTTGTGATCAGGGGCTTCTTTCAACCAGTTCTGTGACCAGTTTGAGAGCTAAATGTTAAAAGGCCGGAGATGGGTGTTGGTGCCGAATCTTTGTGTCTGAGGCCAAAACTATAATACTGACAGCTTCAGTAGTGGTATCTATGCGACAGCAACAAATTTTCCTATGTTTCTAGCTATAAATGATTTCTGTAGCTTGACATTTGCAGCCGCAGTCGCAGTTTACTAATTTATTTTTGGACAAATTTTTCTCTCTCTTTTGACTCCTTGTTTGTGTATGTGCGACAAAAACTCTGGGATCGTTAGGGAACCAAAGAAAGGGCGTAAGAAAAATAATAATAATAAGAAGCGCGGTGGTCTTTCAGGCACACTCAATAATAATAATAAGAATAAACGCGGTGGATTTTAAAGAGTGTGCTCTTTCAAGCACACTCAAAAATAATAATATTTAGAATAAGCACGGTGGATAGTAAAGAGTGTGCTTTCAGGCACACTCAATAAGAATATGTGCGGTAGATAATATATAGTGTGTGCTTTCAGGTACACTCAATGAACGAAAGAGCGAAGAACAATCCGGGTGTGTGAACAAAGTGTGCTTACTGCTCTTCAGCCTGAGCTACCAGTCACAAGACAAATGAACAACAGACAGATCCGTATAAACCAGTGGTTCTCAACTGGTCTGGCTTCGGGACCCACCATCACCCCTAAAGGACAAGCCGTGACCCAAATTGAGGAAAATTTTCAACTTCTCAAATTTATTTAATGAAAAGATGGTGCAGTTTGAACCTGAGACAGTATTCCAACACAGTGCAATGCAAAACGCAATGCTAAAGAGGGAAATATTAACAATTAGCTGCATTTTAATTAAATAACAAAAAGTGCATCTTAAGAACACAAGGTAATACAACATAACAGACTTAACAGACTCAAAAGTGTTTTCATGCAAACATGAAATAAAAAAAACAAAAAAAACTACTGAGAAGAAATTTAAAAAAGACTGAAAATAGTCACTCACTGAATCTTACAACCAAACATTGCACTATGTAAAATGATGCAGTGTCTTGAGTAGCTGCTTTTATCTACAAACTCAAAATAAATTAAACAAAAAGTGATATTCAAAAAGATTCAAGTATACAAAATTAACTTTTCTTCTGATTACAAATACTTATCAGTCCCACACATATTTCACGTAAACAAGTAAAACAGCTTTGTTTGTTGTGTCTGTAGATTCATCCATTTGTAATGCAAAATGACCACTTGCATTGATTCGAGCTGTGGTCTGTTGTTTAGTGTCATCCGACATGTCTTCAATTCGCCTATTTATAGTGTCATTTGACAACGGTATAGTTTTCAGCTTATCCGCTGCGGATTGATCCAACACCTCTCTCACCATGTCCATGGCTGCAGGTAAGATAAGGTCCTCTGCAATGGTGTGGGGCTTCTTTAACTTAGCAATACGATGTGCCACCCGGTAAGATGCACGGAGTGTCAGTTCTTGCTTCGAGCATGAAGAAGTAAGACACTTTTGTGATGTCCTCAGGTCTTGAAGTCGTCTTCGAAAGTACTCAACAGGTTTATCTTTGAGAGAAGGGTGTTTTGTTTCCAAGTGCCGCTTCAGTTTTGACGGCTTCATGCTTTCTTGTGCCAGAACCTCGGTGCACAAAACACACTGAGGTTTTTGCCTTCTTTTGTCCTCAATGTAAGAAAACCCATATTTCATGTAGTCGGTGTCATACTTGCGTTTCGACATGTTAAATTAGCTTTTAAAAACAAACGTTGTGGGTCTTCTTCTATGCAGTGAAATGGTGGGTGTCTATTAACATTACAAGGCTTTATCGCCACCTACTGTTGTTAAGGATTGTGAATAGACGGCACTCCGCTGCATAAAAACATCCACTTCAAAATAAAAGCACAGGATTGTGTTCTTAACATTTTTTTCCCAGGCAAAGGCCCGCAACCCACTGAGAACGGGTCTGCGACCCACTTTTGGGTCGCGACCCACCAGTTGAGAATCACTGGTATAAACAACCTGTAGGCCTATGAAGAAATGATTGTGCTTACTGCTCGTCACACAGCCTGAGCGGCCTGGCTGTCACATGACAAATTAACGAGGACCTGAGGATGGACGCACAGTTGAGTGAGTTGTGAACTAATCATTTCTGTTTCCTGCCCTGCTGACTGAGCTTATGCAGCTGCCTGCCATGTGGCGAGGGAAGGTGCTGCATAAAAATTAACGAATCACTCACTGAGACTCATTACTCCCAAGTCATGTAAAAAGTTAGTTCATATTGAATGAATCGTTCACGAACGACACATCACTAGAGTGCAGGGGGCAGCGAACACACAGAGCAGAGTGACAGAGGTTCCAAAGTGACTGCAAAGTGACAGATTAACTTCATAAATACTATTTCTATTGAATGACAGGATCCCCTCAACTTTCTGGAGGGTCTTTGCTTTGCTAAGTGGCATGTCTGAGAAAAATGAGGCAAAAACACATGGGACCTTTTGTATTAAAGGGCATTATTTTATTGTTCTCCACATATTTGGTTGAAAAACTGCATATGTATGTATCAGGTAAATGGATTGGGATAGGGAAATATTATTTTCATTCAAAAAAACTTCACTAGTACTGTTTGAGGTGTGATTTTGAGTAAAAAATAGCCGAAATCTACTTTTCATTCTTTAGTGTATTGTAGATTTTTCACTCATACTTCATTTATAAGTATATTACATGAATGGTTATGATAGCCTATGTTCTCTTGAATCTATAGATACCAAACACATGGTGTAGTAAGTAAATGTAAAAATCACTGAAAATTTAGTTCCAAAAATATCTTTTTGTGCACTGTGAAATTTTAAAAAAGCCTATATATTTGGCAGATGTAAAGCATATCTGTGTATGTTTTTTGTGTTAGTTTTGTTTTTCCATTTGGTTTTTTTTTTGTTTTTGTTTTTTTTTAAATTATTACTTTAACAACTCAGGGATGTTCAAGGAGCAACCGGTTTGTGCACTTTCTGAAGATTTTTTGCACTGTGAATTTGACAGACAACGCAGACACACATCTGCACAAAAAGGGTCAGTAAAAATTCTCAGACTGAGGGAGAAAGACGCGTGTGCAGGACTCTGTCCTGGACTGCACGCTAGAGAGGTTTCTTCCACAAGCAAATTTCCCAGTGTAGAATCTAATCTTATCTGAGATACTGTCGTTTGATCATACCATTTTTATTATTTTTTGTCTCGTTATCGTGTTCTTAACGCCTCAACCATGAAAAGTTATCAAAATCGTGAGTTCCGGATTTACTGCGTCAGAGGGCAGGGCCACGAAATTTGGCGTGTTGTCATGAAATTTCGACGTGCTATAACTTTGCCAAAAATACTCCAATCTTCACCAAACCTCTGATATATAATCACAGTCTGGCCTAGAATACAATTCCATAAAAATATTTGGAGATTTTCACAGCGCCTCCTGGTGGCGACAGAAAAGACCAGTTTTACGAAATGATGTCCAGCTCGGAAAATATTGACCATATCCACCTCAAACTAGGTGGAGATGTTGTCAAGGCCTTGGTATTGACATCTGAGAAAGAATTTCAACTTGTCATCAGAGGGCATGGCCGTGACGGCGCGCCAAAGTCAAACGTGCAGATTTTTTCGGTAAAAAAACAAATTCCATTGACTTTTTGGGTGGTTTTCAGGCAAGTCTGTTGGGCTTTCATATACTTTGTCAGAGCTGTCTGATCCTTCTTGTAGTTATTTAGGTCTATATTCTGCAAATATCGGCTGCAGTAACTGAGTCAATCCTCAGTACTATTGACGGAATACATTTTTCACCTTCTGCTAATTGTAGTACCACTTGTATCACTGCATGGTTTTTGAAAAAAAAAGTTCTTAATTTTTCTTTCTTAATTTTTTCTTAATTTTATTAGCTAAATTGGAACACAGACTGAAACAGTGTTCCTGTTTCTCCACAGGCAGCCAACCCAGGCTGTGGACTGGAGGACTTTGTGCGCTGGTACTCACCTAGGGATTATGTGGAAGAGGAGGTAGCTGATGAGAGGGGCAACACAGTAGTAAAAGGTGAACTTAGTGCCAGGATGAAGATCCCAGGCAACATGTGGGTGGAGGCTTGGGAAACAGCCAGGGTTACACCTGCACGCCGTCAGAGAAGACTTTTTGATGACACTAAGGAGGCCGAAAAGGTACTTTTGACCTTAAGGATACACATGAAACTGACATCAAAAGTCACTGACTCATTATATGTTTATTAGCATGTGCATTAAAATAAACCTTAAAAAAAGAAATAGTTCCTTGTATTAAGTGTCTTGTTCAGAGTCATGTTTGTCTGTGCAGACAACAAAGAACACAGAAAAGAGAATAGTGGCAGAAACTAAACCAAATTTTCATGGTGGTTTTCAGGTTCTGCACTATTTGGCTCTTCAGAAACCTGCTGACTTGACCCGCCATCTTCTGCCCTGCATACTCCATGCTGCTATTCTGAAGCTGAAAGAGGAAGGTAAGTCAGTATTGTTTTAACACAAACAGTGAGACCTATGAGCTGTCAGGACTAGGAAATCAACACAGAATAATTAAGATTTAAAGCTGCAAACAGCGTTGAACGGGCCCTTGCGCATGTGCGCACGTGCGCACGTCGGCCAAATTTTAAGTCAGTCTGATGAAGTCCCTGGGAGGAGTTTATTAAAGCAGAACATAAGAACATAAGAAGCAATTAAAGCTGCAAGCAGCGTTGAACGGGCCCTCGCACTCCCACGCAACTCGACGGGCTGGCACGTCGGAAGGCAGCAGTCGGAAAACGCGCGAGCCTTCCACGCTTTCAAAGCGTTTCGTTCAATTGAGCACACACATTAGCCAGAATTGGGACAAACGGTCAAAATCTGAGGGAGCGCCACGCCCACACCGTTTCATCAAAAGTAATGATTTTGATAACTTTTACTCAGGAAGTCTATATGAACGTAACTACCAAGTTTGAAGTCAATTGGACAAAATCCCTATGAGGAGTTTGTTCAAATATGACCCCTTCTCAACCAGGTCGAAACAGCAAAAATGGTTATTTTCATTGTTAAATATCTCGCTCCCTGTTAATTTTAGCCCATTGCTCCAAGAGACTTTTTTGTAGATCTTGTCTTCGCCCACAATTCGGCTAAGGTTTCATAACTCTGTGTTCAAAACTGTGGCGGGGCTGCTTGAAAGAAAAATTCAAGGGGGCGCTATAGAGCGATTTCGTCCCGCCCACTAATTAACGATGCAGCCGAAATTTGCACAATATTGGTTTGAACAACCAGAAGAAATTTCAGACAGGTCTAAGAAAGTATTGAAGCACAACAGCTTTACCTTAAAAAACAGCCAAAAAAGTAAATGGAGTTTGAATGTTGTATCAAATGGTCAAATTTGACGGACCGCCACGCCCACACCGTTTCATCAAAAGTAATGATTTTGATAACTTTTACTCAGGAAGTCTATATGAACGGACCTACCAAGTTTGAATTCAATTGGATAAAATCCCTAAGAGGAGTTCGTTCAAATATGACCCCTTCTCAACCGACCAAAAAAGCAAAAATGGTGAATTTCATGCTTAAATATCTCGCTTCCTGTTAATTTTAGCCCATTTCTCCAAGAGACTTTTTTGTAGGTCATGTCTTCATCTACAATTCGGCTAAGGTTTCATAACTCTGTCTCCAAAACTGTGGCGGGGCTGCCTCAAAGAAAAATTCAAGGGGGCGCTATAGAGCGATTTTGCCCCGCCCCCTAATTAATTATGCAGCCGAAATTTGCATAATAGTGTTCTTAACAACCACAAGAGGTTTCAGACAGGTCTGAGAAAGTATATGAAAGCCCAACACATTTGCCTGAAAATTACCCAAAAAGTCAATGGAGTTCCATTTTTCGTCGAACGCTTGACTTTGACGGGTTGTCACGGCCACGCCCTTTGATGTCAAGTTGAAATTCTTTCTCAGATGTCAACACCAAGGCCTTGACAAAATCTCCAACTAGTTTGAGGTGGATATGGTCAATATTTTCCGAGCTGGACGTCATTTCGTAAAAGTGGTCTTTTCTGTCGCCACTAGGAGGCGCTGTGAAATTCTCCAAATATTTTTATGGAAATGTATTCTAGGCCAGACTGTGATTATATATCAGAAGTTTGGTGAAGGTTGGAGTATTTTTGGCAAAGTTATAGCACGTCGAAATTTCACGCCAAAACGCCAAATTTCGTGGCCCCGCCCCTCTGACGCAGTAAATCTGAACCTCACGATTTTGATAACTTTTCATGGTCGAGGCCTTAAGAACACACACGCCAAGTTTCAAACAGATAGGATGAAAGCTGTAGGAGGAGTTCGTTCAAATACGACCCCTGAAAATGACCCCAAAAACACGAAAACGCTAACTTTGAAACAAAATGGCCGCCGTACGCTTCGCGATAGCCCCGGTCACCAAGAGACTTTTTTGTGCGGCTCGGTACTTTACATACTCCCACTAAATTTCGTACACGTGGATGAAACCGTGTCGAGGGGCTCCTCCGACAACTGAAACGTAGGTGGCGCCGTAGAGCCATTTTTGCTCGTCCATGTGTGAGACCCCCAAAATACGTAATTTTACACCCGACTTTGGGGGGGTAGGCAAATTTTCATAACTTTTTGAGGACATATAGGCCGTCAAAAATGCGATTTATTTCGCGGAAGAAAACGTCCAAACGAAAAACAATAGGGCCCTGCACACAGTGCGTGCTCGGGCCCTAATAAAAAAAAAAAAATTAAAGCTGCAAGCAGCGTTGAACGGGCCCTCGCACTCCCACGCAACTCGACGGGCTGGCACGTTGGAAGGCAGCAGTCGGAAAACGCGCGAGCCTTTGACGCTTTCAAAGCGTTTCGTTCAATTGACCACACACATTAGCCAGAATTGGGACAAACAGTCAAAATCTGAGGGAGCGCCACGCCCACACCGTTTCATCAAAATTCATGATTTTGATAACTTTTACTCGGGAAGCCTATATGAACACACCTACCAAGTTTGAAGTGAATTGGACAAAATCCCTAGGAGGAGTTCGTTCAAATATGACTCCTTCTCGACCAGGTCGAAACAGCAAAAATGGTGATTTTCATTGTTAAATATCTCGCTCCCTGTTAATTTTAGCCCATTGCTCCAAGAGACTTTTTTGTAGATCTTGCCTTCGCCCACAATTCGGCTGAGGTTTCATAACTCTGTGTCCAAAACTGTGGCGGGGCTGCTTGAAAGAAAAACTCAAGGGGGCGCTATAGAGCGATTTCGTCCCGCCCACTAATTAACGATGCAGCCGAAATTTGCACAATATTGGTTTGAACAACCAGAAGAAGTTTTAGACAGGTCTGAGAAAGTATTGAAGCACAACAGCTTTGCCTTAAAAAACAGCCAAAAAAGTAAATGGAGTTTGAATGTTGTATCAAAGGGTGAAATTTAATTAAGCGCCACGCCCACACCGTTTCATCAAAATTCATGATTTTGATAACTTTTACTCAGGAAGTCTATATGAACGTAACTACCAAGTTTGAAGTGAATTGGACAAAATCCCTATGAGGAGTTCGTTCAAATATGACCCCTTCTCAATCAGCTCGAAACAGCAAAAATGGTGATTTTCATTGTTAAATATCTCGCTCCCTGTTAATTTTAGCCCATTGCTCCAAGAGACTTTTTTGTAGATCTTGTCTTCGCCCACAATTCGGCTGAGGTTTCATAACTCTGTGTCCAAAACTGTGGCGGGGCTGCTTGAAAGAAAAATTCAAGGGGGCGCTATAGAGCGATTTCGTCCCGCCCCCTAATCAACGATGCAGCCGAAATTTGCACAATATTGGTTTGAACAACCAGAAGAAGTTTTAGACAGGTCTGAGAAAGTATTGAAGCACAACAGCTTTGCCTTAAAAAACAGCCAAAAAAGTAAATGGAGTTTGAATGTTGTATCAAAGGGTGAAATTTAATGAAGCGCCACGCCCACACAATTTCCTCGAAAATCATAATTTTGATAACTTTTACTCAGGAAGTCTAGATGAATACACCTGTCAATTTTTAAGTGAATTGGACAAAATCCCTAGGAGGAGTTGGTTCAAATATGACCCCTTCTCAATCAGCTCGAAGCAGCAAAAATGGTGATTTTCATTGTTAAATATCTCGCTCCCTGTTAATTTTAGCCCATTGCTCCAAGAGACTTTTTTGTAGATCTTGTCTTCGTCTACAATTCGGCTGAGGTTTCATAACTCTGTGTCCAAAACTGTGGCGGGGCTGCTTGAAAGAAAAATTCAAGGGGGCGCTATAGAGCGATTTTGCCCCGCCCCCTAATTAATTATGCAACCGAAATTTGCATAATAGTGTTCTTAACAACCAGAAGAAGTTTCAGACAGGTCTGAGAAAGTATATGAAAGCCCAACACATTTGCCTGAAAATTACCCAAAAAGTCAATGGAGTTCCATTTTTGGTCGAACGCTTGACTTTGACGCGCTGTCACGGCCACGCCCTCTGATGTCAAGTTGAAATTCTTTCTCAGATGTCAACACCAAGGCCTTGACAACATGTCCAACTAGTTTGAGGTGGATATGGTCAATATTTTCCGAGCTGGACGTCATTTCGTAAAAGTGGTCTTTTCTGTTGCCACTAGGAGGCGCTGTGAAAATCTGCAAATATTTTTATGTAAATGTATTCTAGGGCAGACTGTGATTATATATCTGAGGATTGGTGAAGATTGGAGTATTTTTGGCAAAGTTATAGCACGTCGAAATTTCACGCCAAAACGCCGAATTTCGTGGCCCCGCCCCTCTGACGCAGTAAATCCGAAGCTCACGATTTTGATAACTTTTCATCGTCGAGGCCTTAAGAACACACACGCCATGTTTCAAACAGATAGGATGAAAGCTGTAGGAGGAGTTCGTTCAAATACGACCCCTGAAAATGACCCCAAAAACACGAAAACGCTAACTTTGAAACAAAATGGCCGCCGTACGCTTCGCGATAGCCCCGGTCACCAAGAGACTTTTTTGTGCGGCTCGGTACTTTACATACTCCCACTAAATTTCGTACACGTGGATGAAACCGTGTCGAGGGGCTCCTCCGACAACTGAAACGTAGGTGGCGCCGTAGAGCCATTTTTGCTCGTCCATGTGTGAGACCCCCAAAATACGTAATTTTACACCCGACTTTGGGGGGGTAGGCAAATTTTCATAACTTTTTGAGGACATATAGGCCGTCAAAAATGCGATTTATTTCGCGGAAGAAAACGTCCAAACGAAAAACAATAGGGCCCTGCACACAGTGCGTGCTCGGGCCCTAATAAAAAAAAAAAAATTAAAGCTGCAAGCAGCGTTGAACGGGCCCTCGCACTCCCACGCAACTCGACGGGCTGGCACGTTGGAAGGCAGCAGTCGGAAAACGCGCGAGCCTTTGACGCTTTCAAAGCGTTTCGTTCAATTGACCACACACATTAGCCAGAATTGGGACAAACAGTCAAAATCTGAGGGAGCGCCACGCCCACACCGTTTCATCAAAATTCATGATTTTGATAACTTTTACTCGGGAAGCCTATATGAACACACCTACCAAGTTTGAAGTGAATTGGACAAAATCCCTATGAGGAGTTCGTTCAAATATGACTCCTTCTCGACCAGGTCGAAACAGCAAAAATGGTGATTTTCATTGTTAAATATCTCGCTCCCTGTTAATTTTAGCCCATTGCTCCAAGAGACTTTTTTGTAGATCTTGCCTTCGCCCACAATTCGGCTGAGGTTTCATAACTCTGTGTCCAAAACTGTGGCGGGGCTGCTTGAAAGAAAAATTCAAGGGGGCGCTATAGAGCGATTTCGTCCCGCCCCCTAATCAACGATGCAGCCGAAATTTGCACAATATTGGTTTGAACAACCAGAAGAAGTTTTAGACAGGTCTGAGAAAGTATTGAAGCACAACAGCTTTGCCTTAAAAAACAGCCAAAAAAGTAAATGGAGTTTGAATGTTGTATCAAAGGGTGAAATTTAATTAAGCGCCACGCCCACACAATTTCCTCGAAAATCATAATTTTGATAACTTTTACTCAGGAAGTCTAGATGAATACACCTGTCAATTTTTAAGTGAATTGGACAAAATCCCTAGGAGGAGTTGGTTCAAATATGACCCCTTCTCAATCAGCTCGAAGCAGCAAAAATGGTGATTTTCATTGTTAAATATCTCGCTCCCTGTTAATTTTAGCCCATTGCTCCAAGAGACTTTTTTGTAGATCTTGTCTTCGTCTACAATTCGGCTGAGGTTTCATAACTCTGTGTCCAAAACTGTGGCGGGGCTGCTTGAAAGAAAAATTCAAGGGGGCGCTATAGAGCGATTTTGCCCCGCCCCCTAATTAATTATGCAACCGAAATTTGCATAATAGTGTTCTTAACAACCAGAAGAAGTTTCAGACAGGTCTGAGAAAGTATATGAAAGCCCAACACATTTGCCTGAAAATTACCCAAAAAGTCAATGGAGTTCCATTTTTGGTCGAACGCTTGACTTTGACGCGCTGTCACGGCCACGCCCTCTGATGTCAAGTTGAAATTCTTTCTCAGATGTCAACACCAAGGCCTTGACAACATGTCCAACTAGTTTGAGGTGGATATGGTCAATATTTTCCGAGCTGGACGTCATTTCGTAAAAGTGGTCTTTTCTGTTGCCACTAGGAGGCGCTGTGAAAATCTGCAAATATTTTTATGTAAATGTATTCTAGGGCAGACTGTGATTATATATCTGAGGATTGGTGAAGATTGGAGTATTTTTGGCAAAGTTATAGCACGTCGAAATTTCACGCCAAAACGCCGAATTTCGTGGCCCCGCCCCTCTGACGCAGTAAATCCGAAGCTCACGATTTTGATAACTTTTCATCGTCGAGGCCTTAAGAACACACACGCCATGTTTCAAACAGATAGGATGAAAGCTGTAGGAGGAGTTCGTTCAAATACGACCCCTGAAAATGACCCCAAAAACACGAAAACGCTAACTTTGAAACAAAATGGCCGCCGTACGCTTCGCGATAGCCCCGGTCACCAAGAGACTTTTTTGTGCAGCTCGGAACTTTACATACTCCCACTAAATTTCGTACACGTGGATGAAACCGTGTCGAGGGGCTCCTCCGACAACTGAAACGTAGGTGGCGCCGTAGAGCCATTTTTGTTCGTCCATGTGCGAGACCCCCAAAATACGTAATTTTACGACCGACTTTGGGGGGGTAGGCAAATTTTCGCAACTTTTCGAGTACATATAGGCAGTCGAAAATGTGATTTACTTTTAGGAAAAAAAAGATGGAAATTAAAGCTGCAAGCAGCGTTGAACGGGCCCTCGCACTCCCACGCAACTCGACGGGCTGGCGCGTCGGAAGGCAGCAGTCGGAAAACGCGCGAGCCTTCCACGCTTTCAAAGCGTTTCGTTCAATTGACCACACACATTAGCCAGAATTGGGACAAACGGTCAAAATCTGAGGGAGCGCCACGCCCACACCGTTTCATCAAAATTCATGATTTTGATAACTTTTACTTGGGAAGGCTATATGAACACATCTGCCAAGTTTGAAGTCAATTGGATAAAATCCCTAGGAGGAGTTCGTTCAAATATGACCCCTTCTCAACCAGGTCGAAACAGCAAAAATGGTGATTTTTAATATTAAATATCTCGCTTCCTATTAATTTTAGCCCATTGCTCCAAGAGACTTTTTTGTAGGTCCTGTCATGTTTTACAATTCAGCTGAGTTTCATAACTCTACGTCTAAAACTGTAGCAGGGCTGCCTGAAAGAAAAATTCAAGGGGGCGCTATAGAGCGATTTGCCCCGCCCCCTAATTAATTATGCAGCCAATCTTTGCAGAATATAGACCTAAATAACCCTAAGAAGTTTCAGACAGCTCAGACAAAGTATATAAAAGTTATAGCACATCGAATTTTCATGGCGACACGCCAAATTTCTTGGCCCCGCCCCTCCGAGGCAGTAAATCCGAAGCTCACGATTTTGATAAGTTTTCATGGTCGAGGCCTTAAGAACACACACACCAAGTTTCAAACAGATCAGATGAAAGCCCTAGGAGGAGTTCGTTCAAATACTACCCCTCAAAAAACACGAAAACGCCAACTTTGAAACAAAATGGCCGCCGTACGCTTCGCCGTAGCTGGGGTCACTAAGAGACTTTTTTGTGCGTCTCGATATGTTACATGCTCCCTCCAACTTTCGTCCGCGTACATCAAACCGTGTCCAGGGGCTCCTCCGAAAACCGAGACCTAGGTGGCGCCGTAGAGCCATTTTTGTCCGCCCATGTGTGAGACCCCCAAAATATGAAATTTTACACCCGACTTTGGGGGGGTAGGCAAATTTTGGCAACTTTTCGAGTACATATAGGCCGTCGAAAATGCGATTTTCCTCGATTAAGAAAAAGAAAGGAAAAGAGGAAGAATAAAAATAAAATTAAAGCTGCAAGCAGCGTTGAACGGGCCCTCGCACTCCCACGCAACTCGACGGGCTGGCACGTCGGAAGGCAGCAGTCGGAAAATGCGCGAGCCTTTGATGCTTTCAAAGCATTTTGTTCAATTGAGCACACACATTAGCCAGAATTGGGACAGACGGTCAAATTTGACGGACCGCCACGCCCACACCGTTTCATCAAAATTCATGATTTTGATAACTTTTACTCGGGAAGGCTATATGAACACATCTGCCAAGTTTGAAGTGAATTGGATAAAATTCCTAGGAGGAGTTCGTTCAAATATGACCCCTTCTCAACCAGGTCGAAACAGCAAAAATGGTGATTTTCATTGTTAAATATCTCGCTCCCTGTTCATTTTAGCCCATTGCTCCAAGAGACTTTTTTGTAGATCTTGTCTTCGCCCACAATTCGGCTTAGGTTTCATAACTCTGTGTCCAAAACTGTGGTGGGGCTGCTTGAAAGAAAAATTCAAGGGGGCGCTATAGAGCGATTTCGTCCCGCCCACTAATTAACGATGCAGCCGAAATTTGCACAATATTGGTTTGAACAACCAGAAGAAGTTTTAGACAGGTCTGAGAAAGTTTTGAAGCACAACAGCTTTGCCTTAAAAAACAGCCAAAAAACTAAATGGAGTTTGAATGTTGTATCAAAGGGTGAAATTTAATGGAGCGCCACGCCCACACAGTTTCTTCAAAATTCATAATTTTGATAACTTTTACTCAGGAAGTCTATATGAACGTAACTGCCAAGTTTGAAGTCAATTGGACAAAATCCCTATGAGGAGTTCGTTCAAATATGACCCCTTCTCAACTGGCCAAAACAGTAAAAATGGTGATTTTCACGCTTAAATATCTCGCTTCCTGTTAATTTTAGCACATTGCAGCAAGAGACTTTTTTGTAGGACTTGTCTTCTTCTACAATTCGGCTGAGGTTTCATAACTCTGTGTCCAAAACTGTGGCGGGGCTGCTTGAAATAAAAATTCAAGGGGGCGCTATAGAGCGATTTTGCCCCGCCCCCTAATTAATTATGCAGCCAAAATTTGCATCACAGTGTTCTTAATAACCACAAGAGGTTTCAGACAGGTCTGAGAAAGTATATGAAAGCCCAACACATTTGCCTGAAAATTACCCAAAAAGTCAATGGAGTTCCATTTTTCGTCAAACGCTTGACTTTGACGCGCTGTCACGGCCACGCCCTCTGATGTCAAGTTGAAATTCTTTCTTAGATGTCAACACCAAGGCCTTAACAACATCTCCAACTAGTTTGAGGTGGATATGGTCAATATTTTCCGAGCTGGACGTCATTTCGTAAAAGTGGTCTTTTCTGTCGCCACTAGGAGGCGCTGTGAAAATCTCCAAATATTTTTATGGAAATGTATTCTAGGCCAGACTGCCATTATATATCTGAGGTTTGGTGAAGATTGGAGTATTTTTGGCGAAATTATAGCACGTCGAAATTTCACGCCAAAACGCCAAATTTCGTGGCCCCGCCCCTCTGACGCAGTAAATCTGAACCTCATGATTTTGATAACTTTTCATGGTTGAGGCCTTAAGAACACACACGCCAAGTTTCAAACAGATCGGATGAAAGCCCTAGGAGGAGTTCGTTCAAATACGACCCCTGGAAATGACCTCCAAAAACACGAAAATGCCAACTTTGAAACAAAATGGCCACCGTACGCTTCGTGATAGCCCTGGTCACCAAGAGACTTTTTTGTGCAGCTCGGTATTTTACATACTCCTGCTAAATTTCGTACACGTGGATGAAACCGTGTCGAGGGGCTCCTCCGACAACTGAAATGTAGGTGGCGCCGTAGAGCCATTTTTCTTCGTCCATGTGCGAGACCCCCAAAATATGAAATTTTACACCCGACTTTGGGGGGGTAGGCAAATTTTCGTAAGTTTTCGAGTACATATAGGCCGTCAAAAATGCGATTCATTTCGCGGAAGAACGAGAAAGAAAATAATAAAAAAAAAAAAAAAAAAAAGAAAAAAAATAATAAACATTTGAAATGCAATAGGGCCTCGCACACAGTGCGTGCTCGGGCCCTAATTAAAGCTGCAAGCAGCGTTGAACGGGCCCTCGCACTCCCACGCAACTCGACGGCTGGCACGTCGGAAGGCAGCAGTCGGAAAACGCGCGATCTTTTGACGCTTTCAAAGCGTTTCGTTCAATTGACCACACACATTAGCCAGAATTGGGACAAACAGTCAAATTTGACGGAGCGCCACGCCCACACCGTTTCAACAAAATTCATGATTTTGATAACTTTTACTCGGGAAGCCTATATGAAGACATCTGCCAAGTTTGAAGTCAATTGGACAAAGTCCCTAGAAGGAGTTCGTTCAAATAGGACCCCTTCTCAACCAGGTCGAAACAGCAAAAATGGTGATTTTCATTGTTAAATATCTCGCTCCCTGTTAATTTTAGCCCATTTCGCCAAGAGACTTTTTTGTAGGTCATGTCTTCATCTACAATTCGGCTAAGGTGACATAACTCTGTGTCCAAAACTGTGGCGGGGCTGCCTCAAAGAAAAATTCAAGGGGGCGCTATAGAGCGATTTTGTCCCGCCCACTAATTAACGATGCAGCCGAAATTTGCACAATATTGGTTTGAACAACCAGAAGAAATTTCAGACAGGTCTAAGAAAGTATTGAAGCACAACAGCTTTGCCTTAAAAAACAGCCAAAAAAGTAAATGGAGTTTGAATGTTGAATCAAAGGGTCAAAATGTAATGGAGCGCCACGCCCACATTGTTTCATCAAAATTCATGATTTTGATAACTTTTACTCAGAAAGTCTATATGAACACATCTGCCAAGTTTGAAGTCAATTGGATAAAATCCCTAGGAGGAGTTCGTTTAAATATGACCCCTTCTCAACCAGCTCGAAGCAGCAAAAATGGTGATTTTCATTGTTAAATATCTCGCTTCCTGTTAATTTTAGCCCATTGCTCCAAGAGACTTTTTTGTAGATCTTGTCTTCGTCTACAATTCGGCTGAGGTTTCATAACTCTGTGTCCAAAACTGTGGCGGGGCTGCCTGAAAGAAAAATTCAAGGGGGCGCTATAGAGCGATTTTGCCCCGCCCCCTAATTAATTATGCAGCCGAAATTTGCATAATAGTGTTCTTAATAACCTCAAGAGGTTTCACACAGGTCTGAGAAAGTATATGAAAGCCCAACACATTTGCCTGAAAATTACCCAAAAAGTCAATGGAGTTCCATTTTTCGTCGAACGCTTGACTTTGATGCGCTGTCACGGCCACGCCCTCTGATGTCAAGTTGAAATTCTTTCTCACATGTCAACACCAAGGCCTTGACAACATCTCCAACTAGTTTGAGGTGGATATGGTCAATATTTTCCGAGCTGGACATCATTTCGTAAAAGTGGTCTTTTCTGTCGCCACTAGGAGGCGCTGTAAAAATCTGCAAATATTTTTATGGAAATGTATTCTAGGCCAGACTGCCATTATATATCTGAGGTTTGGTGAAGATTGGAGTATTTTTGGCAAAGTTATAGCACGTCGAAATTTCACGCCAAAACGCCAAATTTCGTGGCCCCGCCCCTCTGACGCAGTAAATCTGGAAGTCACGATTTTGATAACTTTTCATGGTCGAGGCCTTAAGAACACACACGCCAAGTTTCAAACAGATCGGATGAAAGCCCTAGGAGGAGTTCGTTCAAATACGACCCCTGAAAATGACCCCAAAAACACGAAAACGCCAACTTTGAAACAAAATGCCCGCCGTACGCTTCGCGATAGCCCGGGTCACCAAGAGACTTTTTTGTGCGTCTCGGTAGTTTACATACTCCCCCTTAATTTCGTACGCGTGGATGAAACCGTGTCCAGGGGCTGCTCCCACAACTGAAACGTAGGTGGCGCCGTAGAGCCATTTTTGTTCGTCCATGTGCGAGACCCCCAAAATACGTAATTTTACGCCCGACTTTGGGGGGGTAGCCAAATTTTCACAACTTTTCGAGTACATATAGGCAGTCGAAAATGCGATTTACTTTTAGGAAAAAAAAGATGGAAAATAAAAATAAAAAAAAAAAAAAAAAAAATAATAAACATTTGAAATGCAATAGGGCCTCGCACACAGTGCGTGCTCGGGCCCTAAAAAATAATAAACATTTGAAATGCAATAGGGCCTCGCACACAGTGCGTGCTCGGGCCCTAATTAAAGCTGCAAGCAGCGTTGAACGGGCCCTCGCACTCCCACGCAACTCGACGGGCTGGCACGTCGGAAGGCAGCAGTCGGAAAACGCGCGAGCCTTTGACGCTTTCAAAGCGTTTCGTTCAATTGAGCACACACATTAGCCGGAATTGGGACAAACGGTCAAAATCTGAGGGAGCGCCACGCCCACACCGTTTCATCAAAATTCATGATTTTGATAACTTTTACTTTGGAAGGCTATATGAACACATCTGCCAAGTTTGAAGTCAATTGGATAAAATCCCTAGGAGGAGTTCGTTCAAATATGACCCCTTCTCAACCAGGTCGAAACAGCAAAAATGGTGATTTTCATTGTTAAATATCTCGCTCCCTGTTAATTTTAGCCCATTGCTCCAAGAGACTTTTTTGTAGGGCTTGCCATGTTCTACAATTCGGCTGAGGTTTCATAACTCTGTGTCCAAAACTGTGGCGGGGCTGCTTGAAAGAAAAATTCAAGGGGGCGCTATAGAGCGATTTTGCCCCGCCCCCTAATTAAGTATGCAGCCGATCTTTGCAGAATATAGACCTAAACAACCACAAGAAGTTTCAGACAGCTCAGACAAAGTATATAAAAGTTATAGCACGTCGAATTTTCATGGCAACACGCCAAATTTCTTGGCCCCGCCCCTCTGAGGCAGTAAATCCGAACCTCACGATTTTGATAACTTTTCATGGTCGAGGCCTTAAGAACACACACGCGAAGTTTCAAACAGATTGGATGAAAGCCCTAGGAGGAGTTCGTTCAAATACTACCCTTCAAAAAACACGAAAACGCCAACTTTGAAACAAAATGGCTGCCGTACGCGTCGCCGTAGCCGGGGTCACCAAGAGACTTTTTTGTGCGTCTCGGTATGTTACATAGTCCCTCCAACTTTCGTCTGCGTGGATGAAACCGTGTCCAGGGGCTCCTCCGAAAACCGAAACCTAGGTGGCGCCGTAGAGCCATTTTTATACGTTCATGTGCGAGACCCCCAAAATACGTAAATTTACGCCTGACTTTGGGGGGGTAGGCAAATTTTCGTAACTTTTCGAGTACATATAGGCCGTCGAAAATGCGATTTAACTTGACTAAGAACGAGAAAGAAAATAATAAAAAAAACGAAAAAAAATAATAAACATTTGAAATGCAATAGGGCCTCGCACACAGTGCGTGCTCGGGCCCTAAATAAAAAAAAAAAAAAAAAAAAAAAAAATTAAAGCTGCAAGCAGCGTTGAACGGGCCCTCGCACTCCCACGCAACTCGGCGGGCTGGCACGTCGGAAGGCAGCAGTCGGAAAACGCGAAGTCTTTAAAACAGTTTTGTGCAAGTTGACTACACACATTAGTCAGAATTGGGACAAATGGTCAAATCTGACGGAGCGCCACGCCCACAGCATTTCATCAAAGTTCATAATTTTGTTAACTTGTACTCAGGAAGTCTCTATGAACACATCTACCAAGTTTGAAGTCAATTGGATAAAATACCTAGGAGGAGTTTGTTCAAATATGACCCCTTCTCAACCAGGTCGAAACAGCAAAAATGGTGATTTTCATTGTTAAATATCTCGCTTCCTGTTAATTTTAGCACATTGCTGCAAGAGACTTTTTTGTAGGTTATGTCTTCCCCTACAATTGGGCTGAGGTTTCATAACTCTGTGTCCAAAACTGTGGCGGGGCTGCTTGAAAGAAAAATTCAAGGGGGCGCTATAGAGCGATTTTGCCCCGCCCCCTAATTAAGTATGCAGCCGATCTTTGCAGAATATAGACCTAAACAACCACAAGAAGTTTCAGACAGCTCAGACAAAGTATATAAAAGTTATAGCACGTCGAATTTTCATGGCGACACGCCAAATTTCTTGGCCCCGCCCCTCTGAGGCAGTAAATCAGAACTTCACAATTTTGATAACTTTTCATGGTCGAGGCCTTAAGAACACACACGCGAAGTTTCAAACAGATTGGATGAAAGCCCTAGGAGGAGTTCGTTCAAATACTACCCCTCAAAAAACACGAAAACGCCAACTTTGAAACAAAATGGCCGCCGTACGCTTCGCCGTAGCCGGGGTCACCAAGAGACTTTTTTGTGCGTCTCGGTATGTTACATAGTCCCTCCAACTTTCGTCTGCGTGGATGAAACCGTGTCCAGGGGCTCCTCCGAAAACCGAAACCTAGGTGGCGCCGTAGAGCCATTTTTATACGTTCATGTGCGAGACCCCCAAAATACGTAAATTTACGCCTGACTTTGGTGGGGTAGGCAAATTTTCGTAACTTTTCGAGTACATATAGGCCGTCGAAAATGCGATTTAACTTGACTAAGAACGAGAAAGAAAATAATAAAAAAAAAAAAAAAAAAAAACGAAAAAAAATAATAAACATTTGAAATGCAATAGGGCCTCGCACACAGTGCGTGCTCGGGCCCTAAAAATAAACATTTGAAAAACAATAGGGCCTCGCACACAGTGCGTGCTCGGGCCCTAATAAACATTTGAAAAACAATAGGGCCTCGCACACAGTGCGTGCTCGGGCCCTAATAATAAACATTTGCAAAACAATAGGGCCTCGCACACAGTGCGTGCTCGGGCCCTAACCAGGGTCAAATTTGACAAAATAGCCACACTCACAACATTTCATCAAAATCACAATTTTGATAACTTTTCATTGTCAAGGCCTTAAGGACACACACCAAGTTTCAATTAGATGGGATGAAATCCCTAGGAGGAGTTTGTTAAAATAGGGCACACGCATTAGCCAGAATTCGGTCAAATGGTCAAACTGGATGGAGCGCCACGCCCACACAGTTTCTTCAAAATTCGTAATTTTGATAACTTTTACTCACGAAGTCTATATGAACACACCTACCAAGTTTGAAATCAATTGGATAAAATCCATAGGAGGAGTTCTTTCAAATATGACCCCTTCTAACCAGCCTGAAACACCAAAAATGATTTTCATTCTTAAATATCTCGCATCCTGTTAAATTTAGCCCATTGCTCCAAGAGACTTTTTTTGTGGGTCTTGCCATGTTCTACAATTTGGCTGAGGTTTCATAACTCTGTGTCCAAAATTGTGGTGTGACAAAATTGCTCCATAGCGCCCCCTTGAATTATTCTTTGAGGCAGCCCGGCCACAGTTTTGGACACAGAGTTATGAAACCTCTGCCGAATTGTAGAACATGGCAAGACCTACAAAAAAGTCTCTTGGAGCAAT
Source organism: Nibea coibor (assembly GCA_023373845.1). Lineage (NCBI taxonomy): Eukaryota > Metazoa > Chordata > Actinopteri > Sciaenidae > Nibea > Nibea coibor. The sequence continues at coordinate 96,105 of CM041735.1, read as the reverse complement.
AAGCTGAAATTAACAGGAAGCAAGATATTTAAGAATGAAAATCACCATTTTCATATATGTCATATGTCATATTGAACAAATATGACATATTTTGAAGAGTTATGAAAAATTATGATTTTTGATTAAACAGTGTGAGTGTGACACTTGTGTGACACAAATTTGAGCCTTTGATCCAAATTTGCCCCCTGCATGTGGTCTATTTTAACAAACTCCTCCTAGGGATTTTATCCAAGTCACTTCAAACTTGTTAGGTGTGTTCATATAAACATTAAGATTAAAAGTTATTAAAATTATGACTTTTGAGGAAACAGTGTGGGCGTGGTGCTCCGTCAAATTTGACCATATGAGAAAAAAGTGCTTCTTATGTTCTGTTTTAATAAACTCCTCCCAGGGACTTCTGATTGACTTAAAACTTGGCTCACGTGTGCATGTGCGCAAGTGCCCATTCAATACCACTTGCGGCTTTAATTACATATTGTTTTTTTCTTTCTTCTTTTCCTGTCTGTCATCTCCTGATCCCCTTTCGAATAGAGTCAATAGAAGACATTCCATCAGTTAAACAAAGCATTAAGCAAGCTACGTGTCAAGCCAGCAAGTTGCTGCAACCCCCCAACCATGACTACAAGAAATTAGAGGTCAGTGACACTCAGGACAGTAAGTGATAATTCACCAAGCTGCTCATTCTGTCATGTACGTATCTCATTTTTTGCTTACCCATTCCAATTTACATTTTTTGTTGTTTGACAAAATCTTAATCAACAACAGTTTTAGGCAGTGTAGGGATGTAGGTTTGGGTGGGGCTAATGAAAATACATTAGCCCCTGCGAGTTTCGGTCATCTACAGGTGATCAGAACACTCAGGTGTGAGCAATTTGCACCTCAATTGAAACTATAAAAAGCGGTTGCTGAAGTGTCAGCACAAGCGTCAGCCATCCTCAATGAAGACGGACGAGGTAAAGACAAGCTAGTTCACCTGTGCAAGATGGACGAGGTAAAGACAAGCAACTGCCAATCAACAGTTAACAAAAACAAGTTTATTATGGCTTACACCAACCACCTTTCTCCTTGGTCTCACTGAGACTTGGATCAAACCAGAGAACACAGGCACCCAGCTGCACTCTCCACTAATTACACCCTCTCCCACACCCCCTGTCCTTCTGGTTGAGGAGGAGGGACTGGTCTGCTAATTTCCAACAAATGGAAATTCACTCCACTGCTCCATTCCACCAACTATGAGTCCTTCGAATACCATGCCATTACAGTAACGGCCCCTGTTAAGGCCTACGTTGTTGTCATTTACCATCCACCAGGGCAAATGCGTGGCTTTACAGACGAGCTGTCATGACACCCTGCTGTCATCCATACCTAATCATGACTGTACGTTGCTTGTCCTGGGCGATATGAACATCCATTTAGACAGTCCAGACTCTGATAACGTCATGTCATTAATTAATTCATTTGACCTCCAGCTGGTCCACAGTTGGTCTACTCACAATGCTGGCAAAAACCTTGACCTGATTCTCCCCTGAAACTGTGCCACAGGTGCACTGGTGGTAATGGCTCTCTACCTATCAGATCACTTTTTTTATCCAGTTTATTGTCACTCTTTCAGAGCAACCCTCTGCTTCTCCATCACTGGTTACATTCCGCCGCAACCTCCGTTACTTATCTCCAACCTACTTCTCCTCTATTGTTACCTCTGCTCTACCACCATCCAGCACATTTTCCTCTCTGAAGGTTAATGATGCCACTGAGTCACTCTGCTGTACTCTGAACTCATGTCTGAACAAGCTGTGTCCCTTATCTATAAAGCCTGCTCGACCAAACCAATCTCACCCATGGTTGACTGATACCCTTCGATCACTGCACACCAAACTCAGAGCTGCCGAAAGAAAATGGCTCAAATCCAAACTAGCCAATAACCTCTAAGGCTACCAGACACTTTTATTCTCCTTTTCAACCAGTGTCACTGCTGCAAAGACTGCTTTTTACAACGACAAAGTCAACAGTGTCACTGACACCTGGAAACTTTTCTCCACCTTCAAATCACTACTCAGCCCTCCGCTGCCTCCTCCTCCTACCCACCTCAATGCTGATATCTTTGCATCACTCTTTACAGGCAAAGTGGCAGAAATCAGCAGCCAATTCTCTGACCAGCTTACTCCCAACCTGACTCCTAGCACTTTATCATGTAGCAGAGTCCTACTACATGTCTCTTTCCAGCCCAGCTGGGCAGCACTGAATCAGCTATTGCACTTTCGCAACCTAACGCAGTTGCTTGCACTTCGTTTTCTGGCTTTCTGGCTTTACACCCCTCTCTGAGAGTGAGTTATCCACTACTAACTACTTATACATATAGCCGTCCTACTACATGCTCATTGGACCCTATACCAACAAACCTTCTTCAGTCCATTGGCCCAACCATCACGCCAGCTATAACACATGTGATAAATGCATCACTGACCTCGGCACTTTTCCCACTGCATTCAAAGAAGCTCAAGTAACGCCTCTACTCAAGAAACCCCACTCAAACCTGCTCAAGTCAAAAACTATGGCCCTGTCTCACTTCTTTTTTATCCAAAACTATTGAACAGGCGGTTGCTAAGCAACTCTCAGAATTCCTCCTACAGAACAATATTCTTGATCCGAATCAGTCTGGTTTCAAGAGTGGTCTGTTCTGTTGTCTGTGACAGAAGCCTTAAAAGAAGCAAGAGCAGCAGCACAGTCCTCTGTCCTCATTCTACTTGACTTATCAGCTGCCTTTGACACAGTTAACCATTGCATCCTCCTCTCTACTCTCTCTAACATGGGCATCTCTGGCTTGGCTCTTTTCTGGTTTGAATCCTACCTGACAGGGCGCCCATTCAGTGTATCCTGGCTTGGACAGCTGTCCAAGCTGCCTCACCACACCTCCTTGTGTCCAATCATCTGCTCACATGGCTTTTTCTATCACTGCTATGCAGACGACACTCAGCTGTATCTGTCATTTCCTCCTGAGGACCAGTCGATTGCTGCACGGGTCTGCCTCTCAGACATTGCCACATGGATGAAGGCACATCACCTCCAGCTGAACCTAAAAAACTGAACTGCTGGTCCTCCCAGCCAAACTTACTATACACCACAACATCAACATCAAAACTGATTCCCTCCAAGGCTTAGTTTCAGGAGAAGGAGGAAGGAGGTCCTTTGGAACGCTGTCAGAAGCAGGTGTCTGGCTATGCATCACATTTGTAGCAAACATATCAGCAAACAGTGCTATACTAAGTATTAAAGACACTTGTTGTGATGGGTTGAATAATTTTGAAACTGCAGTAGTCAACTGTATATGTATATCGGTATTTACAAGTTAATACAGATTTACTTATAACAAAAGGGGTACATACTCAGACAGGTCAGTACTCCCGCAGAGTACTGTATTCTATGGCATTCTGTTTTAAAGATAAAAAGTAATACATTTTGAAATATCATGTTGATCAAAATAATGGGTGCAATTGCAATCTGTTGGATAGGGTTAGTATCCTCCATCCAGATCAACTTCACCAATTTATGACGTGAAAACCTGATTTTATACCAGATCCTCTGACAGCCTGAATTTGTGCCCCTTCTCTATCTGTAGGATTTCATTAACCAGTTGATGACCATGGAGACAGTCATCACCCAAGCTCGCTCACTCAAGGCCAAGTTTGCCATTTGTGAGGGTGTGAAGGAAGAGGGCACAGAAGACCTAGAGAAGTAAGTTACACACAGTTTTATTTGAAAAGCATTTAATTCAGAAACATGTGAAAGAACTTACTAGTTCCAGCAATTTGTTTAGCAAAAAAAAGGCTATGCTGTTTTATGGAAGAATTTCACTGAAAAAGTTAATGCCCCCTTAACAAACAGACAGTACCACTTAAGTTTGGCTCTTCTCCCCCACCTTCGCTTGCAATGATTTTTCTTCCTTTTTTTTGGTACTTTCTACATTGTCTATTACTTCTAAGACATAAAAACTATAAAAAGGAATTATATTATAAGTAAAACAAAGCAAATTGAAACAAGCAGCATTGAACGGGTCCTCGCGCGTGTGCGCATGTTGGCCAAGCTTTAAGTCAATCAGATGAAGTCCCTTGGAGGAGTTTGTTAAAAAACAGTTTGCTAAGAATCAAATCAAATCAAATCAAATTTTATTTGTATAGCCCAAAGTCACAAAACACATTTTGCCTCAGAGGGCTTTACAATCTGCACAGGGAGTGACACCCTCTGTCCTTAGACCCTCGGTTCGAGTGAGGAAAAACTTGCCCACAAAAAACCCTTTTAACAGGGAAAAAAAAATGTGGAAGAAACCTCAGGAAGAGCCACAGAGGAGGGATCCCTCTTCCAGGACGGACAGACGTGCAATGGATGTCACATGTACAGAACAATCAACACAAACATATTGTACAATTACAATGAATTACAATAAATGGTGAGGTGATTGCAGTAGCAGTGGAACACAGATGCACAGCAGCAATAAGTCATTAACCAACAAAGCTGTAGTGGGGATGGTAGCAATAATGACTATATATGGCATGTAATGCTAAATATGGTGGACGTCAGCAGCAGACCACGGCGGCAGCCACGATCCATGAGAACCTGCTGGACGAGAAAGCACAGAAACTCCGGGGAAGAGGTGTAGTTAGTAATATCCAAAGAAAAGGTGTAAGAGAGATAATGATTGACAGAACAATAAAACCTCAGGCCCCGTTTATGCGGACTCTAAGGGATATCGAACTGCTTTACATTGAGAAACAACCACTTTTTTCTCACAAGGTCAAATGCCATTACTTTTCATAGTCAAGTCATACTCAAGTCAAGAACACATGCCAAGTTTCAATTAGATGGGATGAAATCCCTAGGAGGAGTTTGTTAAAATGTGCCACACATACAGTGCCCAGCATAAATGAGTACACCCCCTTTGAAAAGTAACATTTTATACAATATGTCATTGAAAACAAACAATATTTCCAAAATGTGCACAGGTTACGTTTAATACAGCATCTGTTGAACTTTTGACTTAAAAGAAAGGTTAATAATATAACTCAGATGACATATTTTTCTTTTTTAGTCAAATTACTGTGGTGCAATAATGAGTACACCCCACTGTAAGTCTCTGAGCAAAGCTATATTTTAGGCTCCCAATGTGTAATTGAACAAGCATTCAACCACAGGTGAGTCTAATTAGTCATTACACAGGTGTTCATTAGGCAGGTGGCTACAAAAGGGGGTTACCTAAAGCAAACCACCCCTTCCCATTTCCTGCTGTCCGCAATGGCACCACATGGAAGAGAAATGACACCAGATCTGCGAAAGATAATCATTTCTTTACACCAGAAAGGTAAAGGCTACAAGAATATCAGCAAAACCTTACAAATTAGTAAGAATACAGTTGCAAAAGTAATTCAAAAATTTAAGAAAGATGGAACTGCAACCACTGCACAGAGACGTCCAGGTCGACCACGGAAGTTAACACCACGACAGGAGCGTCTTGTGATGAGAAGGGTTGAAGAAAACCGGCATGCAAGTTCCCTGCAATTATCTAGGGAAGTAGCAAGTGCAACTGGAGTGACTGTTTCTCGTGACACAATACGCCGTACAGTGCAGAGGAATGGCATGCATGGGAATCATCCTCGAAAGAAGCCTCTCCTAAAGCCCATTCACAAGAAAGCCCGTCTAGAGTTTGCCAGGGCACATGCCGACAAAGGTGAGCGCTACTGGGACTCTATACTGTGGAGTGATGAGACCAAAATCAATCTTTTTGGAACCGATGGCTTCAAAACTGTCTGGCCTCGCAAGGGTGAGGAATACAAAGAAAAGTGCATGGTGCCCACAGTGAAACATGGAGGGGGTAGTGTCCTTATGTGGGGCTGCATGAGTGCTGCTGGTGTTGGGGAGCTGCATTTCATTGATGGCATCATGAATTCAGAAATGTACTGCTCTATACTGAAAACTAAGATGCTTCCATCACTTTTTGCCCTTGGTCGTCGTGCCCTTTTCCAACACGACAATAATCCTAAGCACACATCTAAAGCCACTGCTGGCTTTCTGAAAAGGAACATGGTGAGAGTGATTCCGTGGCCAAGTATGTCACCTGATCTGAACCCAATTGAACATCTTTGGGGAATTCTAAAGAGACAGGTTGAGCATCACTCTCCATCCAACATCCAATCTCTGAAAGAGGTCATTGTAGAAGAATGGAAAAAGATTGATGTTGCCAAATGTCGCCAACCTGTGCATTCCATGCCCAGGAGACTTGAAGCTGTCATTAAAAATAATGGAGGCCATACAAAGTACTAAATGTACTAAATTTAGTAGTTTTTGTTGTGGGGTGTACTCATTTTTGCACCACACTAATTTGACTAAAATTGAAAAATATGTCATCTGAGTTATATTATTAACCTTTGTTTTAAGTCAAAAGTTCAACAGATGTTCTATTAAAGATAACCAGTGCACATCTTGGAAATGTTGTTTGTTTTCAATGACCTATTGTATAAAATGTTACTTTTCAAAGGGGGTGTACTCATTTATGCTGGGCACCATGCCCACACCGTTTCATCAAAATTCATAATTTTGATCACTTTTAATGTTCAGATCTATATGAACACACCTACCAAGTTTGAAGTGACTTGGATAAAATCCCTATTGGAGACTCTACTACGTAGAAGGAGTTTGTTCAAATGTGACCTCTTCTCAACCAGCCTGAAACCAAAAATTGTGATATTCATTCTTAATGAATAATGCTTCCCATTAATTTTAGGCCATTGATCAAAGAGGCTTTTGTAGGTCTTGCCATGTTCTACAATTCGGTTGTAAGGATTATCCTAAGATACAATAGGGCTTTCGCTGCTTGAACGTTGTTTCAGCACTAGGGCCCTAATAGTCCTAAGGATACATTAGGGCTTTCACACTCGGGCCCTAATTAATGGAGTGATTCCTAATAATGTTCCCCAAAGGACGCACATATAAACTGAATAGAAGTGGTCCTAGTACAGAACCCTGTGGAACTCTGTGACAAACTTTGGTGTGCATGGAGGATTCACCACTGGCTTTCCCAAGTACCTTAGAGAGAAAAGGGAAGGTTTGATATCGGTCTGTAATTGGCTGAAACCTCTGGATCTAGACTGGGCTTTTTAATAAGAGGTTTATTTACAGCTACTTTAAAGGACTGTGGTACATATCCTGATAATAAAGACAGATTAATCGTATTCAGTAAAGAAGCTAACTAGAGGTAAACCATCCTTGAGCAGCTTGGTTGGGAGCTGGGGGCTGAAGAGAAACCTGGGGTTGTTCTTATTTTCCTCTGTTAATAAAGAGTAATAGCCTGTTCTGGCATTATGGATGTGTTAACCTCCTTTGTTTAATTATCTTCTTTTTCAGAGTAGAGCCTGTAGTAGAGCCTGTAGTACTATCAAACGATAATCTCTGCCTACCGGATAAGTCCTCCCCCACACACATTTACTGTGTTCATTTTTGTCCATCCCATAGGTTAAATCCTGCATAAATAAACTAAATAAATAAATGAAACTCCATGAAGCAAGAACTTTTTTATGAATTTCCATTAAAGAGGAAGAATTACAGGTGATTAACAGCCTTTTGGAAGATTTTTGCAGTAGTACCGTTAGTGCATGCTTTCGGCCATGTGAGCTCATACAAACACCTTATTAGCATTCTCATTGCTCAACCTTTTGGGGATGTTTGGTCTCCCAGTGTCACACAAATCACAGAGCAGTACAAGTACAACAATCACAAGGCTACTGCACACTATACAGTAGCCTTGTGATTTGAGTGTGATCATGAGCAGGAGGATGACTCATTTACTGTAAAAAAAATAATAAAGCTGTGATAATATAACACTGAGGCATAGCATTCTCATTGCTCAACCTTTTGTTTGCACTTAAAGGGATAGTTCGGGATTTTTGACATGAAGCTGTATGGCATCCCCGTTAGTAGTGTTGCACAGCCACACCGACTTACCCCCGACAGTGTCCTGTGGGCCGAGTTCTGTCCAGGTTTGGTCAGCAACGAAAGTAGTCCGGCAGGTTTGCTGGGACACGTAAATAAAAAGTTTTTCTTCTCAAAACAGCATGTGTTCAAAAGAGTGATTTATTTGCATCACAAAACCGATGTCCTCGAAAAAGTCCCACCTCGTAATCAATTGGTCCTACTTTCTCTCTTTGTATCTCTGCGCTGCTGCAAGATGACAACGAGGGCTGGGCTGCCCGGAGAGAGCCTGGTGGGGTGGAAGGAGCTGGGTCGGAATGGGGCGCTTGAAAAAGTGCCCCATTCCGACGCGGCACTTGTCCGCGAACAAAACTAAACAGTAGCGGCCACTTGCAGCAGTGCAGGGATACAAAAAGAGAGAAAGTAGGGCCAAGCGATTACGAGTTGGGACTTTTTCGAGGACATCGGTTTTGTGATGCAAATAAATCACTCTTTTGAACACATGCTGTTTTGAAAAGAAAAACTTTTTATTTAAGTGTCCCAACAAACCTGCCGGACTACTTTCGTTGCTGACCAAACCTGGACAGAACTCGGCCCACGGGACATTGTCGGGGGTAAGTCGGTGTGGATGTGCGACACTACTGACGGGGATGCCATACAGCTTCATGTCAAAAATCCCGAAAATCCCGGGCTTTATTGTTTCCCAGTGTCACGCAAATCACAGAGCAGAAAATGCAGCTGGTTTGACTACTGTGTACTATACAGTAGCCTTGTGATTTCTGTGGTTTCATGAACAGCAGGATGACTCATTTACTGTATTTTCATTTTTGTTCATCCCATAGGTGTAAATTAAACTCCACAAAGCAAGAACATTTTTTTCAGTTTTCAGTGGTGGTGAACTGGTGAAGGGGGGAGGAGTGGGCTGGTGTGGGTCAGGTGTTGAAGGTGGCAGACTGAGGAGTTGGGGGGGAGGGGGGCTGGCCATGAATCATAAAAGAAACTCCAGCAACAACTTCTTTTTTTAAAAATGTATATGTAGACCAATACACACTCAGCAAAGGCAAGCAAATCAAACAATCAAAATAGTATAATAATAAAACTGCACATCCAATATTTTTTGTTTGTTTGTTTTTCATTGTCGTTTAACAACAGTAGCCAAGTTTTTGCTTCATGGAGTTTCCTTTGTGGTTCAATTTATTTGTGCGGGATTTAATATACGGGATGGACAAAAATGAAAATGCAGTAAATGAGTCATCCTCCTGTTCATGAACATGCTTAAATCACAAGGCTACTGTATAGTACACGGTAGTCAATCCAGCCATTTTCCAGTTGGCTGGAAGATGGCTGGAAGATGGCTGGAAGACGGCTGCCATTCAGCTGGCTTTCGGCTTGGAGGGGAACTTTTGAGTTGCTACTACTGTACATTGAGACATGGCACTGAATTCACTACTGAAGGAATCACTTCCTTAAATTTGGCTACAGCACTGTGAGATAAACATCTGCTGTAGGAGTTTCTGCAAGAAGGCGTATTGTCCAGTAATATGAATTCAAAGGTTATTAAAAAATGGTCAGACAGAACAGGATTCTGTGGAAAGATTAGATGATCGATTTCAATGCCATATGAAAGAACAAGATTAAGAGTGTGGTTCAGACAATGAGTCGGTTTATTTACACTCTGACAGAAGCTGATTGAAGCTGAATAAGACTATCACTGTGGATGTGCACATGAATATTAAAATCACCTACAATAATACAAACTTTATCTGTTTTAAGGATTAAGCCTGATGCAAATTCAGATAAAAAGGTCGACGGGGAACAGACACAGTCTCAGAACTAAAGGACTGGGTGGGCAGTTGTTCTAATGGAGGTGCAGGGAAGTGTGTAAGACTGCAGCTCTGCTTCCTGGTCTCAACTCTGGGTTTTGGTCAGCTAATAAACTTGGCCATATTTCTAGCTATGAGAGCTGCTCCATCCAAAGTGGGATTGATGCGGTCTCTCCTAATCAGAACAGGTTTTCCCCAGAAAGTTGTCCAATTATCTGTGATGCCCACATCGTTTGCTGGACACCACCTCGACAGCCAGCGGTGGAATGACTACATGTGGCTATACATGTCATTACTGGTCACAATGGGCAGGGGTCTAGAGAAAACTACTAAGAGTCCAGCATTGTTTTGGTGCATGCACACACCAATGAAATTCATTTTAGTGACCTCCGATTGTTTTTTTAACCAACAGATTAACCAATAGATTTAAGATTAACAAGCTTACTATATCTACGTTTGTCTTTAGCCATCAGTTTTAAATTACACTTGCCTGCTCTGGCCCATTTAACCATGGCCCCCAGTATCCCGAACATTTTCGTAAATGCAGAGTTGGCCTCTCAGTGGTGTGTCGCTGAGTGGGAAATATCTGTTAGAAATATGGAAAGGTTGGTAGTGTACTGTAGGTTTCAGTTTGGGGCCATGCCTCTTTCAGGCAATCACCCAGCTTCCTGGCTGCTCAGGAACTACCTGGGGACGGCTAGCTGAAGCTAGCTGAAGCTACCTTCAGCGGTACCGCAGTGGCTAGAGGGGCTTGCTAACTATAGCAGCAACTGACTGTACGGTGGTGCAGTACTGTGCCTCTAAATCAACAAGCCTCGCCTCCAAAGCTACAAATAAACATTTATTTACACTTATTACAAGTACCATTATCGCTAAAGGAGGACGAGGAGTAGCTAAACATGTGGCACACCAGGCAAGGAGAGAGCAGGAGAGCAGAGCGAAGCCCTTGCTATAGTTAGGCTAGTTAGTGTGATTGGATTGTGGTTACTAAAGTTAAGAGACCTGTTCGTGCACAAGCAGAACAAGTCTAAGGATAGTGTAGAGATATAGATAGATAGATAATTGCGTGGAACGTTAGTGGCATCATTGCCATTCTCTCTATCCACCTTGTCAAATAAATAAATAAATAAACAAAATGAGTTTGCTGTACACAGTGTTAGAATGTTATTGAAAATTAAATTCAGAGTAATACCAGTCAGCTAATGCAAGTGTGAATTAAGCGCCCTGCCTTAACGCCCCTCCAAAAATGGCTCCAAATTTACAAATCAGTTTCAATTTTTACTGACTGCACCAGTGCCACTGTATCACATTTGATGTCTTTCTCCAGGTTTGTGATCTCCCTGCTTGAAGAACCAGAGGTAGTGGTCACTGGTGCTGGCCAGGGGCCAGCTGGCAGCATCATCCACCGGCTATTTGTCAATGCTCAGAGGGTAAGTCTCACTCTCTTTTACACTCTCCTGCACCCTTTGACATTGTTGGTCAGGGGTAGTTATCTCATCTGGTTTAGGTGGCTTACCATGTCTTACTGTGTGAAAAAAACACATTATACAGTACTACTATACTATACAGTATACTGTGCAGAAGCTTTAGCGAAGTGTGAAAAAATGATAAACTAAGAATGCATACAAAAATATAAATCATAATTGTTATTTTTTATCAATTTACAAAACTCAAATTAAGCAAACAAAATAATAGGTAAACTTGCACAAAGTCAGAGATTTTGTAGAACAGCTAAGGCAGCTGTTTAGGAGGCTTAAAAGGAGGACAGCAAAACTCTGCTACTAGGGTGAGGTTGTGGAAAGTTTCTTGTCACAGGTGCATATCATCATGGCAAGACATAAAGTACTTATGCTGCATCAGCAAGCCTCTCCCAGACAAAGATTTCAAAGCAGATTGGGGTTTCAAGATGTGCTGCTCAGGCAGAAGCAGTCGTTTACCAAAGATACTGTTTCTTAAAATCCTCAGCCCTTAAATTACTCATGCTGTTCTAGGCAGTATGGTCACCTTTCCAACCTGTGCTGAAGCATTTTTATACTTGCCAGAATGGAAGCATGCAGCACTTCCTGGCACTTCCTGCTAATTTGTGCCAGTCCATTTGAGGTTTTCAGCAACGCATTGTATTTATTCTTGTTACGTTTTTTTTTACAGTCTAAACTGTTCTAAAACAAGATTTTGAAGGTTGCTTCAGTGTTTTTGTTGTTGGTGTCGCTCACTCACTGATGCAACTTATGCAACAGTTCCAGTTCAAGTGCTATTTTTTAGTTCACAGTGACTTTACGCATATCTACATGTACATGTTACTGCAGGTCAGTGAAATAAGTCTGTTGACACCCATTTTAGTGGAAGTAGCAGTCTTTTCTCATCTCTGCATTTCAAATCAAACTTGTTTAATATTTTTGGAAGGTAGTTGTGCTTGCAGAAATTTTAGTTACTTTGGTAATTGCCGAAAATACCATCACACACAGTAGAACAAATTAACAGTGTTTTGAGTCACTGTTTAATTTGGCATATATCTGATCAACCAACAAGCACATATTTTAGTGAAAAATATAAAATATGAATTTTTGTATGTTATTTTGAACAGAAATATGGTTTATCTTTATAGATTATATGGATGCCCAATTGACAAAAAGACTGTTGACATATGACATTCTGAGTGATAGAGTGACATGTTTTTACAGATATGTAAGGAATTCTAAATGTCGTATTTCAGGGAGTTTGCTGTAAATATTTTACCTGTGCAGGAGCAACTACAAAACACTATTTAACTGTTAGTATGATATGGCTGTCTGATGATGACTGCTGCCCCGAAACCCACCGGGCACATCTCTGCGACGCTGTTTTGGTCCATCCTCCACGTAACTTCAAACCCCACTGGCAGGATTTCAGAAGAATGTTTAGCCTGTCAAACTTTGTTCACCTGCTTAGATTTGGTCATTTTCCTGGTTTATATGCTTTTCAATGTGCTTCTACATGTGTACGCTACATTGTTAATTTGTCTTTTTTTACAACCGGCAGTTTGCATGGGATATTTTATTTTGAAAATCGACCAGATGCAATTTCTGCCAGCTTGAGTTGCTCTGTGTAAATTGACACGGGCTGCTTGCGGCCAAAAAAAGAACAGCCGCATATTCCTCACAGAGCTGAGCCCCCTGAGACCCTCTACTATGGAAGAATTATCTTTATTCAAGAGTGTAGATTTTCAGTTTGAGAGCATGATTTCTGCTTCTCGTGCTCAGATTTATTCTCCTCGTGTTCATATTTGTGCTCGCACTCAGATTTCTGCTGCTTTCTTTGTGTGTGCTTGGACTAAAAAATCACATGCTTGCGCTCACATTTCTTCTTGGACACAAACATTTCGCTCGCACTCAGATATGTACTCTGCGCGCTCAGATCTAAGGTCCACATGCTCTAAAGTCTCTCAAATCTAATGTGCTCAAACTCAGAACTAGCACATCCTCTCAGGTTGAAGTGTCTGCTCAGACACAAGGATGTCCCTCTCTTTACTTAAATCAGTGTGTTTCACCAACCAATATGGAGACAGCTAGAGTGTGGACCAATCTTGGGTGTGTTCCTTCGCCCTTTTTGAGCACTCCATAGGGGCGGGTATATGGTCTGTTTGTAAAATTGCTTCTTTCTTAAAATACACCAATTTACCATATTAGCCAGCTATTTGAATAATCACCTATTTAAGATGCCAGCTAATTTATGGATAATTAGTCTTAAATAATCCTAAAAAGAGTTATCGTGGTTCAGATTTTTTCTAATTTTATATTAGCGGGATATATTTTATATACTATAATTACTCTTAGCAGCATAGCAGTCTTATGACAGTTGAATGGTTAATTACACTTCTATCTATTGTATTTTAAACCATCTCTGAAATTTGAGCATGTGAAAGAGAAATCATGCTCTCAAACTGAAAATCTGGGCTCTTGAATAAAGATTAGATAATTCTTCCATGTGCTTCTAGTAATCTTGTGAATCGGACCACAGCGGAACTGGTGGGGTTTGAAACATTGACTAGAGTGGCTGCGTATCGTTGCAGCGACTGTTGTGCACATACAATGAGACATGTCCGCACTCGTGGAAAGTTTTTTAAAGTCTTAGATGTTGACCATTAATGTAACATACATGTAGCTTTATCAGCACTGATGGAATGCCTTTGTTGAATCAAATTAAAAGTAGCCTAACTGTTGTATAAATGCTATGTATGCTTAAGTAAGAGTAATATTGCAGACTGACAGCAACTATTCATAAATGTACACCCCTTCCACTCCTGCAAGGGGTCCATTTATTTAGATTTAGTTTAGCTCCAGTTTCTCATTCCTTTAATTGATTGCAGCTCTTATTAATTCAATTCATTAACTCATTTTGGTTCTTAGCATATTATTACAGCAAAATGGAACGTAAAAGAAAATAAATGTGCTGGAAGCAAAAGCCCCTATCAAAAACAGAACAAACTGAATAGCAAAGTGAATAGGTCTTCTCTGAGTATAGCTGTCAAATTGTGATGCAGCTCCTATTCTATTCTGTTCTATTCTTTCAAGACAAATATGTGCTTTTTTTCTTTTTTGTCGGACATTTCCTCCATCCGATTGTGTTTTTGTACTGTTTCTCTCCCTGCTGCTTACATGAAGCTGGCTGACTTCACCAGTGATGAGGTAACCACAAGGATTGAGACTTTTTCATCCCAACCCAGTGTACCCCTACTCCTCTGCAGTCATTCCAACAACAAACACACACACACATTTGTGTATTTATAGACAAATATACATATATAAATAGGTGTTAGAAGTCTATGTGCACTATAAGGAATAGTTTTCAGTTGTTTATCAAATGTTGTTATTATTATCATTCATACTCCTGTTGAAAATTACCTCAGTTCTTAGCGTGCATTCAGACAGGATCAGGCATTGTGGCAAGGCCTAGCAGGGTATGAGGTGGCAGAGTACTTGTTAATTAAAGAAGTACTCTCATTTTGATCAAGTTCTCTTAACCTTTAGTAACTAATATTTTAAAATCCCTTGGCTACCGTTGGCTTTGGTTTTTTACAGTTTGTACATTCCCCTTTCATCAACATCTTTGCTCTTTGCTCACTTTGTTCTCCATGTACATACAGTACGATTAAAAACTGTCTGTGTGTGTATACGTGTGTATGTATTAGGGCTGTCAAATTAACATATTCATTTTGATTAATTAATGTAAGAAAAATATGTGATTAAAAAAATGATGCACATTAATCAGGTCCACTAGTGGAAACTTTAACCCACATGCTAGCACAGTGGGCAGCAGTAATGCTACTTTAACACTAATTGACATTAAACAAAGGAAAAAGAATCAGGCTGCGTGGTAACCTGAAAACGCTCCACCCACACCTACTTTGTAAAGATGATGGCAGATGAAGGGAAAATTCTGCTTTAAAAATGTCCAGATGGAACTGTAGAGGTTGCACCTAGGGCAAGCCACACTCGACCAGGCATTGAGATGCAAATTGAGTAAATCTGTTAGCAATCGATTAACTCACTGCCTCATAAAATGGATTGCAATAGATTGCAGACCAATTTCACTTGAAGAGGACTGGAGGTTAGAAGCGATTTTACAGAGAGCATCCTCTGACGTAACTTATAGACCGCCATCGAGGCACAGATGTATCCAGAGTCATGCAGCTGTAAGAAACAGAACAACTACCTTGGTGTGCCTACACGTCAATGACAGTGAGTGGAAACTTAAGTCATTTGCATTAACCATACAAAATGCTGTCAGACTGACTCTGATGCTTGTGCTCCTTGGAGGTGAGAATTATGTCTCTGTGATGTAATCTGCTCTCTGCCACCTTTCCACCACCGTCTATGGTGGAATTGTTGGTCTCTGTAAATTGTATTATAAAGAGTACGATCTAGACCCGCTCTGTATGGAAAATGCAGAGGCGAGAGGGGACTTCACACAACTCCAGTGATCTGTTGAAGATTTGAATGACCAGTTGATCAAACCTTCATGGTCTTCTCTCTTTGGAAAAGCTGACAAACATCCTGCTCACAGAGTCCAGTGGCTGCCAGTGGGAGGTCATTGTCGAGGGGTGACAGCAGGGCCGTTTCTTGCTGTATATGGATGCATAAAGCCCCACACCCACCAGGGAGCCTCCAAGCTGCAAGCTCTTTATTTGTAGCCAGGCAAATCCCCTCATTTGTTGTTGTTTGTTTCATTTGTTGTGTGAAGCACGTATATGCTTAAAAAAAGCATACAAGGTTGTTTTTATAGGTTATAAACGAAACTAAGCTGTTATAATAGTGAAGCTGTGACTGTGTTTGTGGGCTTGACTGTCACAGTGAGTGATGTCATACACAGAACAATAGTACCCTGTGTAACTGTACAATATGATCACACTACTTTGTGACGACGATCTGTATGATCACAATTGATGCCGTTTATGGCAAGACCAGTGTGGCGATCATGGTCCAAAGTAGTGTGATCATATTGTTCCTTTTAAACTACAGCATAACTATTATTATTGTTGTTGGTTCATTGTTGGTTTGTTTGCAGATGCTGGTTTCTTGTATTTTTATACAAGGTAATAGCCTTTGCAGATTTCTGTTGATCTTGTACAATGGCCTCAAATGTCAGACTTCTACATACCAGTCACAGAAACAGATCAAAATGGTAGTGAAGGGGCTGCAGTGTTGCATATAAATGTTTCTTCCTCCCTGAAACATCCGTATTTTTCTTAGTTTTGTTTTTTATTGTTGGCACATTAATATGGATGCTGCACAGTTACTGTTTTGGTTTGGTGGGGGGAGTGTTTTAGGTTTTTGTCGAGATGTCAGATGCAAGTCTGTCATCAACATAAAAATGTCTTGTCAAATACACAATAACAAACACTTTAATTCTGTAATCTCTCTCCATCTTGCTGAGGTCATTGTCTTCAAACCAAAGAATTCTCAAGTAGTCTCTGTGGTGATAGACAGACAGAGACACACACACACCGGCCACTTTATTACGTACACCTTGTGGTGGTACCACAAAATTCTGCGTTTTTTTCATTAAATTTTGCCATGCTAACATGCCAACACTTTTAACACAGCAACAGCCACAATCCACGAGAATCTGCTGGATGAGAGAGCACAGAAACTCCAGTTTAGTAGGATGCATTAATGAGACATGTATGCTTACAGATGGTGTTGGTGGTGTTGGTGAGAGAGAGGGAAAGGGTCCCCCAGCAGTCTAGTCCTATGGCAGCATAACTCTCCTGTCTGCCTCCTGAACCCAGAAAGGTAGTTTGTTCCACAGAAGAGGAGCATGATAGCTGAAAGCTCTGGCTCCAAATCTACTTTTGGAAACTATAGGAACCACAAGGAACCCAGCATTCTGAGAGCACACTGTTCTACAGGGGTAGTAAGGTACTATGAGTCTTTTAGATACAATGGTTCCTGACCGTGAGGATCTTTGTATGTAAGGAGGCGAGTTCTATTCTAGATTTAACAGGTAGCCAATACAAAGAAGCCAGAATGGGAGAGGTGATCTCTGATCTTGGTTCCCGTCATACCATGTGCAGCAGCATTCTGAATTAGCTGCAAAGTTCTAAGAGACTTATTGTAGCAGCCTGATAACAAAGAGTTACAATAGTCCAGCCTAGAAGTAACAAATGCATGGATTAGTTTTGTATCTCTAGAGCATTTCTGAGGTGTTTGGGTCCAATTACAAGAACTTCAGTTTTGTCTGAATTTAAATTAGAAAATTGTATGTTATCCAACTTTTATATCCTTAAGGCATGCTTGGAGTCGATCAGGTTTGATCGATAAATATAATTGGGTGTCATCTGCATAACAATTAAAATTAATGAAGTGATTCCTAATAATGTTCCCTAAAGGAAGCATATATAAACTGAATAGAACTGGTCCTAGTACAGAACCTTGTGGAACTCCTTGACAAACTTTGGTATGCATGGAGGATTCATCATTGACGTGAACAAACTGAGATCGATCTAAGAAATATGACTTAAACCAGCTTAGGGCGGTTCCTTTAAAGACAGTTTGATGTTCCAGTCTCTGTAAAAGAATTTAATGGTCAATGGTGTCAAGTGCAGCACTAAGATCTAACAGGACGAGCACAGAGATGAGTCCTTTGTCTGATGCCATTATGAGGTCATTTGTAACTTTGACTAGTGTGGTCTCTGTGCTATGATGCACTCTAAATCCTGACTGAAAATCCTCGAATAAACTGTTCTTATAGAGAAAGTCACACAGCTGCTTAGCTACAGCTTTCTCAAGTATCTTAGAGAGAAAGGGAAGATTTGATATCGGTCTGTAATTGGCTAAAAACTCTGGATCTAGAGTGAGCTTTTTAAGAAGAGGTTTAATTACAGCTACTTTAAAGGACTGTGGTACATATCCTGATAATAAAGACAGATTAATCATATCCAATAAAGAAGGGCTAACTAGAGGTAAAAAAAAAATCCTTGAGCAGCCTGGTTGGGATGGGGTCTAAGAGTCAGTGCCTGCTGAGGGAGAAAGAGGTGATGAAATAGTTATAATTTTATCATTAAAGAATCTCATGAAGTTATTGCTACTTAGAATAGAATAGATGGGTCAGTAGAGCTGTGGTTCTCTGTGTGTTCTCTGTTAGCCTGGCTACAGTGCTAAAGAAGAGTAATAGGCTGTTCTGGCATTACGGAGAGCCTTCCTGTAAGTTTTAAGATTATCTTGCCAGACTAAACGAGATTCTTCTAGTTTAGTGGCACGCCATTTGCGTTCAGACTTAAGTGTGTCTTGCTTTAATTTGTGAGTCCACTGGCTATACCCTGGTGTTAACCTCCTTTGTTTAATTATCTTCTTTTTCTGAGGTACAATAGAGTCGAGAGTTGTTCGTAACATGCCTGTAGTACTATCAACAAGATGATCTATTTGTCCTCTGCTACATTGAAACATGGTATTGAATTCAGTACTGAAGGACTCACTTCCTTAAATTTGGCTACAGCACTATCAAATAAACATCTGCTGTAGGAGTTTCTGCAAAAAGTCCTGTAATATGAACTCAAACGTTATTTAAATTGGTAAATGGACTGTACTTATATAGCACCTTTCTAGTCTTCTGACCACTCAAAGCACTTTTACATATCTCATTCACCCATTCACACACTGATGGCATTGGCTGCCATGCAAGGTGCCAAGGTGTCAGTTCAAGGAACTAACCATTCATACGCATTCACACACCAATGGCACAGCCTTCGGGTTCAGTATCTTGCCCAAGGACGACACCGGAGGAGCCGGAGATCGAACCACCGTTCATCTGATTAGCGGATGACCCGCTCTACCTCTGAACCCCACCCGGTCAGATAGAAGAGGATTCTGTGGAAAGATGAAGATGGTCAATTTTTATGCCATACGAGAGAACAAGATCAAGAGTGTCAGACATCAGACAATGAGTTGGTTCATTTACACTCTGACAAAAGCCGATTTAATCTATTAAAGAGATAAACGCAGTACTAAGACTATCGTGGTTCTCCACATGAATATTAAATCGACCTACAATATCTTTATATCTTTATCTTTATCTATTTTAAGGATCAAGCCTGACGCAAATTCAGATAAGAATTCAGAGTAAGGACCTGAAGCACAATATACCTTAATGAATAAAATTAGCTGTAATGTTTTCCAGTTTGGGTGAGTAAGGCTAAAAACAAGACTTTCAAATGAATTATAATTCAGGTTTATTAATAGACTTGAGTCAAATTTGGCTCCACCTCCACCACCTCGACCGGTACTTCAAGGAATATGAGCTGGGAGGAGTAGATTCATTTAAGCTAACATATTAACATATTCATCCTCCTGCAGCCAGGTTTCAGTGAGACAAAGTAAATCAATATCATAATCAGATATTAATTCATTGACTAAAACATCTTTAGAAGACAAGGACCTGATATTCAAGAGTCCACATTTAGTTACCTTATTTTGGACTGTTAGATTTGTTGATTTAATTTTTATGATGAGATCCTCTTGTGTTTATTTTATCGACGGTGGACTGAGGACAGACACAGTCTCTATATTATAGGATTGGGTGGATAGCTGCTCTAAAGGAGGCGCAGAGTTCCAGTGGGCCGCAGTTTTGCTCCGCCCTCTGTCAATCCCCACTGGGTGCGTGATGGCAGCACAGCGCTGCCTTGCAAGCCAGCTGTATACACGTGAGATCACCCGATAATCCAAAATATACATGAGACTACAAGATCCTGCGATAAACTGTGTATTTACTTTGCTTCTCCAACATGGAAGAGATTATAAAAAGGATCTTTTGTGTCATAAATTATTATGTGTTGTTCCACTTCAACATTTAGTCTTTCATCGTTCATGTTGAGACCCTTTGACTGTTTGACTGTTGACCTGGTGCCATCGGTCATGACGTAATGTTGATGTGAAGTTGTTGTTGTTGATGTGATAGGCTACATGAACTGCACATAGTGTTTTATTTGAAAAGGGGGCGGAAGTGGTCCTGCTAGGACGCTGCTGAGATGTGCCATTGTGTGCTTGGTGGTGATGCTTCATTGATTTGCAACAAGTGAGTGGCAACAATCAGCTCTGATGACTGTGGCACAGCTGTTCCGCAGCACTTACGTCACCAGTGGAAATTAGGCTTAAAACTGCAGCTCTGCTTCCTGGTCTCAACTCTGGGTTGTCGGCTAATTAGCATGGCCATGTTTCTAGCTATGAGAGCTGTTCCGTCCAAAGTGGGATGGATGCCATCTCTCCTAATCAGACAAGGTTTTCCCCAGAAAGGTGTCCAATTATCTATAAAGCCCACATCATTTGCTGGATATCACCTTGACAGCCAGCAGTGAAATGACGACTTGCGGCTACACGTCATCACTGGTAACATTGGGCAGGGGTCCAGAGAAAACTACGGAGTCCAACATTGTTTTGGCGTGTGCACACACCAATGAAACATTAATTTTAGTGATTTCCAACTGGCATAACCAGGTGTCATTACCTCTGATGTGAATTACAATCTTATGTTATTTGATGTTCTTTTTATGTAAAGTGTCTTTGAGTATCTTGAAAAGCGCTTCTAAATAAAATGTAGTATTATTATTATTATGTCTACATTATCCTTAGCCAGCAGTTTTAGTTGAAGTCACCTTCAGTGGTACCGCACTGGCTACAGGGGACTTGCTAACTATAGCCGCTACTCACTGTTTGGTGGTGTGGTACCTTGCCGGACAGGGGGAGATACATGTGGCTACCAAAAACCATGTCTCTACGCAAAATTTTTTTATAGGTGGCGCTGTGGAGCCACCATGGTCCGAGCGCCCGTGAGACTTCCGGATTCTAAAAATTTCAGCATACCTTCCTGCTCGAGGTTTTCGTTTCCTGAGTTTTCGAGCGTGTTTAGCACCTGAAAAATGGCCGAGGCACAGAGAAAAAAAAGAAAGAAAGAAAGAAAAAAAAAAAGAAAAATCCTAAGGATGCAATAGGGCTTTCGCTGCCCAAACACTGTTTGTTGCTCTGGCCCTAATAAAAAAATAAAAAATTGAAATTCAATAGAGCCTCGCACCGCAGTGCTCGGGCCCTAATAAAAATTTAAAAAATAATAATAAACATTTGACATTCAATAGGGCCTCACACCGCCAGTGCTCGGGCCCTAAAAAAAGCAGTGGCTCTACTCTGAGCTTCCCAGATATTGATGCCATTAGGTTGAGTCCAGCACCTGGCAGAGAAAGCACATTTCAACCACTCATTATTATTTTATTATTATTTATTTCCATTCATTGGGAACACTGCACATTATATTTTACATCAAAACATGAAGACAAAAGTATCAATATTTTAATTACTTTACAGAAAATTAAGGAAAAAATTATATTGGGCTGTTCATAAAATAGCAGTGTCTGCATTTTTCATTACAAACTCAAATATTTACTCAATAAACTGAATAAACGTTAAGATTTAGCATTCTTGTGAGTCACTAAACTAATATTTAGTTGTATAACCACTATTTTTGAGAATTGCTTCACATCTGTGCTGCATGGAGTCAACCAACTTCTGGGACCTGTAAACAGGTATTCCAGCCCAGGATGATTTGACAACCTTCCACAATTCCTCTGCATTTCTTCTTCTTTTTGATGTCACTGCACAAGTTTTCTGTGGATTCGTCTGGGGATTGGGCTGGCCACTCCATAACATTAATTGAGTAGTCAGAAAGTAATATATGTACTATGAACATTTAACCTTCTCTTCTCCCTTAGGCTGCCCTCCTGGCACCACTGGAAGACGACTTGGGGCGTGACAGGAAGCTGACTGGAGGAAGCAACAAAGTGTCTGACTTTCCATCTCCGGCAGGCAGGGAAATTCTGTTGCGTACATGTGTCCCTCGGCCAGCACCATACTCTAGAGCTCTGCCTCAGCGGCTCTTTTGTGTGTTGATGAGGGAGGAGTTTAGGCTGGCAGGAGCTTTATCTTCAGACACTTCCTTCTTCTAATCAAAGGCCAAAATGCCCATTTCACAGTATTTCATTTATAAACATTCAGTCAGAAGCACAGTGGCGACTTAAAATTATTCACTTAGTTTGCTGGTTAATGATTTTGTGTGTGGGCCCAAACACTCAACACTAGTGAGTGTTTTTATTCAGACATATTACAATATTATAATCATTTTAATACTTCTACAGTTGTCTGGCACTGTCATACCGACAACAGGAACAGCATAACATTATGCAACACTTCTATTACTACGACTTTAATCAGACTGAAAATTATCTTTATTCTCATGTTTTCCTTTATGTAAGGTTTACTATAATTAGCTTATTCCTGATCACAAGTGATAAAATATATAACACTGTATGTATACATTCATGTTCTATTATTGTTCCCACTTTTGGCAATTGTGTATGGGCTTTCATGAAACAAGAACATGATTTGCTGCTGATGCTTGCTGATAATACATGCAATGACAGTCACATATCTATTGTGCTCTGAAGTACAATTAAATACTTGATACTAGAAAAATAAAGCTTTCCTTATTGCTACAAAAGCCAGTGTGATCACTCATCAACACGCATTGATTTCATTTGCATGGACAAATTTCAGTTCTAAAATGGCTGTATTATGACAATAACCAATGACCAACCAATTCTTTGTTGGAACTGCTACAATATATTTTGAGTATTTATGTTAACAAGTGATGTCAACCACCTGTGTATGTAGACAAAGTGTGTACAGTAAAGTTAAAATGTTGGTCCAAAATCTGATCGAAAAATAAACAATATTCTCCTGCTGCAATCAGTGCTTTAAGCTTTCCAATGTTTTTCATTTTCAATGATATGGTCCATGGGTTTTTGCTACAAGGCTGCACTGAAAGAGTGAGTGAAATATCAAATCAAATCAAATTTTTGTATATTTTTGTATATATTGTATATTTTATTTTGTAAATTTTGTATAGCCCAAAGTCACAAAACACATTTTGCCTCAGAGGGCTTTACAATCTGTACAGGGAGTGACACCCTCTGTCCTTAGACCCTCGGTTCGAGTGAGGAAAAACTTGCCCACAAAAAACCCTTTTAACAGGGAAAAAAAAAATGTGGAAGAAACCTCAGGAAGAGCCACAGAGGAGGGATCCCTCTTCCAGGACGGACAGACGTGCAATGGATGTCACATGTACAGAACAATCAACACAAACATATTGTACAATTACAATGAAAGACAGGTTAATCATATCCAGTAAAGAAGGGCTAACTAAAGGTAAAATGTCTTTGAGCAGCCTGGTTGGGATGGGGTCTAGGAGACAGGTTGACGACTTAGATGAAGAAATTATTGAAGTTATTTGATGAAGGTCAATGGGAGAAAAGCAGTCTAAATATATAT
The DNA here is from genome assembly GCA_023373845.1 of Nibea coibor. Classification (NCBI taxonomy): domain Eukaryota; kingdom Metazoa; phylum Chordata; class Actinopteri; family Sciaenidae; genus Nibea; species Nibea coibor. The sequence continues at coordinate 72,479 of CM041735.1, read as the reverse complement.
CATGTTTTGCAGCTGTTTCCAAACTTGCTGTGTCAGAATGCAGATCCAAGCCTGTCGGAGGAGAGGCATGATGTATTTTGTCTCTAATAGTCCTAATTTTATCATTAAAGAAGCTCATGAAGTCATTACTAGTTAGACCCAGAGGAGTAGATGGGTCAATAGAGCTGTGGTTCTCTGTTAGCCTGGCTACAGTGCTGAAGAGAAACCTGGGGTTGTTCTTGTTTTCCTCTATTAATGAAGAGTAATAAGCTGTTCTGGCATTACGGAGAACCTTCCTGTAGGTTTTAAGATTATCTTGCCAGACTAAGCGAGATTCTTCCAGTTTAGTGGCACGCCATTTGCGTTCAGAATTACGTGCCACTTGCTTTTATTCTGCTGGCTATACCATGGTGCTCCTCTGTTTAATATTCTTCTTTTTCAGAGGTGCAATAGAGTCAAGTGCTGTCTGTAATGAGCCTGTAGTGCTGTCAACAAGATTTGTGAGGGGCTCATGGAAGCAGACAAGTCCTCTGCCAAATTGAGACATGGCATTGAGTTCAATACTGAAGGAATCACTTCCTTGAATTTGGCAACAGCACTGGCAGATAAACATCTGCTGTAAGACTTTCTACAAAAAGGCTTATAGTCCAGTAATATGAACTCGAAGGTTATTAAAAAAATGGTCAGAAAGAAGAGGATTCTGTGGATAAACTATAAGATGATCAAGTTCAATGCCATATGAGAGAACGAGATCAAGAGTGTGGTTCAGACGATACATGATACATGAAATATGTTTTACTTATTATCATTCTGATTTTTAAAAATTATTAGATACATCTGACTGTCCAAACCTTCTTTGGAAAAGTGAAACAACCCAAGGAGGACACAGAAGAAGAGTCTATGGCTATGACTAAGGGCATTTTAGCAGATATTTGACCAATCTGCGAACTAAATCCTTACCAAGAAATTTCTTCACAGTTGTGTTTAGGAAGGTGTGTAATATCATGTCTTAACATGTTGAAATTCAAAACCTGTGGGAAACCTCCTAACAAATTGCTCAAAGTTGGGATACCTGTAACCGATTTTTGAAAAATCAAAAATGTTAAATTTGGCTTTAAGTAACTTGTGAGGGGTCAAACTAGGGGTTTTTCGTGATTCTGTGTTGATTGCAAGCATTAGTTTTTCACCAAAACCACTCCTTAGTGCAAAAACAGCCACCCCCACTTTTCCCAGTCACTGCATTTTCAGCCATTATTCACGATTAAAGGGTTCCAAACCCACGCCCTGCCTCCCCAAAAAACAATAAAAATAACCCAGTTAACACTATGAACACTTGTCAGGGCAGCATTGGGGTACCTGTAACCGATTTTTGAAAACGTTAAATTTGGCTTTAAGTAACTTATGAGGGGTCAAACTAGGGTTTTTTTATGATTCTGAGTTGATTGCAAGCCTTAGTTTTTCACCAAAACTGCTCCTTAGTGGAAAAACAAACATTTGAATTTGAAAAGTAGCGTCTCAGGTGGACTGAGTGGTCTCCACCCTAGGCTGGACGGATCAACATCTGAAGGAGATCCATACACATGCCAAACATGCCGAGGAGTGGCAAAGAGAGGAAAGGGACAAGGAACTCAAAAACATGAGCTGACCCAGCACAATGCTTCTCTAACAATGATGCAAAGTGTTGAAAAATTAGGTCCACGGAGGATGTGGACGTGGTTGGGAAGGCAGGTGAGGGAGAGGTGGAGGAAGAGGGCATATTCAAGACTAAAAATACAATAAATTTTCTGGTTGATTCTGGTCCCACAAATTCCATAATCAGATCCTCTGAGCTCAGTCCCACTGACATAAAACTCAGTGGAAGGTATACCCGGTCAGTTAGCACTACGGGAGATTCAATTAAAGAAATGTGAAATACTCTACTCCCATGATTTGCGAGTGGCAAATGGATGAGGGATTAGTAACAAGCAAAGATTCCTTTTTTTGTCCAATTCATTTGTTAGGCCGTGATTTGATGTGCACATTTAATATTGTCCTCACCTCAACACCTGATGGATTGAGAGTTTCCAGATATGCAGATAACGCATCAGCCTTTGTACAGTTCATTCAGTCTGACCACTCCCTTGTATGTGTATCAGTGGTGGTTAGACCTCACTGTGTCTGTCTCCATTTTGCAATGTGATAAACCCCTCCTTTGACAAAATGACACCCGAACATTTGCACTGCACGTTTGCATTGCACTGCTCATATCTCAGATGGACATATACGGTTCACTCCCACACATCTCCATTTCAAAATCTGCTAGCAAGGAGTGGGGTGAGATTTGGGCCCATATGTTAACTGATGTGTGCATGCCTCAAATTGGACTCCCATGCCAGAAAATGGTGCATGTTTTTCTCAATCTCTGGGGGCATTTAAAAGACCACTACAAGCTAAGATACATTGCTTGCACAAGAAATTCAAATTTCTGATCGTATCAGACTTCGTTCAGACTTTTTAAAGTGCTTGTAAACACCTTAGTCCGATCTACTTCGGGCCTATTTTGGACCACATCCGACATCTCAAAATAAGATAAGAACACCTAGATAATTTGTTCATAGTCGGATATTTAACACCATGTATACTCAGCAATCAGATCTGAAGTGGTTTTTGCATTCTGCGGATGCGCAACATTTTCTGCTGGGGCGTTCTTCTTGTTATATGCATTATTAGGACGAAAATAATGCACAAAAGGTACGCAGCTGTAGCATCATCCATCTCCTCGTATATCTTTGTTTGAATGCCGTCAGATAGTTTGTTGTTGCTGATAAGTAGAAGTCTGTTGAGAGGGCTACAGCACCACCTAGTGTAACGGAGTCATCCAAGCTCTGGCCGTTTATCTGATTCTCTGATTCTCTATACAAGTGATCCGGTCTTATGAATGTCATTATCTGATACGATCAGAAATTCTCATTTCTTGCTGCATGTAAATGTATTGACTGCATGCAGTCCCAGTGACATTTCCCCACTTTTGAATCAGCTTCCCCCTGAATTATGGGCAAACCCCAAATACAATATGGGTCTGATAGAAAAAAACTGTGATCCTGTTCAGATCAAATCAAATCAAATCAAATTTTATTTGTATAGCCCAAAGTCACAAAACACATTTTGCCTCAGAGGGCTTTACAATCTGTACAGGGAGTGACACCCTCTGTCCTTAGACCCTCGGTTCGAGTGAGGAAAAACTTGCCCACAAAAAACCCTTTTAACAGGGAAAAAAAAAATGTGGAAGAAACCTCAGGAAGAGCCACAGAGGAGGGATCCCTCTTCCAGGACGGACAGACGTGCAATGGATGTCACATGTACAGAACAATCAACACAAACATATTGTACAATTACAATGAATTACAATAAATGGTGAGGTGATTGCAGTAGCAGTGGAACACAGATGCACAGCAGCAATAACTCATTAACCAACAAAGCTGTAGTGGGGATGGTAGCAATAATGACTATATATGGCATGTAATGCTAAATATGGTGGACGTCAGCAGCAGACCACGGCGGCAGCCACGATCCATGAGAACCTGCTGGACGAGAAAGCACAGAAACTCCGGGGAAGAGGTGTAGTTAGTAATATCCAAAGAAAAGGTGTAAGAGAGATAATGATTGACAGAACAATAAAACCTCAGGCCCCGTTTATGCGGACTCTAAGGGATATCGAACTGCTTTACATTGATAGATAGACAGAGAGAGAGAGAGATAATGATTGACAGAACAATAAAACCTCAGGCCCCGTTTATGCGGACTCTAAGGGTTATCGAACTGCTTTACATTGAGAGAGAGAGAGAGAGTACAGTAAGACGTGGACGTCAGCAGCAGACCACAGCAGCAGTCACGATCCATGAGAACCTGCTGGACGAGAAAGCACAGAAACTCCGGGGAAGAAGTTTAGTTAGTAGGGGGGGGGGGGTCCCCCGGTAGTCTGGTCCTATGGCAGCATAACTAAGGGAAGGCCTGAGCCAGCCCTAACTATAAGCGCTATCAAAAAGGAAAGTCTTAAGTCTAGTCTTGAATGTGGTGACCGTGTCTGCCTCCCGAACCCAGAAAGGTAGTTTGTTCCACAGAAGAGGAGCTTGATAGCTGAAAGCTCTGGCTCCCAGTCTACTTTTGGAAACTATGGGAACCACAAGGAACCCAGCATTCTGAGAACGCAGTGGTCTAGAGGGGTAGTAGGGAACTATGAGCTCTTTTAAATATGATGGTGCCTGGCCATGAAGAGCTTTGTATGTAAGGAGAAGAATTTTAAATTCTATTCTAGATTTAACAGGTAGCCAGTGCAAGGAAGCCAAAATGGGGAGATGTGATCTCTGATCTTGGTTCCTGTCAGAACACGTGCAGCAGCATTCTGAATTAGCTGCAAAGTCCTAAGAGACTTATTGGGGCAGCCTGATAATAGAGAGTTACAAGTAACAAATGCATGGACTAGTTTTTCTGCATCCGCTTGGGACAGGATGCGTCTGATTTTGGTAATGTTACGTAAGTGGAAGAATGCAGTCTTTGAAATTTGTTTTATGTGGGCATTAAAGGACAAATCCTGATCAAAAATAACTCCAAGGTTCTTTACGGAGGAGCTGGAGGCCAGGGTGGTCCCGTCTAAGGTGGCTAAGTCTCCGGAAAGAGAGTTTCTGTGGTGTTTGGGTCCAATTACAAGAACTTCAGTTTTATCTGAGTTCAACATCAGAAAATTGTAGGTCATCCAACTTTTTATATCCCTAAGGCACGCTTGCAGTTTGGCTAAATGATTGGTTTCATCAGGCTTGATCGATAAATATAATTGGGTGTCGTCAGCATAACAATGAAAATTAATGGAGTGATTCCTTATAATGTTCCCTAGAGGAAGCATATATAGACTGAATAGAAGTGGTCCTAGTACAGAACCTTGTGGGACTCCATGACAGACTTTGGTATGTATGGAGGATTCATCATTGACGTGAACAAACTGAGATCGATCTAAGAAATACGACCTAAACCAGCTTAGGGCGGTTCCTTTGATGCCAATCTGATGTTCCAGTCTCTGTAAAAGAATTTGATGGTCTATGGTGTCAAATGCAGCACTAAGATCTAACAGGACGAGTACAGAGATGAGTCCTTTGTCTGATGCCATTAGGAGATCGTTTGTGACTTTGACTAGTGCGGTCTCTGTGCTATGATGGACTCTAAATCCTGACTGAAAATCCTCAAATAAACTGTTCTTGTGAAGAAATTCACACAGCTGATTAGCTACAGCCTTCTCGAGTAACTTAGAAAGAAAGGGAAGGTTTGATATCGGTCTATAGTTAGCCAAAACCTCTGGATCTAGAGTGGGCTTTTTAAGAAGAGGTTTAATTACAGCTACTTTAAAGGACTGTGGTACATATCCTGATAATAAAGACAGGTTAATCATATCCAGTAAAGAAGGGCTAACTAAAGGTAAAACATCCTTGAGCAGCCTGGTTGGGATGGGGTCTAGGAGACAGGTTGACGACTTAGATGAAGAAATCATTGAAGTTATTTGATGAAGGTCAATGGGAGAGAAGCTGTCTAAATATGTATCAGGTTTTGCAGCTGTTTCCAAACTTGCTGTATCAGAATGCAGATCAGTGCCTGTCGAAGGCAAGGCATGATGTATTTTGTCTCTAATGGTCCTAATTTTATCATTAAAGAAGCTCATGAAGTCATTACTAGTTAGACCCAGAGGAGTAGATGGGTCAATAGAGCTGTGGTTCTCTGTTAGCCTGGCTACAGTGCTGAAGAGAAACCTGGGGTTGTTCTTGTTTTCCTCTATTAAAGAAGAGTAATAAGCTGTTCTGGCATTACGGAGAGCCTTCCTGTAGGTTTTAAGATTATCTTGCCAGACTAAGCGAGGTTTTTCCAGTTTAGTGGCACGCCATTTGCGTTCAGAATTACGTGCCACTTGCTTTAATTTGCGAGTCTGCTGGCTATACCATGGAGCTAACCTCCTCTGTTTAATATTCTTCTTTTTCAGAGGTGCAATAGAGTCAAGTGCTGTCTGTAATGAGCCTGTAGTGCTCTCAACAATATGATCTATTTGTGAGGGGCTCATGGGAGCAGACAAGTCCTCTGCTACATTGAGACATGGCAGTACTGAAGGAATCACTTCCTTGAATTTTGCAACAGCACTGTCAGATAAACATCTGCTGTAAGACTTTCTACAAAAAGGCTTATAGTCCAGTAATATGAACTCGAAGGTTATTAAAAAATGGTCAGAGAGAAGAGGATTCTGTGGATAGACTATAAGATGATCAAGTTCAATGCCATATGAGAGAACGAGATCAAGGGTGTGGTTCAGACGATGAGTCGGTTTATTTACAATCTGACAGAAGCCAATTGAATCTAATAAAGAGATAAATGCAGTACTAAGGCTATCATTGTGGTTGTCCACATGAATATTAAAGTCACCTACAATGATTACTTTATCTGTTTTAAGGATCAAGCCTGATGCAAATTCTGCAAATTCAGATAAAAATTCAGAGTAAGGGCCAGGAGCGCGATATATTATAACAAATAGGATTGGCTGTACTGTTTTCCATGTTGGGTGAGTGAGGTTAAGAACAAGACTTTCAAATGAATTAGAATTTAGTTTAGGTTTAGGATTTATTAATAGACTTGAGTCAAATATGGCTCCAACTCCGCCACCTCGACCATTACTTCGAGGAATATGAGTGTTACAATGACTGGGAGGAGTGGATTCATTTAAGCTAACATATTCACCCTCCTGCAGCCAGGTTTCAGTGAGACAAAATAAATCAATATCATAATCAGATATTAATTCATTGACTAAAAGAGCTTTAGAAGACAAGGACCTGATATTCAAGAGTCCACATTTAATGCTCTTGTTTTGTACTGGTGGAGATGTTGATTTAATTTTTATTAAGTTTTTATGATGAACTCCTCTTCTGTTTGTTTTATCTTTAAACAATGTAGGTGGACGGGGGACAGACACAGTCTCTATACTAAGGTACTGGGTGGGCAACTGCTCTAATGGAGGCGCAGAGAAGCGTGTAAGACTGCAGCTCTGCTTCCTGGTCTCAACTCTGGGTTGTCACGGTTTCGGTCGTTTAATAAATTGGTCCATGTTTCTAGATATGAGAGCTGCTCCATCCACCTATAAATCTGATTACAGATCTGTGGTGAAACATATCCCTTGAAGAATGAAGCCATTGAAGCATCTATCCTGTTTTTCACTCCCTACTAAAAGCAGGAGTTATTGTTCTATGTGAGGACTCTCCAGTACGAACAAAAAAAAAAAAAAAATCAGACCTAAAGGCCAACCAGATGTGTTCTACTCACATGATTTTGTGTTTTTCAGAATTAACATTACTTGTTTCAAATGCAGTCTCAGCTCTCTTATCAGACAGAAGATGTCTCATCTTTCAACAGCAAGATGACTAAATCCAGCTACTCTTTTGCCTCTCCCAACCCACACAGCTATGAAGCTGAAGTTCAGCAAATATGTACACCATGATCTGACCTTTCAGACACACCCCTGAACAACCCTGACCTAGTTTTCTATGTGGATGGGTCTGCATCAAGGGACCCAGACACAGGACAATGTCAGACTGGTTATACTGTTGTTGATGATCATAGTGTTGTACAATCTTCTCCTCTACCTTGACTCAGCACAGGCAGCAGAGCTGGTGGCCTTGACAGAAGCAGGCAAATTGGCAGAGGGTAAAACAAAATTTCTCAAATCTGATGGCAAACTAATTTTGCATCATGATATCTGTTTTGTTAGAGGCTATTTTACTTCCGAAACAGATGTCTGTCTGTAAATGTGCAGCACATACATACATAATCTGAGCATGTGATTTCCAGAGAGAATGCTTAAGCAGATGTAGCTGCCAAAGTAGCATCTCGGCTTGCTGTTAATGTCAACATGAAACCACTGCCCTATTGTCACATTCTGTTGCTTCTTTTTTTCATAAATTAAAGCAAGTGGCGTGCCACTAAACTAGAAGAATCTCGCTTAGTCTGGCAAGATAATCTTAAAACCTACAGGAAGGCTCTCCGTAATGCCAGAACAGCTTATTACTCTTCTTTAATAGAGGAAAACAAGAACAACCCCAGGTTTCTCTTCAGCACTGTAGCCAGGCTAACAGAGAACCACAGCTCTATTGACCCATCTACTCCTCTGGGTCTAACCAGTAATGACTTCATGAGCTTCTTTAATGATAAAATTAGGACCATTAGAGACAAAATACATCATGCCTCTCCTCCGACAGGCTTGGATCTGCATTCTGACACAGCAAGTTTGGAAACAGCTGCAAAACCTGATACATATTTAGACTGCTTTTCTCCCATTGACCTTCATCACATAACTTCAATAATTTCTTCATCTAAGTCGTCAACTTGTCTCCTAGACCCCATCCCAACCAGGCTGCTCAAGGATATTTTACCTTTAGTTAGCCCTTCCTTACTGGATATGATTAACCTGTCTTTATTATCAGGATATGTACCACAGTCCTTTAAAGTAGCTGTAATTAAACCTCTTCTTAAAAAACCCACTCTAGATCCAGAGGTTTTAGCTAATTATAGACCGATATCAAACCTTCCCTTCTTTCTAAGCTACTCGAGAAAGCTGTAGCTAATCAGCTGTGTGAATTTCTTCACAAGAACAGTTTATTCGAGGATTTTCAGTCAGGATTTAGAGTGCATCATAGCACAGAGACCGCACTAGTCAACGTCACAAACGATCTCCTAATGGCATCAAACAAAGGACTCATCTCTGTACTCGTCCTGTTAGATCTTAGTGCTGCATTTGACACCATAGACCATCAAATTCTTTTACAGAGACTGGAACATCAGATTGGCATCAAAGGAACCGCCCTAAGCTGGTTTAGGTCGTATTTCTTAGATCGATCTCAGTTTGTTCACGTCAATGATGAATCCTCCATACATACCAAAGTCTGTCATGGAGTCCCACAAGGTTCTGTACTGGGGCCTCTTCTATTCAGTCTATATATGCTTCCTCTAGGGAACATTATTAGGAATCACTCCATTAATTTTCATTGTTATGCTGACGACACCCAATTATATTTATCGATCAAGCCTGATGAAACCAATCATTTAGCCAAACTGCAAGCGTGCCTTAGGGATATAAAAAGTTAGATGACCTAGAATTTTCTGATGTTGAACTCAGATAAAAGTGAAGTTCTTGTAATTGGACCCAAACACCTCAGAAACTCTCTTTCCGGAGACTTGGCCACCTTAGACGGGACCACCCTGGCCTCCAGCTCCACCGTAAAGAACCTTGGAGTTATTTTTGATGAGGATTTGTCCTTTAATGCCCACATAAAACAAATTTCAAAGACTGCATTCTTCCACTTACGCAACATTACCAAAATCAGATGCATCCTGTCCCAAGCAGATGCAGAAAAACTAGTCCATGCATTTGTTACTTCTAGGCTGGACTACTGTAACTCTCAATTATCAGGCTGCCCCAATAAGTCTCTTCGGACTTTGCAGCTAATTCAGAATGCTGCTGCACATGTTCTGACAGGAACCAAGATCAGAGATCACATCTCACCCGTTTTGGCTTCCTTGCACTGGCTACCTGTTAAATCTAGAATAGAATTTAAAATTCTTCTCCTTACATACAAAGCTCTTCATGGCCAGGCACCATCATATTTAAAAGAGCTCATAGTTCCCTACTACCCCTCTAGACCACTGCGTTCTCAGAATGCTGGGTTCCTTGTGGTTCCCATAGTTTCCAAAAGTAGACTGGGAGCCAGAGCTTTCAGCTATCAAGCTCCTCTTCTGTGGAACAAACTACCTTTCTGGGTTCGGGAGGCAGACACGGTCACCACATTCAAGACTAGACTTAAGACTTTCCTTTTTGATAGCGCTTATAGTTAGGGCTGGCTCAGGCCTTCCCTTAGTTATGCTGCCATAGGACCAGACTACCGGGGGACCCCCCCCCCCCCCCCCCCCCTACTAACTTACTGTCCGTCCTGGAAGAGGGATCCCTCCTCTGTGGCTCTTCCTGAGGTTTCTTCCACATTTTTTCCCTGTTAAAAGGGTTTTTTTGTGGGCAAGTTTTTCCTCACTCGAACCGAGAGCTAAGGACAGAGGGTGTCACTCCCTGTACAGATTGTAAAGCCCTCTGAGGCAAAATGTGTTTTGTGACTTTGGGCTATACAAATAAAATTTGATTTGATTTGATTTGATTTGAAATCCCAAAAATCACATCCCAGCCACCCGACTCCCTCTTAAATGACATTCTGAAGCTTAACTCTGGCTCCAAAGGGATTTTTGGGAACATATATTCCCTACTAAACACATATAACTCAACTCACTCAAACCAAGGGTCTAAGGACAGAGGGTGTCACCCCCTGTACAGATTGTAAGCCCTCTGAGGCAAAATGTGTTTTATGACCTTGGGCTATACAAATAAAATTTGATTTGATTTGAATATAGGAGACCTATATGCCCTGCACATATATTATCATATATGTGCATATATGATGTACATATGCAGCATATATGCACAGATGTTCTGCATATAGGTTTCATATATGCGTATATGTCCTCAATAGGTTCTTTCCGTGTGATTCCATGGGATTTGAGGGGTGTCAGATTGTGACAGATGTAAATTGTGACCTGAAAGAATCTGACTCTGCTCCTTTTTTCCTCTCTGTTAACACTAGTAAGTGTTAATAATAAGTTAATACATATATAGAGAGATCACAATATGCCAGCAGAGTGAAAATGGTTGGTTTTGAATTTTGCATTTTCAATATAAGCCGGGAGTCAGATTGTGACAGATGTAAAATGTGATCTCACAAAGTCTGACTCCCCTCCGTTTTTCTTCTCTGTTAACACCAGTTACAAATAACTTTACACAGTAAGTAACAGAGGTCACAATGTGCCAGCAGAGTGAAAATTGTTGGTGTTACATCTTGCATTTTGAATATAGGAGGGCAGTCAGATTGCAATAGAGTAAAGTAGCACAGGTCACAATATGCCAGCAGAGTGAAAATTGCTGGTGCTACATCTTGAATGTTAACAGAGAGGAAAAGGGATTGTGACAGATGTAAATTGTGACCTGAAAAAATCTGACTCCCCTTTTTTTTCCCTCTCTCTTAATACTAGTTACAAATAATTTAATTCATGAGTAGCAGAGGTTACATTATGCAAACAGACTGAAATGTTCAAAATGAAGACTCAAAAATTTAAGGCCCAATAATGAAGGCCCACCCATAAAGCTTGAAGTTTGGAAGCGATAGGCGAGGTGAGTTTAAAGCGAGGACGTTTACCTTGCCAAAGAAATTTAGTTATTGCACACTGTAACTTGCTCCAATATTGAGGGGGTGAGGGAAGCATCTAGCATCAAGCTAACAAAATTGACTCTTGGCAGAATATTAATTTTAATTATGGATATCCTGCCCTGAACTGACTTAGGCAGGCTAGACCACCTGTCCAAATCCGCCATAACTTTATTAAATGTGTTATAAAAATTGTTTTTGATTATTGTCTGTATGGAAGAAGAGATATCTATCCCCAAATAAATAAAGTTTTTACTGATGATGCAGGGATGGGAGCATTACACATGGTCTGATTTAAAGGTAGGTGTTTTCTGCCAATTTATTTTAAAGCCAGACAGCTTGCCGTTTTGCCTGTAAGTACTACAGCTGTAGGGTTATTATATAACACCTTAATCATATTAATGAACGACAAGCCAAACCCTATAGACTCCAACACTGACCAGAGAAAAGGCCCTCATCAGCCTTCATTGCATCTAGTGAAAGGACAGCAGCAGGGAAATCTAAGCTTTGAGCACCATCTATAACATGTAATAATCTTCTGGCATTATCTGTAGCAAGCCTAGACTTTTTAAACCCTGTCTGATCACTATGAACCAAATCAGTCATATGGCCCTGGCCCAATATTTTATCATAAATATTTAAGTCTGCGTTTAAAAGTGAAAGAGGCCTATAGCTAGAGCACTCAACCGGATACTTTCCTTTTTTAAGAATCAGTGAGATCAATGCAGAATTAACATCACTAGAGAACGAACCCACTTTGATCGAATATTGGATCATATCCATTAGCAGCAAGGGCCAAAAAGTGAGGTAAAATTCAGATGGCATTCCGTCCCGCCCTGGTGATCTACCTTTACGCATATCCCTAACAGCTGCCTCACACTACTGCAATGTAATGGGGTTATCTAGCTTTGCGGAATAATCATTACTAAGACGGGATAGCTTGACGTTATTTTGAAAATGATCTCTCTGATCTCAGAAATATTTTCTGACTTATATAACTCCAGATAAAAGGAGTCAAAAGCTGCATTCACCTTTTTGGGTACTATTTTTATCTTTAATACAAAAAATGTCAGCAAAGTGCTCGTCTGTTCAAAGTCTCATTGCTTGTAAATGACTAGGTCTTGAGGAATTGAAATAGTAACTTTGTCTTGTTTTGTGCATGAGGAATTCTGACCGGCACCTCAGAAGAGAGTTAATCTCTTTTTTGATCAGTTCCTTCTGTAGGGCTACGTGGTTGTTAAAATTAACTTGCAATTAATTAATCCTTGCATCACAGACAGAGCCAACATTGAACTCCAAAAACTTGATGAAATCATCTCACAGTAATTGAAACGCCACCTAGGGGTAAAGCCCCTAGGAAGACAGATGAAGCAAGCAATATAATAGCTTGTGGTCAGTCCAGGCAACTGGAATATAATGGGCATGTCAAATATTTTGGAATGATTCTTTTGAGACAAAATGTAATCTAACCTGGAAAAGGATTTGTCTCCCTGAGTAAAATGAAAAGTCTTTTTTCACTCCAAGTCTTTTTATTGATGTTACGAAGAAGAAATAACACAAATAACACAAATTTGAACATCACCCCACCTCGCTCCAACAGAGCAACAATATTACTGTACCATTTGACAACTTAATATTGATTGAGCTTGTAAGCAAACATTTGTATTACATGCATCATGTACATTTCCAAAATGCACATATGAAAATATATGTCAGTAAAAAAAAAAAAAAAAAAAATACACGTAAATAAAAATAAATTAATTAAAATTAAAAAGTCAATAAAAGTGGATGGATTGCAGATTATACACAAGCAGATTATATGTAGCAGATTATACAATCAGTCATATTAAACACCAATATTAGCGACATCTAGTTTCTCTTTATAACTTAAAAAAGGTTTCCATATAGAGTAAAATTAATGCATCCTCTTGTAAAATAACAAATCTTCTCTCTAATACCAAGTGGTGTAGAAGGTCATCGATCCACATTTTAAAGGTTGGGGGAAGTTTCTCCTTCCACTTAAACAGTATTAATTGCCTAGATATAAGAGATGTGTAAGCCATCATATCCTTGGCCTGGCGGTTAAGGTGAGTGTCATGAGGAGTTATTCCAAATATGGCAGTAAAGGCAGAAGGTTCTATAGGTACTTGGAGAACATATATTGACTGCCGGAAATTGTCTAGTTTTGAACAAAACCAGAACATATGTGAGAGCGTAGCTGGCATTTGCGTGCATCGATCACAAATGGGATCAATACTAGGTGTGAACTTTGCTAGTCTTACTTTAGTCCAATGAAGGCGATGTATAACCTTGAACTGGATAACAGTATGTCGTAGGCAGATTGAAGAAGAATGTATTCATTCTAAAGCTCCTTCCCAAATATTCTCAGGAACTTCAGACCCCAAGTCATTGTGTCCTTAGTGAGTCAAAGATTATTAATTATATGTGTTTAGTAGGGAATATATGTTCCCAACAATCCCTTTGGAGCCAGAGTTAAGCTTCAGAATGTCATTTAAGAGGGAGTCGGGTGGCTGGGATGTGATTTTTGGGATTTGGGAATTTGAGATCAAATCAAATCAAATCAAATCAAATTTTATTTGTATAGCCCAAAGTCACAAAACACATTTTGCCTCAGAGGGCTTTACAATCTGTACAGGGAGTGACACCCTCTGTCCTTAGACCCTCAGTTCGAGTGAGGAAAAACTTGCCCACAAAAAACCCTTTTAACAGGGAAAAAATGTGGAAGAAACCTCAGGAAGAGCCACAGAGGAGGGATCCCTCTTCCAGGATGGACAGACGTGCAATGGATGTCACATGTACAGAACAATCAACACAAACATGTCGTACAATTACAATGAATTACAATAAATGGTAAGGTGATTGCAGTAGCAGTGGAACACAGATGCACAGCAGCAATAAGTCATTAACCAACAAAGCTGTAGTGGAGATGGTAGCAATAATGACTATATATGGCATATAATGCTGTATATGGTGGACATCAGCAGCAGACCACGGTGGCAGCCACGATCCATGAGAACCTGCTGGACGAGAAAGCACAAAAACTCCGGGGAAGAGGTGTAGTTAGTAATATCCAAAGAAAAGGTGTAAGAGAGATAATGATTGACAGAACAATAAAACCTCAGGCCCCGTTTATGCGGACTCTAAGGGATATCGAACTGCCTTACATTGATAGAGAGAGAGAGAGAGAGAGAGAGATAATGATTGACAGAACAATCCAGATGTTAAATTTAAGCTTTAATTGATCAAAGGATGCAAATGAATTAATACATTTTCTATTGCTGTAACTCCTCTGTTATCCCTTTCATGAAAAGCACTGTCTAATCCATACACCTCAAATCCAATTGTGAAACACTCTTTTAGAATTCTGACACACTTCAGACGAGGTTTCTCTCTCAAAGATTTGCTAACTTGCGCTCCTATAACAAGAAACCACCAGTTTATGTAACTGATGACATAAACTGGTGGTTTCTTGTTATAGGAGTGCATAATTCTAAAAGAGTGTTTCACAATTGGATTTGAGGTGTATTTAAATATGGATTCCAAGAGAGGGAGTTTTGAGCATAACAGTGAGTGTAAAGAAGTATGAAGACAAGAGGAGTTTTCCATTTGTAACCAAGCAGGTTGAGAGTATTTGGTACTAATTAACTAATTAAAGGGTGGGACAGGTACGAAAGCATGTCATCAGCATACAAGGACGCCTTATTATTAATATCTCTGTATTCCCTTTATATTAACTTCACTACGTAGGGTTAAAGCTAGTGGCTTGAACACAATAGCATACAGAAGAGGTGACAGAGGACAACCCTGTCGGGTGCCACAAAGAAGAGGGAAATAAGAAGAGAGATTGTTATTTGTTTGGACAGCTGCTAGTGGAGAAGAATACAGAACTTTAATCCAAGAGATTACCACCAAAGCCAAATTGTTTGAGAGTGTAGAAGAGATAGTCCCACTCCACCCGATCAAACGCCTTCTCAGCATCAAGTGATAATAACATTTCTGGAATGTCGGATGGAGTGGGACCAAAAATCAAATCAAATCAAATCAAATCATAAGCAGAGATAAGTGCAATGTTTTTCCCATCCATACGTATCTTTTCAATGCTTATCTGACCTACATCATCCACCCAAATGTTAGTCATATCTAATTTTATTTACGTTGTACGTGAAACATCAGCAGTGAGAACATTTTCTTCAAAATTAACACCTCCTCTATAACAGTATAATACCCGTCGTACAATTACAATGAATTGTGGTTAGCAATCCAGGCCCCCTTTGAAGTCAGCATGAAGGACCTCAGGGAGAGTGGCTCTCAGAAATTAAATGGCATCTTTATCTTCAACACATTCCGTGAAACCATAAATGTGTAGATTTACTCACCTTTCCCGATCCTCATACTCAGTTAGCTTGGCATTCAACTTTACAACCTCAGAAGCCGAAGCCAGGGGCACCAGCAGATCCTCTCCGCCTCCTCCAGCATGTCCAGACAAGCTAGTTATCCTGGTTAGCATGTTGGCTAGTTTACTCTCCATTGCCTCAAACACTTCTTGTTTCTGACATGTCCTTGCGGATGTCCGCAAAATGTATGGCTTGGTCATTCAGGATTTTTGTTTGGTCATCTGATAATTTCTGAAGACGCGCATGTATTTTTGAAGTAGAGATGGGCTTATCTACGGCCTCACAAACTGACAGCAGTAGACCTGGTGCCTTGCTGTTGCTGAGACACATTGCTGAGACACATTTTCTTTTTTCCAGGAGTTTGGCATATCGGTAGTGGGAGCAGCATACAGTCAGCGACTTATGCATGAAAAAGTAATGAAATTAATAGCAACTGCCTACACGTTCACACAAAATGTAAGCTAGTGGTGCTGCAGCCTCCAGCCTAAGCACCCATCTCGCTCGGCGTCGTCACGTGACAGCCTGATATTTCATTAGTTAAATGAATAACGCTTGTTACAAATGGCTTAATTCATGAGTAGCAGAGGTCACAATATACCAACATAGTGAAAATTGTTGGTGTTACATATTGCATTTTTAATATAAGCGGGGTGAAGGATAGTAGGATAGTTACAAATAAATTTACATACAAATTTCTATTTCATTCCTCCTGAGCACCAGAGGGCGGTGCTTCAGCACTGGATATCTCCATCTCGCATATGTGCAGGTCGAGTTATTATACTTTGGCTCGCCACCGGTAGTCTTGTAACCTTTGGTGCTTCGGTTATTCGTCCACCGGAGATTGCGGCAAGCCACTTATTCTTTCAAAATATAGTTAAGTCTGGTTCTTCGGACAAACAGCGGTGATCCCGCTGTTATGGTTCGTACTGAATTACTGCAGACAGGTAAGTAAGCTAAGTTGCTTTTGTTGTGTTGTTAGCCGAAGAGCCGGCGGCTCGCTGGTCCTGTATTTGTTTTTGAACAGCGGTGTTTTCACTGCATGTTATGTTACAGGCTACGTTGTTTGAATCTCTATTTTCGGGGGTTGTAACGGCAGTAAGCACACCATTAGACTGGACAGTCAGAGACCTTGTTTTAAGTTATCCCGTAGTGCTGGGTGCACTGACTCGTTGAATTAACTGTTTTTGATGCACGCTCCAGCGTGGATGCGTTTGAACTTTAATTTTGTGTAGCAGTACGGCACCAGGTTTTCGCTGTGACTGTCTTACACTGTTTATGAGATAACTCGGCAGCATAGTATTGACTGCATTTTCCTTTTGTGTTTTTTTCTGAAAACTGAACCACTTTAGGACATGCGGAGCTCGCATGTCTGTAATACTTGTATGGCCCCCCTTCAACCGGAGGACGGCCATGATCAGTGTCCGGCCTGTCTCAGGATAGAACACCTGAGGATGGGTATATCAGACAACCCATGTATGAACTGTAGGTATGTGCCACTGTCGGTCAGAAGGGCTAGACTGGCTGAGGTTGAAGGGGAGGCGGCGCTGCTACCCGCAAGCGGGAGTGCAGACCCAGCGGCACTAAGAGGAGGCAGGCATGGATGCAGTACTGCCTCACGTGGGCCTCCTGGGAAGGTTAGGAAGTTGGACACTTTGACTTACAAAGTTGACACTCTGTCATCTGAGTTTGCCCAGATTAAGGAGTTTCTGCTCAATCTGCAGGGGACCAGTTTCGAGTGGTGACTCCGCTATGAGGGGCTCACCCAGTCGGGACATCGATGTACTGCCAACTGCAGCTTCCTGTAGTTTGTTTGATGATGAGGGAGGAGGACAGGACGAGGATAAAGATTCAGTCTCTCGAGCCACTGATGCCTTGTTGTGGGGGTCTGATGGCTCATTGCGTGGGTCAGAAACTGGTCATGCCACACTGAAGCTGGCAATTCGGATGGCTTTAGCACACCTGGGGTTGGATGACGCTCCCGTCTTGGTAATTCATTTTCCCACCTTATCCTGGGTCTGTTGCAGATCCTGCAGGAATCTGGTGTAGACTCGTCTGTCCAGACCCCCTTCAGGCGTTTGCATTCATGTCTAGGGAGCTTGGAAGATTGATGTCGACAGTGACACTGGCACGCTGCCACGTCTGGCTGGTACAATCCTCTCTGTCAGGGAGTTGTCGCCGTACTCTCTGCTCTCTTCCAGTGGTTCCAGGACACATGTTCGCGGGCACTGTTTGCGTCTGGGCTCGGTTCAGGCCCCAAGGCAGAGGGGTCTTTTGCCCTCTGGTCCCAGCCCCTCTCATCCTCCTGCTCGCCCAGGTGCACAGCCAGGGTCCTCTCACTATTCAGGGCAATATGATTAGCGCCGGTGGCCTCCCTCCCGGCCACCTTTTCAAGGGCCCAGAGAACCAGCCCTCAGTGCCCCCCCCCCCCCCAAAGGCTCCAAGGGGCAGGGGAGTCAGACCTGAGGCTCAACAGGCCAGTGTCGGTCGCTTCTCTCAGCAGCACATCAGCTACTGGGAGAGGGAGACCACAGACCCTAGGGTGATCTCCATGTTTTCCAAGGGATACACACTGCAGTTCTGACGCTGGCCACCGACTTTCAGCGGGATCAGAATGTCTGTGGTCAGGGATCACAGCTTGGTGGGTTTTATTCAGTGTATTTTTTAATCCCGAAGAAGGATGGTGGGTTCCGCCCAATCCTAGACCTTCTGGGGCTGAACAGTTTTTTTAAAGTTCCTGCCATTACGAACGTTGTGGATGGCAGATGTTCTCCAGTCAGTGGCACAGGGGGCCTGGTTTGTGTCAATCGATATCAAAGATGCCTATTTTCATGTGCCCATTGCTCCACACCACAGGCAGTTCCTGAGATTCGCCTTTCAGGGCCAGGCTTACCACTTCAAGGTGATGCTATCTGGTCTTTCGCTCGCATATTTACGAGGTGTGTGACGACGTTTTTGCCTTAGAAACATCCACACATCACTCCCTGATGTCAGGAACCAGCCCTCTGGGGCAGGATGCCTTGGTGTATGCTTGGCCAGCCCGCCTTCTGTATGCCTTTCCTCCAATTCCACTCATTTGGTTGACGCTGGAAAGAGTGCAACAGGGGGCCACAGACTGTTACTGGTGGCCCCCAATTGGCCAGGGCGACCATGGTTTCCAGTGCTTCTCAAACTACTCCAAGGGGAGCCATGGCGCCTACCAAGGAGACCGGACCGGCGTATGGCATCTGAATCCGGATTGCCTTCAGCCATTGGGAGCCTAGACCCACTCCTGGCATCCTGTGACCAGTCAGTGATCCACACAGTGTTAAGTTCCAGAGCCCCCTCCACTAGGTCGCTCTATGCTAACCGGTGGAAGCTTTTTTCCCAGTGGTGCCAGACACAGGGAGGTCCCAGAGAACTGCTCAGTGGCCATCATTCAAATCAACTCAAATTTTATTTGTATAACCCAAAGTCACAAAACACATTTTGCCTCAGAGGGCTTTATAATCTGTACAGGGGGTGACACCCTCTGTCCTTAGACCCTCAGTTAGAGTGAGGAAAAACTTACCCACAAAAAACCCTTTAACGGGGAAAAAAGGTGGAAGAAACCTCAAGAAGAGCCACAGAGGGCGGACAGACGTGCAATGGATACATGTACAGAACAATCAACACAAACATATTGTGCAATTACAATTACAATAAATGGTAGAATGATTACAGTAGCAGTAGAACTTGTGATAGAGATAGAGAGACACAGACGCACAGCAGCATTCTTCGTTTCTTGCAGTCATTATTATTGTTGCCATGGTCACTGCTCGTGTGGTTGACCGGCCGGCGCGCAGAGTAGTTTGTACTTGTTTTTCTGTTTTTATTCGTATCTCTCGCTGTGAATTTGTGTTATATGTGTATATGTATTGTGCGTCTTGCATCGTGTGTCCAAACTAGCACCATAGTTTTTTTTGTTTTTTTCTCCGTCCTAGAACTTTTCGCTCTCCCGACGCTCTCGGCGCCCCGTGCACAGCACCACAGTTGGCGTTAGCAGCGGCTACTGCTAACCGCTACGGACCGGCGTCTGTGTTTGAAATACTCTTTGCTATATGGACGCCCGATGACTTCAATAGACACTACAGCTACTTCTCTTTCTGCTCCTAAGAGATGTTACCCATATCAACGGACTGTCTTTCCGGACGCCCAGCGGATTGTCTACACCAGAGATGTTTTATTTATTACAACTTGGACTCAACCCCCTTTCTTCTTCATACACCGCAACAGACCCGCTCCCCGAGGATATACTTCGCAATGGTTTATCCCAACCCATCATATCCACTCACCGCAAACACAAGGTAACTAGAAGGGGGAAGAAAAAGGGTGGAATACGAGCCAGACTGAAGCAGGAGAAATGTAAACAACGCCCGCTCCCGTCTCTGATTCTAGCTAACGTGCGCTCGCTCCGGAGCAAGCTAGACGAGCTGCACGCTAACATAAGACATTTGCATGAATACAGGACTGCTTCCATTCTGGCTTTCACAGAAACCTGGCTAAACAGTAACGATAGTGACAACTTGTTGCACATTGATGGCTTTGCCCCCCCCATCAGACTGGATAGGGACAGCGAGCTCACGGGCAAACAACATGGCGGCAGCGTTTGTCTTTATGTGAGCTCACGCTGGTGCTCGACGGTTGTGGTGAGGGAGAGGCTGTGCACAACGGACATCGAACTATTGGCTGCATCCCTTCGTCCCTTCTACTTACCTAGGGAATTCCCACAGCTTTTTTTCATCCTGGTATACATCCACCCCAAAGCAAATGCCGCCACCGCCACTGAGCACATAACAAACTCTCTAAACAAATTGGAATACATCTCACCAGACTCTCCAAAAATAATTCTGGGTGATTTTAATCACTGCTGTCTGGAAAACTCATCACTCAAGGGCTTCCAGCAGTATGTTACATGCACCACTCGCCGTGGGAGGACTTTGGACAAATGCTACGGTTCTGTACCAGACGCTTTTAGGTCCCCCCCCCCCCTTGGCACTGCTGACCACTTAACCATCATCCCTTCCAAAAAGGTCACCATCTTCCCCAACAACAAGCCCTGGATTACGAAAGAGTTGAAAGAGATCCTCAATAAGAAAAAGAGGATTTTTTTCACTGGCTCGGAGTCCGAAAAGAAGGAAGTCAACAGGGAGGTTAAACGTGCCATAAAAACTGCCAAGCTGAAATACAAGAACAAGGTGGAGGAAAAGTTCACCCAGGGGAACCTCCGCTTAGCTTGGCAGGGCCTCAAAACCATGGCTGCTGTGAACATCTCCACCACCAACCACAAACCTATCCAGGTTGTAGGCAGCAGTTCCACGTCTCTCCCTGATGACCTCAACGCCTTCTACACCCGGTTCGAAACGGACAACGCCACCCAAATAGCAGAGACACTCTCATCACTGGAACATGGCGGCACCACACTCACCTTTAAAACAGATGAAGTAGTGAGAGCCCTCAGGAGGACCAGGGAGAACAGCTCCCCTGGCCCAGACAACATCAGTGGCCACGTCCTGAGGCTCTGTGCTGAACAGCTGGGGGGAGTATTCCAAACCCTGTTCCAAAGGTCCATGGATACCGGCACAGTCCCCCAACTGTGGAAACACTCCATAGTCATTCCCATCCCCAAAAAAACAATAATAAACACTCTGAATGACCTCAGGCCTGTGGCTCTCACATCCCTGGTGATGAAGGCCATGGAGAGGGTCGTTAAGCAACACATCCTCTCTGTAACTGACGATCAAATGGATCCACTTCAGTATGCCTACCGCGCCGGCAGGGGCGTAGATGATGCTAAAGTGTTCATCATCAACACCGTACACAAACACCTGGAACAGCCAAACACATCAGCCAGACTCCTGTTTGCAGACTTCTCCTCTGCATTCAATACAGTACAGCCTCACATCCTGGCCAACAAACTCACCGTCCACTTCCATCTGGACAATTCACTCACACGGTGGATACTGGACTTTCTAACCAACAGGTCACAGAGAGTCCGGGTCAACAACATGCTTTCCAACCTCCGACACACCTCGACGGGTTCCCCTCAGGGATGCGTGCTCTCACCTCTGCTCTTCATCCTCTACACCGATGACTGCAGGTTCACCCAGCCTCAATGTCATCTGGTGAAGTACGCCGATGACACAGTTATCCTGTCCCTGCTCTCAGGTCCCTCACGGCCTCATGGATCAGCTCTACAGGAGTTTGTGGAGTGGTGCGACAGCTCATGTCTAGAGCTGAACGTGAGCAAGACCAAAGAGATGGTGGTGACCTTCTCTAAAAGGCAGAGAGAGCTGGCTGACGCATCCACCACCTCCATCCACGGGGAGCCAGTGGAACGTCTTGAGGAATATAAGTATCTGGGTACCATCTTCGACAACCAGCTTAAGTTCTCCTCGAACACAGAGGAGATCCTTAGGAAATGTCACCAGCGGCAGTATCTCTTGAGGAAACTCAACAACTTTGAAGTGAGCAAAAACATCCTGCTCACTTTTTACTACTCTTTCATCGAGAGCATCGCCACGTTCTCCATACCCTGCTGGTTCCACTCCATCAGCCTGCAGAATAGGAATCGCCTGGAGAGCATTGCTAAGGTCTGCTCTAAGATCATCGGACTCCCAACCAGATCACTATCCTCCATCCATAAACAACAAACACTTCGACTGGCCAACAGGATCATGCAAGACCCCTCGCATGTCCTACACTCTGCCTTTGAGTGGCTCCCCTCACGACGCCGTCTCCGCTGCCCCGGCTGCAGGACTCAGAGGAGGAAAGTCACATTTGTTCCCACAGCTATTAACCTTCTCAACTCCTCCTAAGACTTTACCTTCCCTCCTACACAATCTTAATACTCCACCTCGCCACCTACATACTGCACTTTAACAGTCCTCTTTTATACAGTTTTATTTTATACAGTTTTTTTATACAGTTTTTTTTTATATTATTTATTTTATATTTATATTTTGTGAATACCATTCACACTGCACATCTTTATTGTACATATGTGTATTTATTGTGTATTTATCTGGCAGATAATGCTTGGTCTTGATGTCTGCTACTCTGTGTGCCGTTAATTGCCCCTCGGGGACAAATAAAGTTTATTGAATTGAATTGAATTGAATTAAATTATTGGACACAGGCAGATGTGCATCAACCTTAAAGATATATGCGGCAGCCATTTCAGCAGGGCATGCCAGAGTGGACAACCAGATATTGGGTTCACACTATCTGGTCAGTCAGTTCTTGAAGGGCGCACAGAAGGCGTAAGCCATCAAGGTTCACTGTAGTACCACCATGACACTTGGCAGTGGTCAGTGTCTCAGCCCCCATTTGAACCTATGGCAGAGGCAGAACTCAGGTGGCTGTCTGACTGACTTAGCAATCACATCAGCAAAACAAATGGGGAACTCCACGCCCTGTCAGTGAGCCAGATGCGTTGGTATCCAGATGGTTCAGGGGTTACTCTCCTACCTAATCCCTCCTTCCTGCCAAAGAAGATGCCTCCCTCACATGTAAACCAAGCGATTGAGTTGGCAGCATTCTGTCCATCAAGCGCATCGCAGCAAGCAATGGAGCTGTCACAGCAGCTTTGCCCTGTTCGGGCCTAGCAACATGCGGTGCCACTCTACTCGGAGTGTGTCCACGTCATGGGCAGCCTTGAAAGGGGTCTGCCTGCAGGACATCTGTGCTGGGAATCCTCATGTACTTTTGCCCACTATTATCGTGTCAATGTGGCTGGTCAATCTGCTGTGGCAACGGCTGTCTTGTCAACAGCTTCCATACCTTAATGCGGTAAACATTCCTTGTGACCTTGCTGGTATGAGTCATCCAGTGCCCTCTGGCGGTCAGGAGGAAAGAAATAGAATCAGAGTTATGATTGTAACTGTGGTTCTGTGAATTCTGGATGACCGTCAGAGCTGTCTGTCACTCGGAATCTGAGAAAATTCTGTAGGAGCAGACTGCGTGATGACGTGGGTGTTTTATACTGGGGCGTGCGCCCTATGTCATCGCATGGTCACAGGTGACTTTGTTGGTATAATGACTCGACCTGCACATATGCAAGATGGAGATATCCAGTGCTGAAGCACCGCCCTCTGGCGGTCATCCAGAATTCATAGAACCTACAAATAACTTCAGACATAAGTAGATTCTCCTCCTGTTTTCCTCTCTGTTAATGGTAGTTACAAATAACTTCAAATAAATCTTGCATTATTAATCTAAGAGGGGAGTCAGATTGTGACAGATGTAAAATGTCATCTGACAAAAACACTAGTTACAAATAAGTTAAAACATAAATAGGATAGGGCACAATATGCCAGCAGAGTGAAAATGGTTGAATTTTGAATTTTTAATATAGGAGCAGATATTAGATTGTGCCAGATGTAAATTGTCATTCAAAAAAAAAATTTAAACTGTAAATTGTGACATGAAAAAATCTGACTCCCCTCCTTTTTTCCTCTTTTAACACTAGTTACAAATAACTCACATAAGGTCACAATGTGCCAGTAGAGTGAAAATTGTTACATCTTGCAGTTTTAATATAACAGGAGAGTCAGATCGTGACAAATGTAAAATGTAACCTGGCAAAATCTGACTTCCCTCCTTTTTTCCTCTCTGTTAACACTAGTGACAAATAACTTTACACATAACTAGCAGAGGTCACAATATGCCAGCAGAGTGAAGATTGTGGGTGTTACATCTTGCATTTTTAATATAACAGGGGAGTCAGATTGTAAAAGATGTAAATTGTGACCCGAAAAAATCTGATTCCTGTCCTTTTTTCTGCTCTGTTAATGGTAGTTAGAAATAACTTCAGGCCTTGATGTTGGTGTAACATCTTGCATTTTTAATTTAAGAGGGGAGTCAGATTATGCCAGGTCTAAACTGTGAGCCGAAAAATTCTGACTCCGCTCCTTTTTTCCTCTGTTAACACTACTTACAAATAACTTCAGACATAAATAGCAGAGGCCACAATGTGCCAGTAGAGTGAAAATTGTTGGTGTTACATCTTGCATTTTTAATATAAAAGGGGAGTCAGATTGTGACAAATGTAAAATGTAGATCTAACTCCCCTCCTTTTTTCCTCTCTGCTAACACTACTAACAAATAATTTAATACATAAGTAGCAGAGGTCACAATATGCCAGCAGAGTCAAAATTGCTGGTGTTACATGTTGTATGTTGAGTCAGGTTGTGCTAGATAAAAATGTAATCTGACAAAATCTGACTCCCCTCCTTTTTTCCTCTCTGTTAACACTAGCGACAAATAACTTTACACATAACTAGCAGAGGTCATAATAAGCCAGTAGAGTGAAGATTGTTGGTGTTACATCTTGCGTTTTTTAATATAAGAGGGGAGTCAGATTATGCCAGGTCTAAGCTGTGACTCGAAAAATTCTGACTCCCCTCCTTTTTTCCTGTCTTTTAATGGTAGTTACAAATAAAAAAATTGGTTTGAAAATTGGTGTTACATCTTGCATTTTTAATAGAAGAGGGCAGTCAGATTATGGCAGGTCTGAACTGTGAGCTGAAAAATTCTGACACCCCTCCTTTTTTCCTCTTTTAACACTAGTTACAAATAACTCCAGACATAAGTACCAGAGGTCACAATGTGCCAGTACAGTGAAAATTGTTGGTGTGACATCTTACAGTGTAGTATATTTTCTTACAAGTCACCTTATATGTGATTGATCTTTCCTAAGATTATGGTTGAATATGAGGTGCATCTGAAGGGCATATTTGTACAAACCTGCAATGACCCCTCTTTTTGTGAAACCTGAGTGCTTGTTAGTATTTACGCCTCTCGTGGGAGGATAGAGTGTGGTCCTGTGGAACTTCATGTCTTTCTCTTCTTAAAGTTATATGGTACATGAGATGACCTTTGGCCATCTCTCTTGGTATTGCAACAGATGTAAATCATGAAAGACAACGATGGAAGGTGGCTCCTTTTAAGAATGTTTATTCATGAATTCTATGGATATAAGACCTAGCCCAGAAGGAGGAAGGGGGAATTTGGACAATTTGGCTAAAGGATTTGAAGGCCTGCATCCTAAACTCACTTGTTTCTTTGAATAAACTCCTAATTATTCAAGTCAAGACGAGTTGCGGCTCTTTTCTTTTCAAGCATCCACAGACCGACTTCGGCAGCCACAAAAAGTCACTACAGCAGTTTTAATATATCAGGGGAGTCAGATCCTGAGAGCTGTAAAATGTATCCTGACAAAATTCTGACTCCCCTCCTTTTTTCTTTTTTAACACTAGTTACAAATAACTTCAGACATAAGTAGCAGAGGTCACAGTGTGCCAGCAGAATGAAAATTGTTGGTGTTACATTTTGCATTTTTAATATAAGAGGGGAGTCAGATTATGCTAGGTCTAAACTGTGACCCCTCCTTTTTTCTCTCCATTAATCGTAGTTACAAATAACTTCAGGCCTTCATGTTGCATATTCTTTGCAAGGTGGTGGGTTCGCAAGAAAAATAATCTTTGTGGAGGAAAGGCTGGTGGATAATTGAGAGAAGTCAGTTCTAAATTCTAAATTTACTAAAATGAATAAAAGTAACAAAGAAATTAGTTAAGATAGGTTAAAATGAAGAGGCTAGGCATTGAGTAGTGTACCGTCATTGTATTGGTAGGCCAAGGACAGTGAAATGTGTGTGAGTGGAATAATACAATGGCTGTGGACAAAGGTGAAAAATAAAGAAGCATAAGAAAAGCTAGAAAATGAATGTGCATCAAAAAGCATAAAGAATTGCTTGATGATTGCAAGTAATAAGCATAAAGAATTGCTTGAGGATAAATGGAGGGATGAATGAGATTCCTGAGTAATGCATGCGGACTGTGACAGTGCATGTGGGGGACGCTCTCTGTATGTCACTGAAGAACTCAAGTGTGCATAAAAGGAATAGGCTGTCGACAAAGTGAAGATAAAAGTGAAGATAAAGAAGAAATAAAGAAGAAATAGGGAAGAGAAATTCTGCAGACTATGAGTGAAATAAGTGAAGAAATAAGTGAAGAAGTAAAAGAGATAAAGAGTAAAGCCTAAAGCCTGTTAGAGTAGGAAAAAAATAGTAAAATGAAAAGAAGAAGCTTCAAATTAGGACTTTGTTTTGTGTTGTTTCATGATTTTTGTTCTGTGTTACTATGTGGTCTGTGTTTGTCTGTGTTATAAAGGCGTTTGTCTGTTAGAAAGGAGTAGAGTCCTGTAACCAGCCCACCTCAGAGCAGCAGGTCTGCTCTCGTTGAAAATCACTCTGACACTGAACTGTGCATGTGTGAGTGTCAGGCAGAGCTAAAGCTTACACAGACATATAGGTTATGCCCTGCCTGCACCTCTGGTGCTGCAGCGGGCAGACAAAAATCTGAAGGGGGGTTATATTTAAAGGGATAGTTCGGGATTTTTGACATGAAGCTGTATGGCATCCCCGTCAGTAGTGTCGCACAGCCACACCGACTTACCCCCGACAGTGTCCTTTAAGCCCAGTGAAGTATGCCATTTGTTTTCCATAAAATAAAAATTATTAAGATCTTCTAAATTTAAGTCTAAATAATCCAGTATGTTGACAGATAAAATTAGTAAAAGTTAATGATGTGATTAAAAGTGTTCCTGTGTTAAGATGATTGATTGGGTTGGTAATTCAATTATATACACAGGTATGGTTAAAGAGGCATATAGCAAATGTTTTGAATAAGACATTGAATTTTTGTTTTGTTGATTTTTGCTTTTATCTATATCTGCATGAGAGTCCTAAAGTGGACCACCATGTGGGGTTTTTTGAAGAGACATTCCGAATGTCTAGCAGGGGTTTGTCTGTGCTCCCATCATCAACTCACAAAAGGCCAGTGCGAATTATTAATAATACACTTATACGCACACACGCATATAGGAGACTGTATACTGTTCCATGTGACTTCATAAGTGGTTGCAGTATTGATATTTGAATTTGGGGCCTTCTTTCCGTTAGTTCCAGGTTCTGGAGCCAAGTTATATGGGATATTTTTGGATTTTGGTCTATTTGGACTGTGTTTCATGTCTATTTGTTGTTGTAAAGCTTTGAGTGGTATCTGAGGTTGGCAAACTTTGCAGCTTATCTTTAATTGATTGCAGTGACATGGAATGTGATGAATAAGCATTTGGGTATTTGATTGGATTTATACTTTGGGGAAAAGGAAATTGACATTACATATTGCATTATAGTACACAATAGATAATACTAATAACAATATTATTGTTTATTACAATCACGTTATTGCAAGATGTCGAAAAAGGATACTAATAATCCAAAGGTGGTCACTCCTGTGGTCACTCCTGTGGATATAGTAGAGAGAAATAATCCACTTGTTAAAGATAGGGTAGCTGGGTATTTTGGAGTTGTTCAGTCATGAGGGACAGAGAGTGCTTAAGGAAAGGGAGAAAGTTCCAACAATAAGATGAGATCAACATGCCTTTTTCACATCAGTCACCAGTGATGTTGCCACCATCGGCCAAGGACCCCCACCCTATGAGAAAAAAGCTAAAAACAAATCAGCTAATATTTATCCCCAACTCCCTGTTCTGAGTCATGATGGTGCATACCATATTGAGGATGATGAAAGAAGAGTG
Source organism: Nibea coibor (assembly GCA_023373845.1). Lineage (NCBI taxonomy): Eukaryota > Metazoa > Chordata > Actinopteri > Sciaenidae > Nibea > Nibea coibor. Next base: position 44,170 of record CM041735.1, on the reverse strand, counting down.
ACTTTGAATATAGCTATGAACAGAAGAACATAGGAGCTATGATTAAGAATCAGAAGCTAGTTTTGTGCCACTAGAAGATTCTGCTATCTGGAGAAGTGAAGATCATAGATTCATAAAAAATAGCAATTGCTGCTTGTGGACTGGAACAACCATAGACTGTGCAGATGGCAAATGAGGCAGTGCTCAGTGTTAAGTCAGATTCTGACCATTTGAGAGAAGAAATGCTGGAATGTGTGTGGTCACAACACAATACAGATATTGGACTTGAGAAGACAGCTCAACTAGTGAAAATTCAACTTCAACCAGGAGCTAGACCAACATGGAAGAAGCATTATCTACTGAAGGATTGAACCATAAATTAAAGGCGAGAGTTTTAAAGATAACTTAGAACCCTCAGAGCAATACACCATTGCTGCCTCTGACGAAACCTGATGGCTCCTATCGTCTGGTACATGATTTCAGAGCTGTGAATGAAGGGACGACTAATTTCCCTGCAGAGGTGCCAGAGCTGCACACCTTGTTGAAGGTGAGCTGAGATTCCACCAGAAGCTAAGTGGTTTACAGTATTGGACTTGTGTGGAGCATTTTTCAGTGTTCCCCTTAGTGTTGAATTGCAAGGTATATTTGGGTTCACATATAAGGAGCATTTCTATCAGTATCAGAGAGTACCACAAGGATTTAAGCACTCTCCTCACATCTTCAATAAAGTGCTGAAAGAAGACTTAGAAGACATAGGTCAAGAAATAACTAGCACTGTGTGTCAATATGTGAATGATATAATTATCTCCTCACCTGATAAAGAAACTTGCCATAAAGACTCAATTAGGCTGCACTAGCAGAGCGAGGACATAAGGTGTCTCAGAAGAAACTGCAATATGTTCAAGAGAAAGTGGTTTATTTGGGTCAATCAATAAGCCATGGACACAAAAGTATTGCTGAACAGCCATCTAGAAGCTATTAAGGCACCTAAGCCCAGGACAGCCAGACAGATGATGTCATTTCTAGGTATTGCTGGATATTCCTCAGCATGGATAGAGGATTATGCGAGGTTGTCGGAGCCTTGAAGAGCTATGATTAAAGAAACAGGGAATGATCAACTTCATTGTAACCTTACTTGGACACAGGATGCCAATTTGGCATTTGAAGCGATTAAACAAAAGATGCAGGAGGCTCCAGCATTAGCATTGCTAGACTGTTCTAGGAATTTTGTGTTGTATGTGTCTACTTCTATCAGGGGAAAATTTGCATGTGGAGTTCTTTGTCAGCCAACAGGCACAACGATGAGTCCTCAACCCATTTCCTATGACTCCACTGCCTTTTCAGAAGTGGAATTGGGGTAGCCATTATGTTACAGAGCATTGGTAGGGTTATTAGAACAGGAAGATGTTACCATAGCTAGGTGCACTACAGTGAACCCAGGTGAGACATTTCCAACCTTGGTAAGCGAGTGACAATTTATACAGATTCAGTATACGCACACAATGTTTGTCATCTGTTTGGATGTGATTTTGATGCAGGAAGCAGTTTATGCTATAGATAAACAACTGTGGGTAGACAGAGGGCCTAGTCAGGACTCAACAGGCTTGTGGAGAAATCATGAGGGACTGATTTGGCACACCCTGATTTGTTGGGTTTAATGATTCAGGAGGCACATGGGCAAGCCAATGTTTCAAGGGGGGAGGTTAGAAGGAAAATAACAGAGTATGACTTTTGCTTGAGCAAACTGATCATGTCATAGGAAAGATGCTCAAACTGTTGCTAAGTTCTTGTGCCATGAAGTTGTGCCGTTGGGGTTTACTTGATTGCATAAGTAGCGACAATGGATGTGAGTTTGTAGATAAAACGGTGAAGTTGATTCTACAAAACTCAGGAACGGTTTAGAGGAAGTAGTGACAGAGGGTTACAGTATGTGATGAAAATGTATCCATTTGGGTCATACATTAGGATGACTGTTTGATTAGTGAGAGCTTTCATATGCATTCATGTACCATTGGAGTAATCCATGTATGTATATATTATTTGATTTGTTTTATGTTTTGGTTGTTAATCAAAACGTTTTGAATACATATCTATTTACTGATTTTTTATTATTTACTTTATGGATGGGAATCAGCTGTGTTGTCTGGAGCAGAGGTGTTTAAAATGTCAAACAGGGACCAGTATAGATAAGATTTATGGGAAATGAACAATAAAATGAACAATTACTTACAAGGGGGGATAATTGGAATATTATTGAGTAACAGTGAAAAGATGTTTTTGGTTCACACTTGGATTTTGGACACGCCTGATCTATGATTATCTGATTATAGCAGTTATTTAGTATCTGCTTATGTTATATTGTATCAGATGTTTTTGCAAGACACAGTGGAGAGGTTGTCTGGGAGCCGATCTGTTGAGCCGCATTTTGTAATAACGGTGCATTTTGTAATAAACATCCAAAATGTAATAACTTTTTCATTTCATTTTGTAATAAAGCCGCATTTTGTAATAAACTGCCGCATTTTGTAATAAACTGCCCCAACGCATTTTGTAATAAATTTTGCCGCATTATGTAAAAAGTTATTACATTTTGACAAGATTATTACAAAATGCACTTGCAACTTTTTTATTTTCTAGAAAATGTAATAACATGGTGCATTATGTAATAACAATTCTAAAGCATTTTATTGTATTGTATGTATTTTATTTTACTTTAAAGTATTTGTAAAAGCAAGGCCTATTATTAGTATCACTGTATTAGCCTAGTAGCAGTACTTAGCTATTACTATCAGTACACTATTCAAAGGTTGCATTAAAAGAGAATATTATGTAAATTGCAGATTTTTTTTTATTGGATACCAAAACCACACCAAGAATCCAACAATCCTTATTATGCTTCTTATAATACAGAACAAAACTCTGGGTATCAAAATTTAATCCATTCGTAAACACCTGCGGCATCATAGAACCATAATTCAAATTGCTTTATGAATTTTGATCTTATGTTATAGCCCTAGATTTGTCTCGATAAAGGATGCTATCATTAAAGAGAACGCTGCTTTTGTAGGAATACTAAAAAACAAGGTTTTAACAAATTTATTGTTTTCACACCTGTTTTTGCCAACATTTTTAGCCTTTTAATAGCTATTTCGATGCTTACTATTTATGAATGTGTTAATTCATTGCATGGGATATTAGGTATTCAGCTTCACTCATTCAGCCAATGGTTTTCAGTGACTTCACACAGGGAAGGTATTGCTCTCTTATCCAACATTCTCCATATGGCTAAACTAGGCAGAAGTGAATTATTAAGTTAAACTACGTAATTAGACTTACAGTGAAGGGTGAAGCACAACTATCAAAGCTGTTGTTCACAATGAAGATCTACCCACGGAATAACAAATGAGAGGGGTGAACAGAGAGGCAAGTTTTGAAACAGCTTGGAACTGTAAAGTTTGGCATTCATCTTAAACCATTTTAGAGCAAAACAGCAAGTTATTTGTTATCCAAAATAATTCAGATCTGCAAAGTACAGTTTATGTTCTTACAATGACAAAGAAAGTTCAACCCCAAAGTTTTACTGGCATTTAAAATATAGATGGTTCATAACTTTTCATTCCTTCTGTTAAAAAAACTATAATGTACACTAGTCTACTCAAAATAATAAAAAAATGAAGGGTTCCACCTAGTGTAAGACCATATGCTGGTGCAGTGGGCCCTTCCTTCTGATGCACATAGTATTTTGTTTCCAACTCATTCCACTATGTAAATAATATACATTATTAACCAGAATGCCTGTGCCTGTGAGCAGTGTACTAGTGTGTGTGTGTGTGTGTGGGTGGGTGTAGTTTTTTGCACATGCACAGTTTTCCTTCAAAGGTGTCCTGCTTTAAGTTATTAACTCTTAATATGTACTTAGAGGCATAAATTTAAGTTTTACTTTACAAACTGTTTTAATGCAGTGAGCATAACTTGGACAATGCAGGTTTAAATTCAGTCATATAATTTCTTATCAAGGGCAAAACATTTACATAACTTTAGATCAACTGCAAAATGTCTTTATACTTCCATATATTGAATTACACAGATAATATTTGGCACAGTTTTTTCATACCTGGCATCACATTGAACTCTGTTGGCTGTCTCAATTAAGCATGCAAGCAGCGCATGATCTTTGTAGAACTGATGCGGCAGCCAATCAGATTACAGCCCGCCCTCCCCTCCCTGCCTGAGTGACAGACCATGTAGAGCTTTGAATTTGGCCACAGGTTATTGGCCTATATAATTCCAAACTTAAAATAGGCAACTAAAGTTATATTCTGTCATACATAGATTTATTGGGCTACATAGCTCTAAGGGAAATTGCATAAAAAACAACAAAAGTCACTCTTGTATAAATTCATTGTTTAACAAACAACAATATTAGGTATTATTACATAATGCACCATGTTATTACATTTCCTAAAAAATAAAAAAGTTGCAAGTGCATTTTGTAATAATCTTGTCAAAATGTAATAACTTTTTACATAATGCGGCAAAATTTATTACAAAATGCATTGGGGCAGTTTATTACAAAATGCGGCAGTTTATTACAAAATGCGGCTTTATTACAAAATGAAATGAAAAAGTTATTACATTTTGGACGTTTATTACAAAATGCACCGTTATTACAAAATGCGGCTCAACAGGCTCCTACAATGGACTCAGATACAAATAACTGGACAATAAAAAAGGACTGTGAGCCCTGGATGAGCAACAGCACATTCATTTCTGTTAATCACTCATGGATAATTTTGATACGTTTGGAAGCAACATGGCTGATATGCTGATTATGTTTTATACTATACTATATACACATATATGGTTTGTATGTCTTTGCATGATACGGGTTGATGTATTTCTTTGTAACAAGTGATTTTAAATGTTGTCATTATGCTGTGATGATTGTCGTTGTAACTAAGAAATTGAATTGATGAGAAGTTCTTCACCCTGATTGGCCTGTGGGTGAGATCTTCTTCTTCTAGATTAGGAGACCATCAGTCTACTCTTTTTACAACTCCTAGAGGTGGTTTTCTACTAGATGATGGTATCCCAATTTGGACAGACCTCTTTTCAGCTGCACAATACATGTTGTTTGATGAAGTAAGTAATGTGCACTTCCTGGGGTTTCTAGGAAAAGTAGCTGTTTGGTTACCTGGGAAGAACTCTGCCAGTTGGGAGGGAGCCAATAAATTTGACCTTATTAGGACAATTGAATATTTTACTTAGTCTAAAGTAATTAAAATAATGTGCGCATAGGATTTACTGTAAGAGTAAATACTGAATTAGTTGACTCAAATTGTATTAGGCATTAAAATTGGAAATTGAAGAAAGGGACTTTGTTGGAACTAAACAAGTGAGAAGAAATGTGATGACAATTTACAGTCTTAGGGTTGAGCTTTGTGTTTCTCTGCCGTGACTTCAGAAAGCCGCGGAGGGGGGAATGTAGTGTATTTTCTTACAAGTCACCTTATATGTGATTGATCTTTCCTAAGATTATGGTTGAATATGAGGTGCATCTGAAGGGCATATTTGTACAAACCTGCAATGACCCCTCTTTTTGTGAAACCTGAGTGCTTGTTAGTATTTACGCCTCTCGTGGGAGGATAGAGTGTGGTCCTGTGGAACTTCATGTCTTTCTCTTCTTAAAGTTATATGGTACATGAGATGACCTTTGGCCATCTCTCTTGGTATTGCAACAGATGTAAATCATGAAAGACAACGATGGAAGGTGGCTCCTTTTAAGAATGTTTATTCATGAATTCTATGGATATAAGACCTAGCCCAGAAGGAGGAAGGGGGAATTTGGACAATTTGGCTAAAGGATTTGAAGGCCTGCATCTAAACTCACTTGTTTCTTTGAATAAAGTCCTAATTATTCAAGTCAAGACGAGTTGCGGCTCTTTTCTTTTCAAGCATCCACAGACCGACTTCGGCAGCCACAAAAAGTCACTACAGCAGTTTTAATATATCAGGGGAGTCAGATCCTGACAAATATAAAATGTATCCTGACAAAATTCTGACTCCCCTCCTTTTTTTCTTTTTTAACACTAGTTACAAATAACTTCAGACATAAGTAGCAGAGGTCACAGTGTGCCAGCAGAGTGGTGTTACATTGGTGATGTTGGTGTTACATCTTGCATTTTTAATATAAGAGGGGATTCAGATTATGCTAGGTCTAAACTGTGAGCCGAAAAATTCTGACTCCCCTCCTTTTTTTCTCTCCATTAATCATAGTTACAAATAACTTCAGGCCTTCATGTTGGTGTTACATCTTGCATTATTAATATAAGAGGGGAGTCAGATTGTGAAAGATGTAAATTGTGACCCGACAAAATCTGGGTCCCCTCCTTTTTTCCTCTCTGTTACCACTAGTTACAAATTACTCCAGACATAAGTAGCAGAGGTCACGATATGCCAGAAGAGTGAAAATGGTTGGTGTTATAGCTTGCATTTTTAATATAAGAGGGGAGTCGGATTGTGCCAGATGCAAAATGTAATCTGACAAAATCTGACTCCCCTCCTTTTTTCCTCTGTAACACTGGTTACAAATAACTTCAGACTTTAAAAGCAGAGGTCACAATGTGCCTGTTATGGGAATTTTAAAGAATACTCTTGAATATGGAGGACCGAATTCAAAGCATAAAAGTTTAAGTTGAATTTATTGTTCTTGTACAAGAGGAGCATTTCACAGTGCAACACACCAAAAAAAATTACAGAGAAAAGGGCTCCCTGAGGAGCTCTGACAGTTGGTTCTTTACATTTTACATTTTTCCTAAAAATGGGCTGTCTCAACCATTGCCAATTGTTAACAGACAATTTGCGTATATAACTTGCAAACGGTTATTCTTCAACATGCCCCCCTAATCTAAATGTCACCTCTCTGACCTATTTATACATTAACCTAAACTTCACCTCACCCTGCCAGTCTCAGTAAGATCAAAGGGAAGTGCACTTAAGACATGTAATAAATGGGAAAGTTGAAGCATCTAAATAGCAGTGTAATCCTAATTTTTATAACATTTCCCCCGTTTGTACTATTTTACAAAGGTACAAAATATAATTACGAATAGTATATATATAATTAAGAATTAATCAGTGTTCAATAGTTGTTACAAGTAATCATAGATGGTGTGGGAGTGAAAAACCTGTCTGGCAGTTCTTTAACATTCTTATTGTTTCATACTATGACTTTCTAGACAGGAAAACTCTCCACACGGCCCCACTGCCCCGGCGGCCACTAACTTCTGTTAGTACTTGTTACAATCACTTCAGTATACTTAATCACTCATAAAGATGTAAAATATAAATGCAAAAAATATTAATTCAGATAACAGCAAATGTATACATACATTTATGATCTGTGATACCTGAATTATCTGACAGTGAGGTCAGTCCTTCCAGTGTCTTTGTGATGCTGCCATCAGGTACTGTGTTATTTGGGATGAAGGTACAACATAGATCTCCAAAAATCTTACACACACCTCCTTTTTCAGCCAGCAGCATATCTAAAGCTAATCTGTTCTGCCAGGCCATCAGACTAGTTTTATCGAATTGTTTGTGGATTCCTCTAAATCCACCACGAGTGTAATTAATAAAATGCTGTTAGTTATAATAGATGTAATTTATCCATTCCACATTTTTATTTATTGTAACCCACCAAGTAAAGAATGATTCAAAATCTGCTGCCACCTGGTTTCTAGCTTTAAACTCATTTGGGACTCCCCTGGGAACACCAATTGAATCTAAATAGACTCACTCAATAGACTTATCACGTTTAATTCGGTGCATGTTGTGGAGAAATACAATGAAAGTATTTAGTATATGCTATATTAATCATATACTCACGAGTGTAACAATATAGCAGTTGTGTGTGCAACCTATATATTGCAGACTATCTTTAGGGCTAATCAGGATGACCTTTCTATCATCCTTGACCAGGTCAAGAGTGGAAAGAGGGAGTCTTAGGTAAATCATGTTAACGAGAGGTATCTGCTTGGACTTTCTCTCAACTTTGAAAACAACCATGTTAATCATGATGTAAGTATGTAAGGATGAATGACGCTTATATGTAAGACGGCCCACTGATGTGTGTTAATAAAAACAAGCCTAATGTGTAAACGGGCAGAACTCAGCGGGGTGCGTGGTAAACAGACTGCGGAGTCTGAGCTGGGTTCTCCCTTTGCAAAGGTGAACACAAAGACTGGGTCTTGTGTGCTTTATTTATAACATAATTTGCTCTATCTCACAACGCCTTGATCAGAGGATCCGGGGTGGTAAATTGGACCACAACAATTTTGGGGGCTCGTCCGGGATCAATGGAAAGCTGATTCAGCCCTGATCAAGACACTCATTGAACACAAGGACCTGGTATGAACGGATGAAGGACACGGGCCCACTAAAATAAGGTAAGCAGAAACTTGATCTGCATTGACAATTACTAAAGTGTCCTGAGTCCAAGTAGTAACTTGTCTGTAAATTTAAAAGAAATAGAGCTAATTATGTAAAGAAAATATAAAGAGTTTAACTGGGTTAAACGTCTTAAAAGTAAGGAAATATAGAGTAAAGGTTTAACTGGGTTATACGTCTTTGAGTGTGGCAACTCCACCAGTGCTCTGACGAGGGCCTGGGCAAGCTGGGTTAGAGGCCCGGGGATTTGAGGACCCCCGAATTCTGTAATTAAATGGGTTAGAGTCCCTTGGGTGAGAGTCCCATAAAGATCGCCACAAAGGCTGGGTTACGGACCCGTGATGTAATTAAATGGGTTAGAGTCCCTTGGGTGAGAGTCCCATAAAGATCGCCACGAAGGCCGTGATGTATTTAGTGGGTTAGAGTCCCTTGGGTTAGAGTCCCATAAAGATCGCCACAAAGGCTGGGTTACGGACCCGTATGAGTGGGGTTAGAGTCCCCCGAATTCGGTATTTAAGGTTTAACTGGGTTAAACGTCTTTGAGTGTGGCAACTCCACCAGTGCTCTGACGAGGGCCTGGGCAAGCTGGGTTAGAGGCCCGGGGATTTGAGGACCCCCGAATTCTGTATTTAAATGGGTTAGAGTCCCTTGGGTTAGAGTCCCATAAAGATCGCCACAAAGGCTGGGTTACGGACCCGTATGAATGGGGTTAGAGTCCCCCGAATTCGGTATCTAAAAGTTTAACTGGGTTAAACGTCTTTTGAAGTAAAGAAACATAGAGTAAAAGGAACAGAGTTTAACTGGGTTAAACGTCTTTAAAGTTTAAAGTGGTTTGAGTCTCCCAAATTCTATAGAAAAGAGTAGAATAAGAAGAGGCAAAACACATTGTATGAATGTTGGATTACTGAAAACTGAAACACAACGGCACTATCTAGGCAGTTGTTAGAGTAAGTGGACGGGAGTCCAAATTACAGATATATAAAGTTTTGGTGTCATGTATCAAGGCTAGTCTTGATGCATATAGGCTGAGTACTCGGGACACAGCGTGCCATATCTCTCAGTCGGCCAAAACTTAGGTTGAAGGAAAACACATAAATTTAAAAAAAAAAAAAGAGAATAACTGTGAGTTGCTCTTACTCCAGAGCAACAAGACCAGAAGAGTAAAAGTCCTGTGAGTTCAAAGCGCGCCCCTTACATGAAGAGATAAGAAAACACACACACACACACACACATACCCGGGTAATGCATGAATGTAAATGTGTATGAGTGCCAGAGGGAAGTGAACTGAAGCAGCAGCACTGCCGGAAACCGGTTCTCCGGTGCTAACGTAAGGCAGTGGTCTGTTGAAGTAGGTCACGGAAGCCTGGATTAAGGTTTTGTTTGTAATTGTATTGTCCTCACTAAAACTGCAGTAAACTTACTTAGACTCAGTATTATAGTATGCCTAGTATTTCAGTATACTTAGCTCTGCAGTACTCACTGACAAACGATATAATGGACGGAGACTTTGACCGAGAAATAAATGATGACGGGTGGGGACCAAATAGTACATTTAAGACGGCGGAAGAACAGTTGTGGACGTTAGAACAAGTAGTTGGACGCACACACACTCCTAAAGAGGCAGCAGCAGTGATGAAACAGATGAGAGAGGATGTAGGGAAGCTGTTGGCTGAGAAGGGAAAGACCATGCAGGATAAGGGGAGTTTAGTAAAAGAGTTTTGGAGAATGGAGCAGAGAGCAAGGCGAGAGAAAGACAGAGCAGAACAGGAACAGAAGAGTGGGGGTTGGAGAAATAGGAGTAAGATAAAGAACACCATGGAGAAGGCAGAGCAGGAAAAGATGAAGTGGGCCAAATGGGCCATGTTGTGGCAGGGAGTAAGACACATCATGACAAACCCAAAAGCAGGGAAGAAGCAGGATGGGACTAAATCAAACAAAGGGCCTAACCCTCCCCCATACTCTCTTCCACCTCCCCCTAGTGCACCTCCGACATCTGGCATGTATCCCACCCTACAGATCATGTCAGGGAAGCTGCACATTGACAGGCTGTTAGAACAAAGTGAGAGCTCAGGAGCAAGTAGCATCCCAGGAAATGTTTCAGACATAGGATCAGTGGGAAGCATCGAAAATCAAGAGGAACCCCTCCTTAAGTCTACCGAAGAAGGTCAGGGGGAAGAGTATGAGGCATTTAAGGACAGGGGAAACAGGGAATTTAGAGAGTTACAGGCAGCAGCAATGCGACAACTGAAGGAAGAGCAGGAGCGTAGGGATCAGGATAGACGAAGGTGGGAGGAACTGCAAAGGGAGAGAGATAGGAAAATGAGAGAGGAAGGGGAAGAATTGCGGCGAGTGTTGGAACGCGAGTTCATGCAGGAGAAAGGACAACCCTTTTGTGGCTCTACGCCCAGAGGTGATTTAATGCAGCTAGACAACACTCCACGTGTAGGGAAAGCTGAGGCAAATCTAGCTGCAACAGGAACATGGTTAAACGGTCGGCAGTCAGGCCAGAAAGCTGAGGTCATAATGAATGTAGAAGGGGAATGGGCCAAATCACCAGAGGAACAGCTAGAGATGTTAACTGAGGAATTAGGCCATACTCGAGCACAAGTAGAACAGCTAAGAGAGCATCATATGACCACTCGATCGATGGGACGAGGCCAACAACTCGGCCTGTCACCGCATCAGATGCCAATTATACAAACAGACAACCGACACAAGTATAAGCCGTTTGGGGTAGGGGATGTGCAGGCTATAGTTGATAAATTGCCTCCTGTTGCTGAAGGAGGTGGACTGTGGTTGAGCAAATAAGATAGCCTAACCGCAGGACAGACGTTAGCTTTAGGGGATTTCAGGGCTATGGTGTCTAGGTGTCTGACCAGTACAGATGTAAAAGAAATAGAGGAACAAGCACACACTCGCAGAAGGGAAGATGACATACCCTTCACTCACGTTAGCACTGATATAGGAAAAGCAATGAGGGATAAATACCCCCTCCCCAATGCGGCCACCATGCCTAAACTCAAGTGGGACCCCAAACAGAACCCTAGGGAATTCTTAGACAAGACTAAGGAGCTGTGGACGAGACAGACAGGGTGCCATCCAGGTAAAGCAGGTGTCCAGAGGGAGTGGTATAGAAGGGCCATATTAGAGGGAGTACCAGACAAGGTAAAAATAGTCATGGAAAATAATCCTGATATGGCAGGTTGTGAATCCACTACGTGGGAAAAACACCTGATCCATCACTTATTTAAAGCACAGGAAAGTATAGATGAGGAACAGGATAATCTTAAGGAATTACAGTCTGAATTGTTAAAATTGCAGATAACTGACGCTAAACAAAAAGTGAGTGAAAAAAAGAACCAGGAGAAGCCAAGCTCTAAGGTAATGGTAGCCACAAATCAGCCACCCGCACCCGATATGTACCCAACAATACCCTGGGTGCCACCACACCCATCACAGCAGCCGAGAGGGATATGGGGATGGAGAGGTGGTAGGGGGACATGGGGAAAAGGGCGTGGAAGGGGCGGTCCGCCTAGGGGACAGCAGGGGAGGGACCATTGTTTCATCTGTGGTGCCATTAGGACATTGGACTCGAAACTGCCCCCAGAATCGTCAAGGGGACCAAGGAAACGGGCTCCCACCGCCCTGTGGATCAGACACAGTGCCCTGCCCGATTGAAGGCCAGTGCACCACTCACCCAGTGAAACGCCAGTTACCAGTGACAGATTGGGATCAATGGGAGGGATGGAGCGGTCATCAGCAGCAATGACACACCCCACAGAGAAGCCGAGACAGCTTTAACACGGCAGACCCAATGCTGTCTATGAAAAGTGGCACAAGAAAACTGCCTTTTTTGGTAGATACAGGTGCCACCTATTCTACACTGATTCATACTCCTCCCAACACGCTGTCAGGAGACACAATAACACTCATGGGTTTCTCTGGGAAAAAACTGACTCTGAAACTTATGCTGACATCTACTGGGGAATGCTCCAACCAGAGACTGTTGAGACACCTGGCCTCCTCTCTGCCTACTTGCAGTGGAAGCCCTGGATAGCCTAAATCGAACCATACGTCTCTCCACCCGATCCTCCCCATGTAACTCTCTTTTATGACAGGCTGCAAACTGATTGGTATCAAGACAAGATCAATTAGAAGGGAAGGTTTGGGATCTCAAAACAAAAAACATTTACGTGGCTCCAGAGGGGGTAGAAGTGGGGGTGGAACTGACTTTTGACCAATTAGAGTGGTATATGATGAGTGACGAAGCTGCACCACACGTTTCACTAGCTCTACACCCACAACATCAAGCTAAAGAATTAGGAGGCAGAAACGGCCTTTATCATGCTGAAACAATCGCTGGCTACGGCCGCAGAATTAGCTATTCCAGACTATGCCTTGCCATTCTACCTTGATGTCTCTGGAACAGATTCATGCGTTAATGGCATTCTGTTCCAGAGAAAAGGGGGAGAAAGAGTAATATTGATGTACATACAGTGGCTTGCGAAACTATTTGGCCCCCTTGAACTTTGTGACCTTTTTCCACATTTCAGGCTTCAAACATAAAGATATAAAACTGTAATTTCTTGTGAAGAATCAACAACAAGTGGGACACAATCATGAAGTGGAACACACTTTATTGGATATTTTAAACTTTTTTAACAAATAAAAAAACGAAAAATTGGGCGTGCAAAATTATTCAGCCCCTTTACTTTCAGTGCAGCAAACTCTGTCCAGAAGTTCAGTGAGGATCTCTGAATGATTCAATGTTGACCTAAATGACTAACGATGATAAATGGAATCCACCTGTGTGTAATCAAGTCTCTGTATAAATGCACCTGCACTGTGATAGTCTCAGAGGTCTGTTTAAAGCGCAGAGAGCATCATGAAGAACAAGGAACACACCAGGCAGGTCCGAGATACTGTTGTGGAGAAGTTTAAAGCTGGATTTGGATACAAAAAGATTTCCCAAGCTTTAAACATCCCAAGGAGCACTGTGCAAGCAATAATATTGAAATGGAAGGAGTATCAGACCACTGCAAATCTACCAAGATCTGGCCGTCCCCCTAAACTTTCAGCTCATACAAGGAGAAGACTGATCAGAGATGCAGCCAAGAGGCCCATGATCACTCTGGATGAACTGCAGAGGTCTACAGCTGAGGTGGGAGAATCTGTCCATAGGACAACAATCAGTCGTATACTGCACAAATCTGGCCTTTATGGAAGAGTGGCAAGAAGGAAGCCATTTCTTAAAGATATCCATAAAAAGTGTCGTTTAAAGTTTGCCACAAGCCACCTGGGAGACACACCAAACATGTGGAAGAAGGTGCTCTGGTCAGATGAGACCAAAATCTAACTTTTTGGCAACAATGCAAGACGTTATGTTTGGCGTAAAAGCAGCACAGCTCATCACCCTCAACACACCATCCCCACTGTCAAACATGGTGGTGGCAGCATCATGGTTTGGGCCTGCTTTTCTTCAGCAGGGACAGGGAAGATGGTTAAAATTGATGGGAAGATGGATGGAGCCAAATACAGGACCATTCTGGAAGAAAACCTGATGGAGTCCGCAAAAGACCTGAGACTGGGACGGAGATTTGTCTTCCAACAAGACAATGATCCAAAACATAAAGCAAAAGCTACAATGGAATGGTTCACCAAAAAACATATCAAGGTGTTAGAATGGCCAAGTCAAAGTCCAGACCTCAATCCAATTGAGAATCTGTGGAAAGAACTGAAAACTGCTGTTCACAAACGCTCTCCATCCAACCTCACTGAGCTCGAGCTGTTTTGCAAGGAGGAATGGGCAAAAATATCAGTTTCTCGATGTGCAAAACTGATAGACATACCCCAAGCGACTTGCAGCTGTAATCGCAGCAAAAGGTGGCGCTACAAAGTATTAACTCAATGGGGCTGAATGATTTTGCACACCCAATTTTTCATTTTTTATTTGTTAAAAAAGTTAAAAATATCCAATAAATTTTGTTCCACTTCATGATTGTGTCCCACTTGTTGTTGATTCTTCACAAAAAATTACAGTTTTATATCTTTATGTTTGAAGCCTGAAATGTGTCAAAAGGTCACAAAGTTCAAGGGGGCCAAATAGTTTCGCAAGCGTAATGCTAGACACTATGGAAAAAAAGACACCCACAGTGCACACAACATGCAGCAGGCATAGCAAAGCTAATACAAAAAACTGCACATATTGTAATGGGGCACCAGCTAAACATCCTGACAACACATAGTGTAGTGGCATACGTAAATTCAGAAATTTTCACACTCACAACACTGAGACAGAGAAGATTGAGCAAAATTTTTGAAGCACCAAACATCTCATTCACACACGAAGGCATTAACATGGCAGATCAGATAGGGACAGGGGAGCCACACACATGTGCAGACAGAGTGGTGAAAGAGGAAAAAGTCAGAACAGACCTACAGGCTACACCAATTGCAGGAGCTAGAGATTTGTTCACTGACGTTTGTTGCTTCAGGCATGAGACAGATGGACTCAAGGCAGCTTATGCAGTAGTGGAAGATAAAGATGGACTACTGGTAACACAGAAAGCAGAAAGACTAGAGGGACAGCAGTCAGCACAAAGAGCAGAGGTGGTAGCAGTGATTGAGGCACTCAAGCTAGGGAAAGGACAGGAAGTGAACATCTACACAGACTCATATATGCAGCAGGAGCAGTACATGTTGAATTAGGGCGATGGATGAGAATAGGCTTTTTGACCGCAGATAATAAACCCATCAGGCATGAGGCTGAGATGAAAGAGCTAGCTGAAGCATTGCTACTCCCAAAGAAAGTTGCTGTAATAAAGTGTAAGGGACATAACACAGGGACAGATAAGGTGACCAAAGGAAATAACGCAGCTGACCAAGTGGCAAAGCAGACTGCAGGGTACCTGGACAAGATGATACTCATGTGTTCAGAGACTGAAATGCAACCTACAACAAACATAGACGGATCAAACTACAAAGCAGAGCGTCTCCTCAAGAGAAAACTCTGTGGAAAGCGAGAGGTGCTACACAGACGAACGGACTTTGGAGGGGACCAGATGGTAGACCTATCCTACCCCCAGGATTGAGACAGACAGCTATGGAAGAAGCACACGGGGTGGGACATGTAGGTGTAGCACAAATGCTAAGAAATCTTGACCATTGGTGGCACCCTTTTCTTAAAGACATGGCACAACATCTGACTAAGACCTGTGAACAATGTACCAAGTTTAACACCAGACCCACCATTAAACCAGAACTAGGAAAGTATCCACTGGAAGTAAAACCAGGAAAAGAGATTATCATAGACTATACAGATATGATAGACTCAGTCAGAGGGTACAGATATGTATTGATGTGTATGCATACACAGGATGGCCAGAAGCCTGGCCCACAAAGAAAGAAGATGGTAAATCAGTAATAAAATTCCTGGTAAATCAATACAGCCCAAGGTATGGATTCCCAGAAAAAATTAGATCAGATAACGGCACTCATTTCAAGAATCAAGACCTCCAACAGGTGGAGGCAATGTTGGGGCTAAAACACTCTTTTGGAACAGTGTATCATCCTCAATCACAGGACAAGGTGGAAAGAATGAACCAAACGGTTAAAAACAAATTGGCTAAAATCTGTGCACAGACTAAAATGAACTGGCTGGATGCCCTACCCCTAGCTCTAATGTCAATTAGGAGCTCAGTAAATCGCTCCACCGGATTTACCCCACATGAGTTGCAAACAGGGAGAGCGTTCCCTGGACCGCATTCCAAACTCCCTCTGGTTCAAAATGATGAATATGATGATGAATAACTGCTAAAGCTTATTTCCACGAGCTGCAAGGCTTGGTGTCTGTGTTTGCCAAACAGGTGAAGGACCGGCAGAACGCAGGAAAAGACACAACGCCTCCAGAGGCAGAGTGGGTGCTGCTTCGTGTCATCAAAAGGAAGTGGTCAGAACCACGCTGGACCGGCCCATTTCAGGTGACTGAAAGAACAACCCACGTGGTACGCCTGAAAGGAAAAGGAGACACCTGGTTTCATTGGAGCCAGTGTGCTGCAGCTGAGGAGCCTCAACGCTCCTTGATCGACATCCAGAAGGATCTCCAAGAAAAGAGCACCGAGTCGGCTGACTCAGAGAAAGATCCTGCCGACAAAGGGGCAGAATAATCCCCTGGCAGCGATCCAAGGCTCCAGGGCAGTCTACCCCTGGAGTCTGAAGAAAGAAGAGCTCCAGCAGGGAGGAGGTGAAATAGCGCTCCTCTCCTACATGTAGCGTGCCAAGCTACCATCTCAGAGAGCTCTAGAAGGGAGGAGGTGAAATAGCGCTCCTCTCCTACATGTAGCGTGCCAAGCTACCACCTCAAGAAAGAAGACATCTCAGTAGACTGGATGAGTACAGCAGGTTTGCAACTGTGCATTATCTGCTGGTTACTCATTCTTGTGGTGTTTATGTGGGTCATGTGCAGATTGGCCATGACAGGGCAGACTAATATTTAAAGCCATTAAAGAGTGAGAGGTTGCAAAATTTTCAGTTTTAATTTTCAATTACTTACTCAATTTTAATTGTCATTACTTATTCAGTTTTACTTATTATCACTTATTCAATCGTTTTTTTAAATTTTTTTTTACTTGTTGTGAAATTGTTAGCCCAGGTGACTTCGGTTCTCGTATCACATAGGAGTCTGTTCAACCACAAGATGTGGGGATCCATTCTGTTTGTGGCAGGGCTCTCCCTGACCTGCATCTCGCAGGGCGACGCGTTAGACCGTTGCTCTAGTAACCTCGCGCACCAGACAATACCACAAATTTGCGTCTCGCTTAACACCACCGCCACAGTGACACTGCCATTAACTTCACTCTCCCTGTATGGACAGAAACTGACGGGGAACTACCCCATTTACATTACCAATGACCAGAGGAATACTGACTGGTCCACCTTGGTTACTGATCCACCAGGGCGCAATTGGAAATCGCGGTCAACCACCGAGTCTAGCCGACGTCACCGTAATATAATACGAGCACAAAAATCCGGCAGTAACCTAGTCTTGACAATAGACCTAACTAAAGGGAACATAACAAAGGATGGTAAACCTGGATGTTGGGGTTTTCTTGTGTGGGAATGGAGTCCGAATAAGAACCAGGCTGGGCTGATTAGCATATGTCAACGAAATGAGTCCAAAACTAATCCTTCCAGTTCAATACTTCCATCTCCGTCCCTGTCCCCAGCTGCCACTAAGTTAGGGGTCAAACCACTCCGAGGCCCGACAAAAACAGACGACTCGTTCCAGGTTACGACAGGGTGTTACCAGATTGGTAACACCAATAATTGGCTTTTACTAGTGGAACACGCGGGTAATACATCAGGCAGTGATTGTGTGGTTTGTATGGGACCTCGTCCCCTCTTACAGGTGGTCCCTGCCCCCTTGAATGATGAATGTTTTATGGAAGTTATGAGCACAACCAAACCGGATAGAAAGTGCTCAGAGTGGGACTACGTATTCCCAGTAACTGATTCGACGAAACAAAAACCCATTTTCTCCTCTAAAGTAGCACCTGGTAACTTTACTTGTGTTAATATAACAGGGAGTGGTCCGTTAGGGAAGGTGAATCCCTTGTGGTGTAATCACACATATGATGTGGGATCTATCTTCAACCCTGTTCCCAGAGAAGATGTTTGGTGGTGGTGTGGGGACGATAAGCTGTTTGACCAACTGCCCCGAAATGTTACTGGATTGTGTGCCCTAACTACCCTCCTTCTCCCGGTCACGGTTATACCATTATCCAGTGACGACCTCGCTAATACAGATGAATATATTGTCCCTAGAGACTGGAACGGACGTTGGAAAAGGGAACTCACCTGGCAGTCGCAGGCTGACCCCACGTATATAGATGCCATCGGTGTTCCACGGGGAGTTCCTGACGAATATAAACTAGTTGATCAAGTTAAGGCAGGGTTCGAATCGTTCCTGTGTTGGTGGTGTACTATCAATAAAAATGTGGACCGTATTAATTATGTACATTATAACATCCAAAGGCTTGGTAACTGGACTCAGAGTGGGTTCGAGGCGGTTCATAGTCAGTTACAGGCTACATCACTAACTGCGTTTCAAAACCATATAGCCGTAGACATGCTCTTAGCATGGGAGTCACGGGAAGAGGATGAATTAGACATAAGATATGTAGACTCAGAAATGTAATTAATTATCTTGAGAGATCTCTCACAACCTCAGAAGGATCAAGTATATCGTTTGATTTTTTATTGAACTCCTAAAGGAGTTCAAAAGGGGGAATTGTGGAGAAATACAATGAAAGTATTTAGTATATGCTATATTAATCATATACTCACGAGTGTAACAATATAGCAGTTGTGTGTGCAACCTATAAATTGCAGACTATCTTTAGGGCTAATCAGGATGACCTTTCTATCACCCTTGACCAGGTCAAGAGTGGAAAGAGGGAGTCTTAGGTAAATCATGTTAACGAGAGGTATCTGCTTGGACTTTCTCTCAACTTTGAAAACAACCATGTTAATCATGATGTAAGTATGTAAGGATGTATGACGCTTATATGTAAGACGGCCCACTGATGTGTGTTAATAAAAACAAGCCTAATGTGTAAACGGGCAGAACTCAGCGGGGTGCGTGGTAAACAGACTGCGGAGTCTGAGCTGGGTTCTCCCTTTGCAAAGGTGAACACAAAGACTGGGTCTTGTGTGCTTTAATTTGCTCTATCTCACAACGCCTTGATCAGAGGATCCGGGGTGGTAAGTTGGACCACAACAATGTCTTCTATAGTTAGTTTAGGAAACTATGGACTCATGGGAAGCAAATATGTAGGCATCAATAAGTGAATCAGAGCGCAGGTACCATACCAAAATTTAGGCAACTTAGGACTTAACTTCTGTCCTCCACAATACCATCATAGATCTGATCATGCATAATCGTGGATTGTCACCAGCTCATCAGTGATCCCAAAGGGATTTTCTCCTAACATAATTATGGTGCCACATCCTGTCAGGGATCCTGTGTTTTGACCTCCACTTTTTCCCCATTTCCTAGACAGATAAGTGTAATTCCCCTCATATGGTGTGAACCATGGCGGAATAGTCTCAGTGGAAACAGCTGGAAAAAGATACTTGAGAGTGGTACAGTTATTCTTTGGAGAATCAGTTTTGTACAGTTCAAGCAAGCATTTAAATCCTTTAAGATCATTTTAAGGATTAAGTGGAAAAGGAATTGTTCCTAGAGACGGTCTTGCCACGGCACAAGCTACAATCCGTTGCTAGTCCAGAACCCTTAGTAGTAAAACAAATCCATTGTAACCATGCATTATTGTCCTGTCAACTTTTATATACTGCACCAAGTTGCTTCCTCTGCCTAGACTAGGTGACGGTGTAGTCATAGCATGAGAACGGTCATTTGGTCCTGAAGATGGTGGGGTAGGGGTTGAGTCAGAAACCTCTAACTGTATATGTCCCTTAGGGTCTGTGCCTTTAGCGTATGCTGCAAGCACAAAAGTCATAGAGTCATCAGGACAAGGATCTTTTATAGTTATTATCAGGGGATTACACTCCCCTGCTCCACAACCTGGTTGATGTTGGTTTAATTATGGAGAGTCTTTCTCCACAAGTCTCTGTCCTTGCTATTGTAGTGTAAAATTTTGAGTTTTTATAAGCTTTAGTATAAGTTTGCTTTAGTATGTAGCTTAGAAATCCATTTGTCATTCATTTTATTCATTTTAATATTAAGTATATAATTGCATGCTTTTTGCTAAGTTTGTGGTAGTGTGTAGGTTAAAATCCAATACATCATTTATGTCATAATATTAAGTATACAATTCCATGTTCTTGTTAAATTTATAATTGCACATTTTTCTTTTAAGTATATACAACAGTATGTTATTCAGTAGTGTTTTAGGTTGGGACTATTAACTCTTTAGTAGTAGACTAGGGGTATAAAGTGAGGATGTGAACAAACACACAGAAGCAGCCAGAACTCCGAGGGGGGGATTTCAGCACACAGCCTGGAGCCATGAGGGTTTTTTTTTTGATCTTACAACCAAGAGTTGTGTGTTCTCCACAAAAAAAGGGGGGGTGTATGACACCAGCCACGATAGGCCTTAATTAGGGTGAATCCACAAGTGTGAAAAGCAGATAATCATGGAATATTTTATCGTCTAGTTATAGACTTTCCAAAAAGGTGCGTAGCATGACAGGTGAAACTTTTGTGAAAATTAGATAAGAAAATGCATAAGGAAAGACTTAAAAAGTCGCGTGGCTGTAGAGTTGAAATAAAGTTCAACAAGGTAGGGGTGGGGGTGAGCACATGCTGTATCAGTGAATGTGAAAAATGCTATGCTAGCAAGGATACTTGGATACAATTATTTTATTGAAGGAGAATAAAAATGGGTGGTGCCAATGTTCTGATTTTTCCATCATAAAAGACGATGTTCTGAGCTGTAAAAATGCTTTCCTTCATGAACGAAAACCGGTTGTATTTTCTGTGAGGAGAATAAAACCTATGCTACACTCAACACTGACAGGTTCTGGAGTCATCCTAGGAAGATAAGATTGGATTTATGAACAAAATGTTGCAGGGGTCGGGACTTAGTTTCTAACTCATGATCCAGGCTTCTGACACACAACACTATCCATGGCTTATACCCCCAACTCTGCTTCCCTGTGTTCCACCCCACCAAACTCCATTCTTCACACCATGCTCCAAAGCCCCCTCTTTCATTTAAGTGCCTTGTTACACATAGGTACTTGTCTGCCCCAGCTAAGGCTTCCTGATTAGTCCATCCACAGGGTGCTACATCACAAAAATCAATTTTAGCCACACAGGGAGACTCCCAGTGTTTGCAACAGATAGTTACTTTAGGGATTAAAGTACCTCGGTTTACTCTGAAAAGTGGATATGAGTCGTTCTTTTGGGTTTGAGTTACATTAGTCATTACTCTATAGTCATTCTGCTTGGAGAATCGGATGATTGCATTAAAAGTATTACTAAAATTCTTATGGACCCCCTGATTCCGCATCCCATTCTTCTGAATGGGTGCCATGGATGCTCTGTCATCTTACCTAAGGTGCAAGTGACTGTTTCATTTATTACTTATCTGTAGGTATCGGTGCTTGTTTGAAATGTGTCAGGTGTATCCACATTGTTCTCTCATACGTACTTTTTCTGTTTGAGCGTTTTGGTAAATATCCAATCTCCTGGCTCCACAGGTATCTCTTGCTCAGGGACCGGTGGGTGAGAGAACTGTGGACATAGTTTCTTTGTTTTTCAACATTTGTTTTTCAATTCTGTGTCATCTCCCTTGAAGTTAATCAAAGGTACTCTGTAAGGTCTGCCATACAAAATTTCAAAAGGTGACAGTCCTGTATCATTAGGTTGTGTATGAAGACTCAGCATTACTGCTGGCAAACAGGTTACCCATCCTTTTCCTGTTTCGTCCATGGCTTTCCTAGGTTTAGCCTTGATTGTACCATTCGCTCTTTCCACTAGTCCTGCTGATTGTGGATGATAAGAACAATGAAATTTCATTTTAATGGAAACAGTTCGCTCAATTTAGCAATTACATCATTTCTAAAATGTGGTCCATTATCACTATACATGATTTCTGGAAATCCAAATCTTGGTGCAATATGTGTTGCTAAGGCTTTAGCTACTGTTATTGCATCATTTCGTGTGGTTGGAATAACTTCAATCCATTTCAAGTATAAATCTATGATCACTAGACAGTACTTTTTATTTTCACATTTATTTAATTCACTGAAATCCATACATATCGTATGAAATGGATAGTGAGCATTGGGCATTTTACCTGGTTTTGGTCTTCTGCCTTGGGCATTCTGTTTTCCACACACTAGACATGATGCACATTTTTTTTTTTTTTGCATAATTTTGGAATCCATATGCTGTATATATCTTATTTATGAGCTCATACTGTTGACGCATGAGTTAAACCATGCCGTCAATACTGCTGCAAATCGAAATAAATTTTAAATGAAATTAAAATTAAAATTTTGGAAGTATGTACTGTACTGTATGTTGAAGATGTAGTCACATCTCCCTTTACTGGAAACCCTCCCTCTCTCTCATTCTCTCTCTCAATCTCCCCAATCACCATTACCATCAATGCATGTTACTAACTAAACTCCTTCCCCGGAGTTTCTGTGCTTTCTCGTCCAGCAGGTTCTCATGGATCGTGGCCGCTGCTGTGGTCTGCTGCTGACGTCCACTTGACGTCCCTTTACTGAAAACTCTCTCTCTCTGACGTCCACCATATATAGCATTACATGCCATATATAGTCATCATTGCTACCATTTTCACCACAACTTAGTTGATTAATGACTTATTGCTGCTGTGCATCTGTGTCTCTCTATCTCTATCACAGATTCCACTGCTACTGCAATCACTTTACCATTTATTGTAATTCATTGTAATTCTACAATATTTTTGTGTTGAATGTTCTGTACATGTGACATCCATTGCACGTCTGTCCGTCCTGGAAGAGGGATCCCTCCTCTGTGGCTCTTCCTGAGGTTTCTTCCACATTTTTTCCCTGTTAAAGGGTTTTTGTGGGCAAGTTTTTCCTCACTGGAACCAAGGGTCTAAGGACAGAGGGTGTCACTCCCTATACAGATTGTAAAGCCCTCTGAGGCAAAATGTGTTTTGTGACTTTGGGCTATACAAATAAAATTTGATTTGATTTGATACTTGCCTTCTGGTCATTTCCATAACTCATTATCAGACAATGTTGCCCCCCTATTCGCCCAAGATCGTTTTTCTAATTCAGGTGAGCTTTGTTGCATAACTTTTAAGATGTCATGGTCAATATGTGTGACCTCTTCAGCTGTGTATATGTCTTCGTAATCTTGTCTCGCAGCAGCTATCTTTACACTTTACACACTTACATACGACAATCTGAAGTGGTAATTGTACAGCTTTTAATAAGGCTAAAATCAGATTTGTATGCAAAATTGGTTTACCTGTGGATGTAATCATAGCTCTATTTTCCACTGTTGTGCAAAAACATGCAAGGTATTAAAAGCATATGCACTATCAGTATAGACAGTTATTCTCTTTCCTTCTCCTAATTTGCATGCCTCAGTAGTGCAATCAATTCTGCTGCTTGAGCTGAGAGGTGGGATGCAAGTGCTCTGGATTTTAACACCTTATCTATAGTTACTACTGCATATCCACTACTGTTAGTCCCATCTGGGTTCTTTTTACATGATCCATCTACAAACATCACTACATCCGGATTTTGTAACGCCACATCAGTTAAATCCGCTCTTGGCAACACTTTTTCTGTTGTTTCAGCTACACAATCATGTTTAGCACTTTCTGTTTCATTTGGTAGTAGCGTAGCTGGATTTAAAATTGTACACCTTTCAATAGTTAGATGAGGCTGAGAGAGTAGGATAGTCATACAATTAAGATGTCGAGCTGGAGACATGAAGGCTGTATTTGACTGTGTCAATAGAGTGTCTACAGCATGTGACACCTTCAGTCAAGTTTTTTTTTTGTGTGGGCAATTTTTTCTTCACTTGAACCGAGGGTCTAAGGACAGAGGGTGTCACTCCCTGTACAGATTGTAAAGCCTTCTGAGGCAAAAAGTGTTTTGTGACTTTGGGCTCTACAAATAAAATTTGACTTGATTTGATTGGCAATCTCCTCCAAAGACATGAAGCGGTACAGTATACGGACACACTACACATGCAAATAAGACACAAAGTCGTGAGAGAGGAATAAATTTAGATGATGATGATGAGTTGCGTCAGAGACGCAACAAAGACCATAACTCGTCCCGAAGAGGATGGTGAAGCTTTTAGTGAAGAAATGAATCAACTCTTCAAAAGCTTCGGTTTAAATACTATAGAAGTAGAAAGGGCAGTTAGAACAATAGCGCCAAAAGTGTGGGAAAAAATAAGGGGAAATTGGGACCCCCTTATGAATCAAGAGCCAATTCCATTCGGTCATGCAAATTATGCTGCTCAGGTACACCCAGTACTGGCAAGAGTGGTTGCGCACTACAGAGGACAGGCAAATGAGTGTCGGAATGCAAACAGGGACCTGCAGAGCCGGTGCCACTTTTTGTTGAAAAAATGAAAAAGGTGTTCAGTGGAATACCTGTAAATAATGCTGATAACAGCCCATACAGCATGCAGTTAAAGAACGCACTCATGATTGGATTCAGACCAGAAATCAGTCAGTTCATAAGGAAACATCTGATTGCTTGGAAAAATGAAGGATTGCAGAGATTCCATTGAATCTCTGCAATGCAGAAGAAACAATTGAAGCAACAGCAACATGTTGCTTACAACAGCAACAGTCATGTTGCTTAAAACAGCAGTAAGCAACATGCAGAAGAAACAATTGAAGCAAAAAAGAAAAATGAGATAAATGCATTTTTGTGTTATCATACTAACACTGGTGAACTTTTCTTCCGAGATAACCAAGGAAGGGGGAGAGGATGTGGAGGTGATGAGAACAGAAGAATGGACAGCGATGTGTGTTACAATTGTGGAAGATTTGGACACTACGCGAGAGCAGGACAGGAGAGAAAAGGAGCGCACCGCATGACTAACTGCAGAAGCAGGTTATGCAGACAGGCACACACACATATAGAGATAGATGGTATTACAGATATGAGTACAGCAACAGATGTTGAGGCAGAAGTAGATGAGATTCTAACGTTACAGACAGCTGAGATTTTACTATCACAGGAAGGAACTAAACCATGGATGAAGCTAGAAGTGCAAGGGAAAATAATAATTTTCTTGCGTGATACTGGAGCCTGCAGAACAGTTGTGCGATGTAGCGGAAAAGGAACAAATTTTCCTTTGCAGTTAAATAGCGGTTTGAGAGTTTTTTACAGTTCCTGTAAAGAAGGCCGCCCCATCGACAGGATGGAGGATGGTACAGGATTTGCAAGCAGTAAACAAAGCAGTAATACCATGTGCTCCCCTTGTACCAGACCCACACACTCTGTTAAATGAACTCAATTCAAAAGCTAACGATGTGATCAAATGGACTACAGAGGGAGAACATGCGTTTGTACAAGTAAAACAATTGCTAGTGGGTTCAGGAGCACTCCCAGATTATAAGAAGCCATTTATACAAATGTGTGATGCTAGAAGTGGATTTATGACCAGTGTGCTAACCCAGCCTTTTGGAGAAAAACTCGTAGCATACTATTTGTCTAAATTAGATCCAATAGCCAGAGCAATGCCGCAGTGTCTCCAAGCTGTACAGGCCGCAGCCTTAACAATACAGAGCTCAGTTGCAATTGTCTTGTTTCATCCATTGACACTGAAGGTGTCACATGCTGTAGACACTCTATTGACACAGTCAAATACAGCCTTCATGTCTCCAGCTCGACATCTTAATTGTATGACTATCCTACTCTCTCAGCCTCATCTAACTATTGAAAGGTGTACAATTTTAAATCCAGCTACGCCACTACCAAACGAAACAGAAAGTGCTAAACATGATTGTGTAGCTGAAACAACAGAAAAAGTGTTGCCAAGAGCGGATTTAACTGATGTGGCGTTACAAAATCCGGATGTAGTGATGTTTGTAGATGGATCATGTAAAAAGAACCCAGATGGGACTAACAGTAGTGGATATGCAGTAGTAACTATAGATAAGGTGTTAAAATCCAGAGCACTTGCATCCCACCTCTCAGCTCAAGCAGCAGAATTGATTGCACTACTGAGGCATGCAAATTAGGAGAAGGAAAGAGAATAACTGTCTATACTGATAGTGCATATGCTTTTAATACCTTGCATGTTTTTGCACAACAGTGGAAAATAGAGCTATGATTACATCCACAGGTAAACCAATTTTGCATACAAATCTGATTTTAGCCTTATTAAAAGCTGTACAATTACCACTTCAGATTGTCGTATGTAAGTGTGCAGCTCACATGACAGGAATAGACTTGGTTTCACAAGGAAATCGTAAAGCAGATGAGGAAGCAAAGATAGCTGCTGCGAGACAAGATTATGAAGACATATACACAGCTGAAGAGGTCACACATATTGACCATGACATCTTAAAAGTTATGCAACAAAGCTCACCTGAATTAGAAAAACGATCTTGGGCAAATAGGGGGGCAACATTGTCTGATAATGAGTTATGGAAATGACCAGAAGGCAAGTATCAAATCAAATCAAATTTTATTTGTATAGCCCAAAGTCACAAAACACATTTTGCCTCAGAGGGCTTTACAATCTGTACAGGGAGTGACACCCTCTGTCCTTAGACCCTCGGTTCAAGTGAAGAAAAACTTGCCCACACAAAAAAAAACTTAACAGTGGAAAAATGTGGAAGAAACATCAGAAAGAGCCACAGAGGAGGGATCCCTCTTCCAGGACGGAGAGATGTGCAATGGATGATAAATGTACAGAACAATCATCACAAACATATTGTACAATTACAATGAATTACAATAAATGGTAGAATGATTACAGTAGCAGTGGAACCTGTGATAAGATAGAGAGACACAGATGCACAACAGCAGTAAGTCATTAACCAACTAAACTGTAGTGGAGATATGGTAACAATAAAGACAGTAATGCAGACCACAGCAGGAGCCACGATCTATGAGAACCTGCTGGACGAGAAAGCACAGAAACTCCGGGGAAGGAGTTTAGTTAGTAACATGCATTGATAGTAATGATGATTGGAGAGAGAGAGAGAGAGACAGAGAGAGAGGGGGAGAGAGAGTGAGTCTGGACTGCCCCGGCAGTCTAGTCCTGTGGCAGCATAACTAAGGGAAGGCCTGAGCCAGCCCTAATTATAAGTGCTATCAAAGTCTACTCTTGAAGGTGGTGACCATGTCTGCCTCCCAAGCCCAGAAAGGTAGTTTGTTCCAGAGAAGAGGAGCTTGATATCTGAAAGCTCTGGCTCCCAGTGCAGTGGTCTAGAGGGGTAGTAAGGTACTATGAGTTCTTTTAAATATGATGGTGCCTGGCCATGAAGAGCTTTGTATGTAAGGAGAAGAATTTTAAATTTGATTCTAGATTTAACAGGTAGCCGGTGCAAGGAAGCCAAAATGGGAGAGATGTGATCTCTGGTCTTGGTTCCTGTCAGAACACGTGCAGCAGCATTTTGAATTGGCTGCAAAGTCCTCAGAGACTTATTGGAGCAGCCTGATTACAAAGAGGTACAGTAGTCCAGCCTAGAAGTAACAAATGCATGGACTAGTTTTTCTGCATCCGCTTGGGACAGGATGTGTCTAATTTTGGTAATGTTTTGGTAAATTTGTTTTATGTGGACATTAAAGGACAAATCCTAATCAAAAATAACTCCAAGATTCTCAATGTAGCAGAGGACTTGTCTGCTCCCATGAGCCCCTCACAAATAGATCATCTTGTTGAGAGTACTACAGGCTCATTACAGATAGCACTTGACTCTATTGCACCTCTGAAAAAGAAGAATATTAAACAGAGGAGGTTAGCACCATGGTATAGCCAGCAGACTCGTAAATTAAAGCAAGTGGCACATAATTCTGAACTCAAATGGTGTGCCACTAAACTGGAAGAATCTCGCTTAGTGTGGCAAGATAATCTTAAAACCTACAGGAAGGCTCTCCGTAATGCCAGACAGCCTATTACTCTTCTTTAATAGAGGAAAACAAGAACAACCCCAGGTTTCTCTTCAGCACTGTAGCCAGGCTAACAGAGAACCACAGCTCTATTGACCCATCTACTCCTCTGGGTCTAACCAGTAATGACTTCATGAGCTTCTTTAATGATAAAATTAGGACTATTAGAGACAAAATACATCATGCCTCTCCTCCGACAGGCTTGGATCTGCATTCTGACACAGCAAGTTTGGAAACAGCTGCAAAACCTGATACATATTTAGACTGCTTTTCTCCCATTGACCTTGTCATGACCTGGCTCGGTGAGTCATGGCAAAAAAGGGAGAACACCATATGCCTTGGTTTAAATGATTCTTTATTAAATCAAATTAAAGCAAATTAGACCAAATTAAACCATCAGAAAGGATTAAAGGTTATGGTGTGTGTAGAAGCAGTAGTATCAGTGGTGTAGGATGTGCATGAGTGAGGAGTGTAAGTGTGTAAGTGTTGATAGTGTGAAACAAAAGCAAAGGACAACCTAAAGCATCAGCCTAGGCTAAAGCAAAGCAAACGAACACAAACCATACCATACCAACCCTGACTGGGGACAGGGGAGCCCAGAACAGGGGAGGGCTCAGAAGAGAGAAATAGCACCAGACTGCAGTGGCATAAGTACTCCTATGCTACTTAGTGTGATGGAAAACACCTGCAAACAAACCACACCTAGAGAAGAGGAGGAGGAAGAGAAACCACACCCAGGAGAGGAGGAGGAAAGAACACACTCAAGATGCCACAGGGCATCACAACCTTCATCAAATAACTTCAATAATTTCTTCATCTAAGTCGTCAACCTGTCTCCTAAACCCCATCCCAACCAGGCTGCTCAAGGATATTTTACCTTTAGTTAGCCCTTCCTTACTGGATATGATTAACCTGTCTTTATTATCAGGATATGTACCATCCTTTAAAGTAGCTGTAATTAAACCTCTTCTTAAAAAACCCACTCTAGATCCAGAGGTTTTAGCTAATTATAGACCCATATCAAACCTTCCCTTTCTTTCTAAGCTACTCGAGAAAGCTGTAGCTAATCAGCTGTGTGAATTTCTTCATAAGAACAGTTTATTCGAGGATTTTCAGTCAGGGTTTAGAGTGCATCATAGCACAGAGACCGCACTAGTCAAAGTCACAAACAATCTCCTAATGGCATCAGACAAAGGACTCATCTCTGTACTCGTCCTGTTAGATCTTAGTGCTGCATTTGACACCATAGACCATCAAATTCTTTTACAGAGACTGGAACATCAGATTGGCATCAAAGGAACCGCCCTAAGCTGGTTTAGGTCGTATTTCTTAGATCGATCTCAGTTTGTTCACGTCAATGATGAATCCTCCATACATACCAAAGTCTGTCATGGAGTCCCACAAGGTTCTGTACTGGGGCCTCTTCTATTCAGTCTATACATGCTTCCTCTAGGGAACATTATTAGGAATCACTCCATTAATTTTCATTGTTATGCTGACGACACCCAATTATATTTATCGATCAAGCCTGATGAAACCAATCATTTAGCCAAACTGCAAGCGTGCCTTAGGGATATAAAAAGTTGGATGACCTATAATTTTCTGATGTTGAACTCAGATAAAACTGAAGTTCTTGTAATTGGACCCAAACACCTCAGAAACTCTCTTTCCGGAGACTTGGCCACCTTAGACGGGACCACCCTGGCCTCCAGCTCCACCGTAAAGAACCTTGGAGTTATTTTTGATGAGGATTTGTCCTTTAATGCCCACATAAAACAAATTTCAAAGACTGCATTCTTCCACTTACGCAACATTACCAAAATCAGACGCATCCTGTCCCAAGCAGATGCAGAAAAACTAGTCCATGCATTTGTTACTTCTAGGCTGGACTACTGTAACTCTCTATTATCAGGCTGCCCCAATAAGTCTCTTAGGACTTTGCAGCTAATTCAGAATGCTGCTGCACGTGTTCTGACAGGAACCAAGATCAGAGATCACATCTCACCCGTTTTGGCTTCCTTGCACTGGCTACCTGTTAAATCTAGAATAGAATTTAAAATTCTTCTCCTTACATACAAAGCTCTTCATGGCCAGGCACCATCATATTTAAAAGAGCTCATAGTTCCCTACTACCCCTCTAGGCCACTGCGCTCTCAGGATGCTGGGTTCCTTGTGGTTCCCATAGTTTCCAAAAGTAGACTGGGAGCCAGAGCTTTCAGCTATCAAGCTCCTCTTCTGTGGAACAAACTACCTTTCTGAGTTCGGGAGGCAGGCACGGTCACCACATTCAAGACTAGACTTAAGACTTTCCTTTTTGATAGCGCTTATAGTTAGGGCTGGCCCAGGCCTTCCCTTAGTTATGCTGCCATAGGACTAGACTACCGGGGGACCCGACCCCCACCCCCCCACTAACTAAACTTCTTCCCCGGAGTTTCTGTGCTTTCTCGTCCAGCAGGTTCTCATGGATCGTGACTGCTGCTGTGGTCTGCTGCTGACGTCCACGCCTTACTGTAAACCCCCTCTCTCTCTCTCTCTCTCTCTCTTATCATGCATATCAATGTAAAGCAGTTCGATAACCCTTAGAGTCTGCATAAACGGGGCCTGAGGTTTTATTGTTCTGTCAATCATTATCTCTCTCTCTCTCTCTATCAATGTAAGGCAGTTCGATATCCCTTAGAGTCCGCATAAACAGGGCCTGAGGTTTTATTGTTATGTCAATCATTATCTCCATTACACCTTTTCTTTGGATATTACTAACTACACTTCTTCCCCGGAGTTTTTGTGCTTTCTCGTCAAGCAGGTTTTCATGGATTATGGCTGCCGCCGTGGTCTGCTGCTGACGTCCACCACATTTAGCATTACATGCCATATATAGTCATTATTGCTACCATCTCCACTACAGCTTTGTTGGTTAATGACTTATTGCTGCTGTGCATCTGTGTTCCACTGCAACTGCAATCACCTTACCATTTATTGTAATTCATTGTAATTGTACGACATGTTTGTGTTGATTGTTCTGTACACGTGACATCCATTGCACGTCTGTCCATCCTGGAAGAGGGATCCCTCCTCTGTGGCTCTTCCTGAGGTTTCTTCCACATTTTTTTCCCTGTTAAAAGGGTTTTTTTGTGGGCAAGTTTTTCCTCACTCGAACCGAGGGTCTAAGGACAGAGGGTGTCACTCCCTGTACAGATTGTAAAGCCCTCTGAGGCAAAATGTGTTTTGTGACTTTGGGCTATACAAATAAAATTTGATTTGATTTGATTTGATTCTTCACGGTGGAGCCGGAGGCCAGGGTGATCCCGTCTAAGGTAGCCAAGTCTCCAATTACCAATTACAAGTTCAACATCAGAAAATTGTAGGTCATCCAACTTTTTATATCCCTAGGACATGCTTGGAGGTTAGTTAACTGATTGGTTTCATCAGGCTTGATCAATAAATATAATTGGGTGTTGTCAGCATAACAATGAAAATTAATGGAGTGATACCTAATAATGTTCCCTAGAGGAAACATATAGACTGAATAGAAGTGGCCCTAGTACAGAAACTTGTGGGACTCCATGACAAACTTTGGTATGCATGGAGGATTCATCATTGACGTGAAAAACTGAGATCAATCTAAAAAATACAACTTGAACCAGCTTAGGGCGGTTCCTTTGATGCCAGTCTGATGTTCCAGTCTCTGTAAAAGAATTTGATAGTCTATGGTGTCAAATGCAACGCTAAGATCTAACAGGACGAGTACAGAGATGAGTCCTTTGTCTGATGCCATTAGGAGATTGTTTGTGACTTTGACTAGTGCGGTCTCTGTGCTATGATGGACTCTAAATCCTGACTGAAAATCCTCAAATAAACTGTTCTTGTGAAGAAATTCACACAGCTGATTAGCTACAGCTTTCGCAAGTAACTTAGAGAGAAAGGGAAGGTTTGATATTGGTCTATAATTGGCAAAAACCTCTGGATCTAGAGTGGGCTTTTTAAGAAGAGGTTTAATTACAGCTACTTTAAAGGACTGTGGTACATATCCTGATAATAAAGACAGGTTAATCATATCCAGTAAAGAAGGGCTAACTAAAGGTAAAATGTCCTTGAGCAGCCTGGTTGGGATGGGGTCTAGGAGACAGGTTGACGGCTTAGATGAAGAAATTATTGAAGTTATTTGATGAAGGTTAATGGGAGAAAAGCAGTCTAAATATGCATCAGGTTTTGCAGCTGATTACAAATTTGCTGTATCAGAATGCAGATCAGTGCCTGTCGAAGGCAAGGCATGATGAATTTTGTCTCTAATAGTCCTAATTTTATCATTAAAGAAGCTCATGACGTCATTACTAGTTAGACCTAGAGGAGTAGATGGGTCAATAGAGCTGTGGTTCTCTGTTAGCCTGGCTACAGTGCTGAAGAGAAATCTGGGGTTGTTCTTGCTTTCCTCTATTAAAGAAGAGTAATAGGCTGTCTGGCATTACGGAAAGCCTTTTTAAGATTATCTTGCCAGACTAAGCAAGATTCTTCCAGTTTAGTGGCACGCCATTTGCATTCAGAATTACGTGCCACTTGCGGTTCTGTACTAGGGCCACTTCTATTCAGTCTATATATGCTTCCTCTAGGGAACATTATTAGGAATCACTCCATTAATTAGGGCCCGAGCACACTGTGTGTGCGAAGCCCTATTGTATTTCGAATGTTTATTATTATTTTTTTTATTATTATTCTCTTTTCTTCTTTTTCTTCCTAAAAGTAAATTGCCTTTTAAACGGCCTAAATGTACTCGAAAACTCACGAAAATTTGCGTACCACCCCCAAGGTCGGGTGTAAAATTACGTATTCTGGAGGTATCGCACATGGACGTACAAAAATGGCTCTACGGCGCCACTTGCGTGTTCATTTTCGGAGGAGCACCTCGACACGGTTTCATCCACGTGTATGAAATTTTGTGGTAGTATGTAACATACAGAGACACACAAAAAAGCCTCTTGCAGCCATGGTCTAACTCCAACAGGAAGTCTGTCCATTTGAATCAAAGATCATATTTTGCCACGATTTTGGACATTTCCACACCTCGTAGTAAGACGAACTCCTCCTAGAGCTTTGTTTTGATCGTTGTCAAATTTGGACCGTACGATCTACAGACATGGGCGATGTTAAATTGCGAAGCTTTTAACTTTTCATCAAAGGAATTTTTCGTGGCGGCGTTTTAAAATTTGATGTTTCGCCAGGGAACAGGAAGTGGGAGTAATTTGGCTGTAACTCACACATACATTGTAGAATCAGACTGAAATTTCACATGTTCGATCGTAGTCCAAGCCTGAACAAATGTATACAACAATATTCAGTTATGGATACAGTGCCACCTGTTGGCGACAGGAAGTGTCATATTTTACTTGACGATGGCCTCCTCCAAAGTGTTTGAGTATATCCACCTCAAACTAGGTGTGGATGTTGTCAAGGCCTTGGTGTTGACATCTGAGAAAGAATTTCAACTTTCATCAGAGGGCGTGGCCGTGACGGCCCGTCAAAGTCAAACGTGCAGATTTTTTTCGATAAAAAATGGAACTCCATTGACTTTTTGGGTGATTTTCAGGCAAAAGTTTTGGGCTTTCATATACTTTCTCAGACCTGTCTGAAACACACACCACAGTTTTGGACCCAGAGTTATGAAACTCAGCTGAATTGTAGAACAGGGCAAGACCTACAAAAACATCTCTTGGAGCAATGGGCTAAAATTAACAGGAAGTGAGATATTTAAGACTGAAAATCACCATTTTTGGTGTTTCGGGCTGGTGGGGAAGGAGTCATATTTGAACGAACTCCTCCCAGAGATTTGGTCAGATTGCCTTCAAATTTAAACTGTAGAGTCTGAAGACACGAGTGATGTTAAACTGCGGAGCTTTTTAGTTTTGGTCAAATGGCATGTCTGTGGGAGCGTGGCAAATTTTGATGTTTCGCCATGGAGCAGGAAGTGGGAGTAACTCATACATACATTGTTGAATCAGACTGAAATTTCACATGTTCGATCGTAGTCCAGGCCTGAACAAATGTATACAACAATATTCAGTTATGGATACAGCGCCACCTGTTGGCGACAGGAAGTGTCATATTTTACTTGACGATAGCCTCCTCCAAAGTGTTAGAGTATATCCACCTCAAACTAGGTGTGGATGTTGTCAAGGACTTGGTGTTGACATCTGAGAAATAATTTCAACTTTTCATCAGAGGGCGTGGCAGTGACGACGCGTCGAATATCGATGTCTCGCCATGCCTGTAAATGTTGCTATAACTTAGGCGTACGTGGTCTGACCTGCCCCAAATTTCAATGCATCGATGAGATGTCCACCCTGAACACATCTGCATTTTAATTTTTGCGATGAGCAATAACGCCACTTAGATACATTTAACGAAGCAGGCCCGCCACAGCGTTTCACCTACGTGTCTGAAATTTGGCGTACACATGCACAATCACAAGGGCTACAAAAAAATGTCTTGGAGCTAGACAGCCCGATGTAAAACGGCTCTGTAGCGCCCCCTAGAAATTTTCAAAGATACCGCTCACATGTTTTCCGCCCGGTGTCAGGCCTGTTTCCCCCCCAACGTGCCACCCCCCCGACATGCGCGGAGGTGCGAGGGCCCGCTCAACGCTGCTTGCAGCTTTAATTTTCACTGTTATGCTGACGACACCCAATTATATTTATCAATCAAGCCTGATGAAACCAATCATTTAGCCAAACTGCAAGCGTGCCTTAGGGATATAAAAAGTTGGATGACTTACAATTTCTTGTAATTTGTTCTTGTAATTTGTGTTGAATGTTCTGTACATGTGACATCCATTGCACGTCTGTCCGTCCTGGAAGAGGGATCCCTCCTCTGTGGCTCTTCCTGAGGTTTCTTCCACATTTTTTCCCTGCTAAAAGGGTTTTTTTGTGGGCAAGTTTTTCCTCACTCGAACCGAGGGTCTAAGGACAGAGGGTGTCACTCCCTGTACAGATTGTGAAGCCCTCTGAGGCAGACTTTGGGCTATACAAATAAAATTTGATTTGATTTGATTTGACTTGCTTTAACCCTTTTATGACGGTCATGTCGGTGCTGTCATGTCGACGCCGACATGACCGTCATAAAAGGCGCATGTGCTGTTCACATTACCATAGCTCCTCACCCGTTTGCGCTAGAGAATAATTTCCTGAACACAGTTCCTGAATTCAGACACGGTGAGCTTTCCTCTCATATATGGTGTATTACGGTAGCCCATTGCACTTGCGAGTGACAGCTGTCCAATCACAGACTAGATTACATAGTCATAACATACAATGGTGCATTAAAACTGTCAGATATTGAAAGATTTAGTTGTTCTGAAAAAAAAGAAACCAAGCAATAACTCTTCACATATTTTATGACACTTTTACAGCCAAAATAACAAAAATAGTCCAGACGGCCTATATTAGGCCTAGGTGTTAAAGGGTTAATTTACAAGTCTGCTGGCTACACCATGGTGCTAACCTCCTCTGTTTAATTATCTTCTTTTTCAGAGGTGCAATAGAGTCAAGAGTTGTCTGTAATGAGCCTGTAGAACTATCAACAAGATGATCTAGGTGTGAGGGGCTAAAGGAAGCAGACAAGTTCTCTGCTACATTGAGACATGGCATTGAGTTCAATACTGAAGGAATCACTTCCTTAAATTTGGCTACAACACTGTCAGATAAACATCTGCTGTAGGAGTTTCTACAAAAAGGCTTATAGTCCAGTAATATGAACTCGAACGTTATAAAAAAAAGGTCAGATAGAAGAGGATTCTGTGGGAAGACTATTAGATGATCAATTTCAATGCCATATGAGAGAACAAGATCAAGAGTGTGGTTCGGACAATGAGTTTATTTACACAGAAGCCAATTGAATCTAATAAAGAGATAAACGCAGGACTAAGGCTATCATTGTGGTTGTCCACATGAATATTAAAATCACCTACAATAATTACTTTATCTGTTTGAAGGATCAAGCTTGATGCAAATTCAGCAAATTCAGATAAAAATTCAGAGTAAGGGCCAGGAGCATGATATACTGTAACAAATAGATTTGGCTGTAATGTTTTCCGGTTTGGGTGAGTAAGGCTAAGAACAAGACTTTCAAATGAATTATAATTTAGTTTAGGTTTAGAATTTATTAATAGACTTGAGTCAAACATGGCTCCAGCTCCACCACCTCGACCATTACTTCGAGGAATATGAGTATTACAATGACTGGGAGGAGTGGATTTATTTAAGCTAACATATTCATCCTCCTGCAGCCAGGTTTCGGTGAGACAAAGCAAATCAATATCATAATCAGATATGAATTCACTGACTAAAAGAGCTTTAGAGGACAAGGACCTGATATTCAAGAGTCCACATTTATTGCTCTTATTTTGGACTGGTGGAGATGTTGATTTAATTTTTATGAAGTTTTTATAATGAACTCCTCTTTTATCTTTATCTTTAAATAATTTAGGTGGACGGGGACAGACACAGTCTCTATACTAAAGTACTGGGTGGGCAGATGCACTAATGGAGGCGCAGAGAAGCGTGTAAGACTGCAGTACTGCTTCCTGGTCTCAACTCTGGGTTGTCACGGTTTCGGTCGTCTAATGAATTGGTCCATATTTCTAGATATGAGAGCTGCTCTATCCAAAGTGGGATGGATGCTGTCTCTCCTAATCAGACCAGGTTTTCCCCAGAAAGGTGTCCAATTGTCTATTAAGCCCACATCGTTTGCTGGACACCACCTCGACAGCCAGCGGTGAAATGACGACATGCGGCTGTACATGTCATCACTTTCGTGGAGTAACATTAACCCTCAGGAAGGGGTTATGGGATGAGTGGATGTGAGGCGGCGGAGCAGTTGGTGGTGCAGGAGGAGGAGGAGGAGGCTGAGGCACGGGATAAGGTGGAAGATCCGGACGGAGCCCATATGGCACATACTTGTTATCACCCTGAGGGTCTCGGCAGAAAACAAGACAGGATTGTTTGTTTTTCACTGCTCTGTTGAGCTTCTTTCTGTTCACTTACATTTTCCTCTCTTTTCTCAACTTTCTTTCTCTGAATACCAGCTTGTCTCTAGCTTCTATCAGCCACAACTTGGCCTGTAACAGTCCATCTTTTCTTGACTTACCTTTCCTTTTCTCCTTCTCACTAATAGCTTTCACTAACTCCTCACATTCTTTTACATCTAATCTTCCTACAAAATCATACTTCTGCCATCTTTTTAGATATTTAACATTATCAGGATTTAATGTTTCCATACGTTTGGCATCTCCACTAATTTTATATATATATTTTAAAAATACTAAAGCATGCTTTTTTAAAAATTAATTTATTATAATTTACTCCTAGTATTACCTTTAAGTCCCTGACTTACAAGTAACACTATCCTGACGAAGTCCCTGACTTCTCCGGCGTCTATAATAAGAATAAGGAGGACCGGATTCAAAGCATCAAAGTTTAAGTTGAATTTATTGTTCTTGTACAAGACAAACGTTTCACAGTGCAACACACCAAATGGGTTACAGAGAAAAAAGATCCCTGAGGAGCTCTGACAGTTGGTTCTTATACATTGTTCCTAAAAATGGGCTGTCTCAACCATTGCCAATTGTTAACAGACAATTTGCATATATAACTTGCAACTTCCTCTCTGTTACAAATAGTAACAAATAACTTTATATATGACTAGCAGAGGTCAAAGTATGCTAGCAAAGTGAAAATGGTTGGTGTTACAGCTTGCATTTTTAATATAAGAGGGGAGTCAGATTGTGACAGGTGTAAGTTGTGACCCGTCAAAATCTGACTCCCCTCCTTTTTTCCTCTCTCTTACAAATAGTAAATAAGTTCATACAGAAGTAGCAGAGGTCAAAGTATGCCAGCAAAGTGAAAATGTTTGGTGTTACATCTTGCATTTTTAATATAAGCGGGGAGTCAGATTGTGACAGGTGTAAATTGTGACCCGTCAAAATCTGACTCCCCTCCTTTTTTCCTCTCTGTTAGCATACTTTGACCTCTGCTACTTATGTATAAAGTTATTTGTAACTAGTATCAACAAAGTGTAAATGGTTGGTGTTACATCTTGCATTTTAATATAAGAGGGGAGTCAGATTGTGACAGGTGTAAATTGTGACCTGTCAGAATCTGACTCCCCTCCTTTTTTCCTCTCTGTTAACACTAGTTACAAATAACTTTATACATAAGTAGCAGATGTCAAAGTATGATAGCAAAGTGAAAATGGTTGGTGTTACATCTTGCATTTTTAATATAAGAGGGGAGTCAGATTGTGACGGGTGTAAATTGTGACCCGTCAAAATCTGACTCCCCTGCTTTTTTCCTCTCTGTTAACACCAGTTACAAATAACTTTATACATAAGTTGCAGATGTCAAAGTATGCTAGCAAAGTGAAAAGGGTTGGCATTACATCTTCCATTTTTAATATGAGAGGGGAGTCAGATTTTGACAGACACACAATTTACACTTGTCACAATCTGAATCCCCTCCTTTTTTCCTCTCTGTTACAAAGAGTAACAAATAACTTCATACAGAAGTAGCAGAGGTCAAAGTATTGATTGTGACAGGTGTAAATTGTCCCGTCAAAATCTAAATTGTGACCCGTCAAAATCTGACTCCCCTCCTTTTTTCCTCTCTGTCAACACTAGTTACAAATAACTTTATACATAAGTAGCAGAGGTCAAAGTATGCCAGCAAAGTGAAAATGTTTGGTGCTACATCTTCCATTTTTAATATAAGAGGGGAGTCAGATTGTGACAGGTGTAAATTGTGTCCATCAAAATCTGACTCCACTCCTTTTTTCCTCTCCGTTACAAATAGTAAGAAATAACTTCATACAGAAGGAGCAGAGGACAAAGTATGCCAGCAAAGTGACACCACCCCCCCTTAGAAATTTTGTCGTTTTTCCTGAGAATTTTGATGTTTTGTTTCAGAAGTCTCACGCAATTTAACTTTATTTTCTCAACATTTTGAACTTTTTCCCTCAGAAATCTGACGGTTTTCCCCTCAGAATTTGCCTCTTTTTTCCAGAATTTTGACTTCTTTTTTTTTTTCAAAATTTTGGCACCAACCCACCTTAGAAATTTTGACTTTTTTACTCAGAAATTTGAGTTTTTTTCAGAAGTCTCACGTAATTTAACTTTATCTTCTCAACATTTTGAACTTTTTCCCTAAGAAATCTGTCCGTTTCCCCCCAGTATTTGCCTCCTTTTTCCAGAATTCTGACTTTTTTTTTTAAATGTTGACACCACCCCCCCGTAGAAATTTTGACTTTTTTCCTCTTAATTTAGATTTTTTGTTTCAGAAATCTCACGCAATTTTAACTTTATTTTCTCAACATTTTGAACTTTTTCCCTGAGAAATCTGAGGTTTTACCCCCCAGAACTTGCCTCGTTTTTCCAGAATTTTGACTTTTTTTTTTCAAAATTTTGGCACCAGCCCCCCTTACAAATTTTTTACTTTTTACTCAGAATTTTTAATTTTTTTTCGGAAATCTCACGCAATTTTAACTTTATTTTCTCAACATTTTGAACTTTTTCCCTCAGAAATCTGTCCGTTTCCCCCCAGTATTTTCCTCTTTTTTCCAGAATTCTGACTTTTTTTTTTTTTTAAATGTTGACACACCCCCCCTTAGAAATTTTGACTTTTTTCCTCTTAATTTAGATTTTTTGTTTCAGAAATCTCACCCAATTTTAACTTCATTTTCTCAACATTTTGAACTTTTTCCCTCAGAAATCTGAGGTTCCCCCCCCAGAATTTGCCTCTTTTTTCCAGAATTTTGACTTTTTTTTTTTCAAAATTTTGGCGCCAGCCCGCCTTAGAAATTTTGTCTCAGAAGTCTCATGCAGTTTAACTTTATTTTCCCAACATTTTGAACTTTTTCCCTCAGCAATCTGTTGTTTTACCCCCAAAATTTGCCTCTTTTTTCCAGAATTTTGACTGTTTTTTTTTTTTTTTTTAATTTTGGCACCAGACCCCCTTAGAAATTTTGACTTTTTTCCTCAGAATTTTGAATTTTTTTCAGAAATCTCACACAATTTTAATTTAAATTTCTCAATATTTTGAACTTTTTCCCTCAGAAATCTGATGTTTCTCCCCCAGAATTTTGACTTTTTTTTTTCAAAATTTTGACACCACCCACCATTAGAAATTTTGACATTTTTCCTGAGAATTTTGATTTTTTGTTTCAGAAGTCTCATGCAATTTATCTTTATTTTGTCAACATTTTGAAATTTTTCCCTCATAAATCTGACCTTTTTCCCCCAGAATTGGCCTCTTTTTTCTAGAATTTTGACTTTTTTTTTTTTCAAAATTTTGACACCACCCCCACTTAGAAATTTTGGCGTTTTTCCTGAGAATTTTGATGTTTTGTTTCAGAAGTCTCACGCAATTTATCTTTATTTTGTCAGCATTTTGAACTTTTTCCCTCAGAAATCTGATGTTTTTCCCCAAGAATTTGGACTTTTTTTTTTTCAAAATTTTGACACCACCCCCCTTAGAAATGTTGACGTTTTTCCTGAGAATTTTGATGTTTTGTTTCAGAAGTCTCACGCAATTTTAACTTTATTTTCTCAACATTTTGAACGATTTCCCTCAGAAATCTGACGTTTTTCCCCCAGAATTTTGACTTTTTTTTTTTCAAAATTTTGACACCACCCCCCTTAGAAATTTTGACATTTTTCCTGAGAATTTTGATTTTTTGTTTCAGAAGTCTCACGCAATTTTAACTTTATTTTCTCAACATTTTGAACTTTTTCCCTCAGGAATCTCAAGTTTTCCCCCCAGAATTGGCCTCTTTTTTCTAGAATTTTCACTTTTTTTTTTTTTTTTTTCAAAATTTTGACACCACCCCCCCTTAGAAATTTTGACATTTTTCCTGAGAATTTTGATTTTTTGTTTCAGAAGTCTCACGCAATTTTAACTTTATTTTGTCAACATTTTGAACAATTTCCCTCAGAAATCTGACGTTTTTCCCCCAGAATTTTGACTTTTTTTTTTTTTAAATTTTGACATCACCCCCCCTTAGAAATTTTGACGTTTTTCCTGAGAATTTTGATGTTTTGTTTCTGAAGTCTTACGCAATTTTAACTTTATTTTGTCAACATTTTGAACAATTTCCCTCAGAAATCTGACGTTTTTCCCCCAGAATTTTGACTTTTTTTTTTTAAATTTTGACATCACCCCCCTTAGAAATTTTGACGTTTTTTCC
Organism: Nibea coibor; assembly: GCA_023373845.1. Taxonomy (NCBI): domain Eukaryota; kingdom Metazoa; phylum Chordata; class Actinopteri; family Sciaenidae; genus Nibea; species Nibea coibor. Next base: position 2,905 of record CM041735.1, on the reverse strand, counting down.
TGAGAATTTTGATGTTTTGTTTCAGAAGTCTCACGCCATTTTAACTTTATTTTCTCAACATTTTGAACTTTTTCCCTCAGGAATCTCAAGTTTTCCCCCCTGAATTGGCCTCTTTTTTCTAGAATTTTGACTTTTTTTTTTTTTCAAAATTTTGACACCACCCCCCCTTAGAAATTTTGACATTTTTCCTGAGAATTTTGATTTTTTGTTTCAGAAGTCTCACGCAATTTTAACTTTATTTTGTCAACATTTTGAACAATTTCTCTCAGAAATCTCACGTTTTTCCCCCAGAATTTTGACTTTTTTTTTTTTCAAAATTTTGACACCACCCCCCTTAGAAATTTTGACATTTTTCCTGAGAATTTTGATTTTTTGTTTCAGAAGTCTCACGCAATTTTAACTTCATTTTGTCAACATTTTGAACGATTTCCCTCAGAAATCTGACGTTTTTCCCCCAGAATTTTGACTTTTTTTTTTTCAAAATCTTGACACCACCCCCCTTAGAAATTTTGATGTTTTTCTTGAGAATTTTGATGTTTTGTTTCAGAAGTCTCACGCAATTTTCACTTTGTTTTGTCAACATTTTGAACGATTTCCCTCAGAAATATGACGTTTGTCCCCCAGAATTTTGACTTTTTTTTTTTTTCAAAATTTTGACACCACCCCCCTTAGAAATTTTTACATTTTTCCTGAGAATTTTGATTTTTTGTTTCAGAAGTTTCACGCAAGTTTAACTTTATTTTGTCAACATTTTGAACGATTTCCCTCAGAAATCTGACGTTTTTTCCCTCAGAATTATGACTTTTTTTTTTTTAAATTTTGACACCACCCCCCTTAGAAATTTTGAACGTTTTTCCTGAGAATTTGGATGTTTTGTTTCAGAAGTCTCACGCAATTTTAACTTTATTTTGTCACATTTTGAACTTTTTCCCTCAGAAATCTGACGTTTTTTCCCCCAGAATTTTGACTTTTTTTTTTTTTTAAATTTTGACATCACCCCCCCTTAGAAATTTTGACGTTTTTCCTGAGAATTTTGATGTTTTTTTTTCAGAAGTCTCACGCCATTTTAACTTCATTTTCTCAACATTTTGAACTTTTTCCCTCAGGAATCTCAAGTTTTCCCCCCAGAATTGGCCTCTTTTTTCTAGAATTTTGACTTTTTTTTTTTTTCAAAATTTTGACACCACCCCCCTTAGAAATTTTGACATTTTTCCTGAGAATTTTGATTTTTTGTTTCAGAAGTCTCACGCAATTTTAACTTTATTTTCTCAACATTTTGAACTTTTTCCATCAGAAATATGACGTTTGTCCCACAGAATTTTGACTTTTTTTTTTTTTTTCAAAATTTTGACACCACCCCCCCTTAGAAATTTTGACATTTTTCCTGAGAATTTTGATTTTTTGTTTCAGAAGTCTCACGCAATTTTAACTTTATTTTGTCAACATTTTGAACAATTTCCCTCAGAAATCTCACGTTTTTTCCCCCAGAATTTTGACTTTTTTTTTTCAAAGTTTTGACACCACCCCCCCTTAGAAATTGTCGTTTTTTCTGAGAATTTTGATTTTTTGTTTCAGAAGTCTCACGCAATTTTAACTTTATTTTCTCAACATTTTGAACGATTTCCCTCAGAAATCTCACGTTTTTCCCCCAGAATTTTGACTTTTTTTTTTTTCAAAATTTTGACACCCACCCCCCCTTAGAAATTTTGACATTTTTCCTGAGAATTTTGATTTTTTGTTTCAGAAGTCTCACGCAATTTTAACTTTATTTTCTAAACATTTTTAACAATTTCCCTCAGAAATCTGACGTTTTTCCCCCAGAATTTTGACTTTTTTTTTTTTCAAAATTTTGACACCACCCCCCCTTAGAAATTTTGACATTTTTTCCTGAGAATTTGGATGTTTTGTTTCAGAAGTCTCACGCAATTTTAACTTTATTTTCTCAACATTTTGAACAATTTCCCTCAGAAATCTGACGTTTTTCCCCCAGAATTGGCCTCTTTTTTCTAGAATTTGACTTTTTTTTTTTTTTCAAAATTTTGACACCACCCCCCCTTAGAAATTTTGACATTTTTCCTGAGAATTTTGATTTTTTGTTTCAGAAGTCTCACGCAATTTTAACTTTATTTTCTAAACATTTTGAACTTTTTCCCTCAGAAATCTGACATTTTTCCCCAGAATTTTGACTTTTGTTTCTAGAATTTTTACTTTTTTTTTTTTTTTTTCAAAATTTTGACACCACCCCCCCCTTAGAAATTTTGACATTTTTCCTGAAAATTTTGATTTTTTGTTTCAGAAGTCTCACCACAATTTTAACTTTATTTTCTCAACATTTTGAACAATTTCCCTCAGAAATCTCACGTTTTTCCCCCAGAATTTTGACTTTTTTTTTTTCAAAATTTTGACCACCACCCCCCCTTAGAAATTTTGACATTTTTCCTGAGAATTTTGATTTTTTGTTTCAGAAGTCTCACGCAATTTTAACTTTATTTTCTCAACATTTTGAACAATTTCCCTCAGAAATCTCACGTTTTTCCCCCAGAATTTTGACTTTTTTTTTTTTTCAAAATTTTGACACCACCCCCCTTAGAAATTTTGACATTTTTCCTGAGAATTTTGATTTTTTGTTTCAGAAGTCTCACGCAATTTTAACTTTATTTTCTCAACATTTTGAACAATTTCCCTCAGAAATCTCACGTTTTTCCCCCAGAATTTTGACTTTTTTTTTTTTTTCAAAATTTTGACACCACCCCCCCCTTTAAATTTTGTCGTTTTTCCTGAGAATTTTGATTTTTTGTTTCAGAAGTCTCACGCAATTTTAACTTCACTTTTTCAACATTTTTGAACAATTTCCCTCAGAAATCTGACGTTTTTCCCCAGAATTTTGACTTTTTTTTTTTTCAAA